>CM070652.1:32500-1232500 GCA_036346575.1 Dendrocalamus sinicus
CCCCCGCTCCTTACTCTCTCTCCCTCCCCGCGCCCTGTGTTGTAGATAATCTTGTTTAGGAGTCAGGAACAAAGTTTGGATGTAATCGAAGTCGAATTGCAGCCGCAATTCAAAGTCGAAGTTAGAAAACGAGTCAAAGTCGTAGTTGGAATCCGAGTCGAAGTCGTATGAGACTCGGAGTCGGAGTAGGTTGAGAACCCGTGTTAAAGTAGAACAATGGGTATAAAAGAGGCTTAGAGCCATGTATTCGTACACCAAGCAATTGAGAAAATATCAAAAAGAAACATACAAAGCTTTGTTTTGTCGTGTGTTTGCGCAAGACGTGGTCGGAAGGACTCACGATCACCGCAAGCGTGATCGGGTGGAGTTACGACCACGGCAAAGTTCCAGCGGCGTAGTCGGGGCGCTACGACCACGACAAAGGCGGTGTTTTTACGACTACGGCTAAGGAGCGAACAACGTGGTCGTAAGGATCGACTACGCGAGGAAGGCTACGACCACGGTGAAGGTGGTCGTAACGAGCTCACGACTACACCGGGAAGGCGAGCGTGCTCGGGCGGCTCGACCACGTTGAAGGAAGTGAGCGTGGTCGAAAGAGTGTTCGACTACGGTGAGCGAGTGATCGCCCGGCATCACTGCGTGATCGTAGAAGGTTTCGATCACGGTATCTCGAGCGGCTGAAGGAAGGCAGCGGCAGCGATATCGCGGAGCGGTCGTAAATTGCTAAAGTAAATTTATGACCACGTTGAAAAAGCGATCGGAGGAGATTGAAGCGTTCGGAATTGGTCGTCCTGGGAGGTCGTAAGACCTTTACAACACCCTGGCCCACCTGTCGGCGCCGCTTCCCTCTCTCTCCTTCCCTCCTCGGCCCCACCCGGCAGCCGCCCCTCCTCTCCCCTCTCGCTGCATGTGGGCTCGCCTGCGGGCCTTCCCTACCTTCCGTCCCCCTCCTCGCGCGCGCTTTCGCAACCACCTCCTCCTTTGACCGGTCGCCACCCCCCTTCTCCGGCCACGCCCCCACTGCCGCACGACCCGCGCCCCGCCTTCCCAACGTTCCCTCTAACCACGCCTCCACTCCCCCGCTCCCCCGAAACCGCCGCGCCACTCCCTCCACACCGGCTAACGATTCCCTCACCTCCCTCCCCCTCTGACCCTATGAAAGGCCCCGCTGTCTCACCTCCCTTCACTCCACCCTCCCCTCCGCTCCATTTCCTCCTCCCGAGCGCCTCCGCCCCGCATTGCGCTTCGCCGCCGCCGCCACCATAATTGCTCGGCGAGCAATTGCGCCGACCGGTCTCCTCGCGCCGGCCGACGCCGCTTCGTCTTCGCCGTGCGCGTCGACCTCGCCGCCCCGCCGCCGTGCTCCCGGGCGCCGAGCACCGTCCTCCCGGAGACTCGAGCGCCGCGCGCTTTTTTCGCCGCCGGCCTAGTCCGGTCATCTCCGTAATGCCCGTGCCCCTCTCGAGATCTCGCGCGCGCTCTCTCTCGCCAACCTTCGCGTCGGCCACCGCCGTCGGGCGCCGGTGAGCTCGCTTCCGTCGCGCCCGGCCGGCCCTGTCAGCGTGCCTGCGTGGCAGGTGACGCGGCGCCACGTCCTCGGCCATGTCGGCCTCCCGCTCCCCGTCAGCACCACGGCAGCCCGGTCCCGCCACCCGTGCCACCTCACCACCCCCTCTCCTCTGTGGGCTCGGTCCATGGACCGAGGGCCCACATGTCAGTCCCTCCCCGCTTTTTCCCGTACAAAAATAAATCGGCCGAAATTCAGAAATTCCCTAGCTGACACAATGCTGATGCCATAAACCCATTTTCCTTTATAAAAATAATTCCAAAAATCATTTTTTCCATTTTCTCTCTTTTCAAATTTTTCGGAGCCCGTTCTCCTTCGTTCTAACTCCGATTTGGCCCATTCAAATTTCTAAATCCATCAAAAATTCCCCTCTACCCATTCCTAGCCTCAATTTGAATTTTTGAGTTTGTTTGAATTTAATTTTGAATTTATTTGAATTTAGTGGGTTATTTTCACGTGTAGACTTCGACGATTCGGGAGATTTCTTCGACGAAGATTCAAACCAAGTTGAAGAGCAAGGCAATTCACACTCCTTGATCATGTTGATCCCAGTTTTCAAAATAAAATTATGTTGATTTAAACTATATTGCATGCATATTTTTATTCAACATATTCCAATTCAGTTTTAAATTTAATTAATGCAGGCTTGTTAATTCCTCCTTTGACATTGCAAATCCTTATACCTTGTCACCCTAAAATCAAACTCTAGTTGGTACACTAGTATTGGCTAGAGAGATTTTATATCAAATGCTTAGCTCTGCATAGTCATATAATTTTATTTTGGGATATCTTTCACATGAAATGATGAGATTTACAATGTACTCTTGACTTTGGTGAGTCAAGGAGGTTTATGAAATATTTTTAAAATAAAATATCAAACTTGATTTAGACTTAGGCAATTGGTTAGATTGGTGGGTGCAGGCATGCCCTGTTGGTTGGAGCCATGATGGTTGATTGTCGTGCACGGGGTATGTGGTTGGGCCTAAGTCGATTAAGGACCGGTGCGTGAGCTCTTGTTGCAAAGCCCTAATCGTACTACCACATGGTGGTATGAGACGGCTCTGGTGAATAATTTGTGAAGTCCCAACTGAGTCAGTCGTAGGTTGAAAGTGAGCGTGGTTGGTGCCATGTGAAGTCTCACTTGGCGGCGTGGTTAAGCCATGAGAAGTCTCGTCTAGGCTCAAGAGGGGTCCCGATGCAGTGGATTCCTTCTTTGGGTGAAACCTTAGAGTTGGCTCGACCGGGTTGAAGGCTTTGCATTGTAAAGGCCTTGTCACGACTCATCGCCGCACACCTAAGGAAGTGTGTAACCCGGTGGCAATATGGGATGATCGTGTCTTGTGGGTAAAGCTGTGCAACCTCTGCAGAGTGTATAATCTATCCTGGATAGCCGTGCCCACGGTCATGGGCATGCTGAGTAAAAGTTTTTCATGGATTAGACTTTGTTTTTCAAAATATTTTTGAAAACCTTGTGGATGGATGTAATCCACGAGAGATGAAAACCTTACGGATGGATGGAATCCGTGAGAGATTGAAATCTGGTGAATGGATGGAATTCATCAGAGTTGCGCAGTGAAAGCGTGTGGATGGATGGAATCCATACGTAATCTTTTGGAAATGATGGTCCGGGTGGAATGCCCATGGATAGATTGGTGTATGGTCGGAGCCTGCACTGACGGTAATATTTTCTAATACCAGTACTGTTTTTACTTACTGTATTAAATTCAGCAATTTCAATCTACTTATTGTATTTATTAAATGCTGTTTTATGCAAACTAACCCTATAAGCCTTCCATTGAAGTCTTTATCATTATGACGCATTTTCCCGTGTGACTTGCGGAGTACAAGTTTGTACTCACGTTGCTTTTTCCACACAGAGAAGGAAGATGTCAACTACGGTGAAGATCTGGACGAATAGGCCGCGTCTTACTGTCGTTTGCCTGTGGGCAGACTTGGGCTTCGCTTTCATCAGTTTGCTTCCGCAGTTATTTCCTTTATTTATTTTGCCAATGGGCGTTGATGTAAGACTTGGCCATAAGGTCGTACTCTTTTATTTAATATAATCAGTCATTTGTGCTTGGTATTTATCTTTGTTGTACTGTGTGAACTAGCTGATTCTGGACTAGTGCGATTTACACAGAGAATCCAGGAGTCATTACTCCGGGATCCGATAGAACGTTGGTCGTCCAATCTAGAATGAACAGTCACGATTCATGCAGGTGGAAGGTCACTCCTCACTTATGCATTTTGCGTTTACACCCCCACCTGGTTGATTGCAATCGCAAAAGTATCCTTCGAGCATTCCTTTCTTTCCCATCAAAGGCGTCACCAAGGGAGAGCTCCCTCCGACCCGCTGGCCTCCCGGCCACCGGCGCCCTCCTTCCTCCTCCCGGTTACTCACCTCCATCTCCTCGCATCCGTCCCAAGTGCTGCCCTCCCCGGCCTCCTGCGCCACCCTCCCCGTCCTCCCCGACGCCCTCCCCGTCCTACCCTGACACCGCTCCACCGCCACCCTAGGCCTCCCTCCACCCCCGGCATCGCCCCCCGCCTCCCTCCACCCCCTTCGGCCTCCCATGGCGCTGCCCCTCTTTCATCCGTGCCTCTCTCTCCTTGACCACGCACTGCTTCAACCATGGCAGCTTTGATCGTGGCGATTTCGACCATGGTCAGGGAGGGGGAGGCGCGGATGGAGGAGGAGGCGTGGGAGGCGGGAGGCGCGGCTGGGAGCTCGAGAGGGTTGGCGCACCGAGGAGGCGGCGTCGAGGAGGATCACAGTGGAGGCGCCAGGGGAGGAGCTCGGGGAAGGGTGGTGTTCGGGGAGGGAGGAGCAACTCTTGTGAGTTGTGACTGAAGGCAAAGAGCGGTGGGGTTTCTTACAAATAACCATAAGTCATCCGGTATTTCCATCCACCTGGATTGTGTCAGTTTGTGGTTGGAATCCGACGGTCTTGAATGTTTGTTAGTATGTTAGCATCCAAATGACCGAAAGCACTAGATATGCTTTTATGTTTAAGAGGATACATGGATGATTGGGCGCCCAAAGTAAAGTGAGGCCCGAAGAGTCCGTGTGGATCTATGCGAACATGACCAGCAGTAGCCGATCCATCCAAGTAAGTCAGTGCAGTGCCTGTCAATCGATCCATGCCCTTCCCTTGATCGCTCAGACCCAAGCACCAAACGATCCAAACCCCAGGAGGAACGGAAGGTAGGGTTTTTCCGCAGCCGCACGCACCGCCGCCCCCCAGCCAGCCACACTTGCCTTCCCCGCAGCCACCAGGAAGGACCTAATGGCGCTCTACCGCCGTCTCCTCCTCCTCCGCCGCCTCTCCCAGCCCGCCCTCCTCTCCTCGCCTGCAGCCGCCGTAACCCCCCGCCCCCCGCCCCCCACCGCCGCGCTGCTCACGACCTCGCGCCACTTCGCCTTCTCCTCCGCCGAGGAGGCCGCCGCCGAGCGCCGCCGCCGTAAGCGCCGCCTCCGCATCGAGCCGCCGCTCCACGCCCTCCGCCGCGACCCCTCCTCCCCGCCTCCTCCGCGCGACCCCAACGCTCCCCGCCTCCCTGACACCACCTCCGCCCTTGTCGGCCCCCGCCTCAGCCTCCACAACCGCGTACAGTCCCTCATCCGCTCCGGCGACCTCGACGGGGCATCCCTCCACTCCCGCGCCGCGGTCTCCTCCCGCGTCCGCCCCACCGTCTTCACCTGCAACGCCGTCGCCGCCTCCATGGTCCGCGCCGGGCGCTACGACGACGCTGTCTCCCTCTTCGACTTCTTCTTCCGCCGCTCCAACATCGTCCCCAACGTCGTCTCCTATAACATCCTCATCCTCGCCCACTGCGAGGCCGCCCGCGTCGACTCCGCTCTCCACGTCTACCGCGAGCTCCTCGACAACGCCCCTTTCTCCCCCTCCGCCGTCACCTACCGCCACCTCACCAAGGGCCTCGTCGCCGCCGGCCGCATCCACGACGCTCTCGACCTCCTCCGCGAGATGCTCAACCGCGGCCAGGGCGCCGACTCCCTCGTCTACAACAACCTCATCGCCGGCTACATCGACCTCGACAACTGGGACAAGGCCTTCGAGCTCTTTGCCGAACTCCGGGAGAGGTGCGTCGTCTACGACGGCGTCGTGCACACCAGCTTCATGGAGGGGTACTGGAAGAAAGGCATGGATAAGGAGGCCATGGAGAATTACCAGTCCCTGCTCAATAAAAGCTTCAAGATGACGCCCGCCACCTGCAACGTGCTGCTCAAGACGCTCTTCAAGTACGGCAAGCACAAGGAGGCAAACGACCTGTGGGAGACCATGATTGACAACCACAGCCCGCCAACTTTCATCGGCATCAACAGCGAGTCCTACAGTGTCATGGTCAACCAGTTCTTCAAGGAGGGCAAGTTCCATGAGGCGATCGAGGTGTTCCACCGGCAGCCGAGGAAGAACGTCCAGATGGACGTCGGCTGCTTCAACAACATCATCGGGAAGCTCTGTGAGAATGGGATGCTTGCAGAGGCGGAGAAGCTCTTCGAGGAGATGGAGAGCAAGTCTGTGCTTCCAGATGTGTACACCTACACTTACCTGGTCGACTCCTGCTTCAAGGAAGGTCGTGTGGATGACACGATGCAGTATTTCTATAAAATGGCAGATGGGAGGGAGCATGGGCCAAAGTTTAATATCGGTTTCTTCAACCGGATGTTTGAAGGACTTTCAGAAGCTGGCCGGATTGATGATGCCTTGAAGGTGTAT
The DNA here is from genome assembly GCA_036346575.1 of Dendrocalamus sinicus. Taxonomy (NCBI): domain Eukaryota; kingdom Viridiplantae; phylum Streptophyta; class Magnoliopsida; order Poales; family Poaceae; genus Dendrocalamus; species Dendrocalamus sinicus. Next base: position 38,807 of record CM070652.1, read on the forward strand.
GGAAGGATGCCTGACAAGGAGATCAAGCCTAACACAACCACGTTTGAGATCCTGGCTAAGGCCTTGTGCAAGGAAGGGGATTTGCATAGAGCCCTGGACCTGGTGAGGGACATGGCAAGGGGCGGTGTTGTTGCTCCTCCTGAGTTCCGTGAATATGTTGTTGAGATTTTCAAGAATGCCGATCGGCAGGAAGAGATCGTGAAAGCTTTTGAAGAAAAGCCAGTGCCATTGCCTCCTCAGCCAAGGCCAGAGTATCGCACTCGCAGTTCGCCTCAGGGGCTTCCAGGATTTGCATCAAATCAGACAAAGGTTAGCTACATGCCTCACCAAGGCCAACCTGGGTATGGTTCTCCTCAACCATTTCATCCTGGCGTTGGTGGATCACAAGTACTGCAGCCTGATGGGATGTCTCCTAGACCTCAGCAGCCTGTCCGTGGAAGCCCTCAAGTTGGAAAAACAGAGTTTGGTGGCCGCCCGCTGCAGCATGGGCTTGGTGCGCCTCAACCACCGCAGCCTGGGTTTGTCTCCATTACTCAGCAGCCAGAAGTTGGTGCTCCTAATACATGGCAGCATGGGCTTCTTTCTCCTCAAGGAAAACAACCTGGGATTGTCCCACCTCAAGGTCAACAACCAGAATTTGGTACTTCTCGTCCATGGCAGCATGCAGTTGGCGCTGCTCAAGTGCAACAACCTGATTTTAGCTCAGCTCCACCAGCACAGCCTGGATTTGTTTCCCCTCAACCGCAACAACCAACACTTAGCACTCCTCAGAATCAACAGCCCAGGCTTGGCACATCTCATCCATGGCAGACAGGGTTTGGTGCTCCTCAAGTGCAACAGCCTATTTACGCTGCACCTCTCCCATCACAGCTTGCTACTGGTTCTCCTCTGCCACCACGGCCACAGTTTGGTGTTCCTCAAGCACCACAATCTGATTTGGGCTCTGCTCAGAGTTTACCGGGGTATGGCAACATACGAAATCAGCATGGTCGGTTTGGATCTCCTCCTCAGGGCGGACAAAAATTTGGCACTCAGCCACCGCAACAGGGATTTGGTGCTCAGGCCCCTCGCTCAGGATATCATGCTTTCCAAGGTCAGAACAGTTTTGAGCCTCGCCAAGGACAAGTAGAATTTGAAACTCAAGTAGCACCACCTGAATATGGGGCTTCCCAAAGCCAACCCTCACATGGTGCTGCCTGGAGCCAGAGTTGCTATCGATCTCCTCAAGGGCAACTGGGACATGGGGGTCATCAAATGCCGCCACATGCTTCTGGTTTTCCACAGCACCAAATGGGTCTTGGTGTGCCACAGGGCCAAAATAACCATGGGTTTCCTCATGCGCAATCTGGTTTTGGAGCTTGTCAAGGGCAAACTGCTCTTGGAGCAATTGAGGGTGAATCAAGGTTTGGTAGTTCATATGGCCAACCAGGGGATGGAAATTCTCAAGGGCGGTCAGGTTTTGGAGCTCCAGTGAGCCAAACACAGCATGGAAGTTCCTATAGATACAACCCTGGGTATGGACCCTCTCATGGTCTGCAGGGATTCGGTGCTCCCAATGGTGAAACTGAAACTGCTGAACCTGAAGGCCAACAAGAGGCTACTGCTCCTGAAGATCGACAAGTAGCACTCTGATCTATACACCACTAAAGATGTGGCTTCATTCACCTTTTTGCTTTATGAAACATTTTCAGGTATAAGGTGATCGCTAGAATTGTTGTAGTAACAACACAAAATATGCATCTTTTCTAGCAGTGTCATCTGTGTTGCATATCATGACAACTTATTTGGTCTTATTGAAATCCTGATTTTAATCATCTGTTATTTTGTGAAATCTTAAAAAGGTTATAACCAGGGCAGTTGTGCTTTGCAGAATGGACTTGGGTTTTACTGGTGGTGAACCATTCTGTTTCACATAAGCTTCAGCCTTTTGTGGATGGTCAGCTGAATGGAACTTTTTGCTTGGCTATTGCTTGTCTCAAATTCAGAATTAGAGACCTGCAAGTTGCGTATTTTGTATGGTGGATTCATGTATGCTGATATCGTGTACTGTAATGGACATTATGTTATAGATAAACAAAAAGGATAAGAAGTAAACATGTAATCTTTTGGGTTCTTGGACCACACGAAGTCAATTAGCTGCTGTCTAAACAACTGTTCATTGGCTAGATGAATAAAAGGAACCATTGATTGTAGATGTACAGAAACCATTAGGAATCTTGCCTATCCTTCGATAATTTTACTTTGTTGACTTGCAACACATTTGGAAATCGTTCAAGTTGGCACCTACCTTCACCTGTGTTGTTCACTTATTGTACTCCTTGAAGATTCAGGGTTTGATGCTAGGACATTTGATGTGGTGAGTGGTGACTGCTTCAAGGTAAAAAGTGAGTTATGTGATTGAAGGATTGAGCATGGTTGTTATGGCGTCGAGATATCGGCGATATCTCGTCGCCATATCGTCGTGGCGGCCAGTAGCTTCATGCCGTCCTGACGGCATGGAGGTGCGTTGTATCCCGTCCGCCATGGCAGCGATATGGTGGTGTGGCGTCGTTGTGGCGGCGTTGTGACGGTATGTCGCCGCTCGGCGGACGCCACAGGGGTGGGGGGTTAAAAAGTCGAGACTCGAGAGGGTAATAGTCAGACGAACATACGTTAGGGTTTTGGAAGCTGGGTGAAAAAGCGAGGAGAGAGTCCCGCCGCCGCCGAATCCGTCGTCGCCGCCATCGCCGCAGCCGGATCCGCCGTCGCCGCCATCGGAACTGCCGTCGTCACAGCCGGATCCGCCGAAGCCGCAGTCCACCGCCGCCTCCTCCGGTCTGTCGTCACCTCGCCGCACCGGCCTCGCTCGCGTCCTCCGGCAGGTGCGTTTACTCTCGCCACTCGCGGTGTCGCCAGGCAATGGAGCGGTCCAAGCGGACCTCCGTGACTCCGTCTGTTGACTGTGCTCACGAGCAAAGCGGCGTCGTGGCGACCGATTTATGTATGCATTCATTGCGTTGCGCCGTTGCGATTGGAAGCACAGTAGAAAGTCTAAGAACAGTAAAAAGCCTGATAAACAGTACTACAATTATGCTAATGCTAATTGCTTGTTAAGGTGTGTGCATATAGGGGTGAAAATGGGTCGGGTTAATCCCGACCGATCCGACACCGAATCCGATTGGTACCGAATCCGACTAGTACCGAATCCGGAGAAAAAAATATGGGTTAGGATATGGTAACAACAATATCTGTCCGAATCCGAATATCCGTCCGAATCCTATACATCTTCAAGTTTGATTTCAGGTTAGTGCTACTATTTGACGTTTCATTTTCTTTTGCAATGGTAAAATAAAATCTTCCACATCAGCTATTAAATAGTAACATCAAGTCAGTGCGTCCTACTCCATTTACTGCACTGTATGCATTCCTTACAAACAAGTAGGGGTGCAAACGAAATGGGTTAATCCCGACCGATCCGACACCGAATCCGATTAGTACCGAATCCGATTGGTACCGAATCCGGAGAAAAAATATGGGTTAGGATACGGTAACAGCAATATCCGTCCGAATCCGACCCGTTTTCACCCCTATGTGCATAGCGTTGCCAAACTAAGTTAAGATGTGTGCATAGCGTTGCCACGCCGCATGTCATATGGCGTTGCCACGCCATGAGCCATAAGCAATATTGTTGTGTGAAGGTGGTGAGGCGCCACGCCGCCGTAATAACCTTGGGATTGAGATTGAGAGTTCTCTTATTTACATTCTGTCTATTTGCAAATTTTCTCCTTTATTATCATGAAACTAGGAAGAAAGTTGAGTATGTATATGTCTAGACACATCTACTGATTTGGAATTATCAAAAGGACCAAATAATGATATGTCTGTCTATTGATCTCCCCACGGTAGTTTAAACCTTAGACTAAAATTGTATGTGCTAGCTGTTTATATTTTTTCATTTATGAAACATATGGGTCCTTGATATTCGGGCATAAGTGTAGGCGAGGCTATGATTTGTTTGCATAAGTGTAAGCGAGCTATGATTTGGCTATGGGCCAAATAATTTTTTCATGTTAATTTGTTGTGCGAACATATTTTGCTTGCAGTGGTGAGCCATCTATTTTCCTCGTGTTTATGGCTATTTGCCTAAATTTATGCAGACTTCATTGGCACGGATCTCATGTAATAGCAAGATTTATGATATAATTTATGGGTGTTCTTGTCGGCTCTCTCTGTCAAATGCTCGGTAGATAATGACAACAAGCTGAAAAGTCTAATATCAGTCACTTTTGCCGCTACTATAAATTTTCTTTGTAAGCTCATTCAAATTAATTAGTTAACTAGCTTTATCGGTAGATTAACTTAGGTTAGTGATCGATCGACATTTCTTTGGAAGAAATAGTGGTATTTCTGTAAAGTCGACATGTTGCACTTTGTGTAAGATCAATTACATTTCGCTATGTTTAGCTAAATATATTCTTTTATTCTCCTTTTTTATCATAAAACTAGGAAGGAACTGAGTGCCCCTAGATACATATACTAATTTAGAATTATCAACGAGGATCGGATGGTAATATGTTGGTCTTTTCATTGCAATTTATACTAGAACTATTAATCGCTAACTATTTATATTTTGCTATTTATGGAACACTTGTGTCGATATTCTAGCATAGGTATGGGCGAGCTTTGATTTGGCAATTGGCTCAAACATTTTTACTGTCGGCATTGTTGTCTTGAATATCTTGTGCTTGTGAGTGGTGAACCATCATTTTGCATGTGCTCTTAGCTACATTTTTGCCTAAATTTATGTAGTTGTACCTAATCGACCTGGGTCTCATGTGGTCTCATGCAGTTGTAGGATTACACACTATAAGTTTTGAGAGGTGTTCCCACCGGCTCTGTCAACGTTTCAGTACATATTGATAACAGCCAGCCTGTGGTTGATGATCTTACTATAAGTAAGTCTGCACAAGGTTTAACTTTTTTGATGGAATATCTTTCTTATTTAATACTAAATGTCTGAGTTGACTAGTCATATTCCTTGCATATCTCAGCTCTTTTACAACTATCCATTACCTGAGAATACTTAAACAAGGATATTGAAGCTTGTTGGGTAGGAATGATGATAAGATCTAGATAGGACTTTTTGCATGTGTAATTCTGGCAGCATCATTTCTAAACCTGTAATGTCGCAGGTTGTGCTTCCTGAGGGATCGAAAGAGTGCACAAGCTGTAGTTCCTTTTCTGACAGAGCAACATCTTGAGGTAATTCCATATTTCCTTAAACGCCTTTTATTGGTTCATATATCTGTGTTTTAGCGTTAAGCTCCTAGCTTGCAACTATAATGTGACAACAAATATGATCATCTGCTAGGGCCTATGCATGTTAACATTGTTATTGCCCAATGGAATCATTTGGCATCAGTTAGGGCCTCCTTTCTCACATTTTCGTAAGATCTCTGACTTGATCGTTGACAGCTGGCACCAGCCGTGGGGAAGAAAGTGCTGAGTCCATGAAGTTTCTCATCAACAAGCATCATCCTCTCTTGTTTCTGTCAACATTGCCCATGTGATCATGGCAGAAACCTAGGACAAGGAGAATTAGTTCGATCTGGCCGATTACACTGACCTCAACATGAATACATGCATCTGCACTATGGAACATGATACTTCTTTGTCATCATCCTACATCCTAGGGTCACCAGACTTTGAGACCAGCGAGATCGACCGAATGGAAAAAGACACGCCGCCCCCCATCATTAGCATTTCTAAGGGAATCAGTTGTACCGACCTTGTTGGAATGCCCAAGCAACATGGCAATCCTAGTACTTTCGATCGACAAACATGGCAACAAGAGCACGACGCCACGATTCGATGGTCAGAGTACTCTCAATGCTTCCTAGTATTTCTGAAATTTTTAGACTTTATTTTCTATTTTCTAAGTATTTTCAAAGCTTCCTAGTATTTCTGAAAACCAAAAACAAATTTTAAATCCTTTCTCTCCTCAGGCTGACGCGTGTCAAGTCCTAGTTCAATCTATCCTCGCCCAATTTAACCCCAGCCGCTCTCATCCACTTAACCCTTCATTCTTAACCGACGGCCTGGATTTATCCACCGTCGCCCGATCCAATCCTATGCGTCCATCTTCATTTAACCGTGCCAACGGCCCTGATTTCTTTCTCGCCTTGTGGCATTCATCCGATCGTCCACTCTTTCCCCTCTCTCTTCTCTCTCGCCGATAGCCCGACCCCACCCGTCAGTCATCTTCTTCCTCCCCCCTTCTTCCTCCTCTCGCCGACCTCCATTACCACCCCACCTGAGCTCTTCAATGCTTTTGTTACCTCTCGATTAGCCAGAGAAATGACACCACTCAATGCCCTCTTCACTTCCCGCATTCACTCCCGCCCATTTCCCCCTCCTTAAACCCTATTTCCTCACCTTTACGCGCCTCTACTCCGGTCTTAAATCCGGCGAGCAATTACTCACCTGTGCCACCTCCTCATCCCTATAAAAGCCCCTCCTCGAGGATCCCCGAGCCACGCCGCTCCTTCCTACTCCAATTCCTCCTCCCCGTGCCTGAGACGCCCTAGTGCCGTCGCCCCTCTTTGCCGAGCACCTAAGGTCCTCCGGCGAGAAATCGCCGTCGCCTCGGACCACTCCTTGCCTCGTCGACACCGTCTATGTCTTCCCCATTTGCCAGCAACCATCCTCCGCCCCTCCACCGAGCGAATCCGCCGCTGGAGTCATGCGCCACCACCGCTTCCGTGTCGTCGCCGACTGCCCTCCGATCATCGCTGAGCACTGCTTAAGGTACCAAGGAACTCCTCGTCGCCTCCTCTTGCTCTTGAGCCCCTCCCCGTGCGCCGTCACCCGCTGGAGCGCGACGACCTTTGGGCTCTGTGTGCTACCCCGGCCGGCGAGGCCACGTCAACAGCCAGGCTGATGTGGCAGGTGTCGTGGCTGCCACCTGGCCACGCCAGCCATGTGTGCCACCTCAGCCTCCACCCTGGTCCGTGAACCCAGTCCACCATTTCTCAGCCCCACCTGTCAGTGAATAAAACCTTTTTCTGTTGAAAAATAATTAGGCCAAAAAATCGAAATCCTTGCTGATGTCACCCTGACGTCATAAATCCCTTTTTCCATAGAAAAATAATTCCACGAAAAAACATTTTCCTTGTTGACGTCATAAATCAAATTTTCAGTTCAAAAATAATTTCAGAAAATCCGATTTATTCTTTTTCTCTCTTTTCAAACTTTTAGAAGCTCGTTCTCCTTTCATCCTAGCTCTGATTGAGCCCATTCAAATTTCTAAATTCATCTAAAATTCCAATCTATCCATTTCTATCCTCTTTTCAAAATTTTGAGTTTGTTTGAATTTATTTGGGTTAAATTAAAGATTAGAAAATAAAAATATTTTAAATGGTTAAAATAAACTTCAAATAAATCTGAAATTATTTTTTGGATTCCAAGGTTTTTTGTGGAATTTTATTGTTTTTTCGAATTTATTTTATTTTTGGGAACAATATTTTTTCTTTCTTTTCATTTTCTCTCTCCTCTTTTCTTGTCCAGAGCGTGCGTCCTCTGTGTCTTGAGCAAAACGCCATGAATGGACTTTTTGAAGCTTTCAATCCTCATGAATTCCTCCACGATTTTTTGTGCAATCAAGTGTATTCATTTTCTCTCTTCAAAACTCCTCCATTCTCAGCTGTTTTCCCCCTCCTTCATGAGCGTTTACACGAAAATGAAACTGTTGCTCTAATTGACGTCGTCGCTTGATCTCCCTCTCCCGTCCACCTTCACGCCTATAAAAGGGAGTACCGGGTGCCCCTCCTCATCCTCATCTACATCCGAAAAATTCACGTCCTCTCTCCCTTCCTCCTCTTCACAATCGGCGTTTTTCTTTCGTCAACCGAGCAGCGTTCCTCGGCCGATTGTGCTGCCTACAGTGGAGTTCCGCCACTTTTGACCACACCACCAGCTTCGCCTTCGCGCATTCTACGTGGTGCTTCCCTTACCTTCGCCGGAGCCTCGCCGGACCACCATGACCAAACCGCGATGTCGCTTCTCTCCTCGCTGCCGGACGACCGTGCTTATTACACCCCAACCAAGGTGAGCATTGCATTCCCCATGTACTCTTCGTTTCACCGCAAACCCCACCTGTTAAACCCTCTCTATTTGCCCGGAATACCAATGTCAACCTATCGGTCGCCGAAGGTCTTCTCCACCGTGTTCCGCCACCATTCAATGTCCTTTCGCTGAGCCATTTGCACCGTTGAGTTCGCCTCGACCCGTTCTACATCATGCTTTTATCGCCATCACCTAAAGATTCCTCGAGTCCTCGTCGATCCTGTCGCCAAACACTAAAACCATGCCTTCGCGTGTACACCACTTTTTCGGTGAACACTTTGATTTTTGTCTGTATCATATCGTGTCCTAGCCTCTAAGAAATTTATCTACCATTTTTATTTAATTTTTCGTGGAGCCAATTGTCAAGAATTGAGTTTTCTGTGAAAATGGTCGTTTTTTACTCCCGACATCGATTCATCGCCTCCGGTAAGCTTTAGCCCATGCCGTAATTTTTCTTAAGACTTGCCTCGCTGTACTCTATGATGTCCTTCCTTCCTTTTCCCCGAAAAGTCTCCACAAATTTTTGGCTCCGACACCTCGTCATGGCCGCCAATGTCATCTCGTGTCTACATCTATCCGATAGTGTTTTTCCCAATCCGTTCACGTCATATCGTGCCAAAGCATCCCAGGTAGCTACCTTTAAAATTGTTTTAGATTCGCTCCACCGAGCACCAAGATATCAAGTTTTTTCTTTTTCTCTACTGTCGTCGTTCAAACGTCGATTGTATCGTCTCCGATGAATTTTCAGTTTAGCCAATAATTTTCCTAGCTTCATCATACCGTGTTCTATCCCGTGCTCACCCTACATCTCCATGTTCCATACTCGGTGCTATCTCTCTCCAACCTGTCGCTGTCATTACCACACCGTCACTGTCGTTTTTCTCTCACCGCCGGTGATTGCCGCTATTCCTCGCTGCCGTACCCTTGTCACCACCTACGCCTTGTTGCCAGGATTTCATTTTGCCCATTCACCGGCCACCTCGCTGCGAACCGACACTGTTCTATTCAAAAAGTAATCCTCGGATGTTGCTATCATTTCATGTGATGTCCAAAACTTTCAGATATTCGTTCTCCCTCATACAACCTCCGAATCCATTGATTCTTTCTCCTAAATTCATCTAAAATCATAATCTATCTCCCAGTATATATTTTTATAATTTTTGGATTTTATTTGCATTTATTTTGTTTGATTCTTCGTATGTAGACAACGACTATTTCGGAGAGTTCGATTTCGACGATTCGCAACATCAAGACTTCGAGCAAGGCAAGTTACACCTTTGATCATGTTGCTCCCAGTAATTTAATTATTTATGTTGTTTTTAAAATTATTATGCATGCGTACTTTTATTCAAATTAGTTCAAAATTGTTTTAAACTTTGGTTACACCAAATTCCTTTGTATATGGCCAAATTTGACATTAAACCTCAACATGCATTGTCATCTTAGATAAAACTCTAGTTAATACACTAGTATGGACTAGAGAAATTTTGTACCAAATGCTTAGACCTGCTTAGATATAATTTTGTTTTGGGATAGCTTTTTCACATAAAAGGATAAGCTTTTGAAATGTATTCTTGACTTTGGTGAGTTAAGAATGATTACGAAATATTTTCAATAAAAATATAAAAACTTGGTTTAGACTTAGGCGAATGGTTAGATGGTGGGTGCTTGCTGGCATGCATTGTAGTTTGGTAACACAATGTTGATTGCTAGGCACAAGGGGTATGTGGTTGGTGCCTAAGTCAATTAAGGACCGGTCTATAAGCTACTGTTGCAAAGCTCTATCGTACTACCACAAGGTTGGAATGGGACAGCCCTGACTGATTAATTTGCAGGTCCCAACCTGAGTCTCACTGTAGGTTGAAAGTGAGCGTGGCGTAGGCCATGAGAAGTCTCACCCGGCTCAAGAGGGGGCTCCAACTTGTGGATTCAAGTTGCAGTGAAACCTCAGTGTTGGTTTGGCCAGGTTAGAGGCTTTGCATTGTAAAAGCCTTGTCATGATCTCCTCGCCGCACACCTGAGGAAGTGTGTTTATCCGGTGGGATGATCATGTCTTGTGGGTAAATCTGTACAACCTCTGTAAAGTGTATAATCTATCATGTATAGCCTTGCCCATGGTCATGGGCAAGCTGAGTAAAGTTTTTCACGGATTAGACTTTGTTTTTCAAAATGGTTTATGAAAATCTTATGGATGGATGGAATCCATATGAGATCTTTTTGGAAAAGATGGTCCGAGTGGGATGCCCGTAGTTAGGTTAGTGTTTGGTTGGAGCCTGCACTAACGATATTATTTTGTTAAAATCTTGTTTCTATTGTATCAAATTCAGCTTTTGAATCTACTTACAATATTTACTTTAATTCTAATTTTTTGCTCAATTAACCTTACAATGCCTTCCTTTGACAATCCATATGCATGCATTAACTCTGTTAAACCTCCTAGTGTAACTTGTGGAGTACTTTATGTGCTCATGTTGCTCAATTCATCATTTTTCAAAGGATGTCTTCAACTTCATTGAGGATCAGAACGTATATGCCGCGTCTTACTGTCGTTTACCTGTGGGCAGGCTCAGTGGGCTTCTTCCGCTTCGGTTTTTCCTTCCACTGCTTATATTTAATTTTGGTTTATGTGTCCTTGATGTAAACTTTGGCCATCAGGCCTATATTCAGTTTAATGAAGTTTGTTATTATGTTTGATATGTATCCCTGTTATCACTGTATGCACTAGCTGATCCTTGACTAGTGTGATTTACACAGAGGGTTTCGGAGTTGTTGCTCCGGGATTCGACATTTTATACCTAAAACAGCAACCAAGCCTAACACACAACATGATGAGGAGGAAGAAACAACAACTATAACTTACTCTGTAGAACCTGACACTGAAATATTTGATTTGCCATTCCAAATAGATCTTCTGGCAATAACAAGGTGAATCACAGAGGACACTAGAGTGATGTGCTTCATGCCCTTCGAATGTCTCTTTGGCATATATTATTGTTACAAGGTCTCATTGGAACACATTAACATATCATTCTAAATATATCTTATAGCAATAACACGACCCTCCAACTCACTTAGAAATAATAGCTCCAACAATTTATCTCTAAATTCATTCCCTAGCTACAACTATTAGTCTGATTCGGAGGAGGGGACATGTAAGAACAATCGGTGACGTATATTATTGCTACAATACAATAGAAGCAATAGCTCCAACAATTTATCTCTAAATCCATTCCCTAGCTATTTCATCTCTCGGCCTATATTTCTAATAAAAATATGTTCTACTTAACAGAAAAAACATGGTCTGGATAGATCTAATAAAAATTTGTTCTACTTAACAGAAAAAAATATTGTCTCAAATTATTTCTACAAGGATTGCTAGTGCCACAGAAAAGACGATAAAGCAAAAAGATGAAGCAAATCCATACCTTCAGCTGGAGCTAAGGCGATAGGGAGAAGGTCGAACCAGGTGGGGGCAACGGTGGATCCGGCTGGGGCACAGCGAAACTGGTGGGGGCGACAATGGATCCGGCTGGGGGCGACAACGGATCCAGCTTGGGGTGACGGCAAGGTTGTCAATCTAGCTAGAGGCAACGGTGAGCTAAGGGGATAGGAAGGAGAGGTGAGGAGGCGAAAAGATGTAGCCGAGTAAGTGAATGAGGGCGCAAAACTTAACGGGGCACTACTTATAGAAGAAATTATCACAGACGATTCTTTAAAATAATTGTCTGTGATATTATTATCACAGATGATTATATTATAGAACCGTCTGTGATAATCATATTTTCGTTAGAAAGTGCTACCCATGCCCTATGCAAAAAACAAGCTTCGACCACTTACAAATTAACTCCTACGACCCCGACCACTTTGACCACAGTGACGACCGCTATTTCAACCACACCTTCGATTGCAACTTTGACCACGCCTTCAACTGCAGCTTCGACCATGCCTCAACGCAATTAGCATAGTCAAGATTAGTTCCAACAACATATACAATCACAAATATAATTATTTTTTAATTACTAAATCAATTACAATAGAATAATTTCTTAATTGCATGCCGAGTTTCTTATAATTACATTAGAATAATTTGTTTGTCACGAATGTTTAGTAAGAGACCAACCAAACTATCGCATACATTCTTCTCTACGTGTATGACATCGATGCAATTGTGAACTTCTAAGTGCTCCCTGTTTCTTCTTCCACATGTTCTTCTGACGGGTCCTCAACTTACATCCCTTTCCAAGCACAACTTCGATATCCTTGATCATATCATAGATCTCTTTCCCGCTAGAAGGCCTTGGTGCCGAGTCATCCTCTTTTTTCTATCAAATTATTTTTTCATCTTGCGGTATGGGTGATGCCACGGAAGGAACCTACGGTGACGCCTGTATACAGTTTTACGTGAGTTGTTCAACCACACACTCTCGGTATAATCTAAGTAATGCGGATAAACTTTGGGTCCTTTCGTACTCAACCCCGACAGGTTACCAAGGGCAAAAAAATCCTACTCGACCACTCTTCTAAAAGCATACACGCCATTAACGTACTCTTCACTTACACGGTTCTCAACGTATACCCAGCTTTGGTCCATCTACATTACGCACGTAACAAATTAGTGTCAAATTAGATTATTAATGCTACTATAGCTAATTAACTAGTCTACCTACTTACACACATAATTGTTATTCACCTAACAATACATTGTCCATATCTAAATTAAGTAGCTAACCACGTATTCATAAAGCAATATGCAGATATGTGTCTTTTATATATATACATATATATACATACATACGTACGTACATACGTACCTACGTACGTATGTACATACATACATATGTATGTATAGATACATACACACATATATACACATATATATATATATATATATATATATATATATATAGGACGCTGAAATGGGACACCATGGTGTCTGGGCACCAAGCCTTTCTGCGTTTGGATTTTTTTCGATGCGTGCAAGTGGAATGGAAGTCATTGATTTAGCATGCTGAATCAATCATGGATAGAAAGTCTTAATCGTAGATGGAAATTCTTAATGATGTAGTCTAGGCACCATGGTGCCCATGTTTTATATATATATATATATATCTCAAGCAAAAATATATTGAAGTAAACTAGGAATATTAACCTATTCTTAAATTGGAGCAAACTAACATCTCTCTCTAAACCAAACTATCATCTCTCTCTATTGCAAGGCATATAAGTTATTAGAAGCAAATATTAACCACTAATCGCAAAAAACAAATCGATCTACAAGCGGTATGTTTTCACCAAACTCCCCAAAGCCGGCCACCTCCTTCAATGCAGTGCAATGAAGACAGATCTGTCGAGACCACGCTGACTATTTAATAACATACCATATTCTAGACGGTTCCAACCACAAACCGTTTGTGATATAAAACGATCACAGACGATTTGTATTGATAACCGTCTATGAACTTTCACAGACGGTTATTAATACGAACCATCGGTGATATCTGCCATTATCATATGCGGTTTGTATCAATAATCGTCTGTGAATTATCACAGATGATTACAAACCATCTGTGATGGTTTTCATTATCACGGACGGTTCGTATTAATAATCGTCTGTGAAAATATCACAAACAGTTGTTCGTATGAACCGTCTGTCATAGTTACGTATCATAGACGGTACACGATTACGCTTGTAAAACTGTCTGTGATAATTACAGCACCGACGGTTCTCTATGAACCATGTATGATGTAGCCGTCCAGTATAGCCTTTTTTACAGTAGTACCACTAGCACTCCTTGCACAGGGTTGGGGAGAAGCTGTACTCCCGACCACCGCCTCCGACCTCTTCCTCATCACCGACGCTGCTTCACCGAGACTTGAGTGTGTTGGGCTTCATCTTGGCCCAGCTAGGTAGGATGAAGAGCAATGCATGCGATCAATCAGATCAGGCTTGTGCGTGCGCGCGCGTTCAAGATGCCAGATGCCAGCTGCCTGCCGATTCGAATGGATGACGACCAATGAACTGAACTTGCTTGCGACGTGACGGGCGGGACGGTACGACTTAAATGGACGAACTCAGAGGCCGGAGCTAGCGAGCGAGAACTGTCGTCCACTACTATAAAAAGGGTCATCACATATGGTTCAAAACTATCATCACAGACGATTTTTTGAACCGTCTGAATTTATGTGTCAGTGATAATCAAAAGTTATCACAGACGGTTTGTGAGCTATCTGTGATAACTATATCACAGACGGTTTATAACTAGAACCGTCTGTGAAAAACACTATCACAGACGATTCTAGCTAACAACCGTCTGTGATGTGTGAATATCACAAACGGTTGGTATATAGAATCGTCTATGATACTTCCCCATCACAGACGGTTTTTGGTTCAAGCCGTCTGTAATAATTCTTCACAGACGGTTTATACCACAAAACCGTCTGTGATAATTCATTCTATACCGAAATTTTTCTATTTTTGGGTTAGCCTCAGGAAATGTTAACTATATCATTTGAAAATAAGCAAATACAACAACAAACACAGCAACACATTCTATTTTCATTAAGATTAGAATCCACCATTACAACATCACAAGATATCGAATATGTTACCCATAGCACTGCATACATAAGAGGACACTTGCAATTTTACAAAGATAAACTTCACGGCTACAAATTTAGAAAAATGCTTACACTACATTAAACTATAATCTAAAACAAGTGGTGTGGAAAAATTTTCAAGTAGCAGAAATAAGAAGGCAACAAACACCATTTTAGCTTTTATGACAAAATCAATAGTTTCTATGCTGGCCTTCTTCCTTTCCATCTTGCCATTGTCTCCTTCCTTTCCATCTTACTTCAAGTGAAATTTCAGTCGCTCTTGCCGAACCCTTCCTACCCTTGCCGCGTACAAATGAGTTAGAGTAGTACTAGTGGTATTGATTCTTCGAGTAGAGAGAGGGAGTTAATAAGGGGCAAGAGGTGGGGGAGGAGAATGATGCCTACCATTTGATGCGGAGAGAATGGACGGGTGAGATCGGGATCCTAGGGGATATGCTGTGGATCGATGACGTGACGGGACATCAAAGACGGTTCGGATTACAATCATCTATGATAGAGACATCACAGACAGTTTATAACAACAACCGTCTATGATATCACAAAGACAATATACCGGTATAATATAAATAGCTAGTTTGAAAAGATCAAATAGCAAAGTTTTATATGGCTTATATATAGTCGTTTGAAAGGTTTCGACGAGATCTACAACTTTACAGTTGAGGCAAAACCCAAGTTCCAAAGGGAAGATTGAAAATTTTGGCAAAAACAGAAACCAAAAACTTGCAAAGCAAATTTGGGGCTAAAGATGGTCGATTTTGAGGGTCTTAGAGGGCAACTGGCACAGGCCAGTCATTTTTTTTGGATCGGGCTCGTTGTTAGCTTTCCAACGAGTACAAAAACGTCGAAAATGGACACCGTATGCAAAAGTTATGACCGTTTTACCGAAAGTGTCTAAAACTGAATCCTACTCGGACTCAGGCGGGAAATTATGAAATTTTGGAGGATTGCAAGGCGGGAAACATATCACAGATGGTTTTTAATACAAATTTATTATCACAGATGGTTTGTATTAAAACCCGTCTGTGAAAATACCGCAGACAGTTATTCGTATGAACCGTCTGTGATACTTGCAGCATAGATGGTTCCTAGGAGGAACCATCTGTAATGTAAAAGCCTAATTTAGCCTCTTTTGTAGTAGTGGTCATTGGTCCAGTCGTGGATTGAATCGGATGCAGGCATGGCAGTGGAGGCCGAAGCGTGCATGTGCGCGCTAGCTAGCTAGGCACGTGGAGGTCGGCCGGCCGGTAGCTCACGCGATGGGAGGGGTCGACCATGGCGGGGAGGATCCGAGTCGAATACATGTGCTCGTCGCCTCAATTCCCTCTCTGCCTTGCACTACTACACATATGGAAGAACGTAGTATGCATGCGTGAGTGCCTGTGCTTTTTGTTTCAGCCGCTTGGAAGAACGCATGCGTGCCTGTGCTTTTTGTTTCAGCAGCTTCTTTTCTTTCACCTTTTAATAAAGGGCATATTTTTCAAATCAAAATTAGCATCAAACAAACACATATCCCAGAGTTAATGCCATGTCTATGGAGTGTTTTTTCCACTATTATAATATACCAGTAAAAATAGTAAAATATATAATATAAAAGTATTTTACAAGACAAATCCAATGATACTATTTTTATGAAGTAAATTTATATACTTTAACATATATTAATGGTCAAAGATTGAAAAGTTTGACCACCTATATTTTGGGATAGAGGGAGTACTTATTTACTATAAAACTCAACTACGTACACACAGGTCTGTGCCCGTACTACACACGCATGCACCGGATCATGCAACAAGGAAATCAACCAGCAAATAAGTAGCTAGGTGGCCGGCCGGAAGCTAGCTAGGTCAGAAGTCGAGGAGCGTGGAGGTGAGGTTGAGGAGCGGGTCGAGCGCGCTCGGCGCGAACTTCCTGGCAAAGAGGTAGCAGACGGTGGTGGGCTTGCCGTTGTAGGTGCACTGCGTGCCGTTGTTGCGGATGGCCTGCAGGAAGGCCGGCGTGACGCTCGACTTGCCGTAGCGCGCGGGGTGCGGCCCGCCTCGCGACCAGTCCACCCAGGTGACGGTGCGGTTGGCGTTGCGCGCGCCGTGGAATAGGTGCAGGTACGTCGGGATGTAGTGCTCGTCGGGGTAGCACGACGGCGTGCAGTGCTTCCGGAAGATGGCGTAGTACCGACGGTCCGCAACGACGTCCACGGCCAGCTCCCGGCTCAGCTCGAACCACTCCGAGCCCTTGCGCCACTGCTCCTCCCGGATGTCCGGCGCCATGCGCGGGTTGTACCGCCCCGCGCACTGCGGCACGTCGATGTTGTACGACTCCACGTAGCTCTGCGCCGAGTTTATCAGGTACTCGTACACCGTCTGGAAGTTGAACACCGGGATGCAGCTCTCCGACACCAGCACGAACCGCTCGTTCGACTGGTCCAACAGCGCGTTTGCTAGCAGCCGCTTCTCCGCGTCCACCAGCGTGATGCTGCCCCACGACACCCCCTGGCTCGGGATCTGCCGCCCGTGGAAGGGCGACGACGCCGACACGTTCAGCCTGTACTCCGGCAGCGCGTGCACATAGACCGAGTAGAGCACTTCGTGCCCCCGGAAGAAGCGCTCCCACAGCGGCGCGAATGGCAGCGGCCCACGGGTCAGGAAGAGGAAGGCCACCTTCGGCACGCGCTGGTATGGGTACTCCTCCATGCGGGGCACCATGGACGCGCGCCAGAAGAGCTCCTCGTCTGCCATGGTGTGCCCCCATGGCTTGCCAGGGTGCACAAACCACTTGAAGCTCAGAGGAATGCCGCGGCAAGGCACTGCAAATCTGCTCATTCGGTCCAAGGAGGAGTCCTCATCGGGGACATTATTATTATTGACATCATTAACAGCAGCAGCAGCAGCAGCACTAGGGTTGGTGGCGACGTCGACGCCGCTGTAGTAGTAGTGCGCGACGTTGGCGCTAGCGGCGAGGCCGATGAGGATGCCGGTCGTGAGGATGAGGAGCGCCGTGGCAGCCTTGAGCAGCCCCGACGACCACCAACACTCCTTGCGTGGGGTTGGGGGGAAGCTGTACTCCCCACCACTGCCTCCGGCCTCTTCGTCGTCCCCGGCGCTGCCTCGCCGAGACTTGAGCGTGCCCGGCTTCATCTTGGCCCAGCTAGGCAGGAAGAAGGGCAACACATGTGATCGATCAGATCAGACTTGAGCGCATGCACGCGTTCAAGATTCGAGTGGACGACGCGCGACCAATCAACTGAACTTGCGCGCGCCGCGACGGGTGGGACGGGACGAGCTAGCAAGAGCTGTCGTACGTACGTCGTTGGTCCGGTCGTGGATTGAATCGGATGCACGTATGGCAATGGACGCCAGAGCTAGCTAGCTAGTTAGGGTTGTGGAGGCCAAACGGCTGGTAGCTCACGCGATGGGAGGGGTCGAGCATGAGCATGCCGGGGAGGATCCGAGTTGAATACATGGCCCGGCGGTCCACGCGGCGCTCTTGTCGCCTCAGTTCCCTCTCTGCCTTGCACTGCTACATATGTGGAAGAACGCATGCCTGCCTGCATGCTTGTGCTTTTATTTTCAGCCGCTTGGAAAAACGCAAGCATGCGTGCGTGCCTGTGCTTTTCGTTTCAGCCGCTTCTTTTCTTTGACCTTTAATAAAGGTCATATTTTTTTTAAATCAAAATTAGCATCTGACAAACACATAAACCAGAGACTTAATGCCATTTCTATCGAGCATTTTTCACTATCATAATAAACTAGCAAAAAAATATATATATATATATATATATATATATATATATATATATATTATGAAAGAATTTTACAAGATAAATCCAATGATATTATTTTTATATAGTTAATTTATACATTTTAATATATATTAATAATTAAAATTTGATCTATATTTTAGGACATAGAGAACTTGTTTACTCCCATCCATTGATCCGTACTGCACGCAAGCACTGGATCATGCAACAAACAAATCAACGAAATAAGTAGGTGGCTGGATCAGAAGGCTACAATCAACCGGTCTTCAACCTACTACAATCCGGCTCTTTTTCAAAAAAGACACCATGACTTGATCACAGGCTATCGGATTTTCTTGGCATGCCTTCAAGCAGTATGCTAGCCAAAAAGGTTCCAACCAACAATTTTAGAGAAACTAGTTAAATGCCCGTGCGGTGCTACGGATTTTTAAAATTTGGTGTGATCCTACAGATGTACTCCACTTTGCATCTAGTTGCACCCAAAGTCTACTTCTCATTGGACACCAGCCTTCATTATAAAAAGATAAAAAGATACTTGAAGGATGCTATCAGAAAATAAGTTGGTCAGGCACCTGATCGGAGACCAAATGTGCCTATATTTGGTATACAGTTCATCTGAAAATTCAGCTTTACAATATCCAATGTTACTCAAAACAACCAACAGCTTTTTGTGCAAGTCTCCATCCATGCTAGCAGATGTTTCTCTGTCAATACCATTTATATACCCATTTTGGACATGATTGTTTTCTTTATTTGATCTGCTCTGAGCTAATTCCCCTCCAAACCTCTCAGATAACCTGATACATTTACACCGTTTGTGAATAATAAAGAATGATACTACAATTAGATACAAAATTTGAAAGAATCCAATAACTATAAAGCAACTCCATACCCGCAAAATCTAGAAAGGAATTTAGAAATGCAAGTCTAACAGACTCATTGATTTCCTGAAGCTGTTGAGAAATGTCATAAGACTTAGCAGTCTCGCTCCTCAGATTAAAAAGCATACTGGAATAAACAAACATAGATCAGGATGCAGTGCAATATTACAAAAAAAATGAAGGCAGGAGCAATAAGAATTCCATTGCCTCCACTTTGTTATCAGCAAACATATTGTGCTAGCAAAAGCAATGATTATAAATCAATTTAGTGCAGAAAAGCAGTACTTATTAATAAGAAAATTAACCATCAAATGCAAACATTAATAAAAAAAGACCAAATACGCAGGAAAATACAGCAAAAAAAAGTTCACAGGGCTTGGAAATAATGCAGCATAAGAAACCGAATACAATGATAAAGAAGTATAATGTTAAACAGAAATAAAGCAGCCTTACTATTCAATCCGGTCCATTGCTGAAATTGTGATATCACGAAACTGCAAGGGCATGCATGAAATTGCATACAGTGACTTGTTTCTCTCAAGGGTGGATAAAGTAACCCAAGTCTCGTATTTTGAAACCTCCTTAGTTGTTGCCCGCAACCATGAGCAAAGTCGTAGAATGTAAAGCTTTGTCATTTCAAAATGAAGGGCGTGCAACGTTTTAACTGGCATAATTGGTAAACACATTCGTGATCTGAGACAAATTTCGTGTATATGCGGTTTTAGACAATGGCACCAACTATACCAGCGATTGGAGATGAATCCTTCCTTCAAGAGTCTGACAGGCCTTAGCTATTTCTTTTATAGTGCCACCCATGTATGGATGAAGAATGTTGCATTCCTCAAAATCACAGAAAGTATTCTGAACCTGTTGGTGTCAAAGCATGTTTAATTACAATTACAAATGCAACCAGACATTAACTGCTAAGGATCATGGTTAACGATTAAAATTGCAAAACATGTAGTAACAGTACCTTGTTGTCGAAAGCAGATATAGTAGCACGAACCATACTACCAACTTCATCAAGAGTATGATTTGTGTACTTTACCTCTCCACCTTTATCATCAGCCTTATTTGCACCTGGTTTTGCACTCATGTCAAAATCAGAAAGTGCATTTCCAGCAGCTACCTGTAGAAAATAAATAGATATGGTTAACAAATCCATGTAAATATGTCTATTTTACACATAAATCGGTATAAAATGGCTCTTCTCAGCTTTCATGTGATGATTTGAAGCAGCGATCAGATTTCGTATTGAAATTATCAAAACAATTTATATAACTCATTTATACACTTTCAATTTCAGTTTAGTATTGTACAAACTACAAACAGGGTGACGGAAGGGTTCATAAGTTTCAGCACAACAATATGCTTTGCAGCAAGGCCTAACAAATATAGCAGATAGACGTAAAAAGCCATTTGCTTACATCAATCTACTCAAGGTGAATTATTTACATTTTATGCTTCTATGCATCTAATATGATTTTGCCTGTTCATACCTTTGCAAAATTTCCATCAAGACAGATAAAGCTAATCACCGAATCTTTGGATAAATGCAATGATTAACCTACGGATGTAGGTTGCTCTTAAACTATCGCCTTCTTCACCATGAAGTTTCTCGACAACCGATCAACCTAAAAGAATCACCAATAGTAGACGGTACAACGTTCCATAATATCTCCATCCACACGTTGTTGATTCGGAAGCAAACTAACTTTTGCATACCGCAAATCAACGAATCTGACGCAAAAGTGCCCTGTAAACAATGATATAATACATCAATAAGCCAACCAATTTTGGAGAAGAGCATACACAACCGACGATGCAGAATCATTATCTATGAAATCAAAGTTGCAAACCATGCATCCTACCTTCAAGATTGTCATTAGCTTTCAGACTATAAATATGTATATAGCGAAAGGGATCGGTGCGATCGTGTACATGACCCAATCCGACATACTTCTAAGAGAGTACATACGATTAAAGCAACTTCTAAGAGAGTCATGCAAAGAGATCAAAGCCAAAAGTGTGAGAAGCAATTTAATCAAGTGCATACCACTTTGTAAAAAATGGAACATTTCAGATATAGACATGACTTCATCATTACCTCATCTCATAAAAAGTGACATATGAAGCAACTAAGTAAAAGGAAAATAAAATATAATGAACCTATTCAAAATAGACCTCCCCATGGGTAAGGACCATTAACGCAAGTAACTCCTATTCTCACCCATAGAAATATTCCGTTCATTGCGTTCTTCATCCGGTGGTATATTATAATTTTCAGCCAATGGAGTAAAAGAAAGAGGAGAAAAGTCATGCAATGAAAAATTGGAAATAGAACCAGAGTACCTAACTTATTTCAAGTACAAACAGAGAATATGCATCCAACCTTATTGAGTCAGACAATTTGGTTTGGCATATCTTCCTTTGCTTTCTCCACTTGGCAAAGCACGATAGCTCGATCAATTTATCATGCGTAAGACAATGAAAATTGCACGACATGAAAGGTGTGAAAGAACTGGCTGAAACTGCAAATATGAACCTTTGGAACATTTGCCGCCAAACTGTTCAAAACAGCCTCAACATAACCGCGAACTTCTTGAGACATCCATCGAAGTTCTTCTTCAGGATCAGCAGGCCTCCGTGCCATCGTATCCTTAAGAGAAACAGAGTGATTGTGTGTCATAGTGGAATGGTAGAACAAAGCAACATCAAGAGGTGAACTTTTGTTAGACACATTCAAATGATAAACATGGTAACTGGGACAGTAGAACAACTTGGCATGAGTGTCCAGTGAAGAAAGAGTTGATAGAAAACAATCTAAGGCAACTGATTCAGGATAGTAAGGGATAAAGCTTCGAAATGAATACAGATACAAGGACACAAGTCAAGCATAGGCTAGAGCTTACAAGGGACCCATCTGAATGGCTTTGTCTCATGGAAGTATGGAACCACCCTGAGGAGTATTTGAACCCTTGACGGAACCCCCTTTGCTCTGAATAACACCTCTAATTTTCTTCATCCACTCAATCTTGTCGTGAACAATGCTCTTTTGTTATAATAACTCTAAACCTTATCGTGCAGTGGGTCGTGAACACGCGCGGAGGTCAGCGCGGAGGTAGGGTTGGAGGCGTTGGAGGTGGTAGGATTGGGCCCGTCGGAGGAGGTGATGAGTGAGCGGTTGAGGTGGGCGAACACAAAGCGGCGGGAGGGGCGGGGTAGGGCGGGATGACCTTGCAGATGCCATAGGCGCGGCCTCCGCTCCACGCGGAGAGGAAGGCGATGGGTCGGCGAACTCCGACTCGTGGGGCGGTACTCGGGCGAGCGGGAGGCCGCGAGCCACGCCAAAGACGGGGATCCGGCATCGCCACCGCGGCGGCGGCGGCCGAGGCGACAACGGGGGCGGCGAGGCGAGGGGCTAGGGTTTTGGGAGGCGGAGATGGGTAGCGGAGTGGGGAGGAGGAGGCGGCGGCGGCGCGGAGTGGGGAGGAGGAGGCGAGGGCGGAGCGGAGGAGCGGGGGAGGAGGTGGCGCCAGAGCAGAGGGGTGGGGAGAGGAGGAGGAGGCGACGACGTGGAGGAGTGGGGGAGGACGCGGCGGAGCGGGGGAGGGGGGGGAGGAGGAGGCGGCGGCGCGGGGTGGTGGGGGAGGAGGAGGCGGCGCGCGGCGGGAGGAGGAGGCGGGAGGCGGGAGAACGGGGAGACAGGCGACGTGGGGAAAAGATTCGACGCGGGGTGGGAGGCAGGTGGTTTTCTTTTTTGAGTCGGGCCACATGTCAGACTGCTTTTTGTGAGAAAGAGTGGGAGAGGCCGGACCAACCACCAACTCCTTCTTTTATAATAGTAAAGATTCTATGGAACTCAGAACCCATTACAATTTCTTCAAATTTACACCACTGCCATAAGAGCCCGTAGGAGGCGACAATAATGTGATGGCAAACTACTTGCCCATAATTCTAGAAGGATCGGTCCAATCTTGGTTGCTTAACCAACTGATTGGATCAATCTACATCTGGGAGCTGTTTTGTGATGTGCTTATCACAAACTTTCAGGAAACGTACGACTGCCCCACGAAGTAAGACAATCTCCACTGAATATGGCAAGAACCCAACGAGACTCTCCGATAGTATATCAAGAGGTTCAGCTAGGTTCATAATTTTATTCTAGAAGTTGTAGATTGCTCTGTCATGCTGGCTTTCAAAACTGGGTTGAGAAACCAATAGTTTGCCGAGGACATTGCAATGAACCCTCCAAGGATGATCATCGAACTATTCGACATGGCCAAGTACGCAACCGCTAGTGAGGCGATTGAATGAAACAAGGCCATTGGCCGAATAAAGAAAATTTCTCAACCTGGCCTAAATAAGAAAGATAAGAAGCCTAAGAAGTCTTCCAAAGGCAAGAAGAATCGTAAACCAAATGCTAAAGAGATTCTTACGATTCTAGACAAGTTCACCAAGGACACGAAGGATTATTCCAGTTGAAATAAAGCAAAAGCTCTAACCAACTAATCCAAGAAAAATAAAAGGTGGCGTCCACTTCATCAAGTGGCAGGGCATGATCTTCGCATTTGCCATGCCTGGCGAAAGAAGTTGGAAGATTACTATTTGGGTAAGGGTCATTTCCCTTCCATTTAGGGGATTGGAGAACCGAGCTCCAAGAAGGACAAGGATGGTGACAAAGAGATGGACAATCAGGAGCCACAGCACACTGTCAACATGATCTTCGGTGGGTCTTCCTCTTACGAGTCCATGCGCCATCTGAAGACTGTGGAGCGGGGAGTGAATCTCACCGAATCTCTGATAGCTGTCAAGCCTTCCAGGTGGTCGAAGATAACCATCTCCTTCAATCGGGAAGACTACCCTATCCCTTCAAGTCGACCAGGTAGGTTCTCTATTATTGTAGAACATACCATAAATAATTACAAAGGCGGTCATGTTTTAGTATATGATGGTAATTCTCTCAACATTTTGTTTACGGGAACTTTAGAAGAAATGTAAGTTCCCAAGTCAAAAGTAAAACCCGTGAAGTATGCCTTTCATGGCATAGTCCTGATATCTACTACAAAAATCGATAAGGCAAGTTTCCCTGATATCTACTACAAAAACCGATAAGGCAAGTTTCCCTTCTGGTTACGTTCAGAAGTCCAGATAACTTCCAAGTTTGATGTGGTAGACTTTAAGACCGCATACAACGGGATCCTTGGTAGACCAACATTGACCAAATTCCTGGTAGCCACGCACTATGGTTACCAGAGTCTTAAAATGCCATGACCAAAGAGGTCATAATGGTTCCAGGGGATAGGAACTTGACATATGCATGCGATCATAAATCTCTAGAACTAGTTAGTTTCTAAATTTTAAAGTGAATGAGAACCGCTTCATTACTTTTGGTCAGAGAAACACTACGCGTATGGCTTGACCGGATGACTACTCAGAGATTCTGTGAAGTGGTACCTGAACCCAATTCCAGGATACTCTTTCCATGTGATGGATAGAACATGTGCCTTATCCACTCCAAAATAGTATGATATTTCAGCCTAAGTCTCTGACAACAACTACCATACAGTTATTTCCCACGTTTGTTTTCCATTGACAACAACCAACGATTATGCGTCCTCTCTTTGACAATAACTTCCTCTCCGATCAAACGCGCTAGTTCTATAAGGCGTCTTCCCTAGCAGATAATAGGCACCCCTTTAATGCTATTTAAAGGGTGATAGGAGAAGACAGAAGGACATTACATTCGATTCAATCACGATCAACTCATTCAAGTCAGGGCAACTCAACAATCCAAAGTCGAGTAGATGGTAGTCTTTCTTCTAGTGGAAAAAAACATAGAGATTAGGGCTAGTTTTCATGACTACCCTCCCTGACCTAACATGGGAGACGATGGGGACGGGGCGACAGCAACAGAGGAAGAGGAGGTGGCGGTGCCGGCAGTAGAGGAGTGACTTGGGGACAAGTACGAGAGCATAGGATGCGCGGTGAATATAAATCAACGGTGGATGCCTATACAATTCCAACGGTACAGGGTTACGTAGTATTTCTCTATAAAGAATCAATTTTCCGTCGAGGTGTGTATCATTTCCTTTCCAAATATACAATTGTGGTGTGGATCCATACATTTCATACAGCCTATGCTAAATTCTCTTCCGCTGCAAGTGCTGGACATGACAAACAGCAAAAGGCTCCGACTCGGAATACGCAAGCAAAAATCTCTGCCCAAGGGATCCATCCAGAACAGAACAGAAAAGAAAAGAAGAAAAAAGGCCACACGAATCCATCAAGTTTTCTTAGCGATCCGACCTAGCAGCCTGCGTCGAATATAGCAAAGCTTCCGACTGGTCTCTCTCCCCATATGGCTTGCCTTTTGCCTTGTCCATGCGCGCTCTTCGCACCGCCTGCTGGATTTGCCGCTCGTGCTCTTTCAGGATCTCTTCCATGTTACCTCCATGAGGCATCAACGGCCCAGAGTAGTGGATTCTGTTCTTCTTAGCGCCACTCACCTGAACATACACAGGCTATTTTTGTCACGGAACAAGTGGTTTACTTCCGTAAAATGTAACTGCGGGAAAGTTAGATATCCCAAAGGTGTAAAGTGCAAAGTCTTCTAGCTTCCTTTTTCCCTTTGTAATAACTGGTACAGTGGTTACCACATTCCACTAAGAATGCTTGGACAATTAACGCTGACAAAGATAGCTGACTCACCACTGTAGGATCCTTGGTTGCCACCCCACCATCCTTCCGATGGGAAGACGATGGCCTTTCTTGGAGTTGCTGTGCCCATTCAGATCTGCCAGAGGGGTCAACACCAGTTAGTTGACTGTACCTTGAACTAGACCGATGCTCTCTCAAGTGTGGCCTCTTAGCACCATCCCCAAGGTTAGATGACTGAGTAGCACTGCCTCGCTGCGCTGCAGCAGAAGAGATGTTCGACATCTGAGATGTGTAAAATCTTTGGGCCTTCTGATCAGTGCCATTTGATCGGCCAAGGGTAGATGATGAGCGGCCAGCATGCATCAAAGGTACACGCTGCTGAGGAAACCCATTTTCACCGACTCTTGCTGGAGGATCAATTGGAAAGCCAGTAATACCATCCTCCTTCGGAGTAAACTTGTAGCTGTTGCTTTTTGGATTTGCCTGCACCCGTCGTTGCTGCAAAGCCACATAATCACAAACTTCAGAGCAATGGTAACAGCACTACCACAGAGAGGATGCAAAAAGATTGAAACACCAGTTAGGTGTTACATCTAGTCCAATTTAGATGGTTTCAGCAAGATAGTTTTGTTTTACACATACTTTTCCTCCACATACCCCTATTAAATGCTTACTGGTAGTAGTATTAGAGAAATGCCTATAAAATCAATAGGAGCAAACTTATGTCAAAAACTAAGGCATTAACTCTTTGCTCTATGTGCATAGAGCTAAAACAAAATCTATTTTGGACTAGAGGTACAGGTAGTACACGCATCGAAAAGAGGAGTTTACATACCAGCAAACTCAGGTTGAGACAACAATATGGCATATATAGCTTATGCAGATGAGTTGTTGCATGATTAAAATGAAAATATACCTTACTACTTCAGATTCAATAAAAGCTACACCCTTCATTGAGAAGGCAGTCACTCCAGCAATGAAAAGCTCACATCTATGGTGCGGTGCCCAAACATTTGTCTTAATAACCAAATAAGCATCCTAGAATGAATGAACAAAGTTCACCCAAACCTATCCTATCATATTTGAATAACGCATTTCTCCACAAGGATTCATGAACCTGTATCTTGTAAGTATAGTGCCAAAGAACTATGTGTCTTACATATACTTCAGTAGGGACTATTATCAGCTTTGTATCAGACATTTTGGTGCACATGGGATGAAATATTATGGTACCTGCAAATCACCATTGACATTTGGTGCTTGAGGTTGCTTCCTCCTTTCAGTTTCATTATGATGTCCTTTCAATGCAGCCGCCCTTTGCCTGCAAGCAAAGAATGCTTAGATCAAAACATGAAATTTCAAGCACGAAAAGATTGCCATTGTACAATAACTCTCTAAATGCTGCTAAAATAATTCAATATTAGTGACAATCGTGCAGAACATATTACCTCCTAGCTTCCTCATCTCGAAGCTTAGCATCATATTCCTTGCTTGGGGGGTATTTTGGTAGACTTGATGGATCGCAGGCATATGGTTTTGTAGTGAAGAACTGATGATACGAGTTACAAAAAAAAATAAGCTGTGAACCAGAAGATAGAATTTGCAAGAGAAAATAAGCATAAAAAAACGGCATTAGAGCAAGAGCCAGTGTGTAGTTCCAGACACAAAATGTTGGCTGGGGTGGGGGCATCGCCATAAAAAAATCACTTATGCCAGTTTGGCATAGCTGCTTTCATGAGGTTTTCATATGGAAGGAGGGCTTCAGCTTACTAAATAAACTAAAAAACAAGCTGCAAATATGGCACTGGCTTCAAACTATAAACCCATAACCTAAAGCTAGGACAAATATGACTTTAATAGTTGTTCCCAAAGGGTATTGTTCCCTCTTCCACAGCAAAGCCATGAAATCTGCCACAAAACATTTTGAATGCATAGATGTAATGACAAATATATAGAAGCCTTATTGCAACAACACAGAACAGTGTCCCAATACACATCTCATTGTGTTTTGACAACAAATTGTTCCTAAGACAAAGTCAGCAATACTGCAATTAAAGTCCACGCAGCACGTGCTCACACAACATAGAACAAATCATAGAAGAGTGGCTACGGTTGAAAATGTTCAGGCTTCATATCACCACTAGCTTAGAATGAAAGTAAATGAACATATGCGAAGGGACAGCAGTAACTTGGGAATCCTAACCTAGGACTCACAGATAGGACCTATGCAGAATAACAAACATAGGGCTAAAACTTACTTCACTTTCGAGGGCGAAAGCAGCGGTGCCTCTACTAGCTGGTTCCACTGCGAGCAGACGATCCAAAAGAGCTAAAGCTGAAGGGGGGAAGTCCTTATATACATTGTTAACAGATCGGCAATATGGATGTTGTGGCTTGAAGATGGTAGCACGGGACAATTTTAAATTAGACCAGAACTCCTCTGATGGTGAACCACAAAGCTTAAATATCTTGTGCAACTGCTCGACCTGTAAGGAGTTAGAAAAGTGAGGACTTAAAAAATAGCTTTTGCTAGTCATAAGAATATTATGTTACATTGGGTCCCGTAAAAAACAAATTTTGTGCTGGGATAAACATCCAGATATCTAGATAGTCAATTTGTGGTGTCTGCCTTTAATGCTACTCCTTTTGATAAAATAGGTGGTACGCAGGAAACCAACCGTATTCATGAAAGAAGATTATTTACCAGACAAACTATGAGCTACACAAGACCAGCCATCCATTTAGACAAAGCAAAATCTATAGAACAAGAATGACACACCTATGATTCTTAAGTACTGTTGTGGCTACTGTTGTGACTACTAACCAAACAGCATATGAGAGGACTAGCTAGAGAGAGCTGGTGAGTACGAATGAGTGGATCTGCCCCACTCATACCCCTCTTGGGGGCTTATATACATGAGTGGGGTAAAATGGGAAATTCTCATCCTATCCCTTAATAATTAAAAAGGTAGGGGTATATTGGTACATTCCTTTATACTATTAGGCCTGCTGCAAGACCCAGTCGTTTGGGTCTGGGCCACCCCACAACAGTACTCCTTCGACAGCAAGCGCAGAGGTCCCGAGGGGCGAGCTGACTTGACCAATTGCCTGGCCCAACCCCCTGTCCCCCAACAGCAAGCACGCAGGTGCCAATGAGCGAGTTGATGCAACTGGTAGCCCCAGCCCTTGGGCACGGACGCTGTAGACCTCCCGGAACAGGGTTCTTTTTTTGCTCATGAAGTCCGCCTGACCAAGCTTGAGCCGCCACGTGAAGGTCATGTCTTGGACTTGGGCGGTGCATACAACATTGTCAGTGATGGCGTGGTCATAGCGGCACTGAAGGCAAAGCTGGGTGAAGCCGCCCCTCCGCAGTGACGTGTACCAGGGTAGCGGAGTCCATTGACACAGCCGGAGGCGCCGCATCGAGGTGGTACGTCGGACACGGGCAGCACGAAGACACAAGCAACGAAGTCTGACACCAAAGCTGTGAACGTCTCGTCGATGTCCCGCCTCCGACGCGGGCGGTGTCAAGACGGAGTTGTGCGTCGGGCCACCCTTCGAGGCGATGCCTAAGAGGAGGGCGGCGAAGTCCCGCGATCTCACGCCAAAGTCGTGGCCATCCCGTCGAGGTCCCAGTGTCCACGGCCATGAGGCGATCGGACAAAGTGTCTACGACCACACGGTGGTCGAACGAAGTCAGGACCGCGAGGCGATCGGACGAAAGTCAACGAAGTCAGCGACAGAACGAAGACTCGAAGAGCGCGCACTCCATCCCCCACCCTTCGGACAGGCGTCAACGGAGTCGGCGAAGCATCGACCATGAAGTGGTCGGACGAAGTCAACAAAGTTGGTGGCGGGACGATGACTTGAAGCGCGCGCTCCGTCCCCCCACCACTCGGTAGTCGGATGAAGTCACGACCACGAGGTGGTCAGACAGAGTCACGACCATGAGGTGGTCGGGCGGAGTCGTGACCAGTACATGGTCACATGAAGTCACGACCACGGGGTGGTCAGATGAGTGCCTACGAAGTCCGCGGCGGGACAAAGACCCGAAGCGCACGCGCTCTATCACCCACCCTGCGGACAGGCGATGAAGAAGTCCGCGACTAGACAAAGTCTTTAAGCGCGCACTCCGTCCACCCATCGCTTAGTAGTTGAACGAAGTCCCAACCACGAGGTGGCCAAGCCAAGTCACGACCAAAAGGTGGTCGGACAGAGTCATGACCGTGAGATGGTCGGACAAAACGTCTACGACCGCGAGGCGGTCGGACAAAGTGTCTATGACCACGATATAGTCGGACAAAGTCATGACCATGAGGCGGTTGGACGAAACATCTACGACCATGATGTGGCCGGGTGAAGTCACGACAACGAGGCGATCGAATGAGGTCATGACAGCGAGGTGGTCGGACAAAACGTCTACGGCCACGAGGCGGTCAGACGAAGTGTTTGCGACCACGATTTGGTTAGACGAGGTCACGACCACGAGGTGGCCGGACAAAACGTCTACAACCACGAGGCGGTCAGACTAAGTGTCTACGACCACGAGGCGATCGAACAAAGTGTTTACGACCACGATGTGATCAGATGAAGTCACGACCACGAGGTGATCGGACGAAACGTGTACGATCACCAGGTGGTCGGACGAAGTCACGACCGCAAGATGGTCTGATAAAACGTCTATGACCACGAGACGGTCGAACAAAGTGTCTGCGACCACGAGACGGTCAGACGAGGTCACGACCGCGAGGTGGTTGAACAAAACGTCTACGACCACAAGGCGGTCGGACGAAGCGCCTACGACCACGATGTGGCTAGGCGAAGTCGCGACCACGAGGCAGTCGGACGAGGTCACGACCGCGAGGTGGTCGGACAAAAAATCTACGACGGCGAGGCGGTCGGACGAAGTCACGACTACGAGATGGTTAGACAAGGTCACGACCGCAAGGTGGCGGACAAAACGTCTACGACCGCGAGATGGTCGGACGGAGTCGTGACCAGGACGTGGTCGGACGGGTGCCGACGAAGTTGGCGGCGGGACGAAGACCTGAAGCGTGCGCTCTGTCTCCCACCAACATTCATTTATTTATTTATTTGTGGGGTGGGGAGAGCCATCAACATATCTTGAAAAATGAAAATAAACGAACATCTATCCCTAGGAATATTTTAATACCAAACACATTAGTAATAGCTACCGATATATTATGCTCTATGAACTTGCAAACTGTATGTGTTTCTCCTCATGTTTCACCAAGTCCTTAACCCTATAGTGTTCTACATTTCTCAAAATGCATAAAGGTTTTCATCACATAAGTATCTAATTGCATCCAGCCATAGGTGCCAGTTGTCACACAAAAAAATGAAAGAGAATTTTATTCAGATTTAATAGTTAACATTAAAGGCTTCAGGTTAGTATAATCTTGGGATCAGACAATAGCAGGACAACTGCAGGTAGAAAATGTGCTTTGGTTCAGGGCCAAGCAGTACCTCAGTTCGTCCTGGCATGATAGGTCTCCCAAACAACAATTCTGCAAGGATACAACCAGCACTCCAAAGATCAACAGCAGCACCGTAGTTGGTAGCACCCAATAATAGCTCAGGAGGACGGTACCACAATGTTACCACACGACTTGTCAAATGCTGCGTTTGGTTGGGGTTAAAAAATGTAGCTAACCCAAAATCTGCTATCTTGAGGATGCCATTGTTGTCAAGAAGAAGATTTGCACCCTTAATATCCCGATGCAAAACCCCATGACTATGACAGTGGTCAAGTCCGGAAAGTAGTTGTTGCATGTAACACTTGACCTGAAACAGCAAAACTCGTCGTGATAAGGATAACG
This sequence comes from Dendrocalamus sinicus, assembly GCA_036346575.1. Lineage (NCBI taxonomy): Eukaryota > Viridiplantae > Streptophyta > Magnoliopsida > Poales > Poaceae > Dendrocalamus > Dendrocalamus sinicus. The sequence goes on from CM070652.1 coordinate 70,663, forward strand.
TGAAAACTGAAGAGATGCCACATGATGCTTATAAATGTAATATGGAAGGATAAGTCCAGAGGAAAAACCTGAGGTTCTGTGAACTTTATACCAGGTGTAGCTGCGAGTCCAGCAAGATCATGTTCCATGTATTCAAATACAAGATACAAGCTACTAGACATGCGTGACGTCACTAATCCTTCAAGCTTCACAACATTTGGATGATCAAGTCTCCTTAAGATGTGAATTTCCCGCGCCATGAACCTGACACTCTCAGGGTCCATATTGGCAAACCGCACTTTCTTAAGTGCAACAACTTTGCCATTTTCAAGATCGCGAGCTTTGTACACACTACTGTAGGTACCTTGCCCTATCTGAATATTCAAAAGGGAAGGGTAAGAAGAGTAGAGTAACATAAAATCAATAGTATCGTGGGGAAGTGCCTAGATAGTATGAAATTCATAGAATGTAATATAGCCATGCCATTCAAGAAAACTCGGGTGCTCATCGTAATTTCTGCGATGCAAGTGCTTCGTTTCACTGACTTGTACACCGACTTAGTTTCTCTTTTCCACACAACTAAACATCAAAATCCAATTTATTGTCGTCGAGTTCCAGGCCCAAAACTATAGGATTTTCAATTGGAGCCACGTCTTGGTAACAGCATTCTCCAATGCAATCGAAGGCTTAAACACTTCAAAAACTACAAACACTATTAAACTAGAAAACAACTTGGTAAACTGGTAGAGAAAAGGAATGAGCGGCATAGAGAACAAAACCTTGTCCAACTTCTCAAAAGACTCAGCCTTCCGAGGCAGCCACCCACGGACTGCCTCTGCAGCCACCTCCGTGAGCCAACGGGGCCACCCAGCTGCCACATGCTCCCTGTCCACCCCATTAGGCACATCCACAACCCTCAATTTTGGCTCCCCCTCACTGCTGCCGCCACCGCTCCTCAACCCGTGTTCCACAAGCACGCCATTAGCCCCTGTGGCATCGATCGGGGCATGCATCTGATGCCCAGGTGCGGCAGTGACCGTCTCCTTGTCAACCCTATTTACCACTACCCCTACAGCTATTGCTGCTGCAGTTGCCGCCGCCTTCTCCCCGTCATCCGGCAATGCAGGCTCAGGGGGCTTGGGGATGAGCCTCGCTGTGCCGGGATCCTTCCTGATGCCCCGGGCAGCATTGGAGGCTGTAGCAGTCACGACCACGGCATCCTCCCCTGGCTCTCCCGCCGCCGACGCCTCTTCCTCGTCCTCCTCCTCACGCCTCTTGCTGGAACTGACGAGGCGCCTGAGCGAGTTAGTGGAGGGACGGCGGCCAGGTTTTCCCTCGGCGTGCAGGTTGCGGCCATGGAATTGCTTGGAGCTTACACAGCCCATAGGAGGAGGACAAGTACAGGAAGCTCCTCCTCGAAGCCAACGAAGGCTCTCGCGAAAAAGAAAGAACGAAAAAAGAATCCAAGGAAGGCAATCGAGGAGAGAGCTTCTTGTCCTCTCGACACACCGCAGCACAGCACACCACCGGAATCAGGACACATGAGGACGCCTCATTCCTCGCCGAGAGAACCAATCCTCGATTCCTTGCAACAAAAAGGAAAAAAGGAGGAAAAGATTGATCTTTTTGCGCACCAATTAGAGCAGATCTCGAGAGCAGGGGGTGCACTGCACTGCTCCCCTCCAATCTGAGCACGCAGCAGAAGCTTTCTGCACCGAGTGATTATTTAGGCATAGGATTGACTGGATTGGATTTGGGGGAAGCAAGCAAGCGCGCAGAGCGAGGTGGGATCAAAATCGAAGCTTGACGCAGGCAGCCAGGAATCGCAGCTCAGGCACGATAGAGATCGGGATCCTCCTCTCCTCCCCAGTGGTGGTGTGGTGGTGGAGACCCTTTCTGTTCTTTCCTTTTATTTCTCTTCTATATTTCTATGGTGTTTTGTTTTGTTTTCCTTAGCAGCTGGTAGTAGGTGTAGGTCTCCCCCCTCTCGCTCCGTGTGTTCGTGTCCTGCTCGAATCCTACCATCTATGCTCCTATTCATAGGGGTGAAAACAGATCGGATATGTCCCGACCGACCGACCGACCGTCGAATCCGAGTCGGATCGAATTTGGATAGTCATATCGGATAATTATCGGATTCGGATAGTTGTTTTCGGATACGGATTCGGATTCGGGAGTGGACTATCTGACAAATACGGATACTATCCGGAATTTTATCGGATAATACCCGGATATAGTTTTCGGATATCCGGCCCATCAGCCAAATCATCATTTTCAGCCCATCAGCCCATTAGCAAATCCAAATAAATTCCAACAAATCCAATAAATGCAAATAACACCAAAAAATTCGAGAAAATGCACAAAAATACTATAAATCTAGGAGAACTTAGGAAATAACATAAACTATTTTTAGCTTTTAGAAAATAGTTAAAATAAGTTTTTTGCTCTTGGCTTAAAAATAAAATCTAAAAATCCAAATAAATTTCAACAAATCCAATAAAATATGGGATATGATATGGAATGAGTAATATCCACCGAATTCGATCCCCGTCATTCTCGCTACGGATTATGTGCTAAAGCGATTATTTCCATCAAGAAAAAGAAGATATGCTAAAAAGGTTCACCATATGAATATATGATATATATCTCTGATCCTCATGTTTCATTCATCGATCGTTGGTAAGAATCCACCTTTGATTTAGTATTGAGTGTTGATCGCAGACTTTTACTAGTGAAACTGCACCTTTTGGAACTGTAATCATCAGTATTATCCGCCTATATTATCTGCTTCCGAGCCGAATTGTTATATATCCGTCCCGATGGTACCGTATTGAAACTCCGAATATTCCGAATTCGTATTCGTATCCGGTCTTACCGTATTCGACTCCGAATCCGAAAAAAAATATGGATTAGGATACGGTTTAAGCAATATCCGACCGAATCCGATCCGTTTACACCCCTACTCCTCCACCCCTCTCGGTGCCCTCCTGCAGGTAAGCAGGGGCGGAGGTAGGTAGTTGACAGTGGGTGCGGTCGCACCCATGTGAACATCGGAAATCAGTGCTAACCTCTAAACTTTCACCTCTTTTGCACCCCCAAGTCTGAAGTCATGCACCCAGACCGTGGGTGTTGATTGCTCAATTAAGTTATATTATTGCTTAAACATTGTACGTATGTATACATATACATGGCATGAAGGAAGTGCCGCACCCCCTCAATTTTTCTCTAGCTCCGCCCCTGAGGTAAGGGGTGTTTGGCACGGCACAAGCCACTCGGCTTTTGGCAATCGCTACAGTACCTAATTTTTAAACGAAGTATTTTTTTCAAGATGGAGTCTACAAGTTAAACGTAGTACATGTTAAAAGCCCAACATCTGTACCAGCCAAAATCGCAAGTGAGTATCGATCTCTCCGTAATCTGTACCATAAACAGCCAAAATTCAAAATTTTCAGCCAAAAGCCATAAGCCGCAGCAAAAAAGAACATACCCTAAGTCATAAGTGGCTTATGTTTTTTTTACTTCCGTTTGTAGTTTACAGTTATAGTTTATGAACATTAAGTTATTTGTAAAAAATACAAAGTATTAAAATTTTAAGTACGATTTTGACCGATATAAATAAAATCACTATAGTATATAATACAATCAACTTGTAGACTCCGTTTTAAAAAGTTACTTTTTGAACTACGGGCCTGTTTTTTTCGGCTGCGGCTTATGGCTTTTGACTGAAATTTTTTGAATTTTGGTTGTTTACGGTACAGATTACGGAGAGACAGATACTCACTTGCGATTTTGGTTGGTACAGATGTTGGGCTTTTAACGTGTAGATCATTTAACTTGTAGACCCCGTCTTGAGAAAATACTCCATTTGAAAGTTAGACACTATAGTAAAAGCTAAAGGCCGCCAGCTTTTGACTTAAAGAACAGGCCCTACCTTGTTGTTGACTCCAATCCATAAAAGGAGAGAAATGTTTTTTTCTTTCTTGAGATGAAACGAGACAGTTAATAAGCAGGAAGCTAGCGGGCAATGGAAAAGGCTGGCTGGTCACGGACTGTTGTTTCTGTTGGAATTATTATTAATTTGGATTTGGACGGATGGCATGGCACGCATCCTACCTAGCTTGTCTCTATTGCTTGGATTTAAGGTTGTAAACGAGCCAATCCCGAGCGAGTTTAATCTAGTAAGCTTGAGCAAGCTTGAGATTGCCATCAAGCTTCAAGCTGGGCTCGAGCTCAGCTCGTGTGCAGTAGCGCATGAATCAGCAACAACCAGCATTCTAACTAGGGGCAATCAGCCAATGAGAAAGCAATTAGCAGCAGTTTGTAAATTGTAATAGATAGACCAGACTTAGAGGTAAGTTTGCGAAGTTTGTAGTAGTACCTCGGGCTTGGAGGCGGCGACAGGTGACCTCGGGCGTGGCCGCGTAGGCGCGATGGCACCGGTGGGGGAAAAGGCCAAGCGGCGGCCTCTTCGAGCGGCCGAGCGCAGAGGTGGCCTCGGCCAGGGGGAAGAGGCCGAGCAGCGGCGGCTTCAGGCGACCGAGCGCGGAGGCGGCCTCGGGCGATGGGGAAAGGCCAAGCATCAGTGACTTCGGGCGGCCGCGGCGGCCTCGGGCGATGGGGAAAGGCTTCGGGCGCCGTGGTAGCCTCAGGCACCAGCGGAGGGCTTGGGTGGCCGCGAGGGGGATAAAGCTAGGAGCCAAGAGAGAGGGGCAGCCGCGGCGGCCTCAAGTGGCAGTGATGGCTTCAGGTGACCGCGGCAGCCTCGGACGACAGCGGTGGCCTCGGGTGGCCACAGTGGGGACGGAGCTGGGAGCTGGGAGGGAGGGGCGTCCGTCGGTCAAGACAGAGCTAGTAGCAGGGAGGGAGGGGTGGCCGATGGTGACGTTAGTGGAGAGTGGAGACTGTGTTGAAGGGGATTTGAGTTGGGTTTACGCCATTGCGGAAAGGGAAATGGGGAATAGCAATGAGAATCTAGGGTTGGGGGGTCGGGTGGACTTGGGTCTCCACGTCGCGTTGCACGCGCAAGGCCATGGTCCATGGGCCGTGTGAGTCTGTGACCGCTCGTGAGCTCTACCAAACTATTCGAGCTCGGTTCGAATAGGCTTGTGAGCTTCAGACCAAGCTCGAGCTCGAGTAGCTCACGAGTTTCAAGCTATTTTTACATCCCTACTTGGATTTGGATCAAAGTTGTAAATACCATTTTAGTACCAGACATACCGATCGATACGTACCATATGGACACCTAAATCGGTATAAAAGAGCTTATGTACCGTACCAGCCTCAGTATCGGCCGATATCAGTCAATACCGGACATACCAGTGGTATTAATAATATTGTATATTTAACTATATGTTATATTTGATAGTATTGCTATGTATTTTGAATAATTTTACAAGTGGCATTTGGTGTGCATACAATTAAATATATATATTCGTATTATTATTATATTAAATCTAAAACGGTTCACCGATATATACCTATATTAGAATGTACTATTCTAAGAACCAAATCGATATGACTCCCAGTATGATATTGACAAGTATGATTTGGAATCCATCCTCCTATTCTATTCTAGGCTCTTAAGCTGGCTAGCTAGCTAACATGGAGGAGGAGGCAGCAGCCCAACCCATGCTCCCTTTCTTTTTGGTGCAAAGGCGATGCAGTGGAGGCCCATCAGCTGCTAGCTAGCACACTTGCCTCATCCATTGCCGTCAGTCGTGACCAGAGCCTCCACCACGCCCGCACATCTCAGGCAGCTCCTGACAAAGAGTGCGACAGAGCATTCGATGCGGGCCTCCCCAACCTACACGTGGGCCCACTAAGCAGCCTACCTTCCTCCTCACCTGTCTCCTCCTCTCCGCCCGCACATCTCAGGCAGCTCCTGACAAGAGTGCGACAGAGCATTCGATGCGGGCCTCCCCAACCTACACGTGGGCCCACTAAGCAGCCTACCTTCCTCCTCACCTGTCTCCTCCTCTCCGCCCCCTCCCTCCTATTCCACCACTCGTGACTTGCTCAGCTTTAGGCAAGCTTCCATCGGCACTTGACAGCTGTTGCAGTCCTCCATACCACTCTTCTTAGGCATCTTGAGCGCATAGGCCGGTTGGCACAAGGAGATGTCACTGGTCCTTGGCTCACTTCGATGCCAAGGTAGTAGGAAAGCAGCCCCGGGTCACTCATCCGAAACATTTTCTTCATCTCGCGCTTGAACACATGAATGTTGACGACTTTAGCGCTGGTGATGATTAGGTCATCGATGTACACTCTGACAATCAACAGATGCGCTATATCTCCGTGTGTGTGTACACAGCATGCTCGGAGATGCTCTTGTGAAATCCCAGTGTCGATAGGCTGGTGTTGAGCTTGGGTTCCATGCTCTGGGTGCTTAGCGAAGGCCGTAGAGCGTCTTTCGGAGTCAGAGTACCTTGCACTCACCGTTGTCGATGACGAACCCAGGTGGTTGACCCACATACACCTCCTCCGTCATGTTGCCATTGAGGAACATGGACTTGATGTTCATGTAATGGACTTGCCACCCCTCATGCGTCGCCACAGCAAGTAGCAATTGGACTAACTCCATGCGCGCCATAGGAGCGAATACTTCCTTGAAGTCGATACCGGCTCGTTGTACATAGCCCTTCGCGACCAGCTGCACCTTGTACTTGGCAATGGAGCCATGTGTCGTCGTGCTTCACCTTATAGACCCACTTGAGCCCAATGGGTCAGTAGCCAGTAGGGAGATCGACGAGCTCCCAAGTGCCATTGTCCTCGATCAACTTCATCTCCTCGAGCATCGCCTTGCACAGCACTCGTGCTACTCTGCTTCATCAAAAGATGTTGGTTCATTGGCTATGGTGAATAGCAGCCCGGCAGGGTCAGGTCGCATGGTGTGATGAAGCCGGCCCGATGACGTTATCGATGGTGTGATACCAAAGCAGTGTGTCATCGTGGTCGACATTGAGTACCACTCCCGGGTTGGTCACGGCGAGGCGAACTCCACTATGCCGAGTGTCACAAGCATTGCCGCATCTGCCCCTGGCATTGCTGTGTTGCTAGAGCGTGCACTAACGAGCGTGCGTGGCGAGTCCTGTTCTCTGTCTGCACCACTGATCCCCACCGTTCTTGGTTCATACACTGCAGTGTACTCTACGATGAAAGGGTCCTGACCACTCACCAGACCTTCTTCACCATGAGCTCTCTAGCCCCATTGTGTTGTTTCATCAAAGACAATGTCACGCGTCATGTGCACGCGCTGGGTGCCTGGGCCGTACACGAGGTAAGCCTTGGACCTGGACTCGTACCCGACGAACATCATCGGTGTGCTCGAGCCTCATACAGCATCTTCCTGTGGACGCTTTGTGTCGGTGCACGGTTGAGGATGAAGACGACAGTGGAGGGCTTCACCCCAAAACCTCCCGGGGAGCCCCTTCGCCTTTATCATGTTACGCGCCATGGCGACTATCGTCTAGTTGCGGTGCTCAACGACCCTATTCTGCTGCAGAGAATAAGGGGCCGTGAGCTGCCACTACACACCGTGCTTAGCGCAATACTTGCCGAATTCCACCGATGTGAATTGTCCACCGCGGTCGATTTGGAGCACCTTGAGCTTGTGCCCTGACTCCACTTCTACCATGGCTTGAAATCACTTGATCAATGTTGGAGCTTGGTCTTTGCTTGCAAGGAGATTGGGTCACATGTAGCGGCTCGGGTCATCCACAAGTAGTAAGAAATAGCTGTTGCTACTTGGCGTCGTTGGTTTGATTGGTCCACAGAGATCGCCGTGGACGAGGTCGAGGACGTGTCTCACGTGATCTTTTCCCTGCTCTGGGAAGGGGGCCCGCTGGTGCTTCCCAGTGAGACAACCGTTGCAAACTTGATCCACCTGATCAATACGCGGTAACCCTTGCACCATGTCACATTGTGCGAGCTTACGTAGAGCTTGGAAATTCAGATGACCGTACCTTGCGTGACATCGCCACACCTCCTCCAACTCCTTACCAACAGGCACACCAGTTGCACGATTTTGAGTCAAAGTGGGTACAGTCAGCTGGGTGAGTGTCTGACCTTTGCCAATAGATGCTGCTGCTTGTTGCATATCCTTAGGATCCCGTTAATCAGCACTTGACAGCCCGTCTCATCAAGCTGCCTGACGCTGATAAGGTTGGTAGTGAGCCGGGGAATATAGTACACCCTATAAGGGTGCGATATTCCCCGAATTTGCACACGAAGAGGATCGTCCTACGCCCTCGATGTTGACGATGAAGCCATTGCCGAACTTCACGGTGCTGACCACCTCAAAGCTCAGCTCGGAGAATACCTCGCGGGAGCCAGTCATGTGATTGATCACACTGGTATCGAGGTAGAAAAGCCCGTCGTCGCGCGCCTCCTCTCGATCTAGCTGAGCGAAGACCTTTGCCTTGACTAGTCAAAGGGATCTGCATCACGGTGATGGGGATAAGTGGTCGAAGTCATGGTCGGAGGTGCAGTCGAAGCCATGATCGAATGAGCAGTCGAAGCCATGGTCGAAGGAGCAGTCGAAACCATGGTTGAAGACACGGTTGAAGCTCCAATGAGTGGTCATAGGGACAGTGGCTTGCCACGTCGAGGACTCAGGGATGGTGATGGCCCTTGCCATCACAAGTGTGGCCTCATCGTCATCCCCTTGTGTCAGATAAGCCTTGGCCCACTTCTACCGACTGACGCAATCCTTGGCCCAATGACCTATTTTTCTGTAGTTACAGCACTTATCCTTCAAGAAGTCACGACCGCCACCAGATCCTGGACTTTCCTTGCTTTCGTCTATGTCGCCGCTATCAGCCCATTTGTCGTGGCGGCTTGTGTCGCTGGTTGTCGAACTTGGAGCAGCCAGAGGGTCCCTCCCTTGTTGCCGCTTCCTCATCCACGCAGACCACTCCTCCGTGAGGAGCAACTACCCGCTAGCTCCAACGATGGGCACCGGGTCTAGCCGATCCTCCGACGCCTTCAATCTCCCTGTCACCTCCTCCACCAAGAGTGTCGAGAGAACAAGCAGAATTTCAATTGACAGAGCAATTTGGGAGAACCTAGAGAGGACGACACGTAGGTACTTCTCGATGACTTTGTGTGGCGGCTTTGGGTTATCAAGGGTGCTAAGCTGGTTTACCAGCCTGGCGAGTCGCAACGCGAAGTTGTTGATAGACTCCCCGTCGTGGAATGCAATGCTCTCGAACTCCTTGCAGAGCTTCTGAGTATTGGCCATGCGCACTCGATCAATGCCGACGCGCATGGTCTTCAGGGTATCCCATACCTCCTTAGCAGTTACTTTGATGGCAAGTGTGGAGATCATATATGATGGAACGACACGCAGGATGGCCTCCAACGCTATCCTGTCCTCCTGGAATTCAGCACCGCTGATGTCAACGGCGTCCCAAAGCCCACGCACCTGGAGCATGACTTTCATCATCAAGGCCTAAATCACCATAGTTCGTCTTCGTGAGAGTCGGGTACGTCACCAACCCCGACCTCCTTCACCACCCTTTGTACCACTAGAGCACCGTCGCTTTTGTCAGCGCGGTCTCTAGAACGTGACGATGAAAACTGGGAGCGCCGGGATGATGAGAAATCAACCGGCTGCATCGTGGATCAGATTTCCCTGGTTCTGACACCAAATGCCAGGAACTTCGGCTGATCAATATGTCTGAGCTTACACACGAAGTTGGAAACACAGGGTAAGAACACAAGAGTTTCTGCGCTGCTAGAATAACGGGTAGCTTTTCTCGGTGAGCGTGCTGGATTATTCTACAGCAACTACACTAGCTCGGACCTCCGCATCTACGTCTACTCCGAGGACGAGATCAATGGCCTGCGCGCCCTGATCCGCGGACACCACACCACCGTCTCCACCGCTACCTGCCTCAAGGGCCAATGGGTTAGTACCATTCCATTCATCTTCTTGGTTCCTACTTCTTTGATGCTGATGTTGCTCATGATGCCGACGACGATAAGTAAGATCCATCAGCTTCTTCTCAACTCAAGGTTTAGAACATTGCACAAGGATCAAGCGCACCTCTTCTTTGTTCCGAGCTATGTCAAGTGTGTTGGCATGACGGGGGCTTTCGATGATAAGGAAATCAATCAAACCTATGGCAAGGTATACTACAAAGGGTACTTCACTCATGTGTCTCAATCTGTTTAACAAACAAGAAGAAGAAGAAGTTTCTTCCTCGTTCTCTGCAGGTTCTCAGCCAGATGCCATATTTTCGTAGATCCGGTGGACGTGACCACATTTTTGTCTTCCAATTTTGTAGCGAAGCATTCTACTTCTTTTCTTTTCCCCCACTTACCTAACAACACTGTGTTTTGAGATGAAGGTACTACTCTGCTAAGGGATGACGACGGTGGAAAAGGCCCAGCCCAGCCCAGACCCAATTAATTGATTTGATCTGAATGTGACGGTGTGAGGACAACCCAGCCCAGCCCAACCCAACGTACCTGCGGCGGCCTCGCCCTTCTTCCCCGCTCCGCTCGCCTCTCCAACTTGCCGCTCGCCTCCTCCCTACAAACACTCGCTCCCGTTCCCTTCTCCTCCACGGCGGCGGCGGCGGCGGCGCGTCCCCTCTCCTCGCTTCCTCGCCAACGCCGCCCGCGTAAGTCTCTCCCCTCATCTCATTTCTCTTAATTGCTTGCTTGCTTGGATAGCTGGAGCTCTTCACCCGTCTCCCTAAGGCTAAGGTACCTTACTTAGGGTTCCTTCCATGGCATTTTTCCCCATGATATCATCTGCTCTATTCTGTTCTATTCTATTATTATTATGATCCATCGATTCCTTCTTTAGTATTTGCATTGCGTTGCGGACACTCCCTTCCCTCCTACCATCATCGAAATCAGGTGTTAGCAGGCCATCATGCTTCGCCGATTCTACCATGCTTCTTTCCTCTTCTTGGCCCGGCCGGCCTTTCTTTTCCTGTGAAATTGCAACATGAGTACTAGTTAGACATGACAGCTAGCCTTGTCCTTGTCCTCAGATAGATGCATTTGATCCACGTAAATGCCCTCTAATGGTGGATGGGCCCTTGCACTTCATTTTTCTTCCTCGCATCCATGGGTGGGTAGCGTTTTTATCCCATAATATTTTTCTCGTTTCTGTCACGAAATAAACAAATGCTCAACCTTTTTTGTTCCCTGGTGCTAGCCTTTAGTGGCTTAAGTCCCTCAGATACTCACTAGATATAAGTAACATTATGTTCAGTTTGTTAAGTTGAACAAGGATTATAAAAAATTGAACAATACTTTTCTTATCTTGTCCATAATATGTAAATTCTTTCATACAGGACTGTGCTTGCTCTTCAAATGTCTTTTGATATCAGAAAGGATTATCTGTGGTTTCTTTGGTGTGGATGCCGTAGTCGCTTCTGGCGCTCAATAATATTTCGGCATTGGACTTGATAGTTAGCAAAGTCTTTGTCATACTGGACTTTCCAACCATCACCTTGCGCTTCTCTCTTTGTTGCTTCAACCAAGAATACTTCTTCTTTTCTAACTGCAACCCCCCTTTCTTTATTTATTTTTGAGCTAAGATCGATTTTGGATCTCATTATACTAGCTAGTATAGACCAGGCACTATTCTCCTTATGGCCATGACATCGCTTCCCCCTGGATTCCGGTTTCATCCAACTGATGTTGAACTGACTGTCTACTATTTAAAGAGGAAGTTATTGGGAAAAAAGTTACGCTGCAATGCTATTTCGGAGATTGATCTATACAAATTTGCCCCTTGGGATCTTCCAGGTATATTTTCTGAACAGACGTGTTTTTCACTTGTTTCTGTCGTATTAACATTCTGAAGAATTGTATAGCCATGTGTTTACTCAATGCCATGCCTTTCATTTTTTTTCTCTACGTGTGCATCAATGTTGGCTTAGTCCAGGGTGTTGGGCTAGCCACGTATTTACATGTGGCTGACCTGTAAAATATCTGGCTTTGCAGATGACTGGCCTTTAAACTGTTCTAATGGTTTATTGTGTCTTGTTCAACTTGTTGCAGAGAAAGCTTCCTTGCAGAGTAAGGATCTGGAGTGGTATTTCTTTTGCTCACGTGATAGGAAATATTCTAGTGGGTCAAGAACTAACCGGTCAACTGAAGCTGGGTATTGGAAAGCTACTGGAAAGGACAGGCCAGTAGTATATAATTCTCGGACTGTTGGGATGAAGAGAACTTTGGTGTTTCATCTTGGCAAGCCACCACGGGGTGATAGAACTGACTGGGTAATGTATGAGTATAGGCTGGAGGACAAGGAACTATCTGCTTCTGGTGTTAAACTGGTATGTTTTCCTTGGTGTATTTGTAGTAGTTTCAGTATCTACCTTATGAAATGGATTCTTTTTCAAAATAAAAGTATCCACCTTAGAGATGGTACTAAAGTTAAATTATATCCAGTTGTTAGAGATGAGATATTTGGGGAATTGACAAACCAATGAAACTCTTGAAATGCTTTGGGGTTATTTAGATGTGTCAACTAAGTTCCTACGGTGCTGTTGTGATTATTGATTATTTCGCCGATCTCAGTACATAGCAATGGATACTCATGCATGTGCGAAACTATCAAATAGAAAAAATTTGCAAAGCATGCGGACAACACATTAGCACAGACATGAAAATGCATGTGGCATCATATGTTATGTGGGGTATTAAATATCAGAGGCGCCACAACTGGCCAGCAGCGGCTGGGGATCAATATCATGCTGCCGCGCTGTAGGGCCAGCGCGGGCCCTTGGGAGTCCATAAATAGCAATAGATAAAGTTTGTTAGGAAAGAGTTATAATTAGAGATATGGTTTCCTTAATTCCCTGTAATTCAGTTTGGAAAGGGCTGTCCTCTATATATGAGCAGTTCCTTGAAGGAATAAAGCAAGCAATCAATCTTTAGTTTTCTTTCCAGTTTCCCCTTATCCTAGTTCTTCCAGCTGAGAGCCCAGGTTGTCGCCATGGCACCAGGGCATCGGAGTTACCGACTGAAGCCCCCAGTCAACCACGACTACAATCTCCGGAGTTCAAGACATAACAATTTGGTATCAGAGCTAGGCCCTGCAAGTTCCATCATGCCGGGATCGAAAGGGGGCGGTGATTCATTTGCCCTGACAATAGTTCTGGAGGCCATCAAGGAGTTGACCGGCCGCGTCGAGGGCAAACACACGAGTTTGGGCGAGCGCGTGGAAGGGGTCCAGTAGAATATGGGTGACCTGGTGACCCGGATTCTCACATTGGAAAAGAGAGCAGTAGATGGCCACGCGGGCTTCCTCCCGTATCGGGCAATACTAGCAATGTTGCCAGGGACCGCTGTTTCGCTTTCCTCCCTACTCGCCGCTCTGCCACCATCCACCATCTTGTCGCTACCACCTGCATCCATGCTTCCACCCGCCCCTCAACCATCTGTAGCTCCACCAGCCACCTATCCGAGCCCCTTTATCATGCCCTCCTCCCCAGCCTACCAGCACCATGCCACCATTGATGCTTCCTACAATTCGCTGTCCACCACAGTCCCGCCTTCCACCCAACCTCCGCCACTTTCTGCCCTCTGCGGGGTGCCAACGTCCTATGGGGCAACCCCCTCGCCCCGCTACCATAAGCTCGACTTTGCAGTGTTTGACGACTTGGAAGACCCTTTGCCTTGGCTTAACAAGTGTGACCAGTTTTTTCACGACCAGCAGCCAGTGGAAGCAGATAAAGTTTGGCTGGCATCATACCACCTCACCGGCATTGCCCAGCTTTGGTATGGGCAATTGGAACGCGATTCCAGTGAGCCTCCATGGGATCTTTTCAAAGCTTGGTGTCATCAACGGTTCGGACTGCTGCTCGGAAGCAACTTTCTCGGTGCCCTTGCATGGTTGCCATTTGAAGGCTCCGTCTGATAGATAAGTCTTTGTGTTGTCTGCACATGGTGTACATGGTGCTTTTTGTTTTTGCTTTAGCATCTAGGACTTGCTTTTGCTTTAGCATCTAGGACTTGCTTTTGCTTTAGCATCTAGGACTTGCTTTTTGCTTTAGCAGCCTTTTGCTTTAGCATCTTAGACTAGCTTTAGGACAGCATTTTGGACTAGTCTAGGATAGCATCTTGGCATATGCTTGGTGACTAGCGACCTATAAATATGTATCTCCAACCCTCAAAGTTGGCATGGCATTGTGTGAGCAATAAACAAGAAAACTTGCCCCATCTCCTAGTGTCATCCTCTCCATGAAAGTAAGGATCTTGCTATCACCAAGAGCAAGAGTCCAGCGACTAACAAGTGGTATCGAGCCTTAGTATCCTGTAGCCCGAGCATCTCCGCTCATCTCCTTCTCCGCCTCACGGCAGGCTCACCAGAGCGCAGCAGCTCGGCCGCCCTCGCCACTCTCTCTCTCGAGACGGCGGCGGCTCGTCGGCGACCCTCTCTCCACGCAGCAGCCCCGAGCGCGCCATGTCCGCAGGCGATCTCGGCGCCGGCCGCCTCGAGCACGAGGCGTCGCAGACGGCCAGAAGCTCGCGCAGCAGCAGCCATGGCAGCGGCGGCAGAGCTCGCGCGGCGGCGAAAGGGCGTCTGGCGGCCGGTAGCGGCGGCGGCAGCAGCGAGGCGGAGGCGAAGCGCGGCGCAGATGCGCGTCGCGGCGGCAGAAGCAGAGGTCAAAGCTCGCGCGGCAAAGCGGCGACTCGGCTCTGTTGATGCGGCGCCGACGCGACCCTCGGTGTTGGAGAGGAGGAAGCGGCGCAAGGCGAACGACGCAATGGCGGCCACGCGACGCCACGGCGCGCGCGGCACTTTCAGACAGACGCGACGCTACGGCGGAGCTCTTCGGAGGCGCGACACGGCGGTGGCGCTCACGGAGGAGGCACGCGACGGCGGCGCGTCAGACGGGTCGACGGAGAGCGCGCCTCACAGTAACGCGACTCTCTCCCGGTTTCGGCATCGTGGTCACCACGAGTACCGGTATCGTCGAGGACGCGGCCCGGCGGCGGTGGCCTACCTCACCAAGACCAACTACGCCGAGCGGTGCGGTGATGAGGGTAAAGCTCAGCGCGGCATATGTGGGATGCGATCCGGACGGCGACGTCGACTACGACCAGATCGACGGCGCTGGATGCCTCATCGCCGCAGCCCCGCCGAGATGCGCTTCGCTACCAACAAGCGGATCGCCAAAGAGGCTTGGGACGCCATCATTGCAAAGACGCATCGGCGCCGGCCGCGCGCAAGTCTACATTGCGGGCACTACGACGGAGTGGGAGAACACGCCTTCAAGCCAGTGAACCCGAGCGGCGATCTTTGGCAAGCAAAGCGCGACGAGGCGACTCTTGCTACAAGCTGCGGCAAGCTTGGTCATTGGGCCAAGGATTGTCGATACCACGACGCAGCGGCAAAGCCCACGTCGCGCGCAAGCGGAGGAGGAGGAGCGGCGGTCTGTTCATTGCTCATGCGAGCATCGAACTACCCCAGCGCACCGGCGCGATGGCTCTCCTCCACCTTGACGAGCCAAAGCACACGCCTCCTCGGCGGCGATTCCGCAATGACAAGACCGACGGGTGGTGCCTCGACACCGCGCCACCCACCACATGACCGGCGGCGGAGTTCTTCTCCGAGCTCGACTCAGCGTTCGAGGCACCGTCTGTTCGGCGATGCCTCGTCCGTGGAGATCAAGGGCGTCGGCTCTGCGTCTTCGCCGCCAAGATCGCGAGCACCGGCCGCCACCGGCGTCTACTACATCCCCGTCTGCGGAACTCCATCATCGGCTTGGGACGGTGGATGAGAACGGCTCGCGTGGCGAGATCGAGCACGGTGCCGCGGATTTGGGATCTTCGACGCCGCCTTCTTGCCAAGGTAACGAGGCGCAAATCGACTCTACACTCTTCACGTGCGGTGGCACAACCCTCTCTCATTGCTCGTCGGACGACGAGGCGTGGCGCGGCACGAGCGCTTTGGGCACCTTCACGCCCGAGGCCACGGCGGCTCGGTGCCACGGAAATGGTGCGAGGCTGCCGTGTTTTGACCATGTGGAGCGATTCTGCGGCGTCTGCGTGTTGACGGCGCAGGCGACTCCTTTCCCAGCCGGCGAGTTTTCCGAGCCAGGAGAGGCTCGATCTGCACGGGGACTTGTGTGGCGGTGACACCGCCACACGGGAGAGACGACGCTACTTCCTGCCGCTCGTCGGCGACCTCTCCGCTACATGTGGGTGATGGTCCTCGGCGGCAAGGAGAGGCTGCGGACGCCATCAGCGCACGCAGTCGCCTGCGGAGGCGAGCGCGCCGCAAGCTGCGCGTCTTTGCGCACAGACAACGCGGCGAATTCCACGGCGGTGGTCGCGTCGTCTCTGCCGATGAGGGCATTGGCGCCACTACCCGCGCCGCATGCACCCGCAGTGAGTAAGCGTCGTCGAGCAGCGCAACGAGGCGGTTGTGGGGATGGCTCGGGCCTCCTCGCAGCAGGAGGATGCGGTGTCTTACGGGAGAGGCGGTGGTGACGGCCGTCTACATCCTCAACCGCCGCCTACCAAGGCGCTCGGCGGCGGGACGCCGCACGAGGCTTGGCATGGCGCAAGCCGGCGGTCTCCCACTTGCGGGTCTTGGCTCCCTCGCGTTCGCCAGGAGCTTGGCCACATCGGCAAGCTCGGCGGCGAGAGCACTCGGGAGTGTTCATCGGCTACGCGGAGGCTCGAAGGCCTACCGCATCCTCGACCTGTCACAAAGCGCGCCCGCATCTCGCGTGACGCCGTGTTCGACGGCGGGCGGTGGACATGGGACAAGGCGGTGGGCGGCGGTTCGGCCTCGACTCGTGGACTTTGTTGTCGACTCGCCCACTTCGAGAGAGGCGGGAGCTAGCGGCTCGTCTTCACCGAGCTCGCCCACCTCGACACCTTGCTCGCCACCGGCTCGGCGAGTGCTCCACCACCGCCGCGCCGCCTCGCCCACCCTTCACCACCGGCCACGCTCTCGCACCGACGGCCACACCACCGA
Source organism: Dendrocalamus sinicus (assembly GCA_036346575.1). Lineage (NCBI taxonomy): Eukaryota > Viridiplantae > Streptophyta > Magnoliopsida > Poales > Poaceae > Dendrocalamus > Dendrocalamus sinicus. The sequence goes on from CM070652.1 coordinate 87,599, forward strand.
ATCGGCCCCGCGGCTTTGGTCCACGATGGCGGCGACGGTGGAGTTCGCTACTCCACCGTCTCACGACGAGGATCGCGTCGACGCCTACCACGACGGCGAGCCTCTCGCGCTTATCGTACCATGGACAACATACTCGCGAGCTGCCGTCCCTCGGATCGGCGCAAAGACGATCGCGAGGCGGAGCCGCACTTAGCGTCGCGATGACGGCGAGCCCCGCTCCTTCGCCGAGGCGGAGGGAGACGCGGCGTGGCGTGTCGCGATGAAGCGAGAGATGGGCCGTCGGCGGAACGGGCGTGGGAGGCGGCGGATCTTCTGCCGGCCACCGCGCGATCACCCTTAAGTGGGTGTTCGCCGAAGCGATGATGGCCGGCGCCATCGTCAAGCACAAGGCTCGCTTGGTGGCACGAGGCGTGCGGCAGGAGGGGTCGACCGATGACGCCGCACCCGTCGCGCGGATGGAGTCCGTCGCGACTCCTCCTGCGCTAGCTGCCCGGGAAGGCCGGGCGTGTTCATCACATGGATGTCAAGTCGGCATTTCTTAACGGCGACTTGAAGGAGGAGGTCTCGTGCATCACCGCCGGGATTTGCGATCCCGCAAGGAGGCAGGTGCTCGCTGCGCAAGGCCCTCATGGCTTGCGACAGCACCGAGGGCGTGGAACGCCAAGTTGGACTCCACGCCGAAAGGAATGGGCTTGAGCAAAGTCCGCACGAGGCGCCATCTACCGGCGGGCGGTGGAGAAAATGCCTGGCGGTGGGTGTCTCGTCGACGACTTGGTGATCATCGCACCAAGGATGCGGAGGTGGCGGCATTCAAGGAAGAGATGAAGGCCACCTTCCGGATGAGTGACACGGGTCTCTCCTTCTACTTAGGATCGAGGTGCACCGGGATGATTAGGGATCACGCCGACGCATCGCCACGCCAAACGCGTCGTTGAGCTAGCCGGGCTTACCGATCGCAACCCGCCTCACTCCAATGGAGGAGAGGATGAAGCCGAGCCACGGCAAAGACGACGGAGGAGGTGGGCGCTACGCGATCACGGCGTCTTGTGGGAGCCTTCGCTACCTCGCCCACACACGGCCGGACTTGGCATTCTCCGTCGGCCACGTTAGTCGGTTCATGCAACGGCCGACGACGAGCATCGGCGGCCGTGAAGAGGATCATCCGCTACGTTGCGGGGACCCTTGACCACGACCTCCATTACCCGAGGTGTCTGGCGCGCGACACTTCATCGAATGCGGCGGCGGTGACCACGCGGCGACATCGACACCGGCAAGAGCACAAGCGGGATTCTCTTCTTCCTCGGCAAGTGCCTCGTTCATCGGCGATCGATCAAGCAGCGGTGGTCGCCTCACGGTGTGAGGCCGAGTACATAGCGGCTTCCACCGCCGACTCAGCACTCGGCTCGCCGATCGCTTGGTGATCTCCTCGGCGGGGACACCGGCGGTGGAGCTAAGGGTGGACGACAAGTCCGCTCTAGCCCCGCAAAGAACCCCGTTTTCCATGAGCGAGCAAGCACATCCGGGTGAAGTACCATTTCATCCGAGGTCGCTGGATGAAGGAAGCATCAAGGCAAGCTACATCAACACCACCGATCGCCTTGCGGATCGCTCACCAAGCCTCTTGGAAGGATCAAGTTCCTTGAGCTCTGCTCCAAGATCGGGATGGTTCAACTCTCCCACAAGACGACGCACAAGACTTAGGGAGAATGATAGATAAGTCTTTGTGTTGTCCGCACATGGTGTACATGGTGCTTTTTGTTTTGCTTTAGCATCTAGGACTTGCTTTTGCTTTAGCATCTAGGACTTGCTTTTTGCTTTAGCAGACTTTTGCTTTAGCATCTTAGACTAGCTTTAGGACAGCATCTTGGACTAGTCTAGGATAGCATATTGGCATATGCTTGGTGACTAGCGACCTATAAATATGTATCTCCAACCCTCAAAGTTGGCATGGCATTGTGTGAGCAATAAACAAGAAAACTTGCCCCATCTCCTAGTGTCATCCTCTCCATGAGAGTAAGGATCTTGCTATCACCAAGAGCAAGAGTCCAGCGACTAACACCGTCCAGGCTTACCAGAATTTGTTTCTGATGTTGCTCTGCCACGCACCCCCTTGACGGCTCAGCATAAACTCAATTGTTCATAGCCGGATTGTCTCAGCCGCTTCGCACGGATGTGGAGCTCTTGCACCCGCGGGATCTCCAACAGGCCATGATGGTCGCCAGAGCTTACAAGGCGCAGTCTGCTGCCCAGCCTCCGGAGGCTGCATCACCGCCCACACACCACCCGGAAGGAAACCGCTTCGGACCACCACCCGGCTGGCCGACGTCCCTTGGTGCTCAATCGCAGATTTCCGCTGCTCCGATTGCTCCAATGCTGGTTTCTACTGGCAGCCAGCCAGTCCATCAATTCCGCCGGCTCTCGCCATTTGAGATGGTCGAACGCCGCAAGCAGGGGTTGTGCTACAATTGCGATGAGCAGTTTGTCCGTGGCCATCGCTGTCGGCGCTTGTTTTATCTTGAGGTCGAGGACTTCCTGGAGGAGGACGTAGACTCTGACATCGTTGCGCCGAGCTCTCAGGCGGTTGCTTTGTTGCATGCCATCATGGGACTTTGGAGCGTCCGTGCCATAGATTCCATGCAGCTGCAGGTCCAGTGCGGCTCGGAGACCTTTCTCGCATTGCTGGACATAGGCTTGGCATACAATTTCATCAGCTAGGAAGCAACTGGCTAGGAGCTCAGTTAGCATCCCGCCCAGGTCTCCGCGTGATGGTCGCCAATGGCAATGAAGTAGCCAGTCTGGGTGTCTGCAAGGACCTGGCCATCCGGATTGGTGGCATGGATTTTCACATTGAATATGTGGTCATTCCCCTGGGTGGCTTTGATCTGGTTGTGGGAGTGCAGTGGCTCCAAACCCTTGGCCCTATCCTCTTGGACTTTGATACCCAGTGCGTGCCCTTCCAGGTGGGGGTGCAGCTCGTCACTTGGACTGGCATTGCAACGCCTAGCATCAAGGCGTGCACGATCTCCCACACGGATGCCTCTCTCTTGGATGCTCTGCTGTCCGAATATGTAGCCATCTTTGAGACACTGTTGGGTCTCCCTCCGCCCCGGCCGCAGGACCACCGCATCCACCTGCTCTTGGGTGCACCCATGGTGGCAATTCGGCCATACCGCTACCCCCAGCTTTAGAAAGATGAGTTAGAGCGGGAGTGCGAAGCAATGCTACAACAGGGCATTATTCGGGAGAGCACGTCGGAATCCTCTTCTCCCGTGTTGCTCATCAAGAAAGCAGATAATACATGGCGATTCTGCGTTGATTGCCGTGCTCTCAACGCGCACACAGTCAAAGGCAGGTTCTCGATTCCGGTAGTCGACGAACTACTTGACGAACTCAAGGGTGTGTGCTTCTTCACCAAATTGGACATGCGTTTCGGCTACCATCAAGTGTGCATGCACCTTGATGACATCAAGAAGACTGACTTTCGTACGCACCACAGCCGCTTAGAGTTTTTGGTCATGCCGTTCGGTCTCACCAATGTGCCAACTACATTCCAAGCCCTCATGAACATCATACTTTGATTGTTTCTTCGCTGCTTTGTGCTTGTTTTCTTTGATGACATTCTCATCTACAGCTCGTCATGGTCAGCACACCTCCAGCACATCCGCATGGTTTTTCAGGTTTTGCACCAAAATCAGCTCTACATCAAACGATCGAAGTGCTCCTTCGGCGCCTCTTCTGTCGCTTATTTGGGCCACATTATCTCGGCTTCAAGGGTCGCCATGGATGGCGATAAGGTGCAAGCAGTGACAGATTGGTCGACACCACGCTCGCCGCGGGGCCTCTGTGGATTTTTGGGGCTCGCAGGCTACCACCCATAAGTTCATCAAAAACTTCGGTGTTATTGCCGCCACACTCACGGCCTTACTCAAGAAGGAAGGTTTTCCTTGGTCCAAGGAGGCGGCAATGGCTTTTTCTGCATTCAAGAAGGCACTTTACTTGGCTTCGGTACTCTAATTACCATATTTCACTGCCCGATTCATTGTGGAGTGTGATGCTCCCAAGACAAGATTTGGTGCGGTCCTTCATCAAGGAAACGGTCCATTGGCATTCTATAGTCGTCCCATTGCGGCCCGGCACGCCAAACTCGCTGCATATGAGCGTGAACTTATTGGCTTAGTCCAGGCTGTTCGTCATTGATGCCCTTATCTTTAGGGATGCGAGTTCACTCTCTGCACCGATCATTATAGCCTAAAGTTTCTCCTGGACCAGCGTTTATCTACGATTCCGTAGCATCATTGGATGAGCAAGCTGATTGGTTATGATTTCCTTGTCGATTTCCAGGCTGGCAAGCTCAACACGGTGGCGGGCGCTCTATCTCGCCGCGAAACCAAGTCACCTCCATCTGTGTTGGCCCTCTTGGTCCCTTCATTTTAGCTGTTTGAGGAGCTCTAGGCAGAGATTAGGGCATCGGCCGAGTGGGCAGAAGTTCGGGCCAAAGTGCTGGCCGGCGACCTGGGTTCTCTATGGGGGGTCTGGGATGGATTATTGCTGCACAACAACCGCATATTTGTGTCTGCCTCTTCCCCATTGCTTCATGGCATTTTGATGGCGATTCATGCGTAGCATGAAGGTGTTTTCAAGACCCTGCACTAGCTACGGGCCGATTTTCATGTCCCACAAGACCGTCAGCTTGTTCAGGATTCCGTGCACACTTGTGTCACTTGTCAACGGAATAAAGGCGAGCATTTATACCCTATAGGTCTCCTCCAACCTCTGCGAATCCCATCCATTGTTTGGGCGGATATTTCAATGGATTTCGTCAAAGGGTTACCTCGTGTTCAAGGCAAATCAGTCATCCTGTCAGTCATCGATCGTTTCTCCAAATTTGCCCACTTTATCCCCTTAAGTCATCCTTATACGGCGTCTTCGGTGGCCCATGCGTTTTTCACCGATATAGTCCGTCTCCATGGCTTTCCGCAGTCCATCGTCAGCGATCGTGATCCAGTTTTCACCAGTCATTTTTGGAAGGACCTTTTTCTCTTAGCAAGAGTCCGCCTTCACATGAGTTCGGCCTTTTACCCACAGTCTGATGGGCAAACGAAGGCCGTCAATAAAGTGATTGCAATGTAGCTTCGCTGCTTCACCTGTGACTCGTCCCAGCACTGGGTTGACTAGCTTCCATGGGTGGAGTACTGCTACAATACTTCCTATCACTCGGCGCTTCGGGACACTCCCTTCAAGGTGGTTTATGGCCGCCTCTTTGATTCCATGCTCGGTTGGTGATGCCCACGTTGTGGCTATCGAGTCTACCCTCTTGGACCATGATAAGCTCCTTGCTGAAGTTCGAGAGCGCCTGCTCCAGGCCCAACAATATGCAAAGACTGTTTATGATGGTTGGCACCGTGTGAAAGCATCTAGGCCCCTAAAAATGGTTTTAGTAATTAATGAATTTATGTGAATACGAGACTAACATGTTTGATGAGTATGTAAAGGTTAAGTCCATATGTTGGTGACAAGATGCAAGCCAAAAGATAATTGTGAAGATAAAAAATGGACAAATGTATACTTAGAATAGGATCCTTTTTATTTTTACCAGTCTTAGGAGAAAAGGTGGAAGACCGAATTATAGGATAAATAATCGTTCCATAAAGAGGGATCATGGCAAGTAGCTTGATAGCAAATTTTAGGTGCCACTTGGATCAAACTAGGAGCATGCATCAATTAAAAATCAGTTTTAAAACCAAAACTGTGCTCTGTCTGGAAGAGCGGTAGTACCGCTGATTTCAACATCGGAACTACCGCAGAGCGGAAGTTCCGCGCCCAGAATCGGTACTACCGGCAACTGGAAGCTTCGGAACCCGAGCGGAGCCTTTTTTCCAGAGAGCACCCTCTGGATGCATTTTAGATTTTGCGAGAACGGAAGTACCGGCAATTTCAACGCCGGAACTACCGCACCTGCGGTAGTTCCGCTATTCAGAGCGGTACTTCCGGAGCCCGGAAGCTCCGGAGGATGAGCGGAGCCTTTTTTCCAGAAAGCACCAAGTTTGGGACTGCCGACTTTGCAGAACTACCGCAGAGCGATAGTACCGGAAGTTACAACGGCGGTAGCACCGCGTCGACTTTCCAACGGTCGCTGCAGAGCCTCTGACATAGCCGTTCTGTTGCGTCAGATAGGGAAGCGGTAGTACCGGCCTTAGACCGCGATGAGTTCCGCCACCTGAATTTTTGGAATTTGTTCCAAACGGCTAGTTTTGGTAGGTGGAAGGTATAAATACCCGTATCACTGCTCAAGGATGGTAAGAAGAGACCCATTGAACATTTCTTAAGCATAGAGCATTCACTCCACCCGTAGTTTACATATTGAGCATTAAATTTGAGGTGGTTGGGCAAATTAGTGCATTGCATTCATTAGTTGATCCTTGGCACTCATTTGCAATCAAGTGAAGTCCAGATCTTTTACTCTTGGTGCTTGCCGGAACCTGGACGATTGGGTGGAGGATTGATCGGTGATCTTCTCAAAGGAAATTGTGAGAAGACCCGACGTTCGTGTGAAGGTTGGAACTCACCTACCCGGAGTGGGGAAGAGCTACCACTAGTGATCGAGGTGCTTCAGCTTAATTCGTGGAGCCGGTCCGATTTGTTCGGGCTAACCTCAACGTGGATTAGGGGAAACCGGCAAGTTTCCGAACACCACGGTAAAATATCGATTGTGTACATCTCTTACTTGTTTTTCTTCTAACTCTTATTCATTGATATTATTGTGATCATTTACTTGTTTTAGAGTTAGCTTTGGTATCTCTTGTCTAAAATTGTGTAGGGATATGTGCTTTACATTCTTGCTATTTAAATTGTAGAGGATTAATTAAGTAAACAAGAAAAATTTAAAACCTCCTATTCACCCCCTCTAGTCGGTATCCTTGATCCTACACCGTGATGTTTCTTTTGCAATTGGTGATTGGGTCTGGCTGCGGTTGATGCATCATCAGGCTGTCTCCCTTCCTGGCCGTAAATTCAGAAAGCTGGCTCCCAAGTATTATGGCCCTTACCGTGTGAAGGAACGGATTGAATCAGTTGCGTGTCGACTGGATTTGCCTCAAGGGACACGTCTCCATGATGTTTTCCATGTTGGGTTGCTCAAGATATTTCAAGGGGACCCTCCTGCCATACCTCCAGCTTTACCTACCATTCAGGATGGCTGGTCTCTTCCCCAACCAGCTCGAGTGTTGAAAGCTAGTATGAGGCGTGATGTGTGGCATGTTCTTGTGCACTGGATGGGCACTTCTGAGCTGGAGGATCTATGGGAACCAGTCCCAGAGTTCGCTGCCACCTTCCCGAATTTTCAGCTCGAGGACGAGCTGTTTCATGGGGACGGGAGATGTTATGTGGGGTGTTAAATATCAGAGGCGCCACAACCAGCTAGCAGCAGCAGGGGATCAGGCAGCCACTCTGTAGGGCCGGCGCAGGCCCTTTGGAGTCCATAAATAGCAATAGATAAAGTTTGTTAGGAAAGAGTTATAATTAGAGATATGGTTTCCTTAACTCCCTGTAATTCGGTTTGGAAAGGGCTGTCCTCTATATAGGAGCAGTTCCCTGAAGGAATAAAGCAAGCAATCAATCTTTAGTTTTCTTTCCAGTTTCCCCTTACCCCAGTTCTTCCAGCCGAGGGCCCAGGCTGCCGCCACGGCACCAGAGTTACCGGCTGATGCCCCCAGTCAACCACGACTACAATCTCCGGAGTTTGAGACGTAACATCATAGCTGCCTCAATTTGCAGAATGTCTCTTTGTTAAAGGAGAGTTGCAAATTATGTATTTCTGTTCCCTCTGATGTTCTCATTTGATCCTTGCAATGTTTGTTCTTAACTTTCTTGGTTTGGATCTGAAAGTCGATATTGTGCTATACACTTAACTGCATTATATATCAGCACATATTCAAAATACTTCAATGTTGAGTAGATTTAACTTTTCCTTTTCCAGTACTAGCTGAACTGTCTTCAACTTACATCGAAACACTCATGACATGAATTTCTTTCATCTAAATATATTTGGTCTTTTGTTTTTGGTAAGTCTTGAGATTGTATCTGGGAAGTGCATCACGAGTAGCAGTAGCAGAGATAGGAAGGAACAGTCAAACATAAACAGTGCCACAATCAGACATCGCTATGATTGCTCCTTAAACTGAAGTGACAAGCAAAACTATAGGTCCTTGCTTGGGGAAAGAAAGCAAGTTTATTCTTCCATCTGAGAAAAGTTTAGGCTTAAAGTCATTATTTTGTTAACGATGCTTCTACAGCAGTGTCCGTTTTACCCCTTGTTGCAGGATGCTTGCGTTCTCTGCAAAATATTTAAAAAAAGTGGTCCAGGTCCCAAGATTGGGGAACAGTATGGTGCTCCATTTAATGAAGAGGAATGGAATGATGCGAATGGGGAGCTTCCCTCTTTTGCCCCTTCTGTGCCCCCCTGTGCACCTGAATCAAGTCGTGGTGGGTTGAACTCTGCTGGTCAATACCTGGCTGTTAGTGACGATGGCGAAGTTTCTTTGGGCCCCTTGTCAGAAACTGACGGCGAACATGCTGTCTATTGTGTTTGTCCTGACAGGACTTCTGATATTCCTTTTGATAGCATACACATACAGCAGCTAGCTGAGATTATCGGTTGTTTCTCAACAAATTTTTTAAACACTGTTTGCCAAGATGGCCCATTGGTAATTATTCTTTTACACCATGTCCCCTTCTGTTTGTATCTGCTGCACTTTCCGTTAACTCAATTATATTTTATTTTGGGTTTTGATGCAGCCTGATTCAACTGCTGACTATGGTAATGACAATGAATTATCGGCTGATGATAGTGAAGCAATATTTAATGAACTGGATGACGTTGCTTCGCAGTCAGTGGAGAGCATCTCTAACCATTGTGACTCATGTGGTGAACATTTCATTCAACCTGTGCTGGAAGCACTCGAAACTGAACAATACTTGGAGCTGAATGATCTGTCCTTTTCTCTTGCTGATGATCCTGATCCCTATAGCCTGCTGTCAAATTATCTATCTGATCAGCACGCTCTGGATTTAGAGCCCAGGTTTGAGCAGGAGTCTACCAACGACATTTCCAATACTGCTAATGGTACCACCTCCACAGCTTCTGCTAGTTCAGCTCGTTCAGTCCCTCAATTGATGATCATGTGACCTAAATCAGAGGTTTATTCACTGTCACTTAATTTAGGTTTTTCATGACTGTTCATTTATCTGTTATTCTCGTTCACTAAAAACCTGGTTAGATAATTGGTTTTTTGCAGTTTTGCAGATACATGCTCCGCTGTTCTCATGTTATTGAGATCTTCAAGAATCTGCAAGGCACTACGTAGTGCTCCCGTTTCCTGTTTATTGAAGTGCGGACTATGCTTTTGATAGGTCGGACAGTAAGGCAGGTCCTCAGATTGTGGGATTAGTCACTTTATGCTAAATTAGTTTTGTGGTGCAGTTACCAAATAAAAAGATCTCAATAACCGCCGCATGGCCTTCAGTTTGTCCGTTCAGGAGCATTCCTGAATCACCGACGTTTTGCTGTCCTCCCTAGTCCTTATCATGATGGGCTCGATATCAATAATGAGCTGACTACGTTGGCAGTTGTCTAAAATGTAATGTGGTGCTGGAGCTGACAGCCTTACAATCCTGGTGATCCCATCTTTGACGCAGAAAGAGGTGCTTAAGTTTCCACTGGTGGAATGAACTGTGAATTCAGTTTTTTTCTTCTTGTTGTTGAACTGGTTGCCTGAATGCCTGATCCAACTTGTAATCTTGGAAGATTAGTTTCTAACTTGTGGCAATATCTGGTTTCACGGATTTGCAGTCTCTGCCCTAGTACCGTGATGGACATGGTAGTGTGGCTAGCTAGATGGTCTTTTATTTGGCACCTTCATTTATTCACAAAAAGTTCACTTTTGGTCTCTTAATTTATGCCTCAAATTCGATTTATATCTTCGACTACGAAATCGTTTACTTTACACTTGTCATTTATCGAACTCAGAGCAAATCATCTCTTCACCCTAAACCATCCCGGTTGCGAATAACATGGTATCTACGTGTACAGATGACATGGTTGGTCGACTCCCTTCTCCAAGATGTGGTAAAATCATCAGCGAAACCTGTACATGTGGGTGAGAGGTGATTTGCTTTGATTTCAATAGTTGAAGAGTGTAAAATGAATAATTTCATGGTTAATTATATAAATCAGGCTCAGCGTATAAATTAAGAAACCAAAAGATGACGTGGTTGATCGACTTCCTTCTCTATGATGTGATAAAATTATCAGCGAAACCTATACATATGGGCGAGTGGTGATTTGTTTTGGTTTTAATAGTCGAAGGGTGTAAAATGAATAGTTTTATAGTTAATAATATAAATCATAAGTTAAAAAAAAATCAAACGTAGACTTCTTCCTTTATTTATTTAGCTCTTAAAGAATTGCAGCCTTCTCATGGTTGTGGTGTGGGCCGCTGCTTCATAGCCATCCTACCTCTTCCTCACCTTTTTATTTCCTATAGCTTTTGATTCTTAATTGTACTGACAGAAAATTTTTCCATATTAATTTTCTTGATGGTAACGCTTAGAATGAGAAGCACATTCACGGTCAATCCACTCCACTCCATGTAGCTCCAAAGCGTAGCTATAGTCTCTATTATTTTGGACTGTTACGTATGATTTATAGATATATTTTATTAATCTAATAAATAATAATTGCTAAAATAAATTAAAAATTGTTAAAAAGCTAAAAAAATACGATCATAAATTAAATAATTTTCCTAGGTCACCTCATGGCATTGACGCTTATACCCTCTACTGGCACCATTATCATTGCAATTGGAGCATTTGCCCTATTTTGCTTGTAAATATTTCTCTCTATGTATGTAATTCAATTACACAGTAGGGACATCCGCTATTGTTTCTACTAAAAAAAAGGGAATGACTCCTCCGATAAACTCCTTCCATCCATGGCGGCTTGAGCCAACCTAGACCCAATCTAGCCCAAGCGCAAAGTCTTATTATGTCTAAGAAGATAATTAGTTGGATGTTTATGGAATAGTTGCAAGTGATGTAATTCTGCTTGGGCAAATAACTAATTATAGACCCTCTTTTTTTTCAGTTTTTAGTTTTTGCTTTTAATTTTTCTACAGTAATTAGCTTTTAAATGAAGTGATTTTTTAAAATAGAGTATACTAATTAATTGTAGTACTGTACCGACTTTATTTATATCGGCAAAAACCAAAATGGTAAGTTTCTATTACTCTATAATCTCTCGTATAAATAATCCAAAAATTATAAATTATAGGTAAAAATCATAAGTCTCGGACAAAAAAGAATATGCACATATTCTAATTAAGTTTGCTTTTGGTTTGGTAGAAAGATGAGCCAGAAATCAACCATCCTTTGCCTCTTTTCCTCTCTTCCTTCCTCCTCCGCAACCACTGCCAAACCCTAGATCTCATCCCCTCTCCTCTGCGATCCGATCCGATCCGATCCGGTCCCGCGCATAGGTTGGTCATGATGGATTCTTCGTCATCGTCTTCGTCTTCCGCCCAGAGCCAGCCGGACTTCGACTACCTCTTCAAGCTCCTCCTCATCGGCGACTCGGGCGTCGGCAAGAGCAGCCTCCTCCTCCGCTTCACCTCCGACTCCTTCGAGGACCTCTCGCCAACCATAGGTAGGTACCACCTTACCCTGACGAGTCACAGGTTTGGATTTCTTTCGAATCGACCGATCCATAAATCCTTCTTCGCTAGTTTCCTTCCGCTGCTCTAATGTCTCTCACGCCTTTGATTTCGCCTAAGTTTCTCTAGGTCAAAATTAAGGTTTCTTTTTTTTTTCTCTTTTTGGTCTCTTCAGGTGTCGACTTCAAGGTAAAGATGGTTAACATTGGTGGCAAAAAACTCAAGCTTGCCATCTGGGACACAGGTAACTCCTCTCTATTCTACAAGGAATATCGCACGCTACTTTCCTTCCCTGTGTTTCACTTGCAAATCATGTTCTGCGATTAGGCGTTCCCCTCCCCCCTTCTCAAAAGATTTCTTCTTTTTTCGGATCATGCATCCACCATTATTCATTCAAGAATTGCCATCCGAAACATTGGGCTTCGCAATTTTGCCATCCCAAACCTTGGTTTCGCAAATATGCCAGCCAAAACATGTGCTTCTTGATTTCTTTGCCATTTCTGACTTTTCTGTCCCTAGAGCAAACTTCTCATTGATGGCAAATCATTGGTTTTGCCACACTGCTCTAGGGGCAGAAAAGTCAGAAATGGCAAAGAAATCAAGAAGCACATGTTTTGTGCTGGCATATTTGCGAAACCAATGTTTGGGATGGCAAAACTGCGAAGCCCAATGTTTCGATGGCAAAAATCCAATTTTCTCGACTCAAGCCAAGTGTCAACTTAAAATAGCCTCGTTCCTATAAATATTCAGCAGTTGGACATCTACCTGTTGAAATTGGAGTTTCGCTTGGTTTTGATTTCGTCTTTTGTGGTGGGCAGTTGATCAACTGAATCTGTTACGCATTATTTAACGAAAAAATTGATCATATACCCTCCATTTAGATGGAAATTGAGGATTTACCCTCCTGGCCCACGTGTCAGTGACTTATGATGACCCCACGTGTCATTGAGATGTGGAGGGTAAATCCTCAATTTCTCAGCTAAATGGAGGGTATATGATCCAATCTCCCTTATTTAACGGTTATCAACACAATTGCGGGCCCAAAGGCTTTCCTGTTGGTTAATTACGCTTGTTACAGTGAAAAGCTAGCCATATCTGAGCTCAATGCAGTAGGACGACATAAGAACCCCTCTTATTTGCAATTTTAGATGTCGATTTAACAAACTTAATATAGCCCTCGATTGAGCATAATCACCCATCTCCACTTTGTTTTAGTACATCTGAGTATAACGGCGCTAGTTGCATACTGTAAGCATTCTCTCTATTTGACCTCACATACTGCTCTACTGTCCATGTGTTTTCACTTTCTATGGATGTAGAATTGTTCACACTATGACTGGTTATTTTGGGATGAATTGCACAGTGTAATCCAGTTATTATCTGAAATAGAAGCCAATTAGTCTCTAGTTGAGCCTTTTATTTGTTGTGTATCAATGTGTAAGATATGATCTTGGGTGATTGATTTAGATAACAGTACAAAACAATCACTTAATTCTGTTTGGTTTTTAGTTTTGACTCATGTTTCAAAGAATTAAGCCATAATGTGGTGCTATCCTGATCTGTTTTCTTAATTTCTCCATTTTCCTTATAGCTTGTATGCGCAAGGCATTTGGGAGTTTGCTAACAATGCATAGTTCCATCTTTGAATTTCTGATTTAATATTGTGTACCTGCTGTCCAGCTGGACAGGAAAGATTCAGGACCTTGACCAGCTCATACTACAGAGGGGCACAGGGGATCATTATGGGTAATACTTGTAAACCACCGCTCTTCAGATGCATACTTTTGTTTTTTTGAGGCAATCTATACTGTACCTAACCTTTTTCTTTCTCTCCTTGTCATACAACGGAGGAACTTACTGACACATTAACTGGAGAAGTATTGAGTTTCCTGAAATGAAATTTGAGTCTTGAGCGTCAAATGGGGCTATTTTCGACCAATTTTGCCTTGAATTTTTCTACAAACTGCACTCTAGCTTAAACGGGTTGTATTTTTGAAGTTTAAATGATTAAATAGGACAACTTGTCTTTTCTGAAAGAAAACTACTGTATCTGCATATAACACATTTTCCTGCTTTGTATAACTTTCAAGTCTACTTTATCTGGCTGTGTAACTTTGGAGCCATTACATGAGAGGAAAAGCCTTCGCTATTCGTTTTTATTCATATATGTTGTTATCTGAGCTGGTGCACCATTAGCTTTTGATTTTTTTTTCATTTGCATGCTTGTTGGGTTCTATTGAGATTCTTGCCTAATTTTGAGGGGTGCATCTTGATTAATATCTCGACGAGAAACATTCACCAATCTTACTGATATCTCTGTTTTTCAGTGTATGATGTCACTCGGCGAGAAACATTCACCAATCTTTCTGATATATGGGCGAAGGAAATTGACCTCTATTCAACCAACCAGGATTGTATAAAGATGCTTGTTGGAAACAAAGTAGACAAGGTACTTGATACTCCTATGCTTCAGTTTTACATTTTGTCAACTCCCTGTACTTCACACAAGTACTATTTTCTTTCTAGTTTTGCAGGTTTGCTGCATAGATTTCTTCTATGTTTTTCCATCTTTTAGATTTTAGTGCACCATAGCTAAATGCAGATGCTCGGTTTGGCAGGAAAGTGAAAGAGCTGTCACAAAAAAGGAGGGCATTGAATTTGCTAGGGAATACGGATGTTTATTTCTGGAATGCAGTGCAAAAACCAAAGTTAATGTAGAACAGTGCTTTGAGGAACTCGTCCTGAAGGTATGCGACAGCTTTCAGCTTTCGATTTGCTCCGTGTCAGATTTTTTTTCTTCGCAACATGTTGGACTGTGAAAATAGTTAAGAGGAAAAGTTGCTTCTACCTAATTTGATACCATAGTTGTTCCCCAAATGATTGATTGAAGCATCAGTGCTTGTTTGTTCGTACTTGATAGTGCGCTGGTTGCTTGTTTATCATGCCTGTTTATTTTTGACAATAGAACAAGTAGTAGCTCTTAGCCTTTCTTCTTACAAGCTGAACCCTTTTACACATAAAAAATATGCGTTGTAACATGGCAGAGGAATGTGCCTAGTGCAGATTTAACTAAAAGTTCCTTATAGAGCTCTCTTGTTATTGATGTGATCTATATATGTGATGAGTTCCTTGTAGAGCTCTGTTTTAGTTATTGAAATGACATTCTGCATGATGCAGATATTGGACACACCAAGCCTCCTGGCTGATGCTTCGTCAGGGGCCAAGAAGAACATCTTCAAGCAAAAGCCACCGGAAGCTGATGCTGCCGCAAGCAGCTGTTGTTAACATGTTCATCACGCTAATCCAGGCTCTCTTGTCAATGCTGAAATCGTTGTTGCAGGAAGTGATATGCTTGTTTGTGTCGATTTATTTTGCTTTTGTTCCTGTATATCGCCATTTTGGATTTACCCCCTTCATTCACGCATACAAAATAGTCTCTCCATTACATTGGCAGCAGCTATATAATGTGTTACGCTAAATTTACTGAACGATACAAACGTATGTTTCCTTTTTTGTTGAAAGTATTTCACCCAGATGTTCTCGCACATATCTGAACAGTGCTTTTCGGGAGAGTTTCGAATGTACCCCTGATTTTTCTTTTGTGGGATGGAATTTCAACTAAAAGGAGCCGAAGGTCATTGTGATCGACTTGTACTGAGCTTCAGATTCGCTGTACATAGTTGCTGGAGTGGTTAGTATTGGGTAGTGAGGTAGCAGATGATTGGCATCAACGTATTATGAGGTCGGTAACGCTTGTAAAAGATGATTTGTGATCATCAAGCTGCATATAATTTTCATTACCAAAGATAATGATGGAAACTGTTGTGGTTACGTGATAAACAGTACATAGTAATAGCTACGGGAGGGTCATTGGGGCTACCGGAGGCGAAGACTCATGATAGGGAGATAGGGAGTAGTGTAGAGTCAGTATCACTTTTAGCTTTTACTTAGACCTTTTCTCCTAAAAAAGTATCACTTTACCTATAATAATTCTGAATTCTTATGGACACTGGTCATTTGCATTTTCTTTGATGCAACCTCAAATTCAGAATAAAGAATATTTTCTCGGCTCTTATTACTATATCTCTATCTGACTATAAAGCCGTTGGTCGAACGATTTTGAATACTCAAAACTCCACATATGCTAATATAAGCGACTTGGGACTACCATTTTTTCCAACCGGTCTGATCCCCTCTCCTAATTTATTTTCTACCCAGCATGGAGATAGTAGTAATAAAAGAGAGTAACATGTTCCGCCCGTTCAGCATGTGAGTATGGTTGATACTGCTTTACGATTTATTTTAGAATGAAGAGTGTTTCCTAGTTTTTAAATAATAACCATATGTAGAGAGTCTCACCTGCATCTGAACTCACAACCAGAGCACCATCTACCCTCTTTTATTATTTTCTTTACAGTCCACTGCTCCTCTAGTGGTCCTGTTCTCTTTCGATTCTTATCATGTTATCAATCCTTCTAATCAATTTCTTTTCTTTTAGAAATTATTTTTAATGCAGAATCCAAAAATTTGGAAATAACTGTGTCAAAACAAAATATTTCATGAACCACAGTAAACTTGATAGCCTGTTTTACTTGCCTAACTAAGATGTAGTGACCTTAGTGGTTGTCTGGGCGGTCTCCTCCCCTAGAACCAAATCCCCTTCTGCATTATTTTAAGATAAAAAATCTCATTTTTAATTTCTAATTATATATTAGATGAAACAATAATCCTTGTTAAATCTGTAACCTTTTTGGTCCTCTTAATATGCTTGTGGGTATTATTTACAAAGTACGCTTCGTTAACCATTTTCTCATACATTTTAAATTGGTATACATACATATGTATTTTACCTTGCTATTTATTTATTTATTTTCTTTACTGTTTATTTTTGTGCTAAACCTCTTTTGAAATTGATTTACTTAAATCTAGCCCACTCGGCCTTCCTACCTGACTCAAGCCAGCCCGCATGGCCCATTTAGGCACCACTGTTGTATTTCCTTGGTCGACACCTCCTCTCCCCTTCCCCTCTTCTCTCTCTCAGCTGCTTCCCGAATCCTCTCGTCTCTCTTGTGGTGACTCGCTGAGCCCGTTCCTATCGGCCATGACACTACCGTCGGTAGGCCTCTTCGCGCCGCCCCTAGCTGGGTCTCACCTCCCCCTCGGCTTCCCTCTCTCTTGGCGCCGCCGATGTTCCAACCTTGCCCTAGATGCTCGCCCCATCTCAGTTTCTGCCGTTGATCTAAAATCGGCCAGTCCTTCTTGAGGATTTGAGGTGTTGGCTTCATGGATTTGGTATGGGGAATGAGTTTTGGCTTACTGGATCTGATTTTTCTCTTTGCTATGATGTTCTTGTTGTGGATTTGTGGAGCTTTATGAGGGGCTCCGGCCGGTCAGCGCTACCTACACATGCCTTGGCAGAGCTGAAGCTCTGCCGATGTGTGAAGGCTTATCTGGTTCTTCGACTTTACGGCGTGTGCGCCCCAGCAGTGGCACGCTACTGGTGCACAGCTCTGGCACCATGCCTCGGTCCTTGTCAGCTCGCCTTCATATTGCCCTTCGCCAGTCTCCTGTGCCACAGTGGATCACCGACGTAGCATACTACTTCCTCGGCTTTACCTGGTTTGTCTTCTCCTCCCTACTACTTTCTTGCATTTCTTTTCAGTTATTCATGTGGACTATGAGTGGTGTATGAGCATTCTTAGGAGTGTTTAGATGGGGGGTTTGGTGAGCAACCATGTAGGTGACTGGGCATTGGCATTGCGCCGAGGAGCATGTCAATGGCCACGTACTCATGGATGGCTACTGACTTGGTTTAGTTTTGGGGTTTGGTGGTGAGCAACCATGGGTTGCTTGGATTTTCTAGGCGTGCCTTGGAAGGCATTGATCCATAGCCCAAGGGCACACTGGATGGCCACCGCCAGACTACTGTTCTAATGTGATGAATTGGTTTTGTTTCTTATCTTAGCTCTACTGACAAGCCTTGCTATTAGCAATTTATTTAACAAAAGTAGTGAGGGTTTTCAGGGCTTTACCTTAGTGGTGTTTGTCAGCTCATAAATGGGGATGGCTGCACTATCCTGTTTTGGCTGTGTGGGGGTGATCTTGTGGGAGTACTTCTGGGTCGTGGCACTTGCCGGTGGTCCTCTTGTCTTGTGGTCTCCTTACATTCGTCTTCTGGCTATGGCGATGCGAGATGAAATGCTAGTGTTTATATTGGATGGTATGGCTTCTTAGTCATTGCAATGGCTGTATGGGATTGAATGGAGATGTTGGTGGTTTGTGCTGCGTGTTGATGATTTGCAGTGTCTCTATATGGTTCTTCCTTTGGGTTGTGAGCTCGTGAGTTCACTGGTGTCTAGGAGCGGTGATGTAGGGTGTGCTATTGACTGCCTTTGATGGCAGGGGGTTGTGCCGTGCGGGGAGGTGTGGGCAGTGAGCTTCTAACTCTTAAGCTCTCACTGCATGGCCCTTATTGGCATTTCTGCATGGCCTGGCTTGGTCTTGTGCCGACCGATGGCAAGGGGGTGAGATATGACTCTATTTTTCTGTTGTCTATCCTGAGAGTTGGACTCGTGGCTTTTGGCTAGCCATGTTGGTCATAGATGGCTTGTGCATTTTTCTTAGAGGAGTGATTCTTCTAGTATGGCTTCAATAGGTAAGAAGGTAAGTTTGAAATGCCGGATGATGAACATCTAAATTCGCGAGATGGTGTCGATTAGCCCTGGACAATCCTGATATCTCTATGCGCGTTTTGCCCAAGTGCAAAAATTATAACCCATATTTCTGATGGTAATTTTTTTACTATTCAATTTCATTTTAGTTTTATTGTCTTTTTTGGCTAACTTAAAGGGTGCAGGCTTTGGTTCATTTTGACGGCTACAAGAAGATGAAGTTAGATGCGTTTTGATGTAATTTATATTTGTATGACTTTGTTGTATGAGATGAATTTATGAAATTTATAATATTGGGTTGTAATATTTATTCTTTCTGTAAATCTGGAATTAAAATTTATGTATGTTTATTTGTGAAATTTGTTATTGTAATTGAGTCCTTTTTGTAAATCAGATTGTTCATTCTAATATATTCTCATTTGATTTGTGCAAATGGAATTTTAATTTATTAATATTATTATTGACATATTAATTTTCTTCTTAATAGCATACTCTTGGTTAATTAATTTTGAGGGTTCTCACAGAAGATTAGCAAGTAGAGAAGATTTGCGTTGCACAACATCATAGCTTTTCTAGTTTTTTCTTCTTGCTTTTATTGGCATTGAAATGCATTAAAAAGGTAACTAAAAATTACAATCTGTTAGACTTACAAATACGGGATACTTATCCTCTTTCCATATTAGCTACATCAATTACCAAAACTACCAGATGTATTGTCATATTGCCGAATTTACCAAGCGCTATACAAAACGAATACAAACTACACCTAGTATTTGCATAACATGACACAACTAGCTTAATTCAACACTCTCCTCCTCCTGCAACTGCAGGGCATCGTGCAAAGCACTCGCCAGCTTATGTGTGGACGGCGACTGAAACACCCGAAAATTTTGAACTTTTTGAAATTTTATTGAATTTTGATTAAATTCGGATTTCTTTCCCTTTTTGGCAAACTCTAGTGAAAATACGCCTTCCCTTTTTGGCAAATGCGCCTCTCCCACTCGCTGGCTCCCTTCTACGCGCGTCGCTTTCTTCCCTTCTTCCTGAAGGCGCCGCGCCGCACGCGTCGTCGCCTCCCCACACTGGATTGCGTCGCTCCTCTTCCCTCACCGTGCGTCACCTCTTGACAGCGGTCCCACTGGACAGCGCCTCCCCGTTCTGTTCCTCCCCCTTGGTCACGCCACTGCTTCGAGCCTACTCCTCCGCCATAGCACTGCCCATCCCCTACTCCACTATTCCAGCGTCTCACAGGGTCAATTGGCCGTGCAACTGGGCAGAGAAGACCCGCCACCTCCCTCTCACACAATCTCTGTGAAGATTTAGTTCATTCCCCCTCTCCATTCGCGTGAGAAAAACGTGACCTAGGATGCCTCCCTGTAGAAGCCACCCTACACCCCATATAAACCCGATTGGTCACAGTGAAACATCTCCAAGCACTTCCCCGCACCTCCTTCCCCAGCCGATTGAGCCTACATCGCCTGAGTCGCCCGCAATTGAAGCCCCTGAGCCCGGTGAACCCTAACTCCAATCTTGTGATTCCGTCCATTGTTTTTCGATTCTTTGCAATGCTATGGTTCTTAGGATATGCTGATCACCGTGGTACCCTCAATTGTTTAGTAGCATTTGTCTACAACCCTGGCATCGGAGGTCACCGTCGGTCGCAAAGGCCTCACTGTGGCCAGCCTACCTGAGCTATTTCCGAGCTAAACCACCGCTCCTAAAGTGTTCCTAGGGTTCCGTAGATGGTGAAAACACAGCCGCTCTGGTCTAAATCCCACCGGAGCTCCTTAGCGCCACCATGAAGACCACTTCCCTCTCGGTCGCCGCCAGCCGCTACCGTCCATCCCTGTCTTCCCCAAAGTCCAAAAACGGAAACCCAAGCTCATACACTATCTCTATGTGAAAACCATTTCTCCTCAGGAACCCTGTCGTGGCCGCTTCATCGTGATGGGCGCACTCTGTTTCCCGCCGGGAGGGGCTGTCTGGAGGTTGAAGACGACCTCCCGGGGGCGGCGTGGCCAAATCGCAGCCGCTAGAGTCAATCCATCCGGAGCGTCCGCGCTTTTGAATCCAAGCCGTAGATGCTCCGCAGTCTCTCCATCCGAGCGCTGGAGTTCGCGAGATCCCCGCCGCCCGTGCCATGCGCGTGTCGCCCATCGGGCGGGCGTACGCATGCGCGCTGGGCCTCACGGCCGCGCACGCGTGGATGTGGGCCGGTCGGCCTGCTTGGTCGTGCGGGCGCATTCTCCGGCCGAGCTACACTGTTCATCCGGGCCGGCCTTATCACTGTTCATAGCTTTTAAAAATTCAAAAAAATGATTAAAAATCCCAAAAAAATCGACAAACTCCAAAAAAATACCAAAATACACCATTTTGACTAGTTTAATATCCCAAATTCAAATGTGGCATCCATTCTTCCAAATTTAAATTCTAAAAATTTAAACTCCATCATTTCACGAATTTAACTCTTTAAATTTAAAATTCCACCGTTTCACCCTATTCAACTTTATAAATTCAAATTTCACCTTTTTACCAAATTCAAGTTTAAAAAATGTTATTAATTCAAATGTACTCTTCCACCATATTTATTTCTAAATAAATTCAATTCCTCTGTGTTGCCAAAGTAAATCTCGATAAAATCCAAATTTACCCAATTCAAAGATCGGTCATTCAATCCTAATTATCTATCTTGTATTCCCAAAAACTTGTCCAACACATACACACCTTTTAATAACCCTGAACCTGTCTAATTCAATTCCAGCTCTGTCAGCCACCTAAGCATCGTTGAACCTCGACCTCCCCACCCAACCCATTTCTTTTTATGTTATTTCTTGTTTTTATTTGCATTTTGTTCCCAGCTTGCATCTTGCAAAGCAGGAACTTATTTGGCTTCGTTTTCTACGCTAGTGAACGGACCAAGCGAGTTGGTCATCGGAAGGGCAACAAAGACATTTGAAGCTAGTCAAGAAGATCAAGAGCAACAAAAAGAAGGCAAGTCACATGTTTTTGATCATATTGAATCCCATGAAATTTACATTATTTACTTATATATTTTCATTATTGATAGTTGCGAAATGATAGTTTGCGTAAAATAAAATGTTTAGAATGACATGCTATTTAGATAAATCCTACCACTGAAAAAGCCCTGTTTATATTGATGGACATATTCACCTTGACAACCTTAGTAATTATTGAAATATTGTACAACTACTCATATATTATTTCATTCCACAGTTTACACTACTAAGTGACTTTGGCCGTTGGCCAGTTAGTTTGAAAAACCCCGGACTTAGGGTAGGGTAGTATGGGATGTCGTATCCTAGGCCGGTAATGTTGGTGTGCAGGGTGGGGTAAAGGTGTTGCGCGAAACCGTACGGCGAATTTCGCCCCTCGCTTTACCCTTCAACATGTACACTATTAAGGTTTGAACCGTGAGCTAGTAGATTTGGAAAAACCCGATCTAGGGTGAGCGTGCCCTAGAGCGGAGGTGCCGGTGTGCACAGTTAGGGTAAGGGTGTTGTGGGGAATCGTCTGACGGTCTTCGCCCACCGCTTTACCCTAGAGTGGAGGTTGTGGACCTCGGAAAACTATAAGGACAAGAACCTTGTGCTAAGTAAAAGACACAGTGATCGCCCAACCACAAGTGTTGATACGTCAACTCTGGTTTAGTAGCTGCTCAAATTCGATTGAACTTCTACAAAAGCAGTTTGGAGGCAAAGTGCGAGTCCATACGGAAGGGGTAAGAAGGGCCGTATGGAAGTTGGTTATTTTATTTTGATCAATCTGACCGATTCGATCATGTGTTATGTGTGCCGCACAATAGTAGGCTAAGGTAAGTCAGGGGTAGCCTGAGCTTACTGGGAGGCCTACTAGGTAGAGGCTATATAAAAAATTGAGCAGCGAAAAGCTTTGTTTTCTTAATATCAGACGTGGAATTAAGAAATCTTGTGGGTAAAGTAGGGCAGCTCTGCAGAGTGAAATAAATGGTATTCGAATACGCCGTGCTTCCGGTTAATGAAGCTGTGTTAATTGGGTGATTCCAACAACAAGCCATAAGTAGTGTTTCTGATGTTGTTAATTTGAGTAATGATGAGACTTTATCTGATAACAGAAAACCGCCTGATCTTAAGGAGCAATTGTTTTAAAGTTTTCTTTGTTTGCAAATAAAATTGCATCCACCTCTTAATAAAACAACTATACTCCCATCCCTTGAGAATCCTGGCATATAGTTATATATTATTTTCCACATGTGATTTGCTGAGTATGGGGTTGGAGTACTCAGGCTTGCATAATCTTTCTCAACAGATATCAGAAGAAAAGAAGATGCTATAAGTAATTGTGTTAGGGTTACGACTACACTCAAGTGTTCCTGTGGAGTTTTCTTCGGCTCTTCTGTATGTAAGTTAAGTTTTGGGCTTGGACGCCCGTATTAATGTTAAAATTGGCCTTTAGGTCTTATTTCACTTAAATTAACTTCTTTTAATTGTTCGTGAGCAGGCATGATACACTGTTAAGCCGCAACAGAACTCTTGAGCTGTTGCGGGCCGTACAACCTTGGTCGTCTTCACGAGTCTGATCGTTCGTGCAACCGAACTGCCGAACGCTTGGCAGGCAAGTACCTCGCGGTCGTAACCCTTGCATTTCACATTTTACATCTCCCATGATTGCTTGTTACCGTTGCTATTGAGTACCATTACCATATCGCTAAAGTTGGTCTGTCTACTATCATGTCACTAAAGCGTACCTGTTTATGATCATATAACCAAAACTTACCGGGCTTTTATCATATCACTAATGTTACGTGATTAATACCATACCATGAAAGTTATTTGATTGTTATCATATTACTAACGCTTGCCCGATTGTTGTCACATGTTAATGCCTACCAGTTATGTACTTTTAATAATGTATTCATACCATGAGGTTCTAGGTTATCTTATTTTCCATGCTTTATGTTAATTAATACCTTAGACTCCCAAATGTATTAAAGTGCTATGGATAATGTCTAAGTTGTAAGCTTTAATTATTAATTATAATTGTTGTTTAAATTGTGGTTGGGGTAGTATAGGAGTGACTTCAACTTAAGGTTAACCACTAGTAATCTTTAGCTTCGGAATGAAATATTTAATTATCAGTTTCCTGATTCATTACTTGTATGTTATTGCTTGTTTGGTTTTGATGGAATCATGTATGATATTGTTAACCTGACTAATAACAACTTATCACGTAATAAAATCTAGTTGTTTGACAACCCCTTGGTGTGAGTTAAGTGTAATGCTAGGTGAGAATCATTCATGGATCCCTACCACCGTCGTATTATCCTTCTTCATCTCCCATCTGATTTTATCTCCTGTCCTCAACCTCAGCAATCCTTTTCGCTCCTTGTAATCGTGCATGAACTTATCTCCAATTATTTTAATTCCACATTTCACATCTTTCATGATTACTTGTTACCATTGTCATTGAGTACAATTATCATATCAATGAATTACCTAGTTATTATCATATCACTGAATTTACCTAGCTAATATCCTGACTCCAAGTTACCCGATTATTATCATCTCTCTGGTACTTGCCTGGTTGTTATAATAGTATTCATGCTTGCCTGTTTATTATTATGCTAGCCTAGTTATGATCTTATTGTTAATGCTTGCTGGTTATATACCCTTGATATTGTATTCCTGCCATGATGTTCTGGATTACCTTATTTCACATGCCTTTAGGTTTATCATAATACCCTGTTAATAATGTTATAAGATTCATGCTTTTAAGTAATGTGTAGAGTTCATGCTTAAACCGTTAATGGGGGTAGCGGGTGATCATGTTGTAGACTTAGGTTAAAATTACTAGTAGTCCTTTAAGTATCATACTTCTGTGTTTAATCCTCTCGATATCATGATGCATTGCCGGTACAGTTCCTTATGTGAGTCATGATCGTTATACCTTAATAAATGCTAATTTGACTAATAATCACTTATCACATAATAAAACTTGATTGGTTGATAAACTTATGTGAGCTACATTATAATACCTCTTTAGGTTTATTACTATATCACTATCATCTTATCATTATTCCACATCGCCCTTTTATCAGAAACTATGTATTTTCATTTTCAACCCTAACACATCTTTTCACTTCTCATAATTTTATTATAGCCTTATCCTCGCTATCTTTTAGTTACCTTGATTTTGTTCTACATAATCTGTCCATGATGTATCGGTTACTTAATCACCTAGTTTCACCAATCCTATCACGGGCCACATCGTATCAAACATTTACTCTCATAACTTTACCTTAATTCAATCACAACTCTCTAATTATATTATGGATAATTCGCTAAATAACAAATTAAGGGTTATCACGCCGGAGCTACCCACATATAGGGGTCATTTCCACCCAACCTGGTAACGTACGAGGGGCCATACATTCTCGTTACACAGGATATTACACCCCGTCTGCGGTTATACAGTCGAGGACAAGGTTGTGTCTGGCTATTCTCGTATAACCGGGTATGTGGGATGAGGTCGCCGGCACCCTTACTATAATTTGCTATAACTTGTCACATAACAAATATCTTTAATACACAGTTCTCATAATATTCGTCTTCCATTCATGACAGCATTTTCGATATCAGTTGTTCATTGGTTGCCTTATGTCCATTGCTTACTTGTCATGCTTGCCTTTATTTCACGTGGTTGCATTACTTGTCTTTACTCTTGTGTTGCGACCGTTGTTGGGTTCTTGCTGAGATTTCCAAATCTCACGCTTGCTCTTTCATCCCGGTAAAAGGCGGTGGAGTGATAGCATCATGCATGGGTGGGAGCACTCGAGTTTTCAGAACCGTGGTTTGCCACTGTTTTGTTGTTTCATTCGTTCTTTATTTGGTTAGAAGTGGACCGATCCCATGTTTTAAATATTTATTTCAGCTTCTGTTGGTTTTCTATTAAAGTGTTAATAAAGTTTTAAACTCTTTGTGATTTTTTTGTTGTTCGTATTTATTCTTCACTTTTGCGATGACGTTCCATAGTAGTATCCTATATGGTTATGTGGGGGTGCTACACAGCCCTCCTTATGTTGCCCCCTCTGGCCCTCCCTGCATCGCCCACTCGCCCCCTCCTAGCCTACTGGTAGCACCCCCCGCCCCTTCCATGCCGCGTCGCCCCCCTCCCGGCTCGTTTTCAACTTTCGCCCCTATTCTACATTAAGGTGATACTTGCATGGCAATTCACTCTCCCCTAATTAGTAATCTTTTTTGACAAGTACTAGTTCCTAAATACATGAACTGATGAACAAGGTTACTATTTCTATAGACTCCATGACGAACTACAACAATCTAATGAATACAGTGTGGACTATGGAGGATATCTCGTTTCCCTATTCATAAAATAAGCTCACAAACTGCAACAATCTGTTCAATATTTGCATGCCATTACCTCAATTTGTCAAATCTATACAATCATGTATTCATGTTTAAGTTAATTCAAATAATGGGAAAATCATAAGATGCTCCAGAATTGCAGCTCACTTATGATGAACATTGTTGGCCAGTTTTGGCAAGCATAAGACAATTCTTGGTTAATGATTTCGAACCCTTCTTGAGGGATTCCATGGCAGTTGGAAGTTGTGAAGTGTATCATAAGATACCTCCATGGGAGTTGGAGGCTAAAACTTTGCTTTCGTAATGAAAACCTGTGTTGGTTGGATACACAGATCACAATAGATGATATGATCGATCTCCTATTTGCTTGCATCATCACAAGAGAAATTGTACATACAGCTGGAGAAATTATGCATTAATGAAGGATTAAAGAAAACAAGTTAAGAAAGCTTCTGGCGATGGAGTGTCCCTTTTTTACTTTTTGGAAGCATATTGTCGATATTATTTAGTTGTGTGACTTGTGTCTCTTTAGTCCCATCAGAGTCTTAATATCAATACATGTATATATGGTAATATGGAGATTGATTAGTACGTAAGACAGAGGAGGATCTTGATTAGTACATCTGTACATAATTATTTAATTATAGTGCACAGAAGAAAAAGAACAACAACATGTTTTCAATTTCTTATATGCATTGCATCTTTTTAATTTCAGTGTACATGATTATTAATGTTTTACCTTACATTATTCGCTGTAGGAGTTATTAGTAAATACAAAATGAAGTGGATTAAGATATTATCATCTTATTTTCCAGCACAAGCAAAGCAAATCTTCGTAATTTAGATACTCAAATAGTATCTCTATTATGCTACATTATTTATATTTTACTATGTTTTTT
Source organism: Dendrocalamus sinicus (assembly GCA_036346575.1). Taxonomy (NCBI): domain Eukaryota; kingdom Viridiplantae; phylum Streptophyta; class Magnoliopsida; order Poales; family Poaceae; genus Dendrocalamus; species Dendrocalamus sinicus. The sequence goes on from CM070652.1 coordinate 114,253, forward strand.
TTCTTATTATGTTTTATATTTTAGCATTGAACTCAAGTTTTATGTCAATGATATATTTGTGGTGTACTTTTGTTATGTCGTGGTATAGATATAAATTGATATTATTTTTAAATTATTGAAATTTAGTCTAACGTGTAACTAAATCCTAATTTCACCACTAACAGCAGCCAAGGACTTGGAGAGGAAGACAGCGAGGTCGTCGTTGCCGGTGCGGTCGATGAGGTGCTTGAGCGTGCGGTTGGGCGCGAGCGTGAACGACGTGGCGTGCTGCAGCGGCTGAATAGTGACGGGGCATGTACAGTGCCCGGCGGCGAGCCAGCGCTGGATGTTGGGGCGGCCGTATCGTACGTGTGGCCGAGGAGGGTGATGGGGTCGAGGCAGATTGGGCACACGAACAGTTCCTCCTCCGGCTCCGGGATCATCTGTCCTAGCTTGCTCATCGTTCACAGTACTAGTAATAATCTGCTGATTAGCTGTTGGATGTAGACAAGGCAAGGCATGCTACAAATAGTACAGTACCACATTGAAACGACCCAAATTTTTCAAAAAAATGAGTTTGAGTTGAATTTCCAAATTCTAGTGCAAAATCTCAAACTAGAGCTTAATCCTCACCAATCACCAAGCAAATCACGCACCAATCTCAAAGCAATCCCTTCCTCCACCTGGTTTTTCACGTGGCACTGTAGAAACCGAAAATATCCACCGCCGCCTCCACCTCCCGTCCGCTCTCGCATCTTCCTCCTTCTGCCAGCTCCCCTGCCACCTTGCGAGCTCACCGCCACCTTGCTTGAGTCCGGGCACACCTCTCCTACTCGCCACCTGCCCCCGCCTCCATGCCCCCGCCTCGCCGCCCGCCTCCTCGGTGCCGGCGCCTTCGGGGCCTCTTTAAGCACGCCGAGCCCTCACCGCAAACCCTACACTCCTCAGCTCACCAAGCAACCCCCGCCGCCTTCCTCCATCGCCGTGTCGGAGAAATTCCCCAAAGTGGAGCCCTAGCGCAATGTCCGACCTCCGGCCAATTTCTTTTCAATTCCTCTTGTTGGTAGCAGCCTTAAGCCCCTAGAAACCTCCCCGCGCTGCCGCCTTAGCCTCCCGAGCACCGCTCTTCTCCGCGCCGTGAGCCACTTCACCGCCGCCGCCCGCCGTGGCTAGCTCGGCATGAGCTTCCTAGCCTAGGCCGACCCTTCCCGAGCTCCCCCGCCCAAGGATGCTCTAGCATCCACCCAATGGCCTGGAACCTCTCCCATTAGAGCACGAGTTCAAAATGGCCGCGGGAAGGAAGTCCTTGCCGCCGCGACATTGCGCCTCCGCGGCCTCCTAGCCACCCAAAATGGACTCCTTAGTACCTCTACCCAACCATGCCCTCGGTTCACGTCGCATTCACCGGAGCGCCATCGCCGACCGCCGCCTCCTCCTCTCGCCATCGCGCGGCGGAGCCGGGCGAGGAAGAAGAACGAGCGCGACGCGCAAGATCGTTCCCGGCCAACCGCCCGACTTGGCTGGGCCAAGCCAGCTCGGCCGCACCAGGCGCGCCTGACCACGCCGCTCGCCCCGCGCCCGTTCCAGCCGACCCGAGCCCGAAGCGACGTGATCTGACCGAGCCAACTCGCCCGAGTTCGATGAATAGTGCGACCGAGCCCAAGGAATAGTACTTGACCCAAACCCAAAAATACATGTTTATACTCCCCGAATCCGTTTCGAGCCCGCCAACCCATTTCTTAGCTCCAAATATTCATACCAAGCCTCCAAAAATCCCAAAACCTATCTTATTTGAATTTTGGTGAATTTATTTGGTTATTTTCATTTCTTTATTCCTAGCTCATTTTTCGTTGAGCGTGGAATTAAATTGATTTCCTTTATTTTACGCTAGCACGTGACGTCGCGGATCAGCTGATTCAAGAATACGAAGCCTCGGATCAAGGTCAAGGCCAAGAAGTTGAAGAATACTGGCGTCGAAATCATAAGTCCGCAAGGCAAGTCACATGTTTTTGATCATATTGAATCCCATTAAATTACATTATTTATTTAATGTATTTTCATTATTGATAGTTGCGAACTGATAATTGCTTAAAACAAAGATTTAGAATGACATGCTATCTAGATAATCCTACCACTGATAAATAGCCATGTTTACCTTGATAGCCATATTCACCTTGACAACCTTAGTAAGAATTAACATATGATATAAATGTACACAAGATCATTTCATTCAGTATGATACACTACTAAGTGACTCTGGCCGTTGGCCGGTAGGTTTGAAAAACCCGGAGAGGGTAGGGTGGTATGGGACACCGTACCTAGGCCGGTGATCTTTGGTGTGCAAGTTAGGTAAAATGGTGTGGGGTCCGTGGAGGACTTCGCCCACCGCCTCACCTCGAGCCCGAGGTGCGGACCTCGGGAAAAGTATAAGGACAAGAACCTTGTGCTAAGTAAAGACACATGTCGCCCAACCACAAGTGTTGATACGTCAACCCTGGTCTAGTAGCTGCTCAAGTTCGATTGAACCTCTACAGACGCAGTCGGGAGGCACCGTGCGAGTCCATACGGAAGGGGTTGAGTAGGGCCGTATGGAAGTTGGGTATTTTATGTGAACAATCTGACCGATCGATCCGATCATGTGTTATGTGAGCCGCACAATAGTAGGCTGAGATAAGTCAGAGGTATTTTGAGCTTACTGATGTAAGTCAGAAGTGGCCTGGGCTTATTGAGGAAGTCTACTAGGTAGAGGCTATATAAAGAATTGAGCAGCGAAAAGCCTTGTTTTCTTAATATCAGACGTGGAATTAAGAAATCTTGTGGGTAAAGTAGGGCAGCTCTGCAGAGTGAAATAAATGGTATTCGAATACGCCGTGCTTAGGTTAATGAAGTCGTGTTAATTGGGTGATTCCAAAAACAAGGCATAAGTAGTGTTTCGATGTTGCTAAATTGAGTAATGATGAGATTTTATCGATAATGAAAACCCCGATCTTAAGAAGAAAATGTTTTACTTTTAATTGTTTGCAAATAAAGCGCATCCACCTCATAATAAAACCACTATACACCCTCCACCCAAGAACCACGGCAATTAGTTATATAGTATTTCCACATGTGATTTCTTTGAGTGCGGGGTGGGAGTACTGAGCTTGCCAAATTTCCCCAACAGATACGTAAGAAAAAGGAAGCAATTCAAGATTTCGCATTAGGTTACGACCGCACTCAAGCGTTCTGTGGAGTTTTCTTGGCTCTTTTGTATGTAAGTTAAGTTTTGGGCTTGAATGCCCTTATTGTCGTTAAAGTGACCATTAGGTCTTACTTTAATCCAATTAACTCTTTTTTAAATGGCTTATAAGCGGGCATGATACATCGTTAAGCCGCAATGTAACTCTGTCATTGCAGCCGCATTTGACGTCCTGTGCCCGAGTAAATTGGGGCGTACACACATCTCATTGTGGGGTAGGGCCATTGCAAATATATATATATATATATATATATATATATATATATATATATATATATATATATATATATATATATATATATATATATATATGCATGTTATAGTGCTCTCTATCATGCATCCGCGTTATGAATTCAGTCAGCATTGCTGGTTTTTTGTTGGTCCCTCAGTCTGCAGTGTCTATATATACTTCTTTAATAGTGATATTATATCTCTTTATCTATTTAAGTATACTTTAATAATGATTATAAGATGCTCTAAAATCAGTTCTACAAAAAAATTTATGAAAGTCAATTTTTTATAGCATAATTTGTGTATGTACTCCTTTAATACATGAAAAAGTGTATATAGCAAAAATAAAGGGCTTCGATGAAAATTTTTCAACCAAGTCGTATTAAAATATCTTAGAATTAGTATGTAAGTATACCGAAAGTAATAAAAAAGATATAAAATAGTCATTTAAGTGGTATATTAAAAGTGTGACTATGTACTCTCGGGAATACAAAAAAGTTTTTCCTCTCTCTCTCTCTATATATATAGGAAGATGAGTTGGGGCACCAAGGTATCGGGCACCAAATCTTACTGCCTTTAGATTGCTTCAAGGTATATGCTATTGTAATAGGTATGTATACTAACAAGTGACTTTTAGTTTCTGAACATCAAAAGACAGAAATTAAAGCCACTTAGGAGAAAAAAAGATTGCAGGTGGGTGCCGTCTGCCGGTTGCGGTTGGGAGGTCAGGTCACGGCCGCCGGGGAAGCGATGGATGATGGATTAGGGAGGTCACGGGAGCCAGCCAACTCGCCTAGCTCCGTCCATTATCCATGTACAGCTCGCTAGCTGCCAACAACGAGGGCTAGGAAGACGACAGTGAGCTGAGCTGGGCTGTACTTGCCTTTTATTTTAGAGGAGTTTATATTGGTTTTTTTAATATATATATATATTTTTTTGTTGCAGTCATGATTTTTAGTTAAAAATAAACAGTACTGATTAAAAAAAATATCTTTTAGAAAGAAGTCGAATGATAGAAAAATAAGAGAAAGATACGTACGTATGATGAGAACGAAAGGAGTGTGGTGTATGATATATTCGTGATTTTCTATTTTATTCTCAAAATAAGATGATAACGAGAAGAGTAAAAAATCGTTTTAAAAAACTAGATATTTATATTTTTAGTTTTTATAGATAAAAACCACAAACAGAAATCACAGGCAGTAACACTCCACTACCCAATACCGTTTTGCCATGGCGTGGGTAGCCTTGTCCGTGTTTGAGCAGATATCTTCCAAGGCCGCGCGCCTGCAAAGTAACTCGTCCTGGCCTGGCCACGAAGAATTTGATCTCCCAAACTCCAACAATATATGTAGGGCCTGTGCTAACTGGTTTTAACTAAAATAAGATTAGTACCGTAGCAGTTACTAGTTTTTCTTAGTTACTTAATTAAAGAAATAAAAAAAATACTGTTATATTTTTACTGACAATATAAATAAAATAAAATAAAATAAAATAAAAGACGATGTATTGCGAATAGTTTTTACCTTTTGGTTTCTACGACGTAGCTTGTTTGCCCCTCGCTTCAATTCTTCCCACCGCTTTTGCTACCTTAATAATACTAGTAGTGGGAGCACAGCACTTGCCTCAGCTCACTCCTTTCCCCCGTTTCCATATCACTGGAGTCTGGAGGGTATTTCATATGCTATGTTTGGCCACGCTCGCTTTTTAGCTAAAATGCATGTGATATATATAATCACACCCTGCTTATTTAGGTTTTTTTATGGTTTATAATTTATTTTTCACTATTTACACTGCTGTCTTATTTTATACTGTAGTTACAATGTGCCTTTTTAACGTAATTAAATTTTAAAAATAAAATAGAAAAAACAAGTTAACCCATCATGAAAAATGTAAAGGAATACCGAAAAAAAGAAAAGCCAAAAGGGCCAAAAAAACTAGAAAAGACAAAAGTAAGAAACTATAAACCAAAAGTCTAACGGAGAAGCCGAAATGCGCGTGCACACACTTCTCTATGTCGTATCTCGCAAAGTATGGACTATCTCATGCAACGGAAAGTATGTATGGGTAGTATATAAGCATATAAGACTATTTAGATTGTATGTGTGACTTTTAAGGTGGTATGGTATGTACAGTTTTTTAAACATACTTTTTTATGTACAAAAATAAATGTATTGGCAAAATATACCAAAAACTATGTGTTCGCTTGCAATTTTTCATGTAGTTGGCATTGAAGTATCTTAGAATTAGCATATAATTATACCTAATGTGATAAAAGAGTATATTAAATTCATTTAAGTGGTATATCATGAGTAGGAGTAACTATACCCAAGAGTAGTATGTGTGTATGTATGTACGTACGTATAGACACACACACATACATTATATATGAAGCCTTTTTTCTACACTCACCGTCCATCTTAACTCTTCATAATTAATCTAACAACTGAGAAAAGACTTGAGCTCTAAAAATTTGAATGTCAACAGACCTAATAAACAGAGAAGAGGTCTCTGTTCAAGATTACGTTTTACTATTTGATTACAAGCAATGAACTAATAGACAGTGAACTATAAACGAACAAGCTGTGAGCAGCTCACCGAATTGTATGTAGATAGCAATAGCATAAGACAATCAGAACCTAAAACAAATGAATGTTGTACCAAACATACAATCTAATCACATTTAACAGATCACTGCACTATTCAAGATTTCTATTGCAGGTAATTAAATCTAACAGTAAAACAAACATCAACTGTATGGACTGCAGAAACAAATCCTAGAGCTCAAGCCTAGATCAATTGTCTAGATCAATTCAGTATATGACAAATATCATCACAGAGCATTTAAGTGCGCCCACATGCATTCACAGCAGTCCTCAATAACTTGATTGAGATTGAAGATCAAGATATACTGCTGTAAATGAGAAAGAACTGAATATACTCACGATGCATGCATGATTCAAATCGCCCAGAGCTGAAAACCAGCAGGAGAAAACCAATCAGTGCGGCAAGGCACGATGAATCGCTCACCCAGAAAATCTATCAACCCACTATCACGCGCGAGTAGATGATTCACGGAGATACAATGCCGCTCTTCACTTCTCAACCGAAAACCAGAGGTGAAGTCGAGGTACAGAGATGCCGCACAAGACCACGATATGCGCACTGGCCAAGCGCGCACACACACAGCAGGGAGCCGGCGTCACCTTCTCCTCTCTCGGATGGAACTCCAAGATCTCGAGTCCCCACACCCCAAATTAGGGTTTGCGCAAGAGACCAAGATCAAGCCTCAATCGGAAATGGCCGAAGCCAATACCCTCAGCACCACCAGAAATCAAAGAGGAGGAAGAAGACTCAAGAGGGCAAGAACCAGATCGGGAGCTCATTCCTACCGTCAAGCACTGCCCCTTTTGAAGAGAAGACGAGGTCTGGCCGCGGGGTGGCATGAGCGGCCGGCTCCGAGGAACCCGGGCCAGCTCCACCTCTGCCAACGGCCCTCCACTCGCCATCTCCCCTTGCGCCGCCGAGAATCTCGGATCTGGGCGAGGAAGAGCAAAACCGCCGCACGGGAGAGGAAAAGCAGCCGCCAGGGGCCGATCCGGGGAGGAGACAAAATCCCCTCCCCCTTAACTCTTTGCCCTGGTGACTGACAGGTGGGCCCTACCGTTAGGGCTCCCTCCCAAAAAAAATTTCAATTGGGAAATTCCCAAAATGCCCTCTCAAATACAACAGTATGCACAATTTTTTTGGTGAATAGTAATATGTATATTTTGCACAACAACAAAAGTATGTAATAGGTAAACTACGTTGAAACCAAATTCTGCAAAACTGGAGTATGTAAGTATATAGCATCCCATTTTGTAAGAAGCTATGCAGCAAAACAAAACACCTTGTGCTTACAGCGAGAGTATTATCGCTGACGAGGGCAAGAAGACGATGACTAGTTCACCAGCAACACGCGGATGGCAAGAAGGCCGCAACCAGTTCGCCAGCAATGAGTAGATGGCAGTAAGCTGTCCCAATCTTGATCTGGAGACCAAATTGGATTCCAAAATATATCCAGCTTGAACTCTTACTTGAATTGGTCTAAAAGTGATATGGTGACCATGAGGAAGAGTTAGGAAAGACGTTTACTTGGTCTTTATATGCTGGTTAGCTTCTCTTTAGGTGGACCCCAACCACGTGGTCATTGTAGTGATGCGATCCTCCTTTTATAACTGCGCAAATATATATTTTCAATCATTAGATAGCATCATATTCTAATTTAAAATATGTTGAAGTTGAAGAAACGAATTCACCTTTTGTTCAATCTTGAAATTGGGTGCTATGGTCGTATGCTTTATGGTATGATAACATCAGCTGACATGCCGAACCATAAGAATTAACCACCGCAGTATGCTGTTCATGGAATCACTTAGGCCGAAGCGCCATCTCACTTGCCAACCTCCCCGCCACCACTACCGAATTCAATCGAAAGCTCCCATGCCATCCCCACCTGCCACGAGCCATTTCTTGAGCGGTGCTCCCCGCTATACAAACTGCCTTACCGTGGCTACAAAGCTATGCCATCACCTCCATTCTTCATCACTGGGGCCCCACTTCACCCCGAACCCCCTCTCTTCCCCCTTCGGCTAGCACTTCGCCGTCACCACCGCAAACCTTCGGTAAGCCCTATTTTTCAATTCACGCTAATGTCATCGGCATTCTTCACTTACTTCCTTTCTTAGCACCCTTGAGCCCTACAAACACCACCGTGCACTTACCTTAGCGCAAGGCTGGTATTCTTCACCAATGACGCTTGCCCAAACAGTTTCAAAAAAAAACTACCCTAGCAAAGTCGTAGCTCACCAATGCTGGGATGGGGATCACCGGGTGAAGTGGATCAACCATGAAGAGGATCTTTATATATGTTGGATCCACTCACCAAAGACTTGTTGGAGGGGACAGTCGGAGGTAAGAGCATATTTGGTTAGAGTGAGGTTTTATAAAACCTTATGAACATAAAACCTAAGATTTAAGTGTTACTAACAAACAAAAATATTGAGTTCTCCGCAACTATAACCGTGAATTAACTCTAATTAATTACCAGCTAGCTAGCTAGCTAGCTAGGCTCTGGAAAGAGAGCCAATAGTACGACAGCGCTCAAGTTAGTTTAAAGCTTAAGCTTTTAGCTTAAACTATACTATTTGGAATTTTTTGCATTGTAATTACTGGAAGTTTTTTTAGCATAATTAAATTTAAAAATAAAGAAATGTTACGTCATCACAGATAATACAAAAAGAATAGATGAAAAATAAGAAAAGACAAAAAAAAATGCTCAAACAAAAGCCAAAAGTCAGAAAAAGACGAAATTAAGAAGTTAGAAACTAAAAGCTGAAGCTAACTTAAGCGAGGCCGTAGTATATGAGTGTACACAAACCGTATGACTATGGCTTTTGACATATGGCTAAAATTGCAATGTATCGACTGCTATCTTTAGGGTTTAGAAAAAATAGGGAAAAAGATAAAAAAAAATGTTATATCATCACGGATAATGCAAAGGAAATAAGAGGAAAAAGACAAAAAGTTAAAAAGGCTAAAATTAGAAATCAACATGTTCTAATTGATTTCAAAGTTAGATAAGTTAAAAATCAAAACAAGCCGTTTCGAACGGGCGTTTAGTATAGAAATCCAACGCATGTATGCGAAATAATTTAGTCCAAGGCTATAATTAAGGGCACCCATATTATTAGTAAGACCCAATGCAAAAGCCAGGTGTGGGTCCACTTGCGGGCCAGGCCAGGCCAGGATTAAAAAAATTAAAATTCGTGGCTGCCGTGAAGTAGACCAAAAAATGAAATGAAAAAACAAAAACCCGTCCTCATGTAGACTGACATGTGATCCATCCCATCCGTCGCTACGCGGCCGGCCGGAGGGACCACCGCCCACCACCGTCCTTTGCGCCAAAAGGCACTTCTGCCCCTCCCTTATGTGTACATACACACAAACACACGGGTATCTAGATGATATGAATAATTTTTCAAAAGTAATATATATTCTTTTCAATATACTCTTTTTCATATGCATATATGAAGATATTTACTAAATACACTAAAAACTTATAAGTTTTTCCATAACTAGGAGGAGCATATTCAGAAGAGAGTGACATACATGAATAGACCAGCGAGTTGCTCGCAAAGAAGCTCTTGATTTGGCATCATAGCTCAGAGATCCTATCGAATCACGGCACCAACCAAAACACAAGCTCACTCCCCCGCCCGATACAACAATACAAATACAATGATATGATATTATAGCTGACGGCGCCAACACCACCACCGTGATACAATGTACAATTCCCATAAACCGTAAGGACTGGACTGGACTGGAGGAGCTTAGCTTAGCTTAGCTGCCACGGCCATCGGCTAGCTGCAAGATCGATCCATCAGCAGGAGCAATGGCGATGGACAAAGGACGACGACGAGGAGGAGGAGGAGGGTGCGAGATTGAGGCGACGGGCATCAACTACCACATCCCCATCTCCAAGCGCGGCGCTCACCCCCTCAAGATATGGAGCAGGCCGGACGACTCGGACCACTTGACCACCCAACACAAGCAGCAGCCGCCGCCGCCGAGGCAGCCCACAGCAAGAGGTCCATGCGTCCGCCAGGTGCTCCGCAACGTCAGCTGCCGCGCGCGCCCCGGCGAGCTCCTCGCCATCGTCGGCCCCAGCGGCGCCGGCAAGTCCACGCTGCTCGAGATCCTCGCCGGCCGCCTCCAGCCCTCCCCGCCGCCGGACCTCCTCCTCCTCAACGGCGCCGCCTCCGACAGCGCCGAGTTCCGCCGCGTCTCCGGCTACGTCACCCAGCGCGACGTCCTCTTCCCGCTGCTCACCGTGCGCGAGACGCTGCACTTCAGCGCGCGCCTCCGCCTCGGCGCGCGCGCCCCGCCCAACGACATCCACGCCCGGGTGGACGCGCTCATCGACGAGCTCACCCTCGCCCGCGTCGCCGCCACCAGGGTCAAGGACCTCTCCGGCGGCGAGCGCCGCCGCGTGTCCATCGGCGTGGAGGCCGTGCACGACCCCGCGGTGCTCATCCTCGACGAGCCCACCTCCGGGCTCGACAGCGCGTCCGCGCTCCAGATCGTCGGCGCGCTCCGCGCCATGGCCGAGTCGCGCGGCCGCACGGTGGTGCTCAGCATCCACCAGCCGGGCGCGCGCATCGTCAAGATGTTCGACTCTGTTCTCCTGCTCGCCGGCGGCTCCGTCCTCCACCACGGCACCGTCGACGCCCTCCGCTCCCTGCTCGCCGCCGCCGGCCTCGACCTGCCCCCGCACGTCGACACCGTCGAGTTCTCCATCGACTCCGTGGACGCGCTCCGCCTCCACCACCGGCTCCGGAGCGCCGGCGGGCTCCCGCTGCAGCCGACTCCCCAGCTCCCGCCGGCCCGCGACCGGTGCACGCTGCAGCAGCTGTTCCAGCTGCACAAGGTGGCCGACGAGGACATGCTAGTCTGCAGCAGCGTCGCCGTCCCCGCGGCGAGCAGCCACTACGCCAACTCGAGGGCGCGCGAGGTGGCTGTGCTGTCGCATCGCTTCTTCAAGAACGTGGCGCGGACGCGGCAGCTCTTCGCGTGCCGCACGGTGTGCATGCTGGTGGCGGGGCTGGCGATGGGTTCCATCTTCTACGACCTCGGCGAGGACAAGGTGGCGGAGCGCGTCGGCCTCTTCGCGTTCCTACTCACCTTCCTACTGTCGTCGACGACGGAGGCGCTCCCCATCTTCCTGCAGGAGCGGGAGATCCTGGCCAAGGAGACGTCGTCGGGGGCGTACCGCGTGTCGTCGTACGCGGTCGCGAACGCCGTGGTGTTCGTGCCGTTCCAGCTGGCGCTGGCCGTGGTGTTCGCGGCGCCAGTGTACTGGCTGACGGGGCTCCGGCGGAAGGCGGCGGCGTTCGGGTACTTTTTACTGGTGATATGGCTGATCCTGTACACGGCGAACTCGGTGGTGGTGTGCTTCGCGGCGGCGGCGCCGGACTTCGTGGTGGGGAACGCGGCGATCCAGGGGGTGATGGGGTCCTTCTTCCTCTTCTCGGGCTACTTCATCGCGCGGTCGGCGATGCCGGGGTGCTGGGTGTTTATGCACTACCTGTCGCTCTTCAAGTGGCCGTTCGAGGCGCTGCTGGTGAACGAGTTCGGCGGCGCCAGCGGGGGGAGGTACTGCGTGGTGCGTGCGTTGGGCGCGTGCGTGGCGACCGGCGACGAGGTGCTGCGGCGGGAGGGGCTCGGGGAGGAGTGCAGGTGGCGCAACGTGGGCGTGATGGTGGGATTCGTGGCGGCCTACAGGGTGCTCGGCTACGCCGTGCTCAGGGCGAGGTGCAGCCGCCTCGCGCTCAAGGCCCGAGGCCGCCTCATCACCAGCCTGCCCATCATCTCCTCCTCCTCATCGTCTTCTTCGTCTACCCACGCCACTAGAGGACATCCCTCGTCCACTCCATCTCATTTTTAAATTATGTGCAGCTAGGATCACTCCCTTGTAATCCTCCCTTCTTTTTAGTCGACTTCAACCTGTGCCAAATTTTCTAAAATTTAGCCATCAATAAATTTCAAATTATACATTTGCTCTACGAAAATTATAATTTATCGGTAAAAATACTTTCATAATATTATAATTTTATTATAATATCTTAATATAATGTTATAGGAAATAATGCAATAAAATTGTATCTCGGAGACTATAAAATATTAAAACGTCAAGTAAAAAAACAACTGAGTGTAATCTCCAAATGCAGAATTATTTAAAAAGCTAGTTATACCTCGTCGGCAGCATGCACCTGGCACTCCAATTAAAAGTAGGGAGTGTCTATACAACATTCCACTGTTTTAAAGGACAAAAACAGTCAGATTTTAAGCCGTTAGATGGAGATCCAACGTCCTAGATAATTTTTTTGGGAGGGGGGTTATTTTTTTTGGAGTGGGGCTTGTATGGTTGGATCCATTGGATGGAGATCTAACGTCCCAGATTAATCTGACTGTTTAGGATTGAGACAAAGAAAGGAGAGAATCCATGTATGCATATTTCAGCATACAATTTTCCCATATCCAATTGTTTGTATAGAGGTGAAGTATTAGATTCTATATGTTTCAGTGTAAGCCTGTAACGGAATGACATATATCAGTGTGACATTTTTTTGGCGACGAAGCACATAGCTTAATTCATGGATGAGTCTGCAATCGTGTTCGTGGATGGTAGTGATGGTTCTCAGGAAATAAAACACAAGTTAGGAAACACGCACGCCAGGTTTGAAAGGAAATGCCCCAAATCCAAATTATATCCTTGAAGTGTACATTTTGCACTGCAGCTTTCCTCCCAGCTTAGTCCCAGAAACAGGAGAAAGCCACCGTATCATCCCACTAACCTACCATCTCGAGTGACTTATGATCGCACGTCAGTGCCATCTTCTTATCACAACGGATTGTGATGACTCCCTTGGTACCTGCCAACTTAAGACATTGATATGCATAATGAACAACTATTAGAAATCATGCCAAAGTTAGTCGTCTGAGTATGGCGTTATATGCCGAGTCGAAGTCGACCACATCAAAGGAAAGTTTTTTTTGTTCTAAAATTGCTTGAAAAACCGAACGTAACAGGCAGATAAACTTGGCCAATGAGCTTGGCCGAAGAACTCGACACAATTCCATGAAATGAATATCACAGGGACTTTATTCTGGTACGAGGAATTTGCATCTCGTCCAAGGCACTAACAAATAAAATATTTAAAGAACTACCACCATCGATCAATACGTGATTTACTCGACAATTATTGATGGTGGGCTCGACCACGATCAGGAACCGACCAGGTCGAGTTGAGGGGATCGGACAATCACCCATCTCGAAAGAGATGGTGACTTCTGACCACTTAACCAAATTATTGATAAGGAAAGGGTCGATAGAGTTTACCTCACGCTCAACAGCCTTGTACTGTCGCTTGGACTCGTATGCGAACAAACCTCCATATATATGCTCGATAGTATGCTTCGGATCCTAGAATGGCATGTCCTAATCTTTCATCCGAGTGCTTTCGACCGCTTGACTGTCCCAACTCCTCAATTATTGGAAGCAAGCCCTTACCAAAATAGTAATCCTTGAGTTTCCGCGAGAAAACTCGGTAATTACGAAAATTGTGCCCCCTCTTTCTTATGAAGAGGGCACCATTTAGGCTTGTTTTTCTTCCTTGCGAGTGCCTTAGCTTTGCCTCGGTTAGAGTATTGTTTGGAGTTACATGACTCCTTATCACCAACCAAGACCTCCTTTAACCCTACGAGGCGAGGCCTATGGCTCTTGGCCTTGTCTCCGGGTTTCTTGGCCTTCTCCTTCCTCTTGCCACCATCATCTTGCTCCTTGGAAATAGCAATCGGCCTGGTCAACGATCCTAGTCCATTCGACCACTTCGGTAGCATTAGTATACCAATCGGCTATCTCGAAGAGCTCGACAATGGTGGTTGGAGGGTTTAGGGTGATGTCCTCTGTGAACCTCTGATTGTGCACCCCCTGTCTGAATGCCCTAATAATAGAATCATCAGAGACCTCCGAAATTGAGTTTTGAACCTGGCTAAAATGCCGGATGAATTGTCGTAAGGTCTCATTGCTGCCTTGGTGCATTCGATGCAGGTCGTACTCCTTCCCAATGTGATTGTATATACCCTGGAAATTGGCCATCAGAAGGTCGCAAGGTGCTGCCGTGAGTAGATTGACTCGAATGGTTGGTTAAGCAGCCAAGATTGAGCAGATCCTTCGAGCACCGTTGGAAGGTAGTTGGCCATGATGCGCTCGCCTCCTCTTGCTGCCCGAACCGCAGTTGTGTAAATCTGAAGGAACTCGATGGGATTTTGAGACCTGTCGAATTTCTCCATGCTCACCGATCGAAACCGCAGCGGCCAGTGCACTACTCGAAGCTTAGGCACGAATGCTCGACATCCAACAACAATCTCCTAACATCTCCTTTATGAAAATAGGTAGTTAGCATTGCTAAGCAAACACACTCGGCGATGCCCCACGTTAGGTAGACCAAACCTGTAGTAGGTCTCGTCTACTCGAGGATGATACTTGTAGTCCATCTGCTGTTGCAGGTTTCTTGCTCAAAGTAGTGATCAAGCGTCAACTTGTCGATCCAAACCAATCTAGGGCATTCTCCTCTAGCTGGTATTGCGATCGGGAGTGCGACGTGCCCCATTACCGTACCGATTCCTGCGAGGTAAGTTTCATGAACAACTAGATATGGTCATACCTTGTTGACTCTCAGAGCGACATCGGTGTGGTTGCTCAAGTCGGGCCATCACGTCGTGGAGCCTTCGTGAAATGTCTTCAGTGAAGCGGTTGTAGCCCGGTGCTCAAACAAGCTCTCGAGTCGAGTTCTCGAGCAAGCCATTGACCCGTTGAAGTTCTCGTGCCTCTAAGAAGTGGTACTGGACCCGCCCGAGCAAAGCACTTTGCGCGGCAAGTCACCTTTACCGAGCAGTCTCAGGATACTCGACCCCTAATGCAAACTGGGACTACTTCAGAGGAGAGTGGGTATTTCTAGGATTTCTCCCACGCTCATCAGAGTACTGATCGAAATCATCACTGGAGGTCTCATCACCATTCCCACGAGATGAGGGAGAGTGTGATCGTCAGGGAGTATCCTCAGGCCTTTCTCCGAGAGGGTGATGAGAATATGAAGGAAGGGCAAAAACCTCATGTCTAGAATCTCCACTTCTAAGGGATGCCACCTCATCTGAAGAATCATCAAGCGAGATCATCTCATGCCCTGGAGTAAACCTTTCTAGGTAAGGGAAGTCTGGATTATAACCGTCCCCAGCTTGGTCTTTTCCTTGCGAGAATGTGGACGAACACGAAGTGTGCCCCCATTGCCTTCATCGGGTCATCCGGAGAGTCACCACCAGCAGTTGGCGATGTGCTCTCCGATCAGCAGAGTCTGGGGCTCTTCGAAACTACACAGGACGACATCGTGGGACTCAAACGCTTGGGAACGGACCTATCATCGCGTTACGAGTCCCCATCATGGTCGGGTTGACCCTTGTCGCTTGGGGGAGATGAGTCCTCCCTTGGGCGTACTACTGTGGGAGACTTTGATCCCTCATTAACCTTTCCGATGATGTCATCTCTGGGCTCATTGGATGAAGCTCCAGGGAGACATTCACCGTTGGAAGTAAGCATGGTTTGCTCATAATCATAGCAAGCCTCCGTGTCGATACTCGCATAGTCAGCTATGTCGAACCAGTTCTCCTTGTTCCATTCATCTGCCATGAGGATAGTAGGAGAAAAAGAGAAACTTGCCAATGAAGAAATTATCGAAGTCTTGGAAGAAGAATCCCCACTGATGACACCAACTGTCGATGTTTTAATATCGATCTTATGTATGATTTATTTGGATTCAGGGATTCTCTCAATAGACCTAGAGTATGCACATGCAGAGTAAAGACATGAGAAACTTTATCCAGGTTCAGGCATTCTCCTGAGAGAATAATAACCCTACGTCCTGTGTAATTGCTAATTACCAGAAAGAGGAATTACAATGCGAATTGCTAGCGCTACCTTCCCCTTTGATCAAAATCCCTCCACTTCTCTCTTTGACGTTAGCCTTTATATAACTAGTGAAGCGATGGCTATTGTCCCGAGCCAGAAGACGCGTCAACGCTTCGGATGATAACTGCCTGACGGAAGTTACTGCCAGAGAGACATATAAGGTAGTTCTCTGTGTAGCGATTGTTGTCAGAGAGAGATCGTGTGTGGTTAGTAGATAAACACATGTTCTAACTGCTTGGTCATAAAACATGTTAGTTAGAGATAGATTGGTCATAGAAAGGTCCATGACCATAAGGTGGTCACAAGACAACTTACGACTACGTCGTCACAGAAAGACTTACGACCAAGTAGTAATCGTAGTAAAATTTACGACTACGTGATCGTAGAAGGACTTACGACCAGGTAGTAGTCATAATAGGACTTATGACTACGTGGTCGTATAAGAATTTACGATCAGGGAGTAGTCGTAATAGGACTTATGACTACGTGGTCGTAGAAGGACTTACGACCAGGTAGTAGTCGTAATAGGACTTATGACTACGTGGTCGTAGAAGGACTTACGACCAGATAGTAGTCATAGTAAGATTTACGATTATGTGGTCATAGAAGAACTTACGACCAAGAAGTAGTCGCAATAGGACTTACGACTACGTGGTCAAGAAGGACTTGCAACCAAGCGGGTGGTTACAGTAAGACTTACGACTATATGATCATAGAAGGATTTACAACCAATGGATAGTTGCAGTAAACTTTACGACTATGTGGTTGTAGGAGAGCTTACAACTATATGATCGTAGAAAAACTTATGACTATCCTGGTATATTTACCTCTTATCGATAAGGGGTATATTCAAGAAATATAATGACATAATAATTTGAGAATGATTCTATCCTCGTTATAGCTCACGTTAGCAAACGGAAATAGGATGGCCTTATAAGTGCGACGAGTAGGCTTAGGATGTTAGGCTTATTGTATATGCTGGTATTAGATTAAAAGTGCAGTTTTTGTGAAACGTTATACTGAAGTAAGTGTAGTTATATGAATATGGTGCTAGAAAATATGATTTTGTAATAGTTTTATCAAAGATAATGTGATTTTGCCAAATTCACGCTTCCAATTAACTTATAGATGGACTTGGTGCCATAGGCCCATGGCATGGAGTCAGAGGAATAGAAGATGAATTTCGAAAAGAAAACCGATCGAAATTACGAAAGAGGAAAAGGAGAGCCGCGAAAGAAAAGAAAAGAAAAGCTCGGGTCGGCTCTGCTCCATCTCGCCTCGCCGCGCGCCTCCCACCGCCATCACCTCCTCCTCCTTGGCTAGTTGGCCGGCGCCGCTCGCCCCCGGAGAAGAGGGAGGCCGACGCGAGTACCCGTACGCCTCGGCGGGCGAAGGCGCCCAGGAGGTAGGGAGAGATCTCGCTCAGGCAACGCATGACGCGACCTAGGGCACGGCGAACTCGCTCCGCCCCCTCCTCTCGGTGACAGGATGGATGAAGCTTCGACCACCGCCGCCGCCTCCTCATCGGGAGGGGGGAGGTGGTACACGGGCATGTCCGCGGACAACATCAAGGGTCTGGTTCTCGCGCTCTCCTCCAGCCTCTTCATCGGCGCCAGCTTCATCATCAAGAAGAAGGGCCTCAAGAAGGCCGCCTCCTCCGGTGTCAGGGCCGGTAACTCTCCCTTCCCATTCCCGCCCCGTGTCGATTTCTAGGGTGTTAGGGCTGTTCCGGATCATCACCCTGAAACGGAATTCTATTTCTATGCTGTCTGTCCAACATGCGCAGTTGGGACTTCCTGACTGAATTCGAAGCGAATGAGTGCCTTGAAATTGAAATCTTCGGTTCACCATTCGCACTCTAGTTAGAATGCTAACTATTTTCTATGTACTACTACTTGGATTACCACCGTGTCCTGGACTATGCACATAAGTGCCATTTCACTGTTAGCATAAGCAGATGTCACTTTACCTGTGCTTGTTGTTTATGTCACAAGTTGGAGTTTAACTGTGGTGGTGACTAAGGCTCAAATTTGGGATGGTTTACTGCTTGCCTGCACTGAATGTGACACAGGCATCTATCCCCAGCGTAGATAATTATGTCACACAGGCATATAGCCCCAGCGTAGATAACTATGTCATATTGTATCCTTTCATTGTTAACCATATTAGGTATCACCCTTCCTTTTTAATCGTAGGCCATATCTGAAATGTTCGAAAAGGTTTGTAATCTTCCTGTTGCACTATATCTGTCTTTTGTTGTCAACATGGTGATGCTCTTTGAACAAACTAGGTGACGCCTCAAACTTTTAAATGATGCCACAATCTTCAGCCTTCTGTTATACTGTTATCCTAAACAACTGTTGTGTTTATTTGTATGACCTTCTGTGAACTACTGTACCAGTGTGTGGTGGTATGCTATGTGTGAATTAATGTTCCATGTTATGACAGGGTTTGGTGGTTATTCTTATTTATACGAGCCTCTTTGGTGGGTTGGCATGATAACAAGTAAGCCCTGTTCTATCAGTTTTACTCTGTTTTATTCTGTTTATTTCTATGGATAGCTTGTAATCATACTGTCTATTTGTTAAATTCTTTTGCAGTGATTGTTGGGGAGGTTGCAAATTTTGCAGCTTATGCATTTGCTCCAGCTATTTTGGTCACTCCTCTTGGTGCTCTTAGCATTATTATCAGGCATGACTTTTGATTTACAATATTATGGTTTTGGTCTTATGAAACTTTTACTGATTTCATCATTAATATGGAGCTATCTTTTGTTCTGCAGTGCTGTACTTGCACATGTGATGCTGCGAGAGAAGCTGCACATATTTGGTGTTCTTGGATGTGTCTTGTGTGTTGTGGGATCCACCACAATTGTCCTCCATGCCCCCGCAGAACGTGAGATTGAGTCAGTGACAGAAGTATGGGATCTTGCTACCGAACCAGGTATTTGCTATTACATTGTTTTGTCTCTGGCCAATTTCATAATATTGCTTGAAGTGGCACTTATTCTGCTTTATCAACTTCAATGTGGCTTTAGTCCTAACTAATTGATGATGTTTTTTTCAGCCTTCACATGTTATGCAGCAGTAGTACTTGCTATAGTTGCCATACTTGTTTACCGGTTTGTCCCACTTTACGGACAGACACATGTCATGGTGTATATTGGTGTTTGCTCTCTTGTAGGTTCCATCTCGGTACGTTCTCTCTAGTTTTATCTTCCCGTATTTATCGTTCTCTAGCCATGTACTTTTTTACGAAGGTGTTGGTTGAACTGTGCAGGTCATGAGTGTGAAAGCTCTTGGTATAGCTTTGAAGCTGACATTTTCAGGAACGAACCAACTCATATATCCACAGACATGGGCATTTACTCTGGTTGTCATCACATGCATCATTACCCAAATGAATTACTTGAACAAGGTACTCCGATTTCCTCACAGTGAACCAAAGTGGTATTTTTGCCCTTTCCATGATCTAGCATACCAGCATACTATTGAGGGTGATTGGAATTCCGAAACTCTACCAGACCTAAACCAAGGAAATTGGGAAAATGACATAGAATCCCCCCCCCCCAAAAAAAACAACTTTAGGCTGTATATTCGTACGCATTTCTAACTATTTAGTTTTCCAACCAAGCTTATTATCTGGAAGCATGTATGAATTGAGCTAAGCTAAAAAGAATACTATTTCAAAAACTAGTCAATTCAATGATGGCCCTCCATGGATTCACCTACATAGGCTGCGGCTAACGTTGCAAACATAAGAGCTTGAAATATCATCTGCTAATACATGACCAATTAGTGTTTGGACAAAAAGTTTTTCCGTCATCCCATTTTGAGCACTCACAAAAATACCTCAGATAGTACCACAATCTCTTCTACGCACAATAATATGTTGGAACTACTTAAACAAGCTTACGTGTAAGATATCTAGCATCTGTTGTTCATACAGCAGTATCTACAACCCCTTTGCGGGCTCCGTAGCAGGAAATCATATATTCTGTCAAAGAAAGTCCCTCGCGTAAATTGTGCTTGTGGAAATTCTCGAGCAAGCGTAGCTGAAAATGAAGAGGAAAGATTTTGCCAAAAATGTGGGGTATAATTTGTTGATCTTCGTAGCCATGTGTACTAATCCTCTACAGGCCCACCCTGTCTTCTCCTCTCTCTCTCCCCCACCCCTCTCCCTCCCTCCCCCCTCCCCCATATCTAAAATTCAATTCATTTACGATGAAGCTGTAGCATTGTGTCATGTGCAGCGGTACTGTTCATGTGAACAGTATGTAGTTATTGTTCATGTGAATAGTGCGCAGCTCCTGTTCACATGAATAGTGTGCAGCTCCTGTTCACGCGCAGCACCGATTTGGTTCGATTCGTTTCCTAACTTGATTGGATTAGTTTCCTTACAGATAAGATTAGATTTGTTAGGATAATCTATTTCCATAATATTAGAGATAAATTTCTTAGGGGTCAAGCCATCCAATCTATATAAGGATGGGAGTATCTTTTTTTATTAAGCAATAAGAAGAAAGAGTTATTCTTGTCTCTCCCTCAAGTTCTTCTCCCTAGTCTGTGATCCCTCCTTTCTCATAAAACCTCTCTCCTTTAGCTATGCTGTCCCGATCATCTTCTATACGGTATTTACCCCGTTAATCATAACAATTTTAAGTTGTTATGATCCTTGTGTGTAATAATCCTTATATCACTACAAGGGTAAATCCTATACAGAGGAGGGCCGACACGGCTCAGCTGAAGGAGAGGTCTTAGGAGAGACCATAAACTGGGGAGACTAAATTATTTCTTCTTGCTTAATGAGAATAGATGACAATGTCGTCCTTATATAGAGCCGACCCTGACAAGCACAATCTAAACCTTCCAACTAATAGAGATACTATTATATGGTTTAAAGATATCAATTTGCTAATCAAGTTGACACTATTCCTAATATAATCAGCCAGCCTTAGGAAGATGCAGCTATTGTTTCCATGTGTAAACATTAACCACTCACTGTTCACATGAACAGTGACCATGCACTGTTCACATAAACAGTGCCTCTGCGCATAACACATTGTAAAAGTAACTTCCTGAATACTGCTTTATTCTTGTCTCAACTGGGCAAATCATACCATCATAATAACATTGAATTTACTTGCCTGACCAAGAAAGCATTTTCTAAATAAACAATGACAATGATTTTCCCCCTTGAATGCAGGCCCTTGACACATTTAATACAGCAGTTGTATCCCCCATTTACTATACCATGTTCACGTCTTTAACCATCTTGGCTAGTGTCATCATGTTCAAGGTATGATGTTTCAATTGTTGTAGCTGATATTTTGTGTCTTTCCTGCTTTTGTTCTAAAATTTGTGCTGCAAATAGTCCGTAAGAATGATTCAGCTAGGTTTTCTGTCCTTTTTGAAATGGAAATCCATGAGATTTTGTTTAGGTAGTATGAAGCAAGCAGTTGATAAAATAAATTTGAAATAGCATGCGCTTCAGGCATACTCTGCAAATGCTTAAGTCAGAACTTGATAGTTGCTTTGCAAGTTATTCTGTTTTTTTTTAATATCTAAGTGCAGGACTGGGACAGACAAAATCCGACACAAATTGTGACAGAGATGTCTGGCTTTGTCACAATCCTTTCTGGAACTTTTCTACTCCATAAAACAAAGGACATGGCCGACGGTGCCGAATTTCTGACTGAACTGTCATTTTCTTCTTCCTTTTGTCGGTTGCATGTTCTAAAATCACATTGTTTTTATGTGTCATTTTAGGGCTTTCAACTTCATTCCGCCTTCCAACGTCTTCATCGTTTCGGTCCTCCAAACAAACAGACGAAGATGGTGAAGGAATTTCTCTTAGATCGTCATCATTTCGGTTCTCCAAGCAAACAGACGAAGATGGTCAAGGAATTCCTCTTAGATCGTCAGAATCATTTCGATCACCACATTGATGTCCGTTTGCGGATCATTAATTTACACGAGTGGGTGTATATGTACAGGAGCTTGTACTCATAAATGCTCTCTTTTACTTTTTTCGTTTGAGGGAAATGCTTTCTTTTATTGGGCATAATGTAATGTAGAGTCGAGCCTCTCATATGTTGTTTAGCTGACTCGTGTGTCTGTTTTTACAGCATAGTGCTATTTAAGCCCAAGGTATATCTTGTCAGTGGTTAGCACTGGAGTGAAAATGTTGTCTATTGCTGTTGCAGTATGCCGTGCATTGGCCGATATTCTGGATGGTCAGGCAGGTCACTAAAAGGTGTTATGTTACTACTTCAGCCTTGTTCTTGAAATGGGCGAATGAATAGTCAGTCTCCTCTAATGTGATAATGCTGATTGTCAGGGTGTCATGGCTCTGAGAGAAGAAAACACGATACATTGCCAAGCCCATAATATTTATTTATATCACTCATTCCACTCGTAATACACCACACACACTGGGTAGTTGGACTCCACTCCCTTGTCTGCTAATTTCATTGTGCCAACAAAATTTCAATGCACGTGCGGACCAATTGCACCGCCCGTCTTTCGCAACATGAATCACTCAAAAGTCAAAACAAATGTATGATACTAGTAATGGAAAAGGGGAAATGATACCAAAGTGTATGTAGAGATAGCTCTATGCCAACAGCCGGTGCAAGTGCAACACTGATTTACTTATGAAATGATTTGCAAAGTTCTGACAGATACAGCATTCAAGCATTGGATAAACATTACTCGTCGCAAAGTTTCCCCTAACTTTCAAATATTTTTTTTTGTAGGTTCTACTAACAAGTAAGCTCAACAACATCTGACAACAGCTACAGAGATAATCATTTAGGGTGTGTTTGGTTCGTGGATGGAGGTTGCATCATATATCCTGGCTGAGTGGATGCAGGCTGAGTGTAATCGTATTTCAGAAAAAGAAGATGTTTGGTGAGGCTGTATGAGCGGATACAAAAAGCGAGATGTTGTTTGGTTGCTGTATGAGCGGATGCGATCTACCAAATCGATAGGTGACACGTGGGACCGCATAAGATACATCGCATCCACTCATCCGGGATGGCTAGTGAAACTCATTTTGAGCGTATCCACCCATCCAGATGAGGCGTATTTTGCATCCGCTCATACAGTGTATCCGCTCATACAGCAATCAAACAGGCTCTTTCTCAGATTATACGGATCCACCCATCCAGGACGAAGGAGATGCAGGCAACCAAACACACCCATAGCTTCCCCCAGGCCCCAGGAGTAAGGCAATACACATACAACGCTAACAGTGCGCTGAAAAGCAAGGTCTTACACAAGTCCACAACATATTAAGGACTTGAGGCTCAACACAGCCCGGTATCATCACATCACACGGCATTACCCATCAAGTAGTGTGGGCAATATTGGATGGAGGTCATCAAACCTCTTCACCTTGGTTATTGGAAAGAGGATCTTGTAAAGGGCATCATATATCTTCCAACGATGTTGTCGACAGGAAGAGGATCCCTGTTAGCCACCACAAGCACCACAAAAGATTAGTAGTAGCTCCCAAACAATGGTTGCAAAAACTGACTGCAAGTCAGCCATACAGGCACAATAAGCCAACCGTAAATGAGTAAATTCTTAGGCGCATATTCTGGCAATTGCACATGTATGATCATCCTACTCGAAGCCTCAACATTTGGAAAATTATTCTTGAAACAAACCAAAAATTTTGTCAAAATCAAATTTTGATTTGAATTCTCGTTTCTCCTTTGCTCTCCTCCTCCCTAACCCTAATCCGCACGAATTTTGGCACAAACCCCCTGCTAATCACAGCCCTAGCTACCATGAACGGGTGGATTTTCACGGCATTGTTGCCATCCGGCAAAATCGCCGCCGCTCCCGATTTCTTGGCCGCCAAGCCGCCCCGACTCCTCCCGCAGCTTCCAGCCTCTGCCAGCCTGCCCCGGCTCATCAGCTCGCCGTACCTTACCCCCTGCCCCGCCCTGACACCGCCCTGGTACGGCCGTGAGTCGTGGAGCGCTACCAACCGCCCGTCGTCGCTGTTTCCACCCTGTTCGCGCATCTTCCTCTCACGGCCGACAACCACCCCTCTGCCACCACCCTGACAACCCTTGACCGCCGCCACCTTCTCGCCTAAGCCAGCCTGGACCATCTTGAGCTCCAATTCACCGCCGCCAAATATCTCCCCGTCCATCCCCGGTGCCAACCGCCTTCCGCTCCTATTTAAGCCACCCTAACCTCTCCATTCGAACCCACCAACCTCCCTGTAGCTCACCAAGTACCCCGGGCACCCCTCTCCTTCCCCAACGCCGGTAATCGCCAAATCCCCAAATGCGGAGCCCTAACTCAATTTCCCATCCCCGGGCCTCTATTTTCCAATTCCTTTCTCCAGTGGCACCCTCAAGCCTCCCAAAACCTTCCCCAAGTCTTGCCCTAGCCTCCCAACCCCTCTCCTTCCCCGGCGCCGTTCACCACTTCACCGCCACCCACCTCCACCGTGGCCGGCCCAACCCAAGCCTCCCGAGCTTCAGCCAAACCCCCTATGACCTTCCCTACACCCCACTGATGCCCTAGGACCAGCCCAATTGCCCCAAGAGCTACCCAGTCGCCCCAGCTTTCAAAAATGGCCGTGGGAGAGATGGCCTCGCCGCCGGCAAACGCCGCCTCCTCTGGCCCTCCAACCACCAAAAATGGAGCCCTTGTGCCGCCCCGATCCCGTTCATGTCCTCGGTTACCGTCGCCGGTCACCCTAGCGCCGCCGCCACCCGCCGCCTCACTCCCCTGCTCACTGCGCGCGCTCGGGCGGAAGGAAGAAGAAGCACAGTGCTTCGACCGAGCCCACCCGAGCTGGCCGCGCGACCGCTCGCTTCGCGCCCGACCGCCCGCCCGCGCCGACCGCCGCCGCCCCACACCCGACGCGCCGCGCCCGATCCGACCGCGCCGCTGAGCAGCCGCCGCCGCCGCCGCCACCCCGACCGGACGTGCCGCCGTCGCGCCCGACGCGCCTGACCGAGCCGCTCCGCTCCGTCCCAGCCGCACCCACTCACCCCGCGCGCCCGTTGCATCGGATTCGAGTCCGGTCAGCGTGGTTCGGCCGAACCAACTAGCCCGAGCCCGAGGAACAATGCCGAGCCTGAGGAACAGTGTTGGACCCGAACCCAAAAATACATATTTATACTCCCCGGATTCATTTCGAGCCCATCAACCCAAATCCAAGGCCCATTTCCCCATTGTCCTCAATTTAATGGAGTTTTCCGGATTTCTTTTCTCCTTTTATTTTCTTTATTCCTAGCTCAACCCTTCGGGCATGGAATTAACTTTATTTTATTTGTTTTGCGTTAGTTTACGAAGTCGAGATTTCGCAAGAGCAGGAAGGAAAAGCTCAAGTCCAGACCTGGCCCACTGAAAAATACGAAATAAGCGAAATTGAAGATCCGCAAGGCAAGTCACACATATTTTTGAACATGTTGATCCTACATTCCCTAAGTTATTTACTTACTGTATTTTCATTATGTTATTTGCGCACTGTTATTTTATGTACAATCAATGCTTAGAATGATATGATACTAGTTATGTCCTACCACCCGAAAAGCCCAGTTTAACTTGATGGCCACATTCACCTTGACAAGACCTAGTAACATAAAGTATAGCATTAATATTAACATGGTAGTTTAGGGACACATCAAATCTTTCTACTGTTAAGGTTTTGGTATTTGGCTTAGAGTTTTCGAAAATTGGATCTAGGGTAAGTGAGGATCGCAGAGATGGATCCGAAGACTTTATCCTAGGGTGGGGGCTGGTCGTGGATTGGTGGCAGTACAGTGTGTACTGAATTTGGGTTCGTGTGTGGTTGATGCCTCAGTTAAAATGTAAGGACTAGACCCTTATGCTGAGTAACGGACATAGAAACCGCCCAACCACAAGCGTTGATTTTGTCAACCTTGACTTAGTCAAACCTGGCTCAGTAGCTGCTCAACTTCAATTGAACCTCTGCAACTGGAAAGGGGGAGACAGAGGGTGAGTTCGTATGGGAGGTAGTTAACCATACAACGGTAGGGCTGCGATGAGTCGGACGAGATCCGTGGGGTCATCCGAGCTTATTGAGATTACACACCTACTGGGCGGAGTCTACACAAAGAATTGAGCAGTGAACATCCTTGTTGTCTTAACTCTCTGGCCGGAGTTAAGGGATCTTGTGGGTAAAGCAGGGCAGCTTTGCAAAGTCATAACAAGTGGTATTCGAATACGCCGTGCTTCCGTAAACAGGCGTGTTTAGTGGGTGAATCCGATATCAAGGCATAAGTAGTTTTGGAATGGTTTGGTAATGTTGAGTAATGATAATCAAGCTTGAAACCCCCTTTTACTTTAATGAAGTACCTTTTTAGGGTTTTCAAATGATTCCAACTAAAACTGCATCCACATAAAATAATAGACTTTATCCCCTTTTTCTTGATATACCATGCATGAAATTATTATTAAGCTCCGTGTGACTTGTTGAGTACAAGTGGTAGTACTCATGCTTGCTAAAACATAAACAGAAACCATTGATTCTAAGGAAGCGAGAGAAGATGAAGAAATGATTCCGTACGAGGCTGATGAATCGTGGAAGTAGGGTCGTTCTCCGCTCAGGCGTGCCTGTGGCGTCTTTTGCTGTAATGTAACTAAAGGCCGTTGGCCTGCTGTAATACTTGGCTTTTAGCCTTTATAATGTAATAAAGTTCGATTTTGCTCTTAAGCTTGTGTTGGCAATGTTATACACTCTTTAGATGTACTCGCAGTTGAACAGTCCTGGGCAGCTGCGAGGGTTTCATAATACTCCCGGAAACGGGGGTGTTACAATTCTCATATAGCATCAATGTTTATCATGGCATTCAATCTATAAACAAATTGGATCCGGTCCGAAGGACAGGTAAGAGCAAGAGCACACAGCTAACATAACTAGCAAGAGAATTTCTCAACAATCAAAGTATTCTAGGACAGGTTAATCTTCAGTTGAACAACATCTATCTACATGAAGGTTGACCTGGTGTGGGAGTGAATTGAGTTTTCCCACGAGGGAGGCACGAGAATCACAGCTGTTATCACCCTTGACGAATACATGGCCCTCAGGAAGGAAGGCGCTGCAGGATCATGCATAGCTTTAGTAGAGGACCCTGGTAGGCAGCAGATATCAAAAATGGTAGGAAGAGATCCGAGGCCTGTTCATTATAACGAGGCACTCAAGAAGTCAACAACATGGAGCAACCATGCCATTTTTTATCATCTCCTCCTGGTGAGTGAAAACGCTCAGAGTAATCCAGCAGCCAGTCGCCTCCTTCGACAATCCTGACTCAGCACCCGCGAGGCCTGTTCATTATAACGAGGCACTCAAGAAGTCAACAACATGGAGCAACCATGCCATTTTTTATCATCTCCTCCTGGTGAGTGAAAACGCTCAGAGTAATCCAGCAGCCAGTCGCCTCCTTCGACAATCCTGACTCAGCACCCGCGAGGCCATACTCACACTTTGGGCATAATTGATTCTTGTTGTTATCACCTGTGAAGGATAGGGGAAAAGATACCACTGAACGTACTTATCAGCAAGTGCACGATTTCTAAAGAAAATTAATAATTTTTTCAATTGTAACAGCACACGACACATCTACCAATGTATCGAGAAAGTTGAATGGTCGAAGGTTGCTACTCATGCCAGCCGCTGGTTCGAGGTAGTTATCACTCGTGCTCGAGGAAGATGTTCACCTCTCCTTCTTCTTCTCCGATAAGCTAGAGCTTCCGCGAGCTAGTGATTGGTAGTGATCATCGTGTGAGATGAAGTTTTTATGATTTTATTTGTTTGCGCAAAACCGAAATCCATGTAAATAAGAATTGAAGGGCTGGGGAGAGCGTAGGATATGAACGGCTGATGTACGTCTAGGCGCTAGCAGCTTCTTTTTCTGTTACGGAGATCATCGGCCATGCTACCGGTGGCCCAGAGGTTCCGTTCCGTTCCGTTCCGTCAGCAGGCAGGCAACTCGAGAGGTTCCGTTGCGTCCGTCCCGTTGTAGAGCGAGCGAGCGAATTCGAAATTTGCAGGCCGCAATTCCCTGGGCTAGGCGGGGCTGGGCGCCTCCTCCTCCTTCTCCTTCCTCCGAACGAACCCTGCAAGCAAGCAGATACCTTTCCCCACTCCTCCATTCCCAGCGTACCCGCGTTCCAAAGGCAAGGGCTCGAATCGATGGCGTCTCCCCCACCCTTCGACATCTGCCGCGACTTGGACCTGGAGGACGACGACCCCGCCACCGCCCATCGCCGCAACATTCCCCATCCTCCGCTCGCCGCCCCGACGCCCAACGGCCTCAACGACCGTCTCCTCCGCCTCACCCGCTGCCGCCCTCGCCCCCAAATCCCTAACCCCGACCCCAATCCTCCGCCTCCAGGTATCCTATCCTATCCTATCCTATCCTATCCTATCCTATCCATCTAGATTGATTGGTTCGTCTTCGTCGCCGTCCAATCAATCGGACTACTTCCTAACTCTTCTTCTTGCCCCGCGGAAGCCCAAGCCACGAAGGTCAAGCTCTCCGCCGACGACAGCATCCGCGACATACTAGACGAGCTCACCGCCCGCCTCGACTCTCTCTCGGTCGACAGGCCCAAGGCAAGGGCCAAACCCCAAGTGGCCCCGCTGCCGTGCGCCATCACAGACCCAGATGCGGGGTACTACGAGAGTGCCGCGTCTTCACTGGGTTCCACCCCTGACAAGGCAGCCAAAGGGGCAGATGCGGATGGAAACCCCTTGCCCCTTGAGGTTTCCAGCTCGGATGAAGCTGCGGTGATCTCGAGATGTGCTACTAATGTGAAGAGACCACAACCTTCAATTGCCCCAGCCTATAGGGATCCTGCTGAGGAGGTCAACGACAAGGGGAAGAAAGACGTAGTAGGAGCATATGGCGTTAAGGATAGCCAAAGTAGGGTATCAAAGCCCACATCCTTTGTGGACTGTGATGATGATGGGGATGAGGAGGAGGAGGAGAAAGCAACAGGAGCTTATGCCGTTAAAGAGGTAAGCAGGAGGGCGTTGAAGGCCTCATCTTTTGGGGATCATGGCAATGATGATAAGATGAAAGGAAAAGGAGCTTATGTCCTTGACAAGGTGACAAGTAGGGTGCCCAAGGCCTCAACGTTCGGGGATTATGATGCTGGTGACGACGACGACAATGCGGGGAAGGAGAAGGAAAACCGTGGGGTTGTTGAGGACGACGATGAGCATGTTGACTGGGAGAAGAGAGAGGACTTCAAGATGGAGCCCACTGGAAGTGGCGTAATGTTGAAGACGTACAAGCTCCCAGGAAGGATATTTAAGATGCTTTACCCCCATCAGCGTGAGGGGCTCAGGTGGCTTTGGGTTCTGCATTGCAGGGGAACTGGAGGGATCCTAGGGGATGACATGGGCCTCGGCAAGACCATGCAGGTGCAACCCTTCATTCTGCTTCTAATTTCGTTTATTTTTAAGTTTTTTATTCATTGTTGTTTGGTTACAGCAAGGCTTAAGAGAATATCTCGTGGTACCATTGATGCTAGTTGGTTATGCCCCTTGTATATCAGGGCTATAACTATTGATTGGGGCTGTTTTTTTTCCCCAATTAACGGCAGGATCAGGGGAGGCTTTTGTTTACTTTGTGTGGATACCTTCATGTTT
Source organism: Dendrocalamus sinicus (assembly GCA_036346575.1). NCBI lineage: Eukaryota > Viridiplantae > Streptophyta > Magnoliopsida > Poales > Poaceae > Dendrocalamus > Dendrocalamus sinicus. The sequence continues at coordinate 143,919 of CM070652.1, forward strand.
TGGTAGTATACTACAGAAAATGTGAATACCTGCATCTTTTGCGCTATTTAGTTTCTGCATTTATGAAACTGAAAGCAACTTTCATCCGACAGAATAATCGACCTCTTTTCTTGCTATGACAAGTGTAATTACAGTTGTTTCCTAATTAGCTTCATGGTGCGAACTACATTGACACTTTTTTCCCTTTAGCCGCTGTCTAGTGTCTACTATGAATATGAAGTGGTGCAATGTGAGTGCAATCCACTAATGAGTGCTTGCATCCTTATTTTTTCTCATGCAGGTTTCTGCTTTCCTGACCGGATTGTTTCATTCCCGTTTAATCAAGAGAGTGTTAATTGTTGCCCCAAAGACACTTCTGACTCATTGGATTAAGGAACTTTCAGTTGTGGGCCTCAAAGAGAAGATCAGAGAGTAGGATCTTCTATATGCATACAGATATTTTCTCCAATTGATAGCGGTCAAGTCCTGTTATTCGGTGTTAATTGTCTATGCATTTTCTTTTGGCAGCTACTCTGGTCCCAGCGCAAATGTTCGCAACTATGAGCTTCAGTATGCCTTCAAGGTTGGGTCTCCTAACATACATTTGTTTTCCATTAGGATCATTCATAACCTGGCTTGTTCCAAGTTTGGATTTTGTAATACTTGGGAATCCTAACAGTTTAAAGTTCGAGCAGAGATTCATTCGTACACAGTATCGTTTAAAAGAATGCCTTGTTTTTCCAAGATATTTTATTGAAACTTAGCAGGTATTCTAACTTCTTATCGTTTTTCTACAGGAGGGCGGTATCCTTCTAACAACGTATGACATTGTCCGTAACAATTACAAGCTGATTAAAGGTAACTTCTACGATGGTGCTGAGGGCGATGAGGAAGAAGTATTATGGAACTATGTTATTCTTGATGAGGGGCATATTATCAAGAACCCAAAGACACAAAGGGCACAAAGTTTATTTGAAATACCTTGTGTCCATCGCATTGTCATTAGTGGAACACCTATACAAAATAACTTGAAGGTACCACCCCCTCCGAAATTCCTGAAACCTTGTACTTAACATGTTATATGCTTTGTCTTCTTATTACCAATGCAATTAAACCTGATTATTCTTGCAGGAAATGTGGGCTCTATTCTATTTCTGTTGCCCAAAAGTCTTGGGTGATAAGGAAGAGTAATTCACTTACTCCCGTTATTTTTCTGCATTTCTGATGTTGCTTGATTTTACAAATTCTAGTGTCATGTATTTCTCAAGATTATGACAGGTTCAAAATGAGGTATGAGATGGCTATCCTTCGAGGAAATGACAAGAATGCTACCAATCGAGAGAAGCACATAGGCTCAAATGTGGCAAAGGTACTTATTTTTCTCTGGGTTTGTGTTCAAAACTTCAAATAAGAGATGGATGGTATGTGAGTCCTGTTTCCTGTTGTTATTGTGGTCGGACAACTTTAGTGTTTCCTCATTGTTTTGGGTATTTATTAATTTGGAGATCCAGATGCTCATCTATGTTGGTATTTTGTATTGTAAAAGGTTATAGTGTTTGATATATTCCAACCTGTGTAATGGCATTATTTTTTGTCACTATTATTTCGTTGAGAAAATCACAAATTAAACATCAGCAGAGTTCTTATTACATAGACTGCATTCATACATGAGCAAAGTATTACATTCATCTCTGATTTGACTTGTGAAACACTGCATATAGGCTGCATTCAGACTCCAGACTAACTCAATTCCACTTTTAGTTAAAGTCGTGAGATGGCAAGCCAGTTAGATTAAGCCATTTCAGTTTGCTATATTTTGTTGTTGAAATGTCACCCGTGCTCCCAGATTTTTACTTCAAGTCTGTTGTACTAAACATGTTATAATATGTGGTTTTTGGTTTGGTACTTGACTATTCTTCACAGGAATTAAGAGAACGGATAAAGCCATACTTTTTGAGACGCATGAAAAGTGAAGTGTTCCTTGATAGTGGCACCACAGAAGATAAAAAGCTTGCTAAGAAGAATGAGCTAATTATCTGGCTGAAATTAACAGCTTGCCAGGTACAATTTTCGGTATCATTGATGCAAAACTGGTTGAGTTATTGGTTAATGGTGATTTTTCTATTTTTCTTTCTTTTGGGTGCAGAGGCAATTATATGAAGCTTTTCTGAACAGCGAACTAGTTCATTCATCAATGCAGGGATCACCCTTGGCTGCAATCACGGTAAGCATCACGTTCAAAGCTATTTCTTTGTACTGATCCTGTCTACCTTTATTTGTCCTCATGTTGCCTGCATCCTTTGGCATTTACTCATCAATTTATTTTCACATATGCTCATCATATAATTTTTTTATGGGAGGAGGCATTTACTCATCGTATGGTGTTGTGGATAGTGTTGGGTGGATTCTTTTGGGCTGTGGTTATGGCTTAAATTTTTGAATTCTAGCTGTTCGCGAGAGGTAGTACGCAGAGGAAAATAGTCGCATGCGATTTTAGCCGGTACAGCTGAACTCAGTTCATTTTTTGCTACAATCTTGCTGTTGACTCCGTCTTAAAAAACACACCATTTGAAAGCTAATTACTGTAGCATAAGCTATAAGCCACAAGCCATAAGTGAAAAGGAACTCAGCTGTTGTTTCTGTGATGCACATTCTCTTGTTGCTTAATGGCCTAAATTTATTAAAAAAACATTTGTAATGTGCATGTTCCTTGGTGCAAATATTTTTTTGTTTCATTTTTTCTTATAAACAGATTTTGAAGAAAATATGTGATCACCCACTGCTATTGACTAAGAGAGCCGCTGAGGGTGTTTTGGAAGGCATGGATGCAATGTTAAATAATCAGGAAACGGGAATAGTCGAGAAAATGGCCATGAACCTTGCAGATATGGCTCATGATGATGACGCACTGCAAGTTGGTCAGGATGTCTCGTGCAAGTTATCTTTTATCATGTCCTTGTTGGTAAGCATTATTTGATGCGTGCCCATATTAGTTGGTAGCAATGTATTTGTTTATCTAAATTCAAATGGTTAATGTCTAATGTTGCAGCGGAATCTTGTTGAAGAGGGGCACCATGTTTTAATCTTTTCGCAGACTCGTAAAATGCTAAATCTTATTCAGGTCTGTTCTTGTTATGTTAATCCTTGTTTGCTCTACAGTGCATGACATTTTCTTGTGATTTAATATATTACTATTCAGAGCAAAGTATTTGCTTTGGACTCTTGTGTCTTGGCATACATGATAAACTATGTAACTGAGGAATCACATATATGGCCAATTTCTTCCAGCGGATGTATGCTGAAATTAAAATATGTGTACACATTACTGTCACTTGGACATTTGCGTACACCAGAAGAGCCACATCACATTCAAATCCTGTTTGATAGTGAAGTAGAACAACTTGGTTAGACATTATCTACTTATTTTCATTATCAGATAAAAATAAAACTTTTGCTGCTGTCTAATATTTAGAATCATCTATGCATGCTCAATTCGTTTTTTTTTAATTCTGGGAATACTGCTACTGTCAATTCCCTCAGCACCTTGGTAGGAACAGCTTTCTTGGCTTCTCCTCTTGCCAATATTTGTTATGTGGCCATTGTAATTTAATAATGATAGTTTCATTTGCAATTGTGTTACATTTAGTTCCATGAAATGGAGCTTTTTTCCTGGAGCTGCTTATTTTTGTCAGCTGCCGTTCATATTTTTCACTTTCAAATTCCGATTGTATTTCATATTCCCAAAATGTGTGGCCATCTACTTTTCATATTTAAAAAATGTAGGGCTTTCCGCTAGTTCTGCTCAAGATATTCAGGAAGCGTTACTTTCCATGACAAATTGCTACATCAATCTGGAGTTTCTTTCCCCTGTAATGGTTGAGGTACACTGATTTGTGAGAACTTCAAAGAAAATGTTCTGATAACTTGAGTTCTTAGCTTGAGCAGTAGCTTTTTGGCATCCATGATCTACTGCTGGCATCAAAGTGCATATAACAGCAATGATGCTTTGGCTATTTGCACCATAGTGTTGTTGTACTCTTCATTTACAGTTCCATTTTTGTTGAGTTATACTGCCATCATTTTTGAAACGTGAATGCTTACCAACATTCTTTGCTATAACTTTGGCCTATTAGCTTAATGCATTTGATTATTGCAACAGGAAGCTATATTATTAGAGGGCTACAGGTTTTTGCGCATTGATGGTACCACCAAGGTTTCTGAGAGGGAAAGGATTGTGAAGGTTCCTCTCCATGTTTCCCTTTTTCATGTTATGTCATGGACTCAATTATATCTGCTCTGTTGCTTACGTATTATGTATTTTCATCCTCCAGGACTTCCAAGAGGGTCCTGGAGCTCCAATATTTTTGCTGACCACACAAGTTGGTGGGCTTGGACTTACTCTCACCAAGGCTGCTCGTGTCATAGTAGTTGATCCTGCTTGGAATCCAAGGTACCCGGACAATGACACCTTCCCGATCGACCTGTATTGCTTTTGTTTTCGGTAGAATGCTTGTCACTGCAAGTTTTTATTCCTTAACACATTCTTATTTTTCTTTTTACAGTACGGACAATCAAAGTGTTGATCGTGCTTATCGAATTGGACAGACCAAAGATGTGATTGTATACCGCTTGATGACGTCAGGAACCATTGAAGAAAAGATATACAAATTGCAGGTTCAAATATGATTTGAGAATTTTTACTTGCTGGGCGTGTGTCATTCATATCTAATTCTTTGAAGCAATGATTAGAAACCTCGTTAAAACGACGAGCTGCTTTTACCTGATTTAAATGGTGATATTTAGTGTGTTTTTCTTTGTAGCTTGACACTACTATGTTTGCTTTCTAGGAGTGACATCTCTCGCTCGTTTTATACTTCCACTTACTCAATTGCATTGGCAAGTTTTTTTTTTAGTAAAATGAAAGCTAGACAAGTGAGATATAATGTTTTTTTTGTCCAGGTCTTCAAGGGGGCTCTGTTTAGGACAGCCACAGAGCACAAAGAACAAACACGTTACTTCAGCAAGAGGGTACTTATCCTGATACCGCTTCTTGTCATTGTTTGGTCCATGTCCTACTGGATACTATGGTTAGTTCTTGTGTGTACCTTCAGGACATTCAAGAGCTTTTTAGTCTGCCAGAACAAGGTTTTGATGTTTCCCTTACGCAAAAACAATTGCAAGAAGAGCATGGACAGCAACTTGTCATGTAAGATGTCTATTTTCATTCTATTAATTCTAGCAGTTACTTTGACCTTGATGAGTTCACTGTGTGGTACTTTGAAAAGTTTGTTATCGATATTGCCTTTAATGCTTGATGTCGATAATTGGTGTCATCAATCTGAGGTTCGATTACATTTTCACATAAATTTGAAATGAAAATCGTTGTGATAAATGATAATTACCATGGTATTAATCAGGCAGAAAGTGTACACACAAATGCGGAGGTTCCTCCAGGATTCAGTAGGTGTTTTGATATACAGATGGCTTTAGTTCTTTAGCACATGATAATGGTGTAGGTCAGAAAAATGTAGCTGCTAGTTTTGAAATGAATTTACTGGTCAGGGAGTTGCTCGATCTTCCCTCAAAAAAAAAAAAGAAAGAAAGAGAGAAAGAAAGAAAGAAAGAAAAGAAGGGAGCTGCCCAATCCCTGAGCAATGTTTGCTGGTAATTGTATGTTGAGCGCTGAGAAGTTTGTTCCCTGTGTAATGTATCCTGCAGGGATGAGTCCTTGAGGAAGCACATAGTGTTTTTGGAGCAACAAGGAATAGCGGGCGTGAGCCATCACAGCCTCCTATTTTCTAAAACAGCACTCTTGCCTAGGTTGAATGAGAATGATGCACTGGACAGGTTGGCGTTTGCTGCCTTCAACACATACTAGCATACGTTTCTTGTGCTTGCAGAATTTCTTTTGCTAGGCAGGCATGTTCCAAGCTGTATCTAATAATAATAATGCTGTTTCTGTGTGTGCAGCAATCCTCGAGCCATGCCCATGATGACCAAGCAGTACTACAAGGGATCCTCATCTGACTATGTTGCCAATGGGTAAGCAGCATCAATCAATCTTTGTGTGCAGCGAGTGCGAGTGGGTTGCACTGAGTACGTACGTGCGACCGGTAAACTTGACTGTCTACTTCATTTTCATGAAGGGCTGCCCATGCTTTGAAGCCAAAAGACGAACGATTCACTGCTCGAACATACTCACCAAGCAACACAAATTCAGAGAGCCCTGAAGAGATCAAGGCTAAAATCAACCGGCTGTCACAAACCCTTGCTAACACGGTAACTCAGTCTCTTGAATGGATGCTTGCAATCTTTAGAATATGAGAGCGATAAATAAATTGGTGTAGGCGCTGGTGTCGAGGCTGCCCGATGGCGGAGACAAGATAAGGAGGCAGATAAATGAACTGGATGAAAAGCTGACGGTGATCGAGTCTTCTTCCGAGCAGTCCTCTTCGCACAAGGAAGTGATCAGCTTGGATGACCTCAGTGCAGATATGCAAAACATACTGTCCGTTTAACCTTTTTCTTTTGTTGATCCTGGCTCGGGCTCTCGGGTATGTTTGGTTTGGAAGCATGTCTTTTGCTAAGGTCCGTGTCCGTGTGACACGACAGACTTGCTAGGAATCTATTTGTAGGCCGCGTCATTTCTTCTCCCCTTGCTGCTTGTCCTCCTATTCTTTTGGTTTGGCTGGCTCGCGTTTTTGTAAATATATGCTATATAATTAAACTGTTATTACTGACTGGCTGGTTACGAGGGGAGCGATGGTATCATCAGTTGGAAGCTAAGCCGCAATGTTGCTCTCTCTCTCTCTCTCTCATCGTCTTATCTTTCGCAAGCTTGAATTTAGGATGTATGCCCTGATAAAGCACTAGCCGTAGCAATAGCTAATACTAGCTGAACTAGAACGCTAGTCAGTAGGAACAGGCTGACGTCGCCGAGTTACACACTTGTAGTATTACTATTACTCCTTTGGTAACGTCGAGACGGGCTATGGCTCGCTTGGTGAAAGATTTGATTGCCATTAACAGGTCGTCGTCTCTGCAGCAACAATGGAATGAAAGCGTTTCCCTTGCTGCTACGTACGTACGTTGTTATGAATAGCACTTGTATTCATATGAGGCCAATGGGCTGGTATATATACACAAAGTACAGGATAGAAATATGCAAAGAACCCCTTATAACAATGGGGAATAACAAAACTATACATATATCTCTAACACACCCCTCAAACTCATGGTGGATCAACAACACTGAGTTTGGAGAGGTAGAAGCTATGCTGTGCTCGAGTCTGGGCCTTTGTGAAGAAATCCGCTATCTGAAGCTCTGAAGGCACATACTGAAGAGTAATCACCTGATCATGCACACAAGATCTCATGAAAGAAGCATCCACACCAATATGCTTGGTGAGCTCATGCTTCACAGGATCACGAACCTCGAGCAAAGACGGACAGTACGATACCAAGCGGTGCGAAGTGAGTCCAAGCGACGCCGCATACAGAGCTCGAGCGTAAAGGCGTCAACGATAGCATCACCTGCTGAAGAGAGTGCTCTGGCGGACCACGGACAGTGTACGAGGCATCACCGGAGGGCTCGTGAGCGCCGACGAAGATGAGTCCACATCCGAAAGCGAAGAGAGTCCCACAACCTCGTAAGAAAAGCGAGGCGGACATCGGCGATGAAGACAAGAAGCGGCCGCGCCGTCATCGTACCACCGAGTGTAGACGGTCGACGATCTTTGTAGGAATCGAGCCTCTGGTAGGCGTGGCGGCTTTATCATCGGCTTCAGACGCCAGCCGCCTTATCACCGTCGGAGGCAATGCAACAGCGAGGCTCCGTCGGAGGAATAGGGCAAGGTGGACAGTAACATCGCCGAGAGGACGCCCGAGACGAAGACCACGCATGTGAATGCGCATGAGACGCGAAATCGGTGTAATTAACACCATCAAAGATCACCGGCAGCGAGGAGGAAACGGTGCCCATTGGTAGGCGGCGCCGGGCGGCGCGGCGACAAAGGCAACGAAGTCTAACAGCGGCGCCGACGGCGCGGCGGTTAGAACGACGTTTTTTTTTTTTCGGCGGCTAAAATTTTAAAGCGGCGGTGGGCCTCCGGCCACACACACGCGCGCACCCTTAGGGTTTGGGCGGCGGCGCAACGGGGCGCGCGCGGCGGCGACGCGACGGCGGCCTCGGGCGAGTGGCGGCGACGGCCTCGGCGCGGCGGCTCCTCGGCGAGTGGCGGCCTCGGCGCGACGAGCGCCTCAGCGGAGGAGCGGCGACCGCGGCGGCGCGGCAGCGGCGGCGGCGAGCGAGCTCAACGGCCGGACGGACCAGCGGAGGGCGGCGGGCGTCGCGGCGGAAGGCGAGGCGGCCGGGCGGGAGCGCGGCGGCGGCGGCGGGGCGGCGGCGGCGGCGCGCGGCAGCGGCGAAGAGAGTCGGGAGACCGGCAGAGTCGGGGGAGCCGGCGAGCCGACGGCAAGCAGGGAGGGCGGCGGCGACCGGGTAGGAGCGAGGAGTCGGCGGCGACGGCGTGCCGAGGCGAGGCACGCGGGAGACCGGCGACAGCGGGAGGCCGGCGTCGGCCGGGAGGCGGCGGGAGATGGGATCTCTCAGGCGTCGTCAAGGATGGGAGGCCGGAGGCGGCACGCGGGCGCGGAACCCTAGGTAAACCAAAACCCTAGTTTTGGCTCTGATACCATGTTATGAATAGCACTTGTATTCATATGAGGCCAATGGGCCGGTATATATACACAAAGTACAGGATGGAAATATGCAAAGAACCCCTTATAACAATGGGGAATAACAAAACTATACATATATCTCTAACATACGTAACATAAGAATATATACGACGGACGGACCAGGATCGGATGGATCTCGGTGAGCACAGCGTGAAGTCCATAGTCATAGAGTCACTCCACAAGAGTAAAGTAGAGGCATTGATTTAAGTTGTCCGATCTAGGTAGACTCGCAAACATAATAACATACGATCGACGTCCCAGCTATATATCCGATCGACGTGCCACCGCAAAAGGTTTTAAAATTTTGCAACGGCAGGCAGTCTCAGGCATGCTGCCTTTGGATGGATTCGATCAGTCCAGGGAACAAACAAAGTTCAACGTTCAAACTAATCCTAACTCGTTGAGCTATCTCCCAAAAGTAGAGCTTAATTTGTTGCGTGCAGCTTGAAATAACCGAGCGATCCTGAAAATTAAGTGCAGCTTTATGGCAGCAGCGTAAGTCATCAGTTCTAAAAAAGTCCTAAAAAGGCCAGCTTAGCTTATGGCTCTGCTCCAATAAACTCTTGCTTCTAGCTTCTTAATTTCTTTTTTAACTTTTTTTCTTTTCTTTTCTTCCCCTTATTCCTTTGCATTGTCCATAATAATATAACCTTTTATTTAATTACGTAGAAAAAACTAACAGCAGCAATAATGTATTTTTATCTACTACAGCATAAAAAAAGGTCAGAACCCTAGACTTATAAGCCCTTTGGAGCCTTACCTTAATTCGAGATAATCATCAAAAGTCGTAAAACATCTTAGTATTGCAAGCCATTCATCGCACATGAGGAGCCCTTTGGAGAAGCGGTTTCGAGAAGTTGTTTGGAGAAATCGTCCAGTTTGTTTTAGTTTTTAGAAAAGCCAAAGCCAAGAGAAAAAAAAAAGCTAATCAGCCCCATTAACTAGTACTATAGTGAACTAGCTTGGAGTTTGTTGCAGTCTGAATTAAAATAGTAATCAGTAATCGCAGAGCAGAGCAGAGCAGGCAGTTTTCTGAAACATGTTAAGCACTGCAATTCCAACCCCACTATATACCGTATGTTGAGAAATGCGCACCAAGTAGTAGCAGCTAGTAAGCTGTCTGTCTGTTGCAGTGCAGGGATCAGATCAAATAAAATCAAAGCAATTCAAAGGAGAAGGGCGAGCAGTGCGTTGAATATGGTCTCCGGGCTAGGCCACTTGCTTGGTCGTCTGGTGATTGCGCTTTGCAGTTGGTCGAGCCGACGACCATCCAGCAGTGGATTCCTCTGCGATCGGAACACGTCTCAGGCAAGCAAGTGAATGCAAAGCAATGCACAAGAATATTATGCACCTAGGAGGAGGAATGATGGATGGATGGATGGATGGATGGATGGACAGACAGGAGTGAGAGACGTATGAGGAGGACCTTGGAAGCGTCCCTGAGAGGTCCCCAGCACTCGATCCGGTTGTACTTGTTGGAGCTGGAGTGGAAGTGCACCCACACCTTCGCCTCCATCAGCTCCGGCTGCTCCGCAAACAGCGCCGCGTCGCCGTACACCACCGCCTTGAGAACCTTGGATTTGGCTCAGCTCGTTAGTCCTCCTCCTCGTCTAAGGAGGCAAGAGCTCCTCATTATTAATTAAATTACCAGCGGCAGCTCCTTGGAGAAGACGTAGTATCTGAAGCCGGCGGCGAGCTCCTGCAGGAGGCTGGCTCCGCTGACGTAGCAATGCACGTGCAGGGTCATCTCCCCGCTCATCATCTCCTTCCACTCGGCGAACACGTCGTCCCTCTGCCAGCTCCGCAGCTGCTCGCTGCTGATGCTGTCGGAGACCGCCAGCGTCAGGTTGGCGGTGAAGTCGCAGTGGGTCAGGGTGTAGGCCCTGGGGAACATCCTCTGCTGCTGCTCCTCGCCGCCGACGAACTCAACCTTGAGCTTCGCCTCGTTGAAGCTCGTCGGAGGGCCCAGTATCTTGGCTGCCTGCCCAATGCACGCATGCCCATTCATTTCGCTGCACATTCAGACAAGAAACAAGGCAAACGATTTATTTACCAGGGAGGAATACAGTAGGTCAGATCTCCTGCTATCGCAGCTGACGACCAAGAAACGCGACGCTTGCCTCCTCCTCCTGGTCCTGGTCGCGACGGCGGAGGAGAAGCAGAGCGCGGCGCTGCGCGGCGCCATTGATGAAAGCGAGCAGCTATCTAGGACAGGGCAATGCAGGAGCCGGAGGCTTCGTCTTGCTACAGCTCGGCTCGGCTCTCTCTCTCTGCCCCGCTGTGATGTGAGGAGGCTGTGACTCTGGTGGTGTTGCTGCGTTGAAGCGGAGGGGCCTTTTTTGGTCGAAAAGAAGAGGCAACGGAAAGGAAAGAAAAACTACACAAGTAGCGTGGTTACGCATTGGTTTTTGCTGCTTGCTTTCCCTTGATTTCTCTCCTCTCCTCTCGTCTCGTTTGTGGCGGCTGTGGCCTGCTCCCATCGCTCTGCTCTCCACACGCCTGGATAACGTATGCGACGATGCACAACCAGCGCTTCCGACACCTACAAGCACAAGTGCATATGCAGATTAGCTCGGGATTCACCACACTTCGGGCACAATCACATCAATAAAATCAAATCAAATTCATGCCTCCACTTTCTTAATTTGGCACTTGCCCAAATTAAGGTCAACCGCTTCAATTTTTTTTCTTCTAAATTTTTATTTTTTTGGTTTTTCCGCTTATTCCTTTACATTGTCCTAAAAGATATAGTGTTATTTTTCAAATTTTTATTTTTTTTATTAGAAAAAGCTAGCAATTACTTCCAGTAAAAAAATCATGTAAAAAATTCATAAGCCATACCCGAAATCCCTTTGGAGTAGGCCCTTAACATTACTCAAATTATCATCAATTCATGTAAACCATCATCACGATCCAGAGAGTATAAGGATGCCTCACTACCAGCAGTCTATATCGTCATGCATGATATCATCTTTACTATATAAAAGAAGGGGTTGGTGGTTGGTACGGCCTCTTCACCCCTTCTCATCTCCGTCTGTTCTCTCTTTTGTGCACTCGCGCAGATATTTCCAGATGGCCTCTTTTGTTCTCCTCACACAACCGTCACGCCCCCACTTCCTCCCGCAATCTCTCGCTCCCTTCTTGCAATTTCGCCTCCTCCATCCTCCATTCCCCTCGCGTCCCTGAACAACTGCGCAGGCCGCCGCCTCAATCCTTCCTCCGTTTGCCTCCCATCAAAATAGCTGCCGCCTCTGACCAGCCCCCTAAATCCCACGCCACCTCCCCCGACCCATCCGAAGCGGCAGAGAGCTCGGCGGCGACGATGGTTTGGAAGGTCAAGGTTGAGTTCAATGATGAGTTGTGTCCATCTCCACCCGCCCTTCCTCAACACCAACTCCTTCCTCACCCAGGACCTCGATGACTTCCTCCTCAACGAGTTCGTGGCGCTCTCCGCCATAGCTAGGGCCAAGAAGAAGGATAACGAGAAGAGGGAGAAGGACCTGAGCTCGGGTCTTCAGGATTTAATCGTGGGCGATGGAAATGGTGGCAATGGTGTAGGGCCTAGGGTGGTGCGGAGGAACATCGTCAATGCCCCTCGCCCGACTGGCCCACACCTCTCTCTCTCTCTCTATAGCTTGTATCCTCACCAACCATGGCCACGGAGGAGGCGCAGGGCTTCCGCCCGCTCGACGAACCTTCCTCCCCTTGCCGCCGCCGACGAACCCCGACCGTGTCACATGACCAGAAACCACACCCCGAGATTCCTCGCCGTCCTCCTCCGCGCCCAAATGCACCCCGACCCCATCCCCTCCTCCCCACTGTCGGCTCCTCTGCCGCCCCCTGCGCCTCGCCTGGCGCCACCTCCGTCCAACACTGGCTTCACGACTCTTCCAGGAACACCAGAAACTGGTGGTGCGGCGAGGAGATGTCGGCGAGGCTGCGGGTGGAGGACCTCCATGCCGAGCTACAGCGCCGCGGCTTCGACTCCTCCGGCACCAAGCCGCCGTCGTGAGTCGCATCCCCCATTTCCAATTGTTTTTAACACACTCTCCCCTACCAGTGTGGCGGCCACCGGCATGGCATGCGCCCCTGCAGTCTGCCTGCGTCGTCTCCCTGTGATTTGTGTCCAAAATTGTGTGCACAATTCAGTTGCCCGAATGTGCACACCATGTGCTTGCCCATATGCGTGTGTGCGTGTTGTCTTGTGCTTGTGCTGTGTCTTTATGCGTGCGCACATTGCCGCATTGCCGCTGTGACATCCGTGTTGGAATGCCTTCTCCACTAGGTGCAAAGGCTGGACGCTGCCATCCGTAAGGAGGAGAAGGATGCGTTGTCTACAGCAGCTGATGTGGATGGCGTAGATGATGAGAACAAAAGGAAGAGGAAAAGGCGTGGTGATGAGGAGGATGAGGAGAACGCTGGCGCGTCGTTGGATGCAGCGAAGCTAGAGGGCATGGGCTACCATGAGCTCCAGGCATTGCCCAAGGCACGGGGACTCGCGGCGAATGGGAGCAAGAAGGAGGTTATCGAGAGGTTGCTCTCAGCCCCTGGTAATGCCGTGGCAGTTGTCGATGGTGGTGTTGAGGACAAGAACAAAGTTGCGAAAGGTTCGTTGATCTATTGATTTCTTCATATAGATTATTGCAGAGGGAGATCTGAACTTTATCCGAGTGACTGTTGTTTGGTGTGTTCGGTTGCCTATTTGATTAGTGCAGGTGGTAATGGGAAGGTTGAGGAGGTGAAAATGGAGAAGATGGTTATAGTCACGAAGAAGGGTGCTACCGTGTTGGACCAGCACATCCCTGACCACATAAAAATGACCTATCATGTCTTGCAAGTGGTGTGTGAGTTCATTTTGCCTCTTGTGTTCTTCTACCTACTGTACTCTTTGGATGTGTGCACTTCAATTTTAACCGCGGTTCATTGAATTCCTATTTCCTGTGTAGTATGCATATTAGCTGAGTTTAGAGCAGAACACAATTCCTCCAGGATGAACATCAAATCAGACGGTTCCTATTATTCGTGCCAAATATTCTCATCAATCATTTAGTGCTTGATGCATTACATCATGTTGAGTTTGGCTGTAAATATTCATATATGTGACAGCCTTTTGTGGTACCCTGAATGTTGCAGCCTAGCAGGCCTAATACCATCATGTATTTAAGATAAGTCCAAGGAAAACTTATGATTGAATCACTAATTTCTCCTCTTTGTATTCAGTATCGACAGTAGCTAGAAAGCTTTCTCATGGTCATCTCTTCAGAATAGAATCCCAACATAACTACCTTCAAACTTATTTGAACTGAGCTGAATGTTTGTGTGTTTTTTACTATTTTTCTTCTCATCTTTATGGTAGACATGTTTTATTGCAGGGTGATGAGATATATGATGCCACATTGAACCAGACTAATCTTGAAAGCAACAACAATAAGTTTTATATCATCCAAGCTTTAGGTTTGCCTTCAAGTCACTGTTTCTCACTTGCTCACTCTGTTGTTTTCTTCGCAAATGTCTTTCTTCAATATTTTTGAAAACATTCCTGCCCTTCCAACTTTGAGTGAATTTGATCCATGAGAATACCATACTTTCAAGAAATGTTGGACACTTCTCTTCTGTTTTCACGTACTTCAGTACTACTTTTTTCTGCACACATAATGCATACTAAATCATTGTCTGAGTAGATGAGACATTATATGTAATTGCAACGGCTCATAGTCTTTTCATATAATGTATAGGTATCTTGTCAGAGAGAAAAAGCGAGGAAAAGCTCTAGACGCTGTTGCAAATTTTCACTTGCAAAATGGAGCAGTACGACCACGACCACTATTTACGACCACGACCATGCTTATGACCACAGCTTACAACTGCGTCTTATGATCACGACCACGGCTTATAGGACCACGCTCAAGATCATACCTTACGACCACGACCACGCTTTATGACCATGACCATGCCTTACAACCACGACCACGCTCACGACCAGATCAGTGCATAGTTTGAGTTATGTGCTCCCCGACGTACCATTGTGCACGTCGCACTTGCGTAGTCCCGTGCTCGGGGAGGGGGCTAAATTTGTATTTGCGTGACAAACTGTGCTAAATTCTACATGTTCATGTCTGTTGAATGTTTTTATTCCGTAGCAACGCACGGGCACTTAACTAGTACATGTACAACAATTGAGCTAAATAATCGTCCGCATGCGCAGACAAGAGTAATCATGTTACAGCAAAATTCTCATGGGCAACATCCCATGGTTGCCATGTGCTATTTCACACATACTGGTTAGCTCCTCAACTGATCCCCGAATCTCAAGAGAGAGCAGGAACATACCACCACGTTTCCTTCTTCGCCAGCGAGCGGTGGCAGGGCCTCCCGCAGTCGCTCGAGCTAAAAGATTTTGGAGTAAAACCTTAAACACCAGAGGTAAAGTGTGAACAATATGACGCTGACTGAGTGCTGATCATACATATTATTTACCACATAGGTTTATGATGGTAAGATTATTTGAACGATGGAGTATTGTTTTGTTGAATGCCTTTCTTTGACAGAATTTACTCTTAAGTAGTAAATGTGCATTGTCATTGCTCCTTTTGATATTCTTGTTGACTGCGATTACTGGATTTTTGTCATCACAAAGGCATGTTTTGTTTACGTCCTTGAGGTTGAAATTGCTGCGTACTTGTATCACGCACACAGGCAGGCAGTGAGGTATGTTTTGTTTTTGCAGGATACATTCGAGTAAATCCAACCAACCAACATGCATGGGTACAAGAGAGGTTGGGCAATTGAGTGCACACGAGTGGTCAGGGGCCCGGGCCGGTTTGCCTTCACACAGGGAAAACGCACGAGGTGCATGGCATTGGCATGGATCATCCCTCCTTCCCCTGTGACTTGACCTCTCTCTCTCTCTCTCTCTCTCTCTCAGCCTCAGGCACACCATGCAGCTACAGGCTCTGTCGCTCTAGCTGCAAACCTATGGTATGGGTGGTGCCAGACATGGAGAGGCCGGCGGCAGAAGAGGAGTCATCCATAGCGGAGGCGGAGAAGAGATCGAAATCGGAAGGGGAGGCGAGGCGAGGAGCAAGACGAGACCACGGGGCACCGCCTCTCCTCTTCTCTGTCCCGTCGTCTTCTTGGGGAAATTTTTCTTCACAACACAACAATATATAGAATTCCAGTGCCTTCAGCCTCCTGGCACTAACACAGCACCACCTAAGCCTACTTACTCCCCCACATAGCATAATACTCCTCCGGTGAAGAATAATAATGAATTGAATCATCATGCCAATTGGAGTAATACACAGACTCTTCCGCTATGCTACACTCCTACACAACGGATTTAGTTTCTCACAATGGATTGGATGGAGCAACAGCAACAACATGAACAGCTCCATTATGTTCGACACCAATACAATCAGAGCATCCCTCCCAATATAATTCATTTCCTCCCTTTACAGACAAAACCACTCCATTATGTTCGACATTCCTTTAATTTCCACTAGTTCCTTCCTTTCTTTTCTTCCAAGGTTTTCCATTAATTCCCTCCCTTTACAAACAAAAACCAAATCTGTCTTGTGCTACTGGCTGGTACTACATCTGATCATAGCAGCTTAGATTCTTCAACTTCATGTGGTCGCCACAGTGTCTTTTGGACAAAAAGCAAACCTTCTTTGTCCTGGGAGTAGGACATCCGGACCTCCCAGTGCAGTGACTTCACAATAGACACCACCTCACTTATCGTTTCCATATTATCCCTAACAATCAGCCTGCCTTCTGGCCTCACTATCCGATCCACCTCCACAATCACTGCCAATAGTTTACACCTGTCACCGGACAACAACAACAATAGTGTTACTCCATGTCAAGGCAGTGCTAAAGGGTACTATATATTGTTCTCTACCCACAACATATGAGTCACATGAGCAGAACGTGTGCAATAGCCGAAGCATTTATTCACAACAACTGATGACTCCAAGGAGGGTGGAAAACATGAACATGCTCTTCATATTGTACTGAACTATTTAGCAGGGAACACGTGCTAAGGCTTTCGCATATACCAGGTTTTCTGCTGTCAGATTCTTTGGAAAGACCCTCACCTCTTTTTAATCTTGGAGAAAAGATGGTTCGCGTGCAGAAGATCATAAGTTCTTGGGTATGTGCTAAATGACTCACACCAGTCATGGTAGACTCCAAACAACCCACGCTCGTATATAATTGGAAGTGTGTCAGGTGAATCAATTGGAATTACATTCATGACCCACACCTTCACATCTCGCAAAGCTGCTGCAAACCTACAAGATAAAATAGATGAGAGAATTTAATGTGATGTAGTGCAATACGATGTATTTCTTCCTTCAGGACTGCCAAAAACTAATGATTAAAAAACTGCCAATATAGATTGCAATGAGGAAACTACAAATTGGATGGCAGGAAAACAAAAAATTTGATATGTTAAAAAGCACAGATAGGTTCATATGAAAACAGGTGCTACGTTCTTACCCTCCGTATACAGCTTTCATGTCCATAACATTTCTAACAGCAGACCAATCAATACCCAAGCCACTCATATACGAATTGCTTATGACCCGTTTCCAGTGCTCATAGTCTGCTTGAAAATCCTCAGGAGCAGGCTTCCCATAGACTCCAGCCTCTGAGCTTTTCAACCAATAAGGTGGCCTCTCCAGCCTCAATGGCCATTCCTCTGGCCACTGTGAACCACGGGCGGTGCGATCAACAGGCAACTTATGCATACACGACTGTAAAGATACATTCCTGAATGGCAACAAGACAATAGATGAGCCTGAAATTAGGTACAAGATTTGGTGATTAGCATCAAACATATAACCTGTTGAGAAAACTTACCAGGAAGCATCAGGATCATCATATTCTCCACAGAGTGGAGGGTTCGCTGCGGATCTTCCCTCGTAGCATCTATTGTCCGTTGGCTTCCTGAAAATTGCTATACCCACTCTATTTACCCTATCCTTTACTTTATTGACCATTTCCCAGCACATTGACCTTGTTAGAGCAGACATTGCTGGAACAATGCAGAATAAAAATAAATATTATGTAGGGAAATCGTTATTTCATTACAACAATTCAGTTGACATGGAGTTGGGAGCTGTCCAGACCCAAGATACCAACAATATAGTACAGCCAAAATGCAAAAAATTTTGAATGCCAAAATCGTCAATGAATTTACCTTCCCATATCTCAACATCTTCTGGAATTTTCTGGTACACAGGAGTAGCAGACCACACAAAGTAACCGCCAGGCCGCAACAGTCTGTCCAATTCTAGCAAGAGCTTACCACCTGACACACAACACACATAACGTCACAAAACAGCAACACAAAGGTATGGTACTGTACCAGAAGAGGCTTCTTGTAACATAAAGCACCTTCAATATGCCATGGTACTCTACAACGTGCACAATGAACAACATCAAAGACCCTGCCAGGAAATGGGAGCCTTTTTGTACCCATTACAGATGATATAGCAGGGATTCCTCTCTCAAGAGCAAACTGCACCTGAGCTTCATGCTCATCTTTAGGTGCAAACGACATAGTAAGCACATCTCTGTCAAACAGATATCCTCCAAAGCTAGCAACTCCACAGCCAACATCTAATACTACACGAGTTCGTTTTCCCCATGCTATATCTTTCTTTGCCTGCGTAGTAGCATCAAACATGTCAGTCAAACAACCTCAGTTTTACTTATGGATGGTATAACTATCTTTAATTACTAAATCTAGTGTATCATCCTTTTTTTACAAGGAAAAAAGAACCATATTCTGCTTAATTACGTTTGGTCTGAAACCTCAGACAGCTTATAAGCAAGCATAGCTACTGCATAATTAGATTCCAAAGAAATTTGTGCACGGCACCTACTCAACAAATCACTAGCATTATATGTGCCATAACATGCCTATAGTCACTTATCATGAACAAATTATTGCGATAAATGATTTTTTAACAATGCAAATGCTTTGCGCTTATCATTCACCAACTTGAGATAAATGTTGTAATGAATGGTTATAGTGCACAATAGCAGTGACAGTTGATACACATGGAAATCATACGAATGTTACCTCCTGAATGAAATCAATGTAGTGCAATGCACCATGTTTGAACTGAGTTCCGCCTCCTGGGAAGGTTAGGTACTCCCCAGAGACCTTAACCCAGTTTTGATGTCCCTTGTATTGTACGAGTTTAGTATGAGGAACATTGTTGTACCATATCTGTGTCAAGAAAACCTCAAGTAAATAAACCATCTTAGAAGATAACTTTGTACAAGTATTATGACACATAAATGGCCAACTTAAACCTGTTCTCTGCTCTTAGGCCACCTTATCGGATTTCTATACCCCACCGGTAGAGGGACAAGGCAGGTAGGAGGCTCTTCAGGGCAATGCCTTTCTCGGTGTTCATAGTGTTTGGTAGTCCGGAGCTTCTTGATAGCTTCCACATTGTCAAGGCACGGAATATAATCAGCTCCAGCCTCAACATTGCAGAGCTTCCAACTATAACTCACTGGGATACTCGACACAACAGTTTGCTCCTTAGCCTCCTTCCTGGACTGTGCAGCTTGAGTGGGCCATGGCCCCCGCTCCGTTGTTGTCTCATTCAGAAGCTCTGCTCGACTCCCATCAGGAAACACCTCCGCCGGCTTCTCCTTCTTTTGTGACTGCTCCTCCTCATCCAGCTTCTCCTTCAGCTCTGGGCCATTCTGTTCATCGGCTTGCTTCCCTTGTTCCCTGAAATCCTGTTGCTGATTTGCACCATCCACACTGGAGTCTGTCACAGTGTCTTGTTTTACACGAGGCTCCTCAGCGTTTTCTTCTCTTACGGGTGGCACATCGGTACTTTCCTCCACCGGAGTTGGATCAACAGGTACATCTCGCTCCATTTCGGCAGTGGCATCACCGCCATTGGTTGGTAAGTCTTGGGCGATAGGAGGAGGGTCATGACGCACCAAAGGCCGGACTTTGGGCTGAAATGGAGAGAACTCGGCCGGGGTGACGAGCATGGATGAGGCCATCCACACTCCCACCAAGCAAAGCGCGACAGAGGCGACGACGTTGGTGGTGGAGCAGGAGGAGGAGGACTGCGGGCGCCTGACATCCAGGCGCGTGTGGCCGAACGCCATTTCTTCACATCCAACAACAACAGCTGATTAAACAGACACACAAAACAAACAAGTCAATTGCATACCGGGGATTCGACTGATTCTAGCTGCTGGCTAGCTTGGTAATACGAGTGTCTACAAGTAGCTTGCTTATTCGACTACTGTACTGGATAGGCAGGCAGGCAGGCATTCCTCTCACAAGATCAATAAGCAAGATCTGCCTGCTTATAGAGCTCACTAACAAATACGCAATAGTATCTATCACTAGATTCACGCACGCAAGCAATTTCGCTAGGAAAAAATGTTGAAGAACAAGAGCAGCAGATTAGAGCTTCCTAGGACAAACCGATTGATTCATACAGGGAAATAAAGGAGGGGGGCTAGTAAAAATTACCGAGAAGAAAAGAAAGAAAGAAATCGACAGCCAAGTGCAGCAACAGTAGCAGGGCAAAGAATCCACTCACAGTACCTTTCTTGGTGGGATGGAGATGGAATTGCGAGGGGATTGGATCCAAGCAAAATCCGTGTGTCGGCAGGCAGCCGCAGCCAAGAACACAGAGAGAGAGAGAGAGAGAGAGAGAGAGAGACAACGTCCCTAGCTATTTAAATCCAGGATTAAAATTCCGATCGAAATTAATTGGCAAGTCGGCGGAGCAGTATACGTCAATTATACGGACGAAGAGATTTGCATTGCAGTAGAATTGTTGTTTTCAAAGTCGTAGTCTTTGGAGTCTTTGGAGCAGCGCACAGGGAGGAGGAGGAGGAGGAGGAGGAGGAGGAATGAGCGGTGGAGTCTGAAATCTGGATGAGAAGAACCCGGCCGACAGCCGGAGAGCGTCAGGGCCCTGACTCCCTCTCCTTGTCTTTCTTTCCTGCTTCCTTTCTTGAATGGATTTTACTATTTTAGTTAGGTTAGGGGTTGCTTCGACTTTCGACTGCTTGTTAGAGCTTCTACTTCTAGCTTCTAGTTTTTTATTTCTATCTTTTAATTTTGTTTTTGGCTTTTTTAACTTTTTTAGTCATTTTTATTTTTTCTCTTATTCCTTTACATTGTCTATAATTTTTTTAGATTTTTTCCCTTAGTCCTTTGTATTGTCCTTGATGATATAATTTTTTCATATTTTACTTTTTTTAATTTAATTACGCCAAAAAATTACTAGTAGATACAATGCATTTTCAACGAACAACATACAATACAAAATAAGTCATAAGCCAGTGCTTATAAGCCCAAATGAGATCCTTGCCCTATTATTTTTAACTTTTGGCTTCGGCTTTTCTAATGGGACAACTTCTATAAGCTGCTTTTCCAAACGATTTTCTGAGTCCAAAATCATGTATGTCGTTTGCGTTAGCGTCTCCATCGTTCGTCACCGTCTCGAAAAGTTGTAATACCATTGAGGAAGAGGGAGTTATAGGCCGGCTTCGACCCAGCCTAACCCATGCCACCCTTCCCCTCGTAAGGGCAAGCTAGGAGGAAGAGGCAAACTCAAGCCACACCTCTTCCGTGATGCCGAACGTCACCGCTGCTCTCATCCATCGTGCGCGTGTCCCTTGCTACTGCTGCCGATGTTGCCCCAACCACCAACGTCATCAACCTCCCCGTGTCACATGTAATTGTTGTTAACTGTTTTGCTATATACCTGCTAAGTCTTAGACGCACGATTATTTTGTTGTGGTTTTTAGGTAATCCTTGGAGTTGTTATGCATCGGGAAGGGGAAAATAACATCCATGCCTCACGCAAACACTAATACAATCCATATTTTCTAGATAATCATTTTTGAATGTAGTACATCTAATTTGATAGATTAGCTCTTTGTGGTTGATCCTCAGAATGTTTTATGTTATGGTGGACTTATTACTATTTAATTATGAGCGTTTCTCAGGCGTGGGTGTCCTAAGCGTTTTGGGGCGCAGAGTCCCAAGTTTAAGTTATGTTTATCATCGATACGAAATTAGTTGTCTTTAATGCATTTTATTCAATATTTATTGATTGCCCCTGTTTGTAGCATTTTATTCAATATTTATTGATTGCCTCTGTTACCTTTTAAAATAGTCTATCGGGTCTTTTCAAAATAACTTATTATTATTTAATTCATTTGTATAAATACTCGTATCGAACCGATCTAAAAACATGAGAAATTAGACTAAACGGGCAGGTGGGCAGGATTGCAAAGCGTCCCCGTTGGGCAACGCACGCACATGGCAAGGTAAGGTAGCATGCCTGCTCTGCTCTCTGCTCCTGCTGGAAGAAAAAGAGACAAAGACGAAGAGAAGACTTGGAAACCCCACCAAACAGCGAGCGATCAGCTGCTATCTGTCTATCACACACACTACTAGTACTCTCTTCTTCTTCTTCTTCTTCTTCTTCTTCTTCTTCTTCCCTCCCGTCCGCAATTGACCAGCTCTTAAAACCAGTCACTACTACTCTTACGAGTCCTGATTCGATTCCTTTCGATTCGAGGTGCTTCGCTTTGCTTTGGTTGGATCGATCGATCGATTTCTTTCTTTGCTTGCTCCGATCCTCCGCATCCCGCCGCAAGCTAGGTAAGGATCGATCCTTCCTTCCATTTCCTGCTGTGCTACCACCTACTCATCACCTCACCGGATCTCTCTCCTCTCCTCCTCTCCTCTCCCATGCTACTAGCTGCAGCCTGCACGCAGTTTCCCTCAATCGCTACATCGATCTTCGGCTTCGCTACATCATCGATTTCCTTTCCTTTCTTTCACAAATAGTGGAGGAATCACTCCATCAGGTACCACCTCCCCTCCCCCTCGGATTCCTTTGTTGTTATATTTACTAGTATTTCCTTATTGCTTCTTTAAGCATTGGATTGGATCTCAGTACCAACTTAATAATTTTGCAACCTTTTTACTTCCAACGTAATGTGCATGGCTGAATCAGTATTATCTATATAAATAAAAACAACTGGTGAGATTCAAGTCATCTCTTTCATTTTGAGGGCAAGAAAATCCCACAATAATCCTAAAAAGAAAAATCCTAGAAATTCTCACATTAAACGAGAAAAAAGAGAAGCATCTCCACCACTTATTTTGATGGGTCTAGATTATAACGGTGCAAATTAATCATATATGTATATTAGAGTTATATATCAAATGCAATTATTTTTTAATTCTATATAAATAAAAAACTGGTGAGATTCATGACACCTCCTTCGTTTTGAGGGCAAGGAAATCCTATAATAATCCTAAAAAATTATAGAAATTCTCATATTAGTCGAGAAAAAAGATAAGCATCTCCACCACTTATTTTGGTGGAGCCAGATTATAACGTGCAGATTAATATTGTATAATAAAGACAATTATATCATCATATCTAGCCACGCAATTACGCGGGTAAATCCGCTAGTTACTTATAACAAGTCAAACTAATTTAGCTTTCATCTCATCTGCGTTTCGCTTATCATGGTTTTGGTTGGGCAATTGATTGATTTATTTGCCTAATGTTTACCTTGTCCATCATGTTCCTGCAAGGATCACATGCCTTTTATACCGTCTCTTTATGGCTTCAAGCTTCGACCATCACTGTCACTTCCATCAGACATCACAATATTTGTACAGCACACAATAAATACTAAGAGCAACTCCAAGAGATTAGCCAAAAGAAATATCTAAATTTAGTGATTTAGCTATTCTCTAAAATGAATCTCACCCAAAAAAAACAAGACTACTCCAACAGACTATCTAAACTAGAGGGCGCGCGGTGGGTCGCGTACGCGCGGGAATGGGGCGCAGCGTGCGGGAAGGAAACGCCGACCGCGTCAAGAGGCTGGATGGTGAGCGAGGTAGCCTATCTAAAAATAGAGAGCGAAGGAGGAGGGATAGAGAGCTACTAAATTTGGAGAGTCATTTACAGAGTCTATTGGAGACGTTTTTTCTCCAATAATAGCCAAATTTACCTTTAGAAAATGATTTAGCTCTTCTCTTGGAGTTGCTCTAACCCCATTTTTTTGTTTTTTGTTCAATGCTACATAAGGTACACCGTTGTATGTCGAGAGATGATCATTTGACCCAAAATGGGCCTTAAGGAACAGAATGTGCAACCAGATCACGGCAGCGGTAAACCTGATGCCATAGAATCTCCTACTTCGGATAATGATCAGAAACTGAGTGTTCCCCGTGTATCAAACAGCAGCACCGATAAGGATTCCGGCCTCTCACTTTGCCGAGTGTGTCATTGTGCGGAAGCTGATTTGAGAGGCGACTCTGCCCTGGGTTTCTTAGGCATTGTACCACCTTCTCGAGATCCTTCACGTGGAAGCACAACTGACAAGGACTCGAGTAATGGTGCCTCAAAAACTTCCACCAGCAAGGATGGCACCGCTTCAAAAGATGGCTGCAATGCTCGTAGATTTGTCGAGTTTATAAGCCCCGAGGGGGAGATATTTGTATGCGCTACTGACGTGGAATCCGGCCCTTTGCATCAACAAGATGATCTTATGGATCTAGGATGCTCTTGCAAGAACGATCTTGCTCTTGTGCATTATGCCTGTGCACTGAAGTGGTTCATCAGCCATGGATCCACTGTATGCGAGATATGTGGAAATGTTGCTTCAAATGTAAAGCCTGTGGATTTCAATAAGGTCCTCGCGTCCTTAAAGGATTATGAAGCTCTGAGGGAAAGGACATCTACAGGGGAGCTTTCTTACTTGCATTACGGAGCAGATACAGGTGTTGATCCAGACGCTGTTGCAGCAATACGAAGACAGCGGCTTAGTGAGATATCGTCATGGTTCAATCCTCATAATTCACACGTAGCTGTTCCTCAGGGCCACATCGAACAACCACCGGTTAGTCCAACCAATAATTCTGTAGAGCATAGTGTTGTGGCAGATAGGGCAGTACATACAAGATGGAGTTTCAAGGGTACCGGAGTTTTTGTTGCGATTGGCCTAGGTGTTGTTGTTCTTGCATGGTTAGTTGCTCCACATGTTGGCAAGGTATGTTGTATCTATCGAGAGCTTTGTTCTTATTTCTGTGTTTGTTGTTACTGCACTTTTTTATAGGACCATCCAAATTTCTTCTAATTTTATTTTACCAGAACAGACAGACAAACCTTATATTTTTTAAATAAAATTACATGAAATAATTTGGAACAAACATCCAGTTGCACAACCATTCTAAGATGCACTGATGAAAAGAAATTGTGTATAGGCATAAAGCAGGTGTTTCCATCTTCTAATTCCTGTCCATTTATCTTCTGAAGGTGGTGTGCGTCTTAAATATCAGTGCTTGTTGTTGTTGTGCACCAACACGTACTTGTGTATGTGATGATATGTCTCACGTGTTTTTCTCATGAAAGTGCATTTAGATGCAGCTGTGCCTATATATCCCTAGGTTGTACTCTCATCTTGTTCACTTGTTCAGGGTATATGATGTGTCACATGCAAATTTCTTTCATTTCTCTCTCTGTCTACGGTGCTTTCTGCATGTATAGTTGTCAGCCAATTAGCAAAAACAGTAACTCTATGGATCAAACATTGATGAGAAGTATGTTTTTTTTTACATTTCTGTGCAGAAAGCTGCCGTAATTTGTCTTCATATGCTTCTTGGAGGTTTATGCGCATTGACTATAATAATCTCCCTGAGATTTGTAAGTAAGCGATGATTTCTCATAATATATGCCATTTCCTTGCCACGTTTTGAACTTTTACTGCAATCACATATTCAGAAGGTGATGGTTTTTCCTGCTAGTGGCACCGTTTCTGTGAATGCCCATGGTGTAATTTTCATCGTCATTTATGTTTGCAGGTTTTCCCAAGAATCCAGTGTGGGTCTATGCGATGTTGGGCAATCTTGTTCGTGTTATGGTTCCTCGTCTTTGGAGTTTGGGCTTCACGAACTCACAGCATACGCTCCTCACGAGCATAGAGTATATATATCCTCAGTCAGTGTGTGAAACTAGTATATACTCAGTCATTGTGAGAAACTAGGATTGCTACGTAATGCCATCATCCACGGCAGTGTTAAGTATTGCATCCTTGTGTATATTCACGCTATATCATGTTTGTCTTTTTTGAATGAAATATTTCATATGTATGTGCTCGACCCAAGAAAAGAAGAAAAAATTATGTTGGTGGGTGTTACGGTAAATTGCTACTCATTTGAGTTACAGCTAGGCTACTGTTCAGCCTTGACACAAACAAAATGGAAAACAACAGCCTAAAAATATTTTTCATTTTTTTTTAGATGCCATAGGCTTGGATCTTCACAAAAGAACCGAACTTCAGCAACCTTAAGTGACAAGATTGTTCCCAGTCCTTCCTAGCATCTCCAATAGTAGTCTTCAATGTCGCGTGCGTGTCTCTGTTTCTGTCTTGCGCACTTCACATTCCTCATTTTGTTACAGACAAGCATAGCATGCAACCATTCTCGCAGGCTGAAGAGGAAGAGGCCACGCAAGGCCAACCCATTCTGCACATCCCCTGGTAGACACAACTGCATATGCCCACTTTGTAAATAAGGTATAAGAACACTAGGACTGCATATATATTGAGGAAAAAGGTCATGGGTTTAACCAGCAGTAGATAATTCCAAAGAATATGGAGATTTTCGAGGTAATGAAGCTATACCTAGATAAAGGAGAAACAGTATGTGAAATGCCCCAAGAATTTCAAAAATTTTGAATTTTGTTTGAATTCCCAAACCTTCCCAATTTGGCAGCTTTTCTTGAGAATGCGCTTTCCTTTTTGGGTCTTTCCGCCTTCTCTTTCCGCTGGCGCCTCCCCACGGCCTCCCCCATCGATGTTAGGACAGAAGCTAAAAAGATGGAAAGATTTAGTGAAGGAATGCAGAAGTCCTTAAAATATCATTTTCAGTTCTGGATTTTAAAGATTTATCTGCTATGATAAATAAGTTGATCACATATGAGGAGGCGATGAGCGAATTGGAAGAATCACGTAAGAGAAAGGCAATGCAAAGACCAATATCTTCCTCCAGTGCACAAAGGGGATGAACACTGGTGTCGCCACAAAATCGATACCAGTCAAATCGACAAGTGATACTTGTACCACGACCACAATATAATGCCCCTTAACAAAATGTTGTTTCTTAGCCGCTGATGATACGATGCCACACGTGTGGAGGAAATCATTATCAACGTAACTGTCCTGAAAAGATGAATACATGTTTTCACAGTGGTCAATTTGGATACTACAGAGATCAATGCCCCAAGAAGAGACTACCTTCTAAAATGGCAAAACTCCAGACAAGAGCCCAACAACCAGATATCAAGCCAATAATAATCACACCTGTCCCACGTGGAGGATTCTTACATACAAAACCCCCTGCACCAAAACCGTCGGCACTAGCTGGAATAACTGTGGGAATACCCACAGAATTGTCTACAAGCATGTCAGCAGGAAGAGGCAAAGGCACAACGGGTCCAACACTCCAAGCAAGGGTGAACCATGTATCAGCTGAAGACACGGTCAAGGCAAAATGACGTCATTATGGGTATGTTTCCGATTAACTCAAAACCTGCATTGATTTTATTTGACTCTCGGGCAACACATTCATTTTTATCCATGAATTTTGTGACAAGAAATCAAATAACAGTTGTTTCATTACAAAAGCATTATGCTATTCAAACACCTGGGATTATGATGGAATCCCGTGTCGAGTGTAGTGATATGAGTATAGAAATCCATGGGGTAAAGTTTAAAGCCAATTTGTTGTTAATAAATATGAAAGGAATAGATGTCATTTTGGGAATGAATTGGCTGACTAAGAATAAAGCCATAGTAGATTGTGAGACCAAAATAGTAACCCTGACTAGCTCAGAGGGTCAAGAAGTAGTGGTGAAGACCGATCATGAATTGATAGAAAATGTGAAAAAGTGTGTACACAATGTGTTAACAAATGAAAAGATACAAGTGTCATTAGTGCAAGAATACCCTAATGTATTTCTAGAAGAACTATCAGGAAAACCACCTGACCGACAGATAGAATTTGCCATAGAGCTAATTCCAGGCACCAAACCTATCACAAAGCATTAGTACAGGATGTCAGCTAATGAACTAAAAGAACTTAAGAAGTAGTTGGACAAGTTGAAAGAGAAAGAATTTATACGTCCATGTGTATCACCTTGGTCAGCTCCAATTTTGTTTGCTAAAAAGAAAGATGGGAGCCTAAGAATGTGTGTTGATTATCAAGGGTTAAATGCAGTAACAATCAAGAATATATACCCATTGCCAAGAATTGATGATCTATTTGACCAGCTCAAGGGAGCAAGGATATTCTCAAAAATTGATTTGCAATCGGGTTATCATTAACTCAAAATCCAAGAGCAAGATCGAGAAAAGATTGCATTCACAATAAGATATGAATTATATGAATTTACAGTGGTGCCTTTTGGTTTAACCAATGCACCGACATACTTCATGAATCTCATAAACCTGGTATACATGGATCAGTTGGATCATTTTATAGTGGTTTTCGTGGATGATTATTGATTTATTCTAAGAACAAAGAGGAACATAAAGAACATTTGCACATCCTTAACAAAGCTCAGAGATCACCAGTTATATGCTAAATCCAGTAAATGTGACTTTGGATGAAAGAAGTTGTATTTTTGGGTCATAGTATTACCAAAGGAGTCAAAGTTGATCCAGCGAAGATTAAATCTATCATGGAATAGAAGCAACCAACGACCATAATTGAAGGAGCCCCAAAAATTTCAAAAGTTTTGAAATTTTCTTGAATTTTGCTTGAATTCCCAAACCTTTCCAATTTGGCAGCTTTCCTTTGAGAATGCGCTTTCCTTTTTGGGTCTTCCCACCTTCTCTTTCTGCTGTTGCCTCCTCCACCACCTCACTGCGCCGGCCGTCCGCGTGCCGCCCCGACGCCCCCCGAGATTGCGGCCATGTCGCTCTCCTCCGTTCACACTAGTTCAACGCCACGGTCCCACCAATCAATCACTTATCTCCTGCCCTTCCCTCATGTCGCTCGCTCTCTCTGCCACAGCTCGCTGCAACTCCCGGCCGATATGTGCCTCGCTCCGTACCCACAGCGTCAACTCTCACCAGCTCCCGCAGAACTTGCAGAGCCACCTCACCCGTGCTATCACTTCCATCGCAGAGCCCTGCCCCTATCTCCTCGCCCGCGCGCGTGAGAGCGCCCGAAATCAACCTACTGCTCCCACCGCCTCATGATGTCTTTAAAGCCTGATTGCTTCTCCAAAAAGCTCCATGCCACTCTCAATTATCCAGCAAAATCACCAAATCAGGTTCTCTTTCACCATAGCCTCCTTGCCATCTTCCCATGAGCCCGGTAAGCCCTAACGGCAAACTCATTCCTCTATCGATTATATTTCGATTGCATTCGCTGACATGGCTTCCTTTGCTCCCTAAACACGCTGACATGCTTGCCTGGACGCGAGCATTCGCCAGAAGCTCTGGCGGCTGAAGCCACCGTTGTCCAAAAGGCCACTCACATGGATAGACTAGCTGAGCCTTCCTCGACCCAAACCATCACCACACACCACCATGAAGCTTGTACCTCATAGATGGTCAAACCACATCCCATTTCACTTGAAACCCACCGGTGTAGCCCTGAACCATCGTGGAGGCCACCGCCTTCTCTCCTGCCACCAACCACCACCATCCATCTCTACGCTTCCCAAACCCGACTCCCCATGCTTCCAGGAACCCAACCATGTCCTTCTTTTCCGTCGGTGAGCACTGCTGAAGCAGAATCGCGAGGCATCGCCGTGCTTTGTTTTCCACTGGGGGAATGAAGTCAGAGGTTGAAGATGACCCGAATGCACAATGTGGCTCCATCACAGCCGTTTGTGCCCATCGTTGCCACCTCATCCAGAGCGTTCGTACTCGCTGCATTAGGGTCGTCCGCACGTCGCCCATCGGGTGCATGTGCGCGCGTGCGCTTGGCCTCGCGGCCGCGCGTGGCATAGGTCGAGGCCGGTTGGCCAATCGGCAGCGTGATTTTTCTCCCGCACAGCTGAGTCGCCTGTGCTGGTGGGCCGGCCCAGTACTGTTCACCCGAGAAAATCCAGAAAATCAGGGGAAAATCCAAGAAAATCTAGAAATTTCCAAAATTTCCAAAATACACTATCTCGATCGTTTCAACGCCACGAACCCATTTTTGACCTCCATTTCACCAAATTGATCTCTAAATAAATCCAAACCCCTCCATTTGAATTTTATTGCATTTTACTTCTTTTTAATTAGATTATTTTTCCTAGCTTGATTAGATCTAAGTATGGACTTGCATTATTTTATTTGTTTGTGCTAGCTTCTGACCTTTTCAAAGCAACGTTACAAGAACCAGAACCAGGCAGTGAAGTTTATGAGCTAGTGGAAGTTTTAGAGCAGCAAGGCAAGTTATAAGTTTTTGATCATTTTGAATCCCGTGAAATTTAAATTACTTAATTACCGTATTTGCATTATTCCTAATTGTGAAATATTAATTGATTAAAAATCAATGTTTAGAATGACATGCTAATTAGTTATGTCCTACCACTGAAAAATGCCATGTTTAATTTGAGGTCGTATTCACCTTGACAACCTTAGTAATAATTAAATTATTGTGTAAATAATTATAGATCAGCTTACTCAAAATCTTGTACTACTAAGTGACTAGGGTTTTAGCTAGTAGAATTTGTAAAATTGGTACTAGGGTAAGGGTGTGCAGTGGAAAGCCACATGGTGACATTCGTCCACGACCTTACCCTAGGGTGGGGCTTGAATGGAAGGGTGGTAGTGTCGTCGAGCACAGTTGTTGGGAATGTGGCAAATGGTTTTAGTTCGCGCAATAGATTAGGCCATTTCATAGTAGCCCTCCATCCTACCCTCATGTTTTCTTTTTTCCTAAAGCATGTATTCTTACGTGGACCAGATGCTTCTGTCGCTGTATACCATAGTACTAGCGAGGTTAAGAAAAGCAATTAGCCGAACCACCATGCTATGCAACCATGTGTAATATGTGTCTGTTTTGCGACTCTAATATATCTTAGGTATGTGCCTTCCAACTTTGCTACGGTCGAAAGATTTCATCACTTTGCTACCTTCGAGTGCATTTGCAATCTTTAAGCTTTGTAGAAAAATTGGAGTTTGTTGTTGCTACACCAAGATTATAACCAACAAAATCTCTGGAGGCGCGGTAGGGACCACGCGTCGCACGTCGGTTCTTCCGCGCTTCGAGATGGGGCCACATCTGCCCTTCTATTTCACTTGACCTCTATGTCAAGTAGGTCCATGTGGTACGCCTGTCATTGTGAAAGTTTTCTCTCTCTCCCAGCTAGATGTTAACGGCACAGACTAATAGAAAACGTTCGCAACCATGGGAGCCAGAATTGCAAAAACGATACTGATAGAGGCAAAAAAAATTAGAAACCCTAACTAGGTTCACGCGCTCAGGTGGCGGTCCTCCCCATGGTCGGGTGGTGCAGGAGCTTGCTGCCCCTTCTAACGCTTGGGTGGCACGGCCACCACTCGATGGCACAGAAGGTCGGTGGGTCCCACCTTCGGTCGCGCTCGGCCTGTGCCTGCCGCACTCGGAGGCATGGCCGTTCATTCGTGTTTGGAGGAGGCCAAATTCGTAAAAAAAAAAAAAAAAAAAAGGCCACGGGCCTGATTTGCGAGAGGGAAAAAAAAAGGCAAAAGGGAGCCAAAACATGAAAAAAAAAAAAACTCGTCCGGCCCACCACTGCTCGGCGGCCTCACTCAACAACCAGCATCAGTCCACCACCTGTCCCAGAGCACAGCAGCAGGCATCTCTTGGATCGGAGTCACCACCAATGTCGTCGTCGAAGCTGCAGCTGCCGGCGGACGACAGCGTCCTCTTGCTCGTCACGCACTCCAACCTCACCACCTTCTCCTCCGACATCCGCGTCTCGCTGCAGGTGCACCCTTGATTTGATTTTATTCCGTTCGCTTCGCTTCTCTTGGATCTCCATTCTCTTGGGTTCTAAGGGATGGGATGGCTTGGCATGGCTGTGAATTGTGCCTAGACCACCGTTGAGGCCCTCAAGGAGAAGCTCTGGAGGAAGACCGGCACCGCCGTCGCCTCCATGCGCCTCGAGCTCCGCGACGATACCGGCGCCAAGATGGCCGACCTCGACCACGACGCCGCGCCCCTCGCCTCCTACTCCCCCTACAACGGGTCCGTCGCTCCCTTGCCTTGTCATCTCTTCTTTTATTACTAGTAGTATCTACTCCTACCCCCATCGATCGTCCTGCTTCACTGCTTTGCTTTCCCAGGCTAGGTTAGTTACCACTATGAGATCAATCCCTGGATCTCTTTTTCTTTGTGGAGTATCCTTCATCTCATGTCCTTACTAGTTGGACCAACCATTATGGATCATGCTTATCATTTGACTACCTCTTAAGTAAATAACAAGATTGAGATTGCACGAAATCCTTCGTGATTTCGCTTCACATTTTCCTTTTTGTTTACTATATCTGATTGGATGTCATGGTGTGCTCCCAAGGTACCGGCTGCATATTATTGATCTTGATCCTTCGTCCGTGACCTCTGGTGGTTGGTTGGAAGATACTTCACTTGTCGAGAAGTACACAATATCAGATGAAGCGTATAATAAGCTTGACAGTAAGTTCAGGATACATTTTATTTTATTTTATTTTATTTTTCAATCTATAAATGTTCTAGGTAAAGTTGGACTTCCCATATAACTCTCTTAATTCTGAAATATAGTTCAGCCTATTCCTTGCAAATGCTTTCTAAGGTACACTGCAAACGAGTCCTATACTGCTAGCAAGAGATGTCAAGTTGTATCAAAAATCCTGTGCTGATGCTATCACGCTGCTTTATAGAAACTTCTGTGATTATAGTATGAGAAGCAATATAAACAGCTAATAAAACGTTTGCAGATTTGTGTATGATCAACTGGCAGTATAGTCCTAAGTCCAGTTATTGGTTTCCTATACTATGAAATGCATGAATATGGTGACATAGTTTAAGAAATTTTGTTTAGCAGTTGCAAGAGGCCCAATACTGACATCTAACTTTTGTGCCAGCTAACTTTCGAAAATTCAAAGAAAAGATGGTGTCAAGAAACACTACATCAGATGATAAAGAAGTAAGTTTCTCAAGTTTTGGACTACTTTGGTGCCATTTTCAACTTGCTTACTCTATTTATTCTGTTTTTTAGCAATCAGACAAGCATATGGAGGAATTGTGTGCCAACATCAAGGTCGGTTAATTTGCTTTTCCCATGTACATTAGATTAAGTATACAACTTAATCGAATGCACTAGATACTTTCAGAGGCATATGTGGATGTATCAGATAGCACTGTAAAATTGTTCCTTGTTGTTTTTTTTAAAAAAAAGTGTCAATTCTTTGCTATTGAAGGGAGCTAGTTGCAGATTGGGTGTTAATCTTTCTTTTCTCTACTATGAAATGAAAATTGTACCTGTTTTTCTTTGTGTAATCTCTTACGATTTTAACAATTATGTCACAGGTGGGAGATAGATGTGAAGTTGAGCCAGGTGCCAAGAGGGGCACTGTAAAATTTGTTGGCAGAGCTGAAGCTCTTGGACGTGGATTTTGGGTTGGAGTGCAATATGATGAGCCACTTGGAAAGCACAATGGCATGTATGTTCATTCTCAAATTATCACAGTGGCAAATAGTAGGCCTTGTGTTAAATCTGCTATTTCTCCATACATAGTTTTTAGATGAACAGGAAATCATCATAGATGCCCCAGCTCCATTTTTATTTGAAACTGAATTTGTCTGTTTTAGTTCAGTACAACCAGCAGTTTACAGTGCTTTTCAGTCACATAACATTCTGAAAATGATTACATAACATTCCAATTGACATGTTTTCCTTCGTCACAACTATTGAAAGCTTCAGGTCATTGTCATCTTGTTTAGCAAGTTCTCTGCTTCTATTCCTCCATCGTTTCTTTTCTCTGTTTCCTCATTGCTTCTGCTCCCAGCTTCCTCTTCATATGGTACTGGTCTTCCTCCCAGATTCAAATCTTTCATTTGCAGTCCAACCTCAATGGTCTTGTTAACAAATTCTTCACCTGTGCACAATACAGATCCATCTTTTGTAATGCGATGCTCTGGAATAACGGTCTCCATCTCCACATCATTGTCAAAATCTCTTGCCAGATTTTCTTCACACTGCGCCATTCTTTGTGCTGAAAAATAATGTCATTGCGACAATTCCATAAGCACTATAATGTTACAGCAGTCAGTGAATTTAGAACAACATGCTTTTTTTTGTTGCTAACCCAGAACTTGGCTACGGATTCATAATAAGTATCAATCTTAAGAATATTTGACATATTAGTCCAAATAACTTTTTTCTACCACACAATCAAAGAATAAATGGTTTATATTTTCATTCTCATCACAGAAAGCACAGTTTAGATGTTTGACAGTGTTTCTCTTATTGTGATTGTCATTTTTCATCAACTTATTATGAGAAAGTAACCAAATGAAAAATATGAACCCTTGAAGGAACATTTAAAGACCAAATTGCAGGGATATAAATAGGCATTACTCCTCTGAAGTTAATAATAGCATACAGAGGGTTAGAAGAATACAACCCCTTACATTCATATTGCCAAACTAAGGCATCATTCTCATCAGACAAACAATAACAATATGCTGAACAATATCTTCTAACTCATACCACCTCAACATGAGACCTTACTTTTTTATAGTGAGTTTCTAAGATGTTGTGGCTGGTGACTAATAACATATCTTTGGAGGCATAGCTCTTTGTAACATTTTTTTTTTTTACTTCTTGGATCCTGTAGGGTGAAAGGCATTCGCTTCTTTGAGTGCCCTCAAGGGCATGGAGCAATTGTTAGGCCAGAGAAAGTAAAGGTACTTTTCCTTGCTAGATGCCTAACTGGTTTTCCCTTTGGTGTACACATGGCGAGGACCTGGCAACTGGTCCTATAATTTCGGTTGGGTGTTATTGCTGCAGTTGAACTTTAATTCTGCTTGCTGAAATGATGGAATTTGATCTAAAGGCCATGTATCCTTTAGTCATAGTGTGCCTTCAAATGACCTTTTGTAGTTCGCTTGCAATGTCAAGAGCATGTAAATATGGAATAGTGGATATGAGGATGGGTTGCTGCATTATATGGTCATAGGATTGCAATGGCAGACTTGTTCGGTTGTGGCATTTGAATTGACCTACTGGATGTTAGAGAGCACCAATGCAAGTCTGCAAATAGCTACTATGTATATTTTTTTCCATCGTTTCGTATGTATTTAGCTTTCACCGATCCAATTAAACTTCGGGAATGTTACTCAGCAAGCAGTTTTTTTTGTAGGTTGGTGACTACCCAGAGAGAGACCCATTTGAAGAAGAGGAGATATAGGCAACGAAGGTGTGTGTTTGTTGCATTTGCAAATGTTCCTTACACCTACTTTGGGAAGTGTTTCCATCTTTCTTTACGTGTAACATTAGGTAGTAGCAGTATCGCAAACACGGTCAAATTCAGTATCAGGATTCTGTA
Organism: Dendrocalamus sinicus; assembly: GCA_036346575.1. Taxonomy (NCBI): domain Eukaryota; kingdom Viridiplantae; phylum Streptophyta; class Magnoliopsida; order Poales; family Poaceae; genus Dendrocalamus; species Dendrocalamus sinicus. The sequence goes on from CM070652.1 coordinate 179,244, forward strand.
GATTTCAGTATGTATTTTTCTTGGTGTGAGATCATTGAAGATCAAGCATTTGTTCTGAGTCACTAATCCCATGCTGGGATGGAGATGCTGGTCAATCAAGTAAGACCTAACTTGGGCATAGTCCTGTAGTAGTGTTGTGATCCCCTGTCTGCATTACATATTTACATTCGTGCGTTTGGGGGGTGTGGTTTAGTCGTCAGTTAACAGCTGAGCAGAGTGTGTGTGATTAGGTTTGCTCCGTGGTAAGGCACGTGCCACATAATAGATTGGCGGCATCAGATTGAACTATATAGATTCAAAAGCAGAGGCTACTCAGAGCCAGGTAACTGCATGCTGCCGACAACTTTCTTTCTTTTTCTTTCTCCTTTTTTTCTCCCCTGAATGAAGTGCATGGTGGCGACATTGTCACACACACACACACACCCCGACTGATGCTAATAAGCAACTGGGATGGGCAGGCAGCTACATGCCGATTGACTTCTTTCTTGTTGGAGTCGGCATCCTCCATCTATTCCTTGTCTGCTAGCTTAAGCTTGGCCGGCCCTACCATACAATGAAAAGCGCATGTGGTTGCGGAAATAAGTATAAAACCTTAGCAAAATTTCATGAGACTATTAATTCGATCATCACGGTATCGCCTGATAAATAGAAGATATCCCAGTGCCCTACCATACAACTGAGATAATATTTAGTCGTATCGATTATCACCAACAGCATTGCGCAAAGATGCACAATAATGCGTAGTTAAACAACAACACACACAGTGGTACTATTGTAAGGGTGGTCCAACTCCCATGGTGGGATCTTACAACCGGTTCAATACGTAATAGATCCAATAATATTGGGACATGTGTATAAAGAAATGTACCAATGTATACCTTTTGTAATTATTAAAGGGTATGATAAGAATTTTCTATCCAATCCCACTCATGTATATAAACCTCCAAGAGGGGTATGAGGGGCCGGACCTATTCATTTCATACATGAGCACTCTCGCTTGTCGTTAGCTTTCTCTAGCTAGTCCCATTCTTTATTGTTTGGTCCGTAGCCACAACAGTTGGCGCCGTCTGTAGGGACTCGCGTAAGAAGTTGGGCAAGGGAAGGCACTAGAGAGGGCTACCATTGGAGTGCTCGTGTCGCGAGCGCCCCGGATCACCTAGCTTCTGCTGGTTTTCAAAAGTGATGCTGCCGTCGGTGGCGGTCTACCGTGCTGGATTATTGGCGGTTGCCCCATTGCACCAGCACAGGCGGGGCGGCGTCTCTCGTCGTCACCATCATGGCACCAGAGAGTCGGCCTTCGTGCGCGATGTACACCAGTTTCGACTGTCGGATGACCACTTCGTGATCAGACTTCGCACGACACGTCCAACACCCCTCGTGGTCGTAGACATTCGTCCGACCATTCCGTGGTCGTAGGCACTTAAGGTTTCATCTACGATCGCATCATGGCCAGCTCTTCGCTGATAGCTACGACCTTCTTGTGGTTGAGACTTCATTGACGCCAGTTCAAAGCATTGGAACAGAGCGCACGCGCTCCGAAGCCTTTGCCTCACTGCCGACTTCGCCAACACCTATCGCACCTTCGGCGATGTCGTCCGGTCAAACCTTCACCGACGCTCGTCCGACCACCTTCACCGATGCAACTAAAAATAAAAAAAAAGGAACATAAATACGTTTGTCTAAAAATAAAAAATGGAACATAAATACGTTTGTGTAGTTCAATGAATGATTAATGAAAATTCTTAAGAATATCAGTGAGTGCCAATAGCTGCGGCCATACGGTGGATTAGAGACCCCGTTAGTTCGGGCTTGGGCCTTGGTAGGGAAGGGGGACTCGAGGCCCAAAGGAATGAGAGGATAGAGAGATAATACAATAGGAAGAGGCGAGGAGAGGAGGCTCCCAGCCAGGACCTTATCCCCGAAAGCGCCAAGATGCTGCTCGCCTCTCCCTTCGTCTCCCCTCTCCTGCTGCACCCCAGCGCCGGCGGCTCCGGCACCACCACGACGAGGCCGGCGCTGACGATCCAGGCGGCCAAGCAGTTGACGGGGCGGGTGGTGACGACCAAGGCGGACAAGACGGTGGGGGTGGAGGTGGTGAGGCTGGCGCCGCACCCAAAGTACAAGCGCCGGGAGCGCATCAAGAAGAAGTACCAGGCGCACGACCCGGACAACCAGTTCAAGGTCGGCGACGTCGTCGAGCTCCTCCGCTCGCGCCCCATCTCCAAGACCAAACACTTCCTCGCCGTCCCCCTTCCACCGCGCGACACTCGCCGCAAGTCGCAGCTCCTCCCGCCCCTGCAGTCAGAGGCCACCACTTCCCAGGAGCAGGCGCCGCCGCCGCCTTCCGAGTGATGATGTGCTGCAGTGCCTGCGTTCCAATCTCTTGTTCCATTTCGATGAGTGCATAGGCTCTTCCTACATTTGCTTTTGCTTCTATTATGTATGTACGTATGTATGTTCCCTTGCAGAATGAACTGCAATTAGTTTCTTTTGGGTTCGGGATTTGCCATGCACTGTATGCTCCCATTTCTTTCTGGAGAGAATTGTCTACTACATTTCATTTTCTCGAGTTCCTAATGTTATGTCGTTTCTAAGACATGGATCAAGGTAAACGGCAAAGATGCATGTTCTGCTCTGCTCAGTACTTGATTGCATACTCCACAGTGTTTGTTTTGCAGTATCAAAGTAGAAATAGAAATGAACATTTTTTTAAAAAAAAATGCACGTCAACAATTCCATTTAAAGGACTGCAAATTAAAATGGACAAAAGTGCTTGCCTTACAACAATACTTCCAAATATGCAAATATTTAACAAAAATAGCGAATTTTTCCAATTCAAACTTGTTAGACCATATGATAGTCGTGGATTTATTGATGATTAATAATTGACTTTTGGGTTACATTGAAATTTCCGTTTAGAAAAATTTTGGCTGCTGCCCTTTTGCAGAATTGGAATCGGAGGACTACGACCACGGACGGTGATACATGATAAAGATATAGGAGGTACGGTTCTAGAGACTTCATCATGTAATGAGATTGGTTAAAACTTGTATTTGGAAGGGTTTCGGATCCATTAATTTTTTTGAAAGAGATAGTATTGCGTGTCCAGGTTGTTAAGGACATTCTGAGGGGGACCTGGTTGAGTCAGATTTTCAGTTTGCTCATTATTTTCTCAAAGCCATTTGATTCTTCTCGTTTTGTTCTTTTGCGAAGTAATTTGGATGTGTTGCATCTTTTGGAATTATTCTTAGAAAGAGCTTGTTGTTTAAAAGATTCAAAAGCTTTGTATATTATACTTGTCAAATAATACATCAGTCCAAGTCATTAAAACTAAATAAGTAGTAGAGTTGTCTTGATCATATTTACTTAATTACTTTGTAGCCTTGATCATAACAGGTTATAATCAATGTGCTACATTTGAATTAAAACATGACATGGCTAAAAGACTTTAACTAGATTGATTGTATATAGCACCTTGTGATATTTATCGAAAATGATTAGCTTGATTGTGAGTCTTATTTTAAATCTTGGCTATAAGGTTAGTATGTTTCTTATTGCAATCTTTTTATATACACTCAATTTGCATGTTATTGAAAAGAAAAAATTTAAACACAAGTGCATAAATTAAAAGATGTATGCTTCAAACATGCTATGATTAAACAAAAAGAAAAGGCACAAAAAGTGCATAAATGAAATGAAGTTTGCTACAAAATGGGATCATAAAAAGAAGTATACTACAAGTATGTCACGTGCTTAAAAAGTGAGTGTAGAGCAATAGGTTGCTATATGAGACTACTAGTTCCTCTAGATTTAAAATTTGCTTCAATTTTAGATTTTTCACTTTTTGGTGTGATATCTCATTGTGCTTTTCATAATTGGTTTGGACATTGTTAAGAGGCCTAACATCAATATATATTGCTTAATCATGTTGAAAAACTTGTTTGGACATTACTATATGATATATAACTTTATATGATAAGTAGTTCTGCTAAAAAATATGGCTTGATCAAATTATTGAATCAATACAAAGTAACTTGTATAATATACAAAGCTTTATAATGATTATATTGCTGAAGGAAGAGACATTGGAGTGTTTGGAGAAAAATGGGAGAAATAATTTTTTTTCTCTTGTTGAGGGGGAGTTTGTCTAAGCCGTCGAATGTTTTTGAGTGCTTTCGACTGAATTTTCGAGGTTTTGGCTTTCTGTTGTGGTTTGCAGCTTTTTTGACTGTGGTATGCAGCTTTGAAATTTTTCTTTTCGTAAATTTCTCATTCAAGAGTTTTTGAGGTGTTGTCAATGTATTCATCAAGGGGGAGATTGTTATACCATGTGATGGCCGTGAATTTATTGATGATGAATAATTGACTTTTAGGTTGTATTGAAATTTACATCTAAGAAAGTTTCAATCGATGCTCTTTTGCAAAACTGGAATCGATAGACTACGACCATGGACAATAGTTCGATCGGCCTTGTAATGGCTGGTCCAATCAATTGGTCCGAATGGCAGACTTCGACCACAGCGTTTCAATCATGGTAGACTTCAGCCATGTCTGGTTTTGACCACGTTCGACTTCGACCTCATCCGGCTTCAACAACAGTAAGGTCATCGGCTACAGTAACCGGTCGATGGTCGTAGCTACAGTGCCTAGTCGATACTCGATAGTCGTGGACTTTACTGATCGATATTTGATAGCCATATATTTTACTGGTCAATACTCGATACGCGTAGACTTTGCAGTCTGCTGTCATTGTCTTAGGATTTTCGATCGGTTGTCGTAGACCTCGCGATTTGTAGTCGAAGGCTTTGTGATCGGTTGCACGATCGGTACTCGTAGACTTCATAGTCGGTTCGAGTGCTTCAATTCTTGCTATCTTCAAGTACTAGTGTTAGGCCATCGGTATGACTGGCTGGTGTACGGTGGTCGGCGATCAGTGAACTATACTCAGAGGATTCGGTACTCGGAAGATGGAAGTACTCGGTGGTCAGATGGTCGTGGTACTCGGTAGTCAGAGGAACTCAATACTCGGTAGTCGGAAGGATTCAGTACTCGATAGTCATGGTTTTCGCGATCGTGGTCAGCGTTAGGTTGTCGGAGACTTGTGGTATGTGATCGGTACTCGTGGATGGTAGTCTGCGCAATACTCAGTGATCAATGATGCAGCGAATGATTGGAGATCGATAGTCGTAACTTAGCGATCTGGTGTTTTAGTCGTAACAATCGATACTTGGTAGTTGATACTCGATAGTTTTGTGGTCGGTAGTGATGCTTGTTATTTACGAGTATTCTGAGCGATGGTATTTTCTGAATACTTGTGTCCGAGTACTTGATGAGTTAGCGACCGGTCTTACATAACGGTTGTAACCAGTCATAATGAGTGATATAAAGTTGGTGATTTCTGGAGAGCGTGAAAATTGTGGTCATGGATGACCTGATTGGTGTTCGTAGTTTATTTGGTTCTTGTCTACAGATAGATGAGGGTGAGTTATATGTGTGTGTGTGTGCTGATGTCAGTCAAATTGTAAAGAACTTGTACTGAAAAAATGTTTCTTTGGTCTTTGCATGTGCAAGTGGGCGTGGAGACGATCATAGTCGGTAACGAGGAGAACCGGGACTAGGATGTGTAAGTCTGAGGTCCAGACGGTCGAGGAAATCATGCAAGGTGGTCAGGCTCACGCTGGAGCACGTGGAGATTAAAGGTGATGATTCGTGGAAAAGCTACAGGCGATGCAGTCCTAGAGGCTTCAACACGTGAGAATGATGCGTGGAGAAGATACAAGAGGTGTGTTCCCGGAGGCTTCAACATGTTAGATGAGTGATGCGTGATTGAAATACAGGAGGTGTGGTCCTGTGGGCTTCGTTATGTGATGAGATTGGTTAAAATCCGTGTTTAGAAGGGTTTCAGTCCCTTAATTTTTGGAAGAGATAGGATTATGTGCCTAAGTTGTTAAGGACACGGTTTGAGATGTCCATGTTTGAGGTGAACACGGTTTAGGGTTCTAGCATATAAAAGCAGAAAAGAGTTTAAGGGTTTAACCATGGCTTTTGCGATGCTTTTTAAGATAGGGTTTTTAGGGGTACTGTGAGGACGCTTTGTAGCCACAAAACATAATCTAGAAGTAATAGATCAGATAGATTCCAAGAAAATTTACGCGGTGTCGGTGGCATATTTTTTGAACATCATTTTCTTGTGTCTTCGGCAACGTTCTAACACATCACGATCTTGCGTGCCACGAGCTCGGTGTCTACGGTCATCGGTTCAATCCTACCGAGTAGAGTGCAGTGTTGTCTTCGGCGTATTTTCATTCGAGCGATCGAAGCGTTTGAATGGTTGAAGTTTTCAAGTAGAATGAGATTTCGACCACGTGTAAAGACGGTCATAGCGAGCGGTCGAAAGATCGTAGCGTTCATCGAGCGTGCGCAAAGGAGGTCAAATGAGCTGACAAACGATTTGCGGTCGAAATCTACGTCCGGTAAATTAGATTGTTTTTCTTATTATTTGAGATTTATTTTTAGATATAAAAAAACGGAGGCAATCATTCACCCCATCTGATTGCGCTATACGATTCTACAAAACTTGAAATTTTGATATCTTGTGCTGGATCGGATCTGGGAGTAACTGGCTCAAGAGCCTTGGGACCTACCACTGGTGCGACCAAACCTGCCTACATAGCACCAGGAGCAGCTGCAGCTGCAGCTGCGAGGTTCGTATAATCTTATCAGACCAAAAATGCTGGACCCCGGAGGGGACTCGAATGAACCCTATTGAAGACATTACGGCTATTTGCAGGGCAGGGTTGCTCGTATCTGATGAATGGGCTGTTAGTTCACCAGCATCGCCACACACAGCGCCATGAGTCCTGATACAGATCACGACGAAATTCGAAGGTCAATCATCTGGCACAGCAAACAAATACCAGAACAAGGTAAATTTTGAGGCAAGAGAGGTAAAGACTAGAGCCCTATTTGTTAAGGGCGCATAGTAAAAGACAGAGGTGACTTAGTGAGTAATTAGCACAGAGATTAGATTGTGAAGTGCAAGTGCCTGGGTATAATTGTTAAATCTGGACGATGTTTCCGTGACAGGTATGTTTAGCCCAACAAAACACTGAAGCTGTAACAGTGAAGTATGTTGACAAAGGCTACAAGTTTATGCTATCTGACAAAGGCTACAAGTTTATGCCACCTTAACCTAGGTCTGAAACAACATCATTCAGGAGAGCAAAATGCGGCTTTGCATGTTGCAGGGACAGATCAGGCCATGCGGTGGTTACTGCCTTCTCTGTTGTTGTCTTCTGATCTCCAATGCAATCAAATCAAAATTCCTTGTGTGGAGTAGACGTAGTAGGAAGTTGGTTAGCGCGTCGACGTCATGGCTCGCTCGAAACGGCCACAGCCACACCGACTGCTGGTGCATGCTGCTAGCTAGCTTATCCGATTCACGGGGACGGAATCAATCATCCGGCCGGCCTCCAGAGAACAGAGAAAGGAAGAGAAAAGCAAAGCAAATGCCGCCTCGCCCGCCTCCACTAGCAGTCTCAGCAACCACTCCTGCACTGTACTCTACTCTACTCTACTCAAGTGGATTCCAGAGAAGCTACTCCAGTCCAAACTGAACATGCATGCATTCGGCAGCCAGCCAAATCCCGGGGGGCACTGCACTGCATTGCGATTGCTGAAGTTGCATGTCCATTCCATTTTTCAAGTCAAATGTCGCTATCTTATTAGCCTCGATTCTCAATGCATCGCATCATTCATTCATTCATTCATTCATATGTATGTATGTATGTATGTATGTATGTATATGCGCGCGCGCGCATGCGTGCTAAACACTCATGCAACAACCGACACGGTTTAAGAATTAGTACTAGCTAGGACTAGGAAGGAGGAGGCTAATCTCTGCATCACAAGACAGAAATGACGGATTGGCTTCAGATTGCAGAATCGGCAGTGGCTGGTCTCAGCTTCAGGTAGCCCGGCCCCAAGTAGTATTAGTTAGTAATTGTGGTCACCAGAAATTAGACTCTGCTGTGCATGGAATTGTCTGCCTATGTTGTTACTGTGTGGCCAGTCGGCTTGCTGGCTCATCACACGGGAGATTTCTCTTCCTCTTCTGAATAATCATCATCAGATCAGATCCTGCCCTGCCTGTAGCGCTCGTCGTCGATGCTGCCAGCCTCGGGCATCGCCTTCATTCATTGTTAATTTTTCTGCCGCATGGCTGGCTGGTCTGTTGGTTAGCATGTCATTCTCCTCCTTTGATATAAAGACGGACGGACCCAACGGCAAATGGCACCATGCAATTGCATCGCTTAATCAAGGGCTCCTGTGTCCTCTTGTGAATGATTGCTGGCATGGATGGTGAGATGGAGTTGAATTATTGGATCAAGATATCGTCAAAATAAAATCAAGGGCCACCTGCTGCAAGGAAACTGCTGCTGGCTGACCGCACCGCACCGCACCATGGCTCATGCTCCGACATTAGGTCATGCATGCACCGCCCAGATTTCAGGCTAACATGACTGCGTGTACATGTTCACGCAATGCTGTCGACCGAGGGTAACTGCGCGCGGTTTATATGCACCGATGACGGCAGTGCCAGTAAAAAGACTCGGCGGCATTGCAGGCCAGTCCAATCCGAACGATTCCACCTAAATAAAAAAAAATGGATCAATCATAGAATAATATAAAAAATACAAAAATTGAACACATAGAGATAATGGGTTTATTCTTATTTATTACCTTTTCTTTTCAAAACGTACAAGTGATGGCAATTATGACCCCTATTTATAGACTATATGATAAGGTGTCCACTATGGGCCAACCTAACACTCCCCCTTTGGTCACTTATTTGACATGTTCATACATCATCAAAACTCCATAAAATCCAGTGAAAAAAATTTAGAGAAAAAGTATATGATACATGTGATGTTATGTGCATAAATTGCCTCATTAAAAATCTTGGCCGAGAAACTTTCAAAAAATTCATCAAAGGAAAAAGAGTATAATCCATCTAATTTTATTTAATCTACAGAATTTATCCTTTAAGTACTCGATCTTCACGATCAAGCTTTAATAATGAGCTCGAGAAGAATCTTCCTCTGTGTTCTGCACTTCTCTAAGGTAGTGTTTGGTTTAGGGGATATCCTGGGATGGGAGGGGGCCAACACATTTTTTGTAGTGTTTGGTTGTAGGATTTAGTGGGGTGGATTGGACCCAAAAGAGAATATTCCCCTGAAAAGTAGGTTGGAACGATCCGCTGGAAACGAGCGAACCGCGCCAACCCACCTTCGTTCGTTCGCACAGACGCTGAGGAGGCCGCAGATTTTCCGCCGCCCCGCCGCCCACGCCTTCCCATCTCTCCCGCTGTTCCCATCTCCCCCGCCCACGCCCTCCCCATCTCTCCCGCTGTTCCCATCTCCCGCCGCCACGCCCTTCCCATCTCCCGCTGTTCCCATCTCTCCCGCCGCCACGCCTTCCCCATCTCCCGCCGCCCCGCCTCCCCATCTCCCGCCGCCCGCGCCGCCGCTGCTCCCCATCCTCTCCCGCCGCTCGCGCGCATGCTGCCTTCCCCATCCCCACGCGCGCCGCCCTTCTCCTCAACGCGCGCCGCGCCGCCGGGTGTGCGCGCTCCCTCGCCGCCTCTCGCTGCTGCGGTGCTCGGTTGCCGTGCTGCGGTCGCCTCGTCGCCGTGCTCGGCCGTCGTCTCCGGCCTCTCTCTCGCCGGCGCGTCCCCCCGCCGCACGCCCGGCGCCCTCCTCTCCGCTGCCGTCGGCCTCCTCTCCGCTGCCGTCGGCCTCCTCTCCACTGCCGGCCTCCTCTCCACCGCCGGCGCGTCCTCCCCGCCGTCGGCCTCCTCTCCACCGTCCCTAAGTATTTACTCTGGTGATCTCTCTGCCGCCAGATGCTTCACTCATATCAGTAGAGCAAAGCGCAGTCTGATTGGGATGTGTGATTTAGCATGTATTGATATATTGTGATGTGTTGATATATTGTTGATATATGAAAATTGAGTATATGCAACTATCCCACTCCATTCCACCATCCAAACAAGAGGTGGGATCACTAGATCCCATTCTATCTCTCCATCCAAACAAAAAACAGGGACTAATCCATCCTTGCAATCAAACAAAAAGTGGGATTATCCCATCCCACGTACCTGGGATGGAGATATCCCATCCCACCAAGTCCCCAAACCAAACACATGCTAAATCACATCATTCCAATTCCACGTACACACCTTTCAAAGTTAAATACTGGAAGTGGCTTAGTGAATAAATCCTCAAGATTTTCATATGACTTAGTATGCAATATTTTAATTTTGTCCATCCTTTGCAATTTATGAGTATAGAAGAATTTGGGGTTGATATGCTTTGTAAGATGACTCTTCAGATAACATATTTGTACTTATACAACACAAATTGTATTATCTTCATAAATAATTGCGGGAGCTTGCACGATATTCAATCCATATGATTGCTAGATGTGGTGAATCAGTTGTCGAATCCAAGCACATTCTCGTGCGGTTTCGTACAGTGCAATAATTTTCGAGTAATTTTCTATAAAATTGCAGTTCCACCATACAAAAATACATAACATGTTTGTGACCTGGCTGTATGCCGGTCTGATAGGTACCCGGCATCTGCATAGGCAGTCATATTTATATCTTGGTTCTTTATGTAGAATAGTCTAAGATATTTGCTTTGTTGGAGGTATCGGAAGATGTCATTTATTCACTACCAATGCCTCTTGGTAGGTTCTGCACTATACATTGTTAATATGTTTTACGGCAGATATGATATCTGGGTTAGTGCAGTTTGCTAAATACATAAGTGCTCATATCGCACTTAAGTATGGGAATTCCGGTCCCAAGACTTCCTCCCCTCTTCTCTAGGTCGGTACGGATCCTTGTCTTACTATAAAGATCGTCTGATTATCGGTATTTTCAATGGGTACGTCTTTTCAAAGCCGAACCTTTCTAACACCTTCTGAGTGTATGTATATTGATGTACTAATATTCCTTCTAGGACATGCTCAAACTGCAAGCCTAGGTAATATTTGGTTTTACCCAAATCTTTCATTTTTGAACTCCAACTTTAGGTTAGAGCTTGCATCCTTTATATCTTTCAGGTTCCGATGATATTCAGATTATCTACAGACACTGAGATTATATAAAATCTATTCTGGGATCATTGTATAAATACATAAGAACAATCCTCATTATTCGTATAGCCTTTTTTGAATAGAAAGTCACTTAAAAGATTATACCACATCCTACCTGATTACTTAAGTCCATACAATAATTTTTTGAGTTTCACACTGTACAGATTTCTATTTGTTCTGTCTTGGTTTGAGACAGGGATACAGTATACAGTAGAGCACAACGTTAATCTCTTCAGTTGCTGAACAATCTAACGGGCCTTATTGTCAAACCGTACACACGGGCGCCATCCCTCACCTCCTGCATAGTGCTACTCCCGTAATCCTTGTGCTGCCTAACCTAGAGTGCTAGTGCTCCTACAACAGCTAAGCTAGTGTCAACGAATGGCTAGCTACGTGCACGACTAACCGTCCACACACTAGGAAAAACTGATTGCTTTACTGGAGGAGTACAAATTCTACAAGTTTGGACTGGACAGCCAAGCCAAATCAGGAACCGCTTTGATGACTAGCTACCAAGCAAGGCCTTTTGCCTCTTCTTCAATAGGAGGAGCTTGGAGCCTGCTTCCAGAAACATGTAAATGACACGAAACAAACTAAAAATTTACCGGAGCAATTGCAAGTGCAGAGATGAGAGCAATGCTCTGCTTTATTTGTGACAGATGAGTAGGAAAGGGCAAGGTAGAGCCGGCGGCAAAGGCTTTATTCTTAGCTTAGTTTGAGGCTGCTATAAATAAAAGTAGTGGAGATCTTTATTCCGCTCTGCATGCTACACGTATCGGAAAAAGAAGGAAAGGCAGGGCTTTACACGACGATTTCTTCTCACGATTGATACACAGCACAGGCGACAGAATAGATAGAATATACACCACCCACAAACAAATCACATTCGTACGTACAAAACGAAGAATAAAAAATGCGATGGATTCAGAAAAGAATGCGTCACCTACTAGGAGTAGGAGCACTTTTGTTTGTTCTCCTTCCTCAGTTCCATTGCATTCCCCCGCCCCGCGTGATCGCTGCTGCTGCTAATGCTGCGAAGCTTCTGCTGAATGTTGCCAGCGTCCCATCTTTTTTTCTTGTGACTAGACAGAGGAGGAGAAACGAAGAAAAGCCTCTACCCACTGAGCAGCAGTGGTAGTAAAAAATGGATGATCCAGGCAGAAGCAGCAGCAGCAGGCCCTTCCCTTGGCTCCATGTGTTTTCGACCTTGCTGCTTTGTTGTACACTTGTACTGGACTCGCAGCAGCAGCAGCAGCAGCAGCAGCAGCTAGCCGCGATGGAATGGAATGGAACGGCAATATGGCAATATGGATGGATTCATATCAGCATGTCGGACTTGGCGGGCAGGCGCTTGTAGAAGTTGAATGGCACGGACGGCTGCTTGCTCCGGAACCGCGGGTGCCGGAGGAGGTACAGCCCCACCACGACGGCCACCACCTGGAACGGCGTGACGTAGAGCACCACGGCCACGATGAGCGCCAGCATGATGAAGATGGCCGTCGCCCTGGGGTCGCGCCAGCTCAGCAGCGACTGCGCGCGCTCCCCCTGCGTCGCCAGGTCGCCCACCACCGTCTGCACCCGCCCGGCCACGCTCCGCAGCCGGTCGTACCTCATCCGCACGACCTCCCCCGGCTTGGAGGTCGGGAACGTGTCGAACTCCTCGTCCAGCTCGTCCGGGTGCGCCAGCTCGGCGTGCGACAGCACCGTGTCCATGTGCGTTGGCTTGCGCGGCCGCCGGCGGTAGTTCCACAGCCCGATCATGAAGAGGTAGAGGAAGACGGTGGGCAGGATCAGCTCCGGGTAGCACACCAGGATCAGGAACAGCACGTGCACCAGGATCGTCGTCAGCGGGTTCTTCCACTTGCAGATGCCGTCGAACCACCTGCCCACCGCCACCACGCCCGAGAAGAGCGACGTGATCCGGTAGAAGTTGGCCTTGCTCCGCCGCAGGCTGAACATGTGCGAGTCCACGTCCAGCATGTACTCCACCACCTCCCTCCGCAGCGGCGGCTCCGCGCGGCCCAGCCGCGTCGCCACCATCTGCATGGCCTGGAACCGGAGGTAGTCCATCTGCAGCACGGAGATGGGGTTGGTGTAGTGCATCTTGGGGAGCAGCGGCTTGCCGTACATGGTGAGCATGTTGGCCCAGGCGGTGCAGGTGAAGCGGACGGCCAGGTGGAGCTCCCCCGTCTTCTTCAGGCCCGACGGGGTGAGCGCCATCAGCGGGTAGTAGTGCGTGTACACGCGGTCGGTCTCCAGCGTCGAGAGGCGGATGCGCACCTTGCCGATCCTCTGGTCCTTGTCGTCGCCGCCGCCGCCGGCGACGTGGCAGTTGTCGAAGACGGCCACGGTGAGGACGGTGCAGAGGTCGAACACGTCCCAGGTGTACTGCTCGTTCCACTGCGGCGCGAGCGTGTTGAGCAGCGTGCGCGTGCGCACCCACTTGGCGCCGTACTTGGCCACGCAGTAGGGGTCCGTCAGGCCCCCCTGCTTGGCCTTCATGGGCACCAGGCCGCGCGCGCTCAGGATGCCCAGGTCCAGGACCCCGATGGCGCCCTTGCGCAGCTTCTTCGCGAACGGCTGCAGGTCGCTGCTGTAGTGCGTCGACTCGTCCAGCACGTGGTACGCCGTCTCCAGGCTCAGCCGCAGGTGGATCTTGCTCGCGAACGTCTTGTGCTCCTTCTTCTTGTCCATGGCGTCCGCCGCCGCCTCGTCCACCGACAGCGCGCGCGACAGGCTGAACCACTTGGACTCCACCCACTTGCCCAGGTCGTTGCGGGGCACGTACGGCGCCGCCACCGGGATGATCACGCGGCCCAGCGGCTCGTCCCGCCCGGGGCCCACGCGCTCCTCGACCGTCACCACCAGCGGCTCGTCGAACGGCTCCGCGGCGACGAACATGAACTCCTCGTTCCACGCCGGGTTGGCCGACCCCTGCGGCTGCCCCGGGCGCGTCCGCCGGATCTGGGCGCCGAGCTGTATCTTGGCGATGGTGGGCGCCAGCGGGCGGCCCTTCTCGGCGGGGACGAGGTCCTGCGCGGAGATGGCGACGACCTTGAGGTAGGCGAGCTTGGGGGAGTAGTACACCTTGGAGCGCGTGTTGGTGAGGCCCTCGAGGGAGACGGAGTGCGCGTCCGAGTGCCAGGCCTCCGGGAAGGCCTCGTCGGCCTGGGTGCCGATCCAGACGGCGAGCATGATCTCGCCGTGGCGCAGCTTCTCGCCGTGGCGGTCGGCGAGGCGGTACCACTGCGGCGCGAGCGGGCTGTCGGGGGGGACGCGGTGGGGGATGTCGATCATGTCGAAGAGGACGCGGCCGACGAAGTCGTCCTTGAGGACGTCCTTGTCCTTGACGACGACCTCGAGCTGGTTGGCCTGGAGGTGCTCGCGGGAGAAGGCGAACACCTGCCGCCACACCGGGTTGGGGTTCTTCTCCAGGTGCTTGGTGACGCCCTTGAAGTTACCCAGCCTCACCTCCACGTACGGGTCCAGCGCCCCCGTGATGTCCATCGTCGGCAGGTCCCGCGCCTTCACCACGCTCACGTACAGGTACGACATCTGCTCCACCATGTCGTACGTCGACGCCATCTTCGCTGTCGCGGCCGCGCGCGGCCCGAGCTTCGCGGGCAGGGGAGGCTTCGTCTCCACCAGCCCGAACGCCGCGCCCGGCGGCGGCGGCCCCGGGGCGGGGACGGCGGGTCGCGGCATGACCACCGTCTGGCCTGGCGGCGGAGGCGGCGCGGCCACGGCGTGAAGCGTGGCCCGCCTCGGCTCGCCTCCGCCAGAGGCGGGCACGGAGCGGAACACGCGAGGCTCGTGGTTGCTCTTCCCCTTGGATTCGGCCGCCGGCGCCGGCGCGGAAGCGGCAGCGGCAGCATAGCCTTCCGTCTGTGCAGCGGCAGCGGCAAAGGCGGACCTGACGATCCTGTCCGGGTCGGCGCTGGCGGCGACGGGCTCGGGAGGCTGCTGCTGGCTGACAGTATCGGCGGCGGCGGATGGCTCGCGATGATGGGCGATGAGATAGACGCGCAGGGCGATGTCCCCGGAGACGCGGGAGAAGAGGCCGCGCTTCTCGAGGGGGTAGCGCTGGAGGACGGCCTCGGCGGGGGAGGGGGCGACGGAGGCGCCGGAGATGCGGACGCGGCCGAGGAAGGTGTGGGGGCGGACGGCGTGGTGGTCCTGGAGGCGTCGGTCGTGGTGGACGGTGACGTCGATGGGGAGTGAGGGGAGGCGGGCGGGGTCGCGGACGTCGAAGAGGAGGGTTTGGTTCCAGTAGGGGGAGCGGTCGGCGGGCTTGGTGGCGGTGCGCTGCTTCTGGTCGTCGAATTCGACCTCGACGAAGGGGTTGCAGGAGCCGGCGGCGTCCTTGGGCGCGAGGTCGGCGGCGTCGGAGATCTCGACGGCGAGCTTCATCTGGATGTCGGCGTTGCGTGTGGTTAGGGCGAGGAGGAGGGGTGGAGGGGGTTATTGAAGAGCATCATCACTGGCTCTGCTCCTGGGATTGGGATTGGGTTGGATTGGGTTGGAGAGGAAGAAGAGGAGCCTGCTCTGCTCCGCTCCGCACCGCTGCTAATAGACTGCCTACCAACCTACCTGCCGACGGAGCACGTAGTAAGAGGAAGAGGAGGCGGGGGTTGGTTGGCCGGTCTGGTTTGGCGGTGGAAATAAACAAGGCGCTGCGGGCCTACCTGTCAGAGAAATAGTTAGGCGAGGCTTTTTTTAAACCCCTCCCCTCCCTCTTCGGCTTCGTATCACATTCACATAGATGAATGTTGACGTATCTGTGATGGCGATACAGACGGGAGGCTTCTTTTAATGTTCCAGCCAGCGGTATTTATTAATGGATAATTCTTACAAACTTCAATGTTCCAACTTTGCACAAACGCAATCTTTCTATATAATATAATATAATATAATATCCTGTGTGGATCGATGTGGTGGGTTGGAGCCACGCACCGCAGCCAAATATGCACCACTTCGCACATACGCTCTTCAGTCGAGCAAGCCTTATCTTTTCTTTTAAAAACATTTTGTAAAAAATAAATAAATAAATACTTCGGCTGGTCAGTGGAGCCACCTTTCAATTCGAAGGAACCAACCACCAGTCATCGATGGTGTTAGTTAACTCCTTTAATTTGCTGTCTGATTGAACTAAACTGTACACTAGTTAGCACAATCATCATCAATCACTTGTTGTGTGGAGACTCAAATCACTGGATATCCTCCTATCCTATGTATATACTATACTAGGATTAATATATAATCACCGGCCCTCTTGCTCCTGCTGAATTAGAGCAACTCCAGCAGGGCCCCTACTTGAGCCCTCAAACCTCATATTTGAGGGCTTGAGGTAAAAATAGAGGTCTAGCAGGGCCCCTACTAGAGCCTTCAAATTTGAGGAGCCCCTCAAATCCCCCCTCCAGCCCTCATTCCTAGGGGCCCCCTACTCCGGCCCTCATTTTTCAGCTTTCCTCATTTTTTGTGGAACATTTGTGCTTTCAATTTAAATTCAGAACAAATTTGAATATTCATATTTGAATTCATATTTGAATTCGGATCAAATTTGAATTTAAATTTGAATATTCGTATTTGAATTCGGAACAAATTTGAATTTAAATTTGAATGTTATGTGATGAACTTTGTGCTTTCAATTTAAATTTGGAACAAATTTGAATTTAAATTTAATATTCGTATTTGAATTTGTATTTGAATATTCATATTTGAATTCGGAACAAATTTGAATGTTATGTGATGAACTTTGTGCTTTCAATTTAAATTCGGAACAAATTTGAATTTAAATTTGAATATTCGTATTTGAATTCATATTTGTGCTTTCAATTTAAATTAGGAATAAATTTGAATTTAAATTTGAATATTCGTATTTGAATTCATATTTGTGCTTTCAATTTAAATTAGGAATAAATTTGAATTTAAATTTGAATATTCGTATTTGAATTCGTATTTGAATTCATATTTGAATTCGGAACAAATTTGAATGTTATGTGATGAACTTTGTGCTTTCAATTTAAATTCAGAACAAATTTGAATATTCGTATTTGAATTCATATATTTAAATATTGTCCCTCATTGTGAAATCATAAATATTTTATTGTGTATTGTGCTTTTGTTCCATAATATGCATATAGTGTGTGAGGAAATAGAGAGAATTGAGAAGTAGGGGCCCTGTTTTGAGGGCTCCTTCTGGAGTGCAGGCCACAAAACAGGGCCCTCAAAAGTAGGGGGAGCCCTCAAATGAAAAGTAGTGGCCCTGTTTTGAGGGCTACTGCTGGAGTTGCTCTTACAGGATTCATTATCTCACCCTGCCTTCACATCAAGTATTTCAGATGCTCTAATCTTAAACAACTACTACACGCATAGGTAGGTATAGCTAGCTGAATAAGTTATATATCTTCATTCTTTTGAGCATGCTTTGACGATAATTATAAGGTATTTTAAAATGAGTTTCATAAAAAAAATCGCCAAAGTACACATTTTATAGCACAATTTTTATACATACACTCCTCTTACATATAGAAAATGGTACATAGAGTAAATAATGAGTTTCAATGAAATGTTTCCAACCACATTTAAGTATATTAAATTAGCATTTAAGTACGATGAAAAGGTGTACCATGATATGTTATGTTATATTACATGCGCACGACGTCGGTGTAGTACGTACTCCGATGATCCCACGCGTCGCGTCGTGTCAACAACTACCTCAAAAGAACAAATTGGTATATGAATCATGTATGCAAGTGCCTCTCAGCTTAATCGTCGAGTTTGCTGGTAATTTCATGTCGATTACCATTCCATCGTTAATCTAGCAGCTGGACCTGCGGTGAATGCTGCACGTTTATTGGTCCGTTTACTGGACTAGACTAGGACAAAAGTAATAAGTTGGTTTTGAGCTAGCAGAGAAAAAAATCAGGGCCGAAAGTGGCAGCAGGAAATCTCAATTCACAAGTACAGACAGCACTGCTCAGAGTTTCGGTGAGTCAGAAGCTTCCGTTTGAAATGTACCACTAGCAGTAGCAGTAGCAGTAGCAGTAGCAGGAGTACCAACCAAGCTGGAATCACCGACACGCGCGTACCTGTCACCCCATTCATGATCCATCCGACCAACGCTCCTCTCCTCCTCTAAAAAAAAAAAAAATAGAATCCTCTTAGGCCTCTGGCGTCTCCGGTTACAGATGTGTTTTTTCTATGATTTATAGTTATAACCGGTGACTTATAATTTTAATATAAGTATTTATATAAACCAATAGAATACTGATAATCCGCTTCAAAAAAGTTGTCTTGATAAACCACTTCAAAAGAGAACGAAGAAGCTATTTTATTTATTTATTTAAGAAAAATTATAAGGTATAAACAATAAACTCAAGGGAACGCACAGTACAATGTGTTGGAGTCTGCTGCTGCGTGCATGATGGATCATTCCAACTTGCGCTCCAATTGAACAAACGCAATGTAGTACCTCATTTTTCTTCTTTCGAATAAATACAATTTCATTTTACAAAATAAAGATAACGCTAGTAGGAGTAAAATAAAAAGGGGATGGATGGCTATGCACATAGCATACAAAAATGACTTTTATCTTATAAAAAGTGTAAATTATATATAATAAAAAAGAATGCAACACAATATAACTCATCAAATATTGTTTGCAAGGACTCGTAAAAATGACCCCCGATATATATATATATATATATATATATATATATATATATATAGTATAAATAACAGGGGCACCTAGGTGTCTGGACACCTAGTCTCCTTACCTTTGGATTGCTTTTAGATGCGTGCTAGTGTGATTGAGACTTTCCATCCATGATTAAGACTTTTCCTTCCATGATTGATTTAGCATACCTAATATATTACATACCATACATACCATTGCTCTAGTACGTATCTAAAAGCAATCTAACTACAGGAGCCTAGGTGTCCCATTTCATGTATTCTCTATATATATATATATATATATATATATATATATATATATATATATATATATATATATATATATATATATATATATGTGTGTGTGTGTGTGTGTGTGTGTGTGTGTGTGTTATTAGACCGTTTAGAATGTGGGAATTCGTATTGGCATAGCGTTGGAAACACTGCTTCGACCAAACCGTTGACAGAAATAAGCCATCTCCTCACCGACACAGGCAGGCTCAAGACTAAGGAGAAATAAGCCATCTCTAGTGTTGTCCAGTGGGCCGTGTCGAGCCAGCACGGCATAGGTCCAGTCCAGGCACGGCCCATTTAGACACGGCAAATAAACAGATCGTGTCATGCCGACCGGTATAGGTCCAGTCCAGGCACGGCATAGTAAAGTACAATTAACTTACTATTGAATCAACAAACAATAGCAAAAAATTGAAATAAGGCAGCACTATTAGTCTATTACCTCTTCTGCAACTCTTTGAAGATTCTTCAAAGTTTTTTCAATTTTTTGAATTTTGCACGAATTTCTCACTAATTTTGCCAAATTCACGCAAACACAACTGGATTTTTCACAGCTAAATAGAGAGACGAGAGTGAGGTTAGAGGTATGGAGAATGAAAGTCGGATGGCCCCTATTTATAGGGGGAAAACTTTTTTATTTTTTGCTATTTGTTTTGGATATTTTACCCCCAATTGGCAAAAAAAAAGGATAAAAATGGCTATTTTCATAGGTCGTGTCATGCTGGCACAACCCATTTATGCCCATTGGAGCCCGGGCGGGTTGTGCGGGCTTGTCCCACGGTTGCTACTGGGCCATGTCACCCCCACGACCCAGGCATGGCACGGTCCACCGGCCCGTGCTGGTATGGCCCACGAGCTAGACAGGTTGTGCCATGCCTGGGCTAGGCCAATAGTGATGGGCCAAGGGCCAGCATGCCAAGGCCCAGCCCATTGAACAGCTCTAGCCATCTCCACTCCACGTGTACAAATGAATTAAACTAGTACTTGACATTCTAGAATTTGTGCCATCAAATGTTTCGAAGTTTGACCGTTAATAGGTTTAAAACTACCTAGATTAGGTATATGAAAATTATGTCATTAGATTTATCGTTAAAAAACTTCCATAGTATTAGGATTTCATTAGTACATCTTAATGTAAAGTTATATAAAGTAACGGTGAAAGTCGCATCTCGGAGACTATAAAAAGATCAAGTAAAAAAGAGAAATTTCAATGTATGTCACTGATGCTTTGTGGCTTTTAGGTTTTGTCATTGTTTTTTGACCTTTTGATTTTATGCCATCAAAATTGCAAACTTCTTTAGAAAATGCCACTCTGGCAAAACCAAAGGCCTTTTACTAAGCTGAAATGACCCTTGTGCCCTTTCCTATTCATAAAATTTATGGGTGTGTTCTTTTTGTCTGTTGCTGATGGCTTGTGGCTGATAGCTTTTGGCGTAGAGTGAGTGCTTGTACGAACGAACCAAATGCCAATAAATCATTTCAAAAATGATGTTTTGATAAGCCGCTTTCGAAAAGATGGCATAAAAGTCATCCTGTTTGTTTATTCAGGAGAAGATATAAGTCATAAGCTAAAAAGAACGAGACCTATATCTTATTGCCCATTTTGCTTGCTTCATGTACCAACATTTCAACAAACACATAGAAAAGAGAGAGAATAGATGAACCATGTGGAGGACCCGATAGGAAGGGGGAGAATAAAATGGTTAGGTGGTTTTGGTATTTTTTTTAGGAAAGTTAGGTAGTAGGGGCATTTTTAAAAGAAGTTTGTAATGACATAAACCAAGTAAAGAAAAAAGTTAGAGGTGGTCAAATGGGTTGTGCTGGCCTAAAGTATAACACTGTTGGTCTGGCATAAGCACAGCCTATCACAGG
The DNA here is from genome assembly GCA_036346575.1 of Dendrocalamus sinicus. NCBI lineage: Eukaryota > Viridiplantae > Streptophyta > Magnoliopsida > Poales > Poaceae > Dendrocalamus > Dendrocalamus sinicus. The sequence continues at coordinate 200,250 of CM070652.1, forward strand.
CACGGCATGCCCCACGATATAGATGGGGCCGATCGGCATAATGCACTGGGCCATGCTTAGGTCACCACCTTAGCCTAGCGTGTTAGTTCGGCATGACATGAATGGTATTGAGACAAGCATGGTTCAACACGACACGAACATGCACGATATTTAGCCACGAGTCATGACTAAATCGGAAATTTCCTTTGGCCAGGAGTCAGGGTCACTTGAAAAAGCAATGGTTGCACAACAGTCAAACCCAGAAATCAATCATCAATTAGCTCTCCTCTTTTTTTTCTTGGGGAGCGAGCAGCCGAGCACACGTCCAAACTCAGCGCAAACGCGAAATTCAAATTTTAACCGCACCACAGATGCAGACTGCTACTTACTGCATTCGAATTTTAGATCTCTAAAATAAATAAATAATATGGTTACTATGGTTATTGGTTTTTAATTTTTGCGAGAAAAAAAAAGAGGCTACTTGGAAATGACGGCGGAGCGCTGAGGCGAAAGGGACGGGACCTTAGTGTGTCGCTGGTAGCCACAGGCGAGGCCCTCTTCCTTGCTCGCTTCGCTTCGCTTGCTCTTCTTCTTCTTCAGCCGAGGCCGAGGCCGAGCCAAGGCAAGGGAGACGGCGGCGCACAGCAGCAAGCCAGCAACCCAAGCGAGCCGCCGCCTCTCCCTCTCTCGTCCGCCACCCCTCTCTTCTCCCCGCCGTCCCAAACCCTAGGTAGGTACAACACGGATGGGCTGGCCTCGGATCTCCTCGACCTCGATTCGCTGCTAATTGGGGCGCTTCTTCCTGGAGTTCGGTCCCTCTGAATTCCGGTGCCCGCCGCCCTGAGTGAGGTACTAGTACTACCACCCCTTACTTGCTGGATCTGATCTCATCTGCTGCATTTTTCTCTTCCCAGTCACCGTGGCGGTGCTTCCCTTCCTCAGATTCCCCTATCACTCCCTCACTCTGCAGGCAGGCAGGCTGCCCACTTCGAGATGGCCGCGGAGGAGACGCTAGGCTTCAGGGAGGACGACGCCATCAGGTTCCTCTTCGGCGAGGATATCGTTGGCATGGACCATGACGCCGCCTTCGACAGATCGCTCTTGGAGCTTCAGGTTTTCAAGGACGTCTTCTCCACCCATCCGCCTGCTCAAATGGACCTTGGATTCATGGATCATGGGAAGGTGGCCGAGGCATCATCCCCGCTTCGCTCTGCTCACTTCGCTACACAGCAGTCTGCTACCGCTGATGCACCGCAAGCTCAAGCAGATCCCAATGTCCAGGAGAATCCACAATTTTACAGCGAGCAGAACGTTGCTGATTGGATGGACGCCAAAGTGGATCGCCAGGTCGAGGAGCACGCACATTCTCACAACCACCAAAATGGGACGAATGTCGACCTAGATGCTGCATTGCAGGGTTTCATAGGATACTGGCAAGGTGGAGGAGGTAGGTGTGCAACTGATGTCATCAGGAGCTGTGACCAGCAGCAAGTTTTTGGTGCAGGTGCTGTTGATAACACTGCGCAGGATATGCACATGCAAGCAACAGCTCAGGACACCGCAGTCGGGTTTGGTGGCAGCACCACCACCAGTGGGGTTGATGATCCCTTGCCTTCCTACATAGATGCGCTAGCAGAGTTTTCAGAATTCCAGAGTGACACTCTTCTTTCAGATCCATTTTTGCATCAATGGCTCCATGATCAGCACCAATTCCCGAGTGATACGTGCTTAAGTTATGATCAAGGGCAAATGCTTGACACGAGTCATGCCTTGTATACAAGTAGTACAGCAGATTTATCTGAAAGAGGAGAATACAAATTCCCATTTTATAGCAAAACGATCTATGATACTACAGTTCTACCTCACCTATCCCAAGATTGTATTGGCTCTGGGCAGTTTGTCGAACTTGAGCACCTTTGTCAGAATGGTACGCCCGACGTAAATATTAGTTCACTAGATGATGGTCCTGAATGCAGCATTCTACAGTCTGGCCCATCTGTTGTTGGTTCCAAGAGGACTTTAAGCAGGGATCTTCCTGATCAGCTGGAAGCACACGCGCATCGCCTTTTCAAGGATGCTGGCTGGACTATCAAGCCAAGAAAAAGGAATGACAGGGCTAAGATGGCATCCTATTTCACAGCACCGCATAGGGAAGTGGTTCTTACCTCAGTAACTCAGGCTTGGAAGTTTTGTGGTAATAAATTATATGAAGCTTCTCCGGGTTCAGAACGGGGAAAGTATCCAATGGAGTGGTCAGATGTGGATACATTTTGGAAGGACCTCACAGATACAATTGCGTATGTCGGAAAGATGCTTGTAAACCAACAAAATGCACTCACACTTCTTCAACGGTGGGAGCTTTTGGATCCTTTCATAGCTGTTGTGTTCATCAGTAGGAAAATTACTGCTCTGCAACAACATAAAACTCTTAGAGCTGTTGATAGTTCAACCTATGTTGTCGATGACAACAAGAATATGTCCTCAGAAAGAAAGGGCATGCAAAAAGGCAGTGATTTGTTGCTCAGCAGCATGATTCATTCTACTCCAGTGATCACGGACTCTGATTGCAGCACACTAGCAACCGAGAGCTGCAATGGGCATCAGGCTTTACAGAGCTGTCATGATTTGGAAGGAAGCCACAATGGGGATATTAACCTGAAGAATAGCTGCACACACAGTCAGAATTGTGAGGCAAGTGACCAAGCAGAAAACCACATTAACAAAAACGACGAAACATGGCAATTTTGTTCCGCAGCAACTCTCATTAATAATTCAGTGAGAAAGACAAGGAAGAAGTTGAAAAGGATATCTGATATTGATGCAAATGGATTAGATGGGCGAGATTCTCAAAGCTTTATGCAGCCCACTATGGAAAATGTGTTTAACCAAGAGAACAATCTAGCAACTCTGGACTTGTCTAATGCAGAAAACATTAACCTCTCTGAAGAACATGGTATTTCTTCAGCTGTTGTCGCATTGAAAAAGCATTTGAAAGCTGAATCCAAATCTTCAAAGCTAAATGGAAACAGCCAAATCAACCAATGCAACATGTTGTTGCCTTCAGAGAACAAGCAAATGAGTATGTTTCAGAGTGAGGGAAGAATTGAAGAAATTGCGGGATGCAATACAGTCTCAGAAGCTGATTGTACTGCAAGGGAGTCAGGTGCCAATGAGTTTGTCCATATTGAGAAGGTCCAGAAGAAGTTGCCGCCGTTGAAGGAATCATCCCTAGGAAATTTATCCAAGGATTCACGTAATGATCCACGTACTACTCCTGTTGAAGTATCTCATGAATTTAATGCTGCTGCCCTGGAAATACTTCATGAGTCACAAATCTGCAAGAAAGTCTCTGCTAAAAGAAAGCCTGGAGGTTGGGAGAAGTATGCAAAGAAAAGACCTTGTGAGTTGCGTATCAATGACGATGACCTTTTGATCACAGCTATAGTAAAAAACAGAGATCTTGGCTCCTGCCACAAATTTGCTGCAGACTCGGCTGTTTCGATTGCAAAGAAGTTTAAGAAGCTTAAGAGCCCAAAGAGGGGTACCAAGCTACTTGTTCGAACATCTGGAAAAAGGGGAACAAACCTATTGGGTGGGAAGAGAATAAGTTTGGCACGAAAAACTGTGCTTTGCTGGTTGATTGCCACTGGCTTTCTGACTGTAAAAGATATTATACAGTACCGGAATATGAAGAACAATGAAGTTGTTAAGGATGGGCAGGTTACCTGGGAAGGCATTCTTTGCAGTTGTTGCACAAAAACCCTATCTGTATCAGACTTCAAGGCTCATGCTGCTTGCAGTCTGCCAAAGTCCTCATTGGGCCTTTTTCTACAATCTGGCAAGTCATACACTCTATGTCAGGTTGAGGCTTGGTCTGCTGAATTTATGAGCAGGAGAAGCGATGCATGTGGTAGAAAAGTTGAGGCGGTGGATGAAAATGATGATACATGTGGTTTCTGTGGAGATGGTGGTGAATTACTTTGCTGTGACAACTGCCCATCAACATACCATCAAGCTTGCTTGTCTGCCCAGGTATCTAGCTTCTCTACAGTGTCATCATCTGTATATCTGATACTTCTCTTAGATATGTTTCAATTCAGATGTTACAATCCCTTATTGTTGCACTGTTTTGTTCCAGAAAATGTGTATTTGTAGGAATTTTGAATATAGACGAAGTTTGTTTCACTAATCTTTTTTTTGTCATTTTACAAATGCAGGAGCTTCCAGAAGGCAGTTGGTACTGCCATAATTGCACATGCCGGAGTTGTGGGAATCCAGTTAGCGAAAAGGAGACTTCGTCTTTCTCAACTACATTGAAATGTTTGCAATGCGGAGATGCGTGTAACAATTATGATCCCTCCTGTTTTGCCTTGTCATTTGCATTATTTCTGATATCATTTTAGAATATTTAGGGCCATAGTAGTTGACTAGTGTGTATGCTATAAAGTTGACATTAAAACCCTTTTCTTTACCTTTAAATTGGATGGATATTGCTAGAAGTTGGCTTCTCAGTTGTCACAGAAGCTGGTTTATAGAGGATTCCAGTTGTCACAGAAGCTGGTTTATAGAGGATTCATCTTCTCAGTATAAAAGGGGCTTATGCCTCCAAGAAGACCCCATATAGTTGCACCCTGTTTGTGAGGCCTTAAGCTTTTGGCAGCCTTAAGATGAAGCTGAAGTCTTTGTCTCATCATTCAGCACCTTTAGTTTAGCCAGTATTCATAATGCATAGTGGATGAAATTGATCTTTTAATGTTTATCTTTAACTTCAGTTTGATATATTCTTGTTGTTCACTGGCAGACCATGACACTTGCATTGAGCATGAGATGCTGCTTTATGAGGGTAAAAAATCTGACACATGGTTCTGCGGGAGATACTGTAAGGAGGTAATATTTAGTTTTATATTTGTCAAGAAGATACTCAGCATTGCAAGATTATTTAGTCAGCAGAGGTGACTTGTGATTTATCACACTTGTAGAAATTATGGTTTATTTCTGGCTCTGCATTCTTCTGCATACACATAATTGACCTATTTGTGATTACTTCCATTGTTGTTTTATTTTGGGGACTGACTGACACTAGTACGTATATATAATGTGGCCCACCAGAATCAATTAAACCTCCAGACATTAGAATTCGATTCACCTCTTGCATTGCTTGTTTTCCATGCTGGAAAAGCTTTAGATGTCAATGTTATGGCCATCAAGGATCAAACCGATTGCCATTTCACGGAACTATAGCTAGTTTGTATCATCTTTTTGGTGCACCCAACAAACTGCAGGCTTTGGTCTGAGATATTCCGTTTCCCACCCTTCATTTTCTTTTCTCTGAAAGCACTTTTCTGCCATTGTTGCTAACAGATATTCATAGGACTACGAAGTCATGTTGGGATAGTAAATTTTATTGACAATGAGCTTTCATGGACCATATTGAGGTGCAACAGTGATGGGCGGAAGCTACATTCTGCCCAGAAGATTGCCTGTATGACAGAGTGCAATACAAAACTAGCAGTGGCTCTTACTCTATTGGAGGAATGTTTTGTTCGCATGGTGGATCCTAGAACCGGTGTAGACATGATACCACATGTCTTGTACAATAAGGGGCAAGTTTCCTATTTCCATTTTGTAGTAATTATCCTTTTCCCCATTACTTTGTCTTTTACAATATCTGTGTCGCTTTATAATTTTTTCTTGCACACTATGGATGAGAAAGAGGCAAAGACATCATGTTCTAATGAGCAATAGTTATGTGTATATATACGAACATGTATTCTCTCAATCTCTTTCATTAATTCATTGCATGCTTGTGTTTCCATGTCATGTGTGGTAAAGGATATCTGATTATCATACCTAATAAACCCAAGAGCCAAGGAAAAAAAGACAGTTAGGTCGCCACATATTTCCTAAATTTACTTAGTGCGCTTTGTCCTGTTATGTATGTCCACTTGAAGACTTAAGGGTGCCACAAATCTTCATTTGAAGACTACATTGATGTTCACCAGTTCAGAATAGGAAACAATTGAGGATATCACAGTTCTTGTACATACCAATATGTATGGTTGTTTTCTTCATATTATAGTGGAGATCTGAATCTGTACTAAAACCTAAGACCAATTCATGGAATTGCCAATATGCTGGAGTACAGATGACATACCTTGGGATGTTTGGTTGAATGGTAATACCAAATTACACTGTATTTTCTTTGCATCGATGTATATCAATATAATGTATATTAGCTAATTTCCTGTTATATATCTTTTGCACTGATTATTTCTAATCAAGCAGGCTCAATTACTTGTCTGATTAATATTTTTTTGAACAATTTCAAAGTTTACTAACATGGAGCACATTTCATCAGATCAAACTTTGCCCGCTTAGATTATCAGGGATTCTACACTGTAATCCTGGAGAAAGGTGATGAGATTTTATGCGTAGCATCTATCAGGTAATGCTTTTGATTGATCAGGCCTTTTCAAGACAGTACATGTTTTCTTTCTGAAGTATTCTCTAACGCAATTGATGCTTGATCTATCTCTTACCTAGTTGCTTCTCATTTGACTATGAAACCGTAGGGGAGGCCCCTACGGTGTAAAGATAGTTGCTTCTCATGCTTATGTAATTGACTGCTGTCATGGTTGTGCATGTATAGCTGCTTCTCATGCTTATGTCACTGACTGCTGTCATGGTTGTGCATGTAATCTACAAGTTGCTTTTTAAGAACGACTTTATGCATGTGAAGGGAGCATTGTACGTACAATGACTGACATATGGACCCTGCAACGAGTGGAATGCTGAGGCCCACCTGTTATCCATGGTTATGCAGTTTGTATTGTTAAGGATATAAGTGTCATTTCCTATATGTCTAAGGTTTGGGTCCTTGTAGTCCTTATACTATTTATATACCATATGGGCTATTGCAATACAACAAGCTTCATTCATATTTACATGGTATCAGAGCCTATGTTTTGAATCTACCCTCTGCTCCGGCCGCCACCAGTCACCGCCAGCCACCGCCATTGCCCCCGGGAGGAGTGTGCTCCACTCCCGAGGGCGGCCACCTTTTCCAACCGCCACTCGACATCACCGCGTCGGGTAGTCTCCGCTCCAGATCCTCGCCGCCGCCACCCGCTGATGACTTGCTGCGCCTGTCTCCGCCAGATCCGTCTGGATCTAGCTCCCGCCATGCCGGATCCGCTACCTCCTGGCCGTCGCGCCCATGCCGCGCCTGCACCAGGCCGACTCCCGCCCGGATCCGGTCACCGCCGCCTCGGATCCGGCAACCGCCGCCTCGGATCCGGCAACCGCCGCCACGGATCCGGTCACCGCCGCCTCGGATCCAGCCACCACCGTCCACTGCTTCGGCCGCCTCCTTGCGCGGATCCGGGCCTTCGCTCATGACGTCGGCCCTCGCTCGCGTCAGCGCTCCATGCCGCACCCGCCTCGGTCGTCATCGCCTCGGCGATGGCGCCGATCATCTCCGCGCTGCGCCGCAATTTGTCGCTCGGTTTGCGCGCCTCGGTCATTGCTGCGCGCTTTCACCTCAGATTCGGCCATCTCCGCTGCCGGATCTAGCCTCCTCGTCGCCGCCGCGTCTCCCTTGCGTGCCCGCCCGCCTGCCGAGGGCGGATGGTAGGAGATGTTGGCTGTTTGGTTGGGGTGGTGGTGGAGCTGAGAACATTTTGGAGTAAGCTCTTTGGTGTTTGTGTGGCTGCTGCTATAATCCGGCCTTTTGAGTCCTTTCTTGAGTCTTCTATTAGCGTCTATCCATGTTCGTAGCCTTTCTTTATCAGTTCGTCAAAGCCATGCAAGTCCACAAATTTCTTGTCAGTCAGCCTGATTTGCTAGCCACAAATTTTTTTGTCAGTCAACCGACTGCTTTGCTAGCCACAATTCATCCACTTGGATAAGCGTGGTCATCTTCTTCCTTTTGTATAGCCGCAACCGCTGCTCTTCTTTTTGAGCCGCTGTAGATCATAGAAGTCTTTATGATGCCGCCGTTTCTCTTTGAGCTACTACCCCAAGCTTCTAAGGCCGCTGCGCTTCTTCTGCACCGCACCTTCGTTGTGTTTCTTGTGCGCTGTGCTGCCGCCGTCTTGGATTTCAATCTGTGCCGCTATACTTCTATCTCCCTTTTCGGTTTGATTTGACAAGCTCTCTCTACTTATGTCACCTTCCACATCCTTTTCGCCGTGTTACGGTGGTTGACTTTGCTCCTGCTTACCTCTACCTTCTCGGCTCTTACACTTTGTGCTTTATGGGCTGCTGCATGATTTCGAATGGGAGTCGATATTTCCGATACTATTTTCCAAGAGCCGCACGCTATGACGACATGTCTAAGACTCAGATTTTAGATTTCCCTATTTTAGTGTCAACCCTTTCAAATGCAATGCTATTGCATATTCTTGCATTTGAGGGGGTGGGGGGTGTTAAGGGTAGAAGTGTCATTCCTATATGTCTAAGGCTTGGGTCCTTGTAGTCCTTATACTATTTATATGCCCTATGGGTTATTGCAATACAACAAGCTTCCTTCATATTTACATGTACATCATGTGTTGTAAACTATGTAGTTATGTAATTTGTCCTTGGCTTTGTTTCTGTTTGGAATTAATTATAATATGAACATTTTCTGAAGAATCATATCTGTACATCCATTCTTGCCTCTTTTCTTATTGGTTGGATGTTGTTAATCGATGGGTGTGCAAACTTTCCATAACAGAACTTTTAGCATGCAAAACTAACTTATGTAGTTCATTGATTTTATAAGATTTCTTCATCCTGTTTATTTTTTACAATTCCAAATGGTTCAGGATAGGCTTGGATGTGGGTTTATTTTTTTTTACTACTGATAAATTGTTAATTTTCAGCTCATGAATAAGTTAGCAAAACTTATAAATAGATGAAAATAGTATGTTAGAAATTTAATTAGTAAACAATAGATCATATATTGTGATGGTTGTTTCTCTAATTTAGGTTTACTATATGCTTATGAAATTTCCATTTCTATCATGTGCAGAGTACATGGGACCAAAGCAGCCGAGCTGCCTTTCATTGCTACTTTTGCGGACTATCGCCGTCTAGGGATGTGCCGGAGACTGATGAACACCATTGAAAAGGTATGTAAACTAGAGTTAGGAAATCAGATACAAGTGTTCTGAAGAAAATTACGGACTTCTTGTGATCATGTACCATGATAACCTCGTACAGTGGGAATTCAACTTTACTATAGATGTTAGGATGTAATTTTCTTCCTTCTAAATACTTGTCTGGTTTGGTCTTTCTCAATGTTATTGTCAGTCTTATGCATGCTTACATATCTAGATTTGACCATGTGAATTTTCCTTTCCTTTTAATACAGATGCTGAAATCGTTTCACGTTGAGATGTTGGTCCTTTCTGCCATCCCAGAGTTGGTTAATACATGGGTCTCAGGATTTGATTTCAAACCTATAGAGGATGATGAGAAGAAACAACTTCGTAATGTTAACTTGATGTTGTTTCCTGGGACATCGTTGCTAACCAAAAGATTGGATGGAATTATAGCTGCAAAACCAGGTTAACAATCTTCTGCTTACCAACGGCAACATTTGTGCTTTCTGCTTTATGAATTTGGATTATAGCTGCAAAACCAGGTTAACAATCTTCTGCTTACCAACGGCAACATTTGTGCTTTCCGCTTTATGAATTTGGACTTTGCGTCATTCATTCCTTCCATATGTTGTTGTACCTATAATAATACTCAAGTTTTTGGAACCATGCAGAAGAGGAAAAAGATGCATGTGATGTTTCTGGATTACCTACTGTTAAGTGTTTGCCTAATGGGAAAGAAAGTGAGCATCTTGAACTCCATGACCTTGACTTATCAGCGACGGAGTTCAATGCTGAGGTTGCAATGAATGGTTCTCTCAGAACAGTGAAACATGATTGTTGTCCCACAGCATGGTTTAATTCTGCTAAGGTTTGGTCCATCAACATTATGAGGCTGTAAGCTTTTCTTGGTCATGTGGAAACAAAGGACTACTTTTTGCTTACCAAACATTATGGTAGACTGGTAGTGATGTTAATCCAGTTAATCCAGTCCCTCAGTTGAAACTTGTAGGTGTGGGACCTTGTTAAAACGCACCTGATACAAGTACTTCCATTCAAATAATGACTTGACTTATTAATTTAGAGAAAATCAAGTCTCTGATATATGGGACTTTTAAGCGATGTAGCTGTAATTTCTCATGCAGAAAAAATTCTCTACAGACACGATAACTCTCATAATTTGACTATTATGTCAAATCTCAAAATCATCCATTGAATTGATAGTGCTATCTTCCACTCCGGAAGAAATCCAGAGAATTATGTCATATATTGAGGTTAAGGTTCATGCAAATGTAGTCTAAACTCTAAACTGGGTATTATTTATTTGTTCTAGATTTCCAACCTTACCTTTATCTCTTCATAATGCATGGTTGTATCATATGCTTGCAATGCTTGCCGTTTTTCATTGTCACTCGTAATTGCCCCAAATGTTAAAGTTTGCATTCAGTACACAGAAACAAGCACACCAGTGTGAGCTTTGCATACGCGTATAATCCGGTTTTATTGTACCGATTTAATGGTCAAATCCTAATGTTTTGCAGCCACAAGCACGTCAATATTTTTTCACATTCTCATGTTTTGCTGAAGATGTGCATTATAACCATAACTTATACCTGCATTATGTTTTCATGTTGTTTTGCAGCTAGCTGTTGGGGAAGTCTGATTTTATTATAAAATAATTTTTTTGGCTGTCTTTGGGGATTGCTCTGCATTGGCGAACTTTGTCTTGCTGATCTATGGCTGAACATAGTTTATGCCAGCACAATTATATTTAAGCTTGCCGCTGTGTGCAATCTACTTTTTCCAGGTATGCTCCTAAGACTTGTTTGAAAGAAACTTGTGCACCTTTGATTGTTGCATGCCCCCTTCTTTCTTTGTTTCAAGCAACAATGGTTGCCTGTGCTCATAAAAGATGCAGAATTCAAGGCCTTTGGGAGAACATCAGACACCCAATTAAACAATTAACAAAAGAATATATCTATTGTTACTCGTAAGTCATAATTGACAATTGTTCCATCTAAGATATCACCTTACTTGTAACAAAGTTTGAAGTAATGAAGCTCAAACCCATTAACTTGACTAGCCTGTCCGAATGGACAGCCTGATAACTAATACCAATTCCAACTGATTGTATGTAATTTTTCCCCTCTTGTCTGGTGCTTCTTTGTCTCAGCATTCTTTAAGTTCTTTTCTCTTTAGTCCTAATGCTGTGTGATGGTTGCTCATTTAAGCATTTTCTCTGTAATACCAAACTGCATTATTTTCAAAAAAGAAGCCATCAACTGTGATTCCTCTCATTAAATTCTCATCAGAGCTGTAGGCTATTGGATCAGATGAGCTAAATCAGCCAAGAATTTTGATTGCATTGGAGAGAACAGAGAAGGCAGTAAAGCTAAAATCCAAGAAACCACCGCGTGGTGTGATCTATCCCTGCAACATGCAAAGCCGCATTTTGCTCAGGAGAAGTGCTTCCCTGAACTAGGGTAATGTTTGTGGTCAGTCTTCTGAGACAGAACGCTAGACATGTGCAGTACGCCAGGACCCGAGTTGAGAACTTGAAAAGATCACTTGGACATTTCAAACAGACGAAAGATTTGGACACAGTGGGATTGATAATGCATGAAGAAGAATACATTTGACCCTTAAGTCCTTGTTGAAGGGAGGTTTATCTAAGCTGTTTTTGCTGGGCACGAAAAGGGGTACCGCAGAAACATGATAGACATTTGACTATTTGAGTATTCGACCCGTCTGAAGGGTATCGATGCTTGTGGCTAGCAAAGCCATCTAAGCTGTGTGAGTTTGGGGTATCAGAAAGAGGGAACTGCAGGGACCGGAGTGGATATTATACGAGTGTCGTGTATTCTTTTTATGGGGATTCTACTGGAAAGTTTGATTAACGACACGGCAAACAAACTGATGCAATTCCGTCCGGGTACAAGCACTGACGATATGCTGAGAAGTAAGCTCCCTCTCCATTAAATGCTTAAATGGTCATTTGATATTTTACTTGATTCCATATTATGTTTTTTTCATGTGCAATGTTGTTTGAGAGTTAGGTTAAGGTGGCAGTGAGCCAGTGGTGGCAGACAGCATAAACTTGTAGCCTTAGTCAACATACTTCACTGTTACAGCTTCAGTGTTTTGTTGGGCTAAACATACCTGTCACGGAAACATCATCCAGATTTAACAATTATACTCAGGCACTTGCACTTCACAATCTCTGTGCTAATTACCCACTAAGTCACCTCTGTCTTTTACTATGCGCCCTTAACAAATAGGGTCTAGTCTTTACCTGTCTAGCTTCAAAATTTACCTTGTTCTGGTATTTGTTTGCTGTGCAAGATAATTGACCTTCGTTTTTCATCGTGATCTGTGTCAGGACTCCATGGCGCTTTGTGTGGCAATGCTGGTGAACTAACAGCCCATTCATCAGATACGAGCAACCCTGCCCTGCAAATGGCCGTAATGTCTTCAATATGGTTCATTCGAGTCCCCTCCGGGGTCCAGCATTTTTGGTCTGATAAGATTATACGAACCTCGCAGCAGCAGCTGCTCCTGGTACTATGTAGGCAGGTTTGGTCGCACCAGTGGTACGTCTCAAGACTCTTGAGCCAGTTACTTTCAGATCCGATCCAGTACCAAGATATCAAGATTTCAAGTTTGTATTGGAAAAATTCGCTATTTTTGTTAAATATCCGCATATTTGGAAGTATTGTTGTAAGGCAAGCACTTTTGCCTATTTTAATATGTAGCCCTTTGGGTGAAATTGTTGATGTGTTGATTACCATTTTTTTTTTAAAAAAAATGTTCATTTCTATTTCTACTTTGATACTACTGCAAAACAAACACTGGAGTATGCTTATCAGGTTCAACTTCTAGTTTCTGGCTTTTAATTTACTATTTCTTAATTTCGTTTTTTTCTATCTTTTTACCTTTTTTCTGGGTATTACTTCGTATTATTCCATGATGGGACTAATATGTTTTCTATTTTTAAATTTAATTACATTTCCATCGTTGAGCGCCCTCTTTTAAGTGCCCTCTTAAGTACTGAGTAGAGCAGAACATGCATCTTTACTGTTTCTCTTCGTGCATCTTTACCGTTTGTCTTCATCCATGTCTTAGCCCCGTTTGGCACAGCTCCACCACCGGCTCCTGGAGCTGTTTGGAGCCGTTTTGTGCCAAACGGGTTACAACAAAATAGCTCCACCTAAGGAGTCCCTTAAAACCTGCTGAGACAAAAGTAGCTCCTTGGGTGGAGCTGAAAAAAGTAGCTTCACCCAGCTCCACTTGTGAAGTAAAAAAAACAGCTCCACTTGTGAAGTGGAGCCGTGCCAAACGGGGTTAGAAACAAAATAACATTAGGAACTCGAGAAAATGAAATGAAGTAGACAATTCTTTCTCCAGAAAGAAATGGGAGCGTACAGTGCATGGCAAATTCCGAACCCAAAAGAAATTAATTGCAGTTCATTCTGCAAGGGAACATACATACATACATACATACATACATACATACATACATAATGCATAATAGAAGCAAAAGCGAAGGTAGGAAGCTCATCGAAATGGAACAAGAGATTGGAAAGCAGGCACTGCAGCACATCATCACTCGGAAGGCGTCGGCGTCGTCCTCTGACTGCAGGGGCGGGAGGAGCTGCGATTTGCGGCGGAAGGGGGACGGCGAGGAAGTGCTTGGTCTTGGAGATGGGGCGTGAGCTCGACGACGTCGCCGACCTTGAATTGGTTGTCCGGGTCGTGCGCCTGGTACTTGTTGTTGATGCGCTCCTGGCGCTTCTACTTCGGGTGCGGCGCCAGCCTCTTCGAGAGGAGAGGAGAGGAGTGGAGAAGTGTCCGGTGTTTACATTGGCTTTTGGCAAGAGCTGATAAGGTTTTTCCAATGATGCTGATCGCTCAAGGGTTAGCAGAGCTCCCATGCTTCTCCCGTTGAAACAACGTTTCCCTTTTCATCCATCAAAACTCAAGTCATGCTCAATGCATCAATGATGAAACCTGTCCATTTGTTGCTCTTAGTGAAATCCACTCCTATTATAAGATTAGATGACCTATTTGTTTCTGGGGGAGTGGATCTGATATGGGTTTATCTGATCTTCTCGATGTAGAATTGAGATACTCGTGTGCCCTATCTTAATTCGTAGTGATGCTCTGTTGCCAATACAAGAACGACCACTCTTTGATTAACAAGAATACACACGTTGGACTTCACGACCACCTTGCTCTCAATCCCCAATGGAAAATTTGAACGATCTTGAAGTAATCCTAATTTTTCTCATGATGGTCTGCACCAGCATTGAGAGTGTACGGTTCACCACCTCTGCTTTGTCCATTGGTTTGTAGGTGACAAGTTGTCGAAAAGAGCAACTTTATACCAAGCCTAGCCCACAAAGTCTTCCAAAAGTAGCTAATAAATTTGACATTACGATCGGAAACAATGTCTCTTAGCATAACATGCAATCTCACGATTTTTCTAAAAAACAAGTCAGCTACATGTGACGCGTCGTTGTTCTTGTTGCAAGGAATAAAATGAGCCATCTTAGATAATCTATCCACAGCTACAAAAACTGAATTCCGCCCCTCTTAGTCCTAGGCAATCCCAAACAAAATCTATGCTAATATCTTTACAAAGTGCACTAGGAACTGGCAGTGGGGTTTACAAACCATGTGGATTAAATTTTGATTTAGCTTTAGACATGTTATACATCATTGGATGAACCTTTCGATGTCTCATCTCATTTTTGACCAATAAAGTGATCGGCCAACATCATGTATGTTTTCTCTTTCCCAAAATGTTTCATCAATCCAACTGCATGAGATTCCTACAACAATAACAAACACACAGACGAATCTAGAACATATAGCTTGTTAGCACGAAAGAGAAACTCATCATGGATATGATGCTTATCTCATCCTTTTCCATCTTTGCATTTAGAATATGGTTCTAAAAATTCATGGTTAGAAGTGTACACGTCTTTCAAACTCTCTAATCGAGGTACCTTTACTTTTAATTGAGTTAAAAGTACATTCTTTCTAGATAATGCATCAGCTACCATATTCTCTTTGCCTTTCTTGTATTTAACAATGTATGAAAAATTCTTAATGAATTCAATCTATTTAGTATGTCTGACGATTCAGTTTAGCTTGATCTTTTAAATATTTCAAAGCTTCATAATTAGAATGAATAATAAATTCTTTAGGCCAAAGGTAGTGTTGCCAAGCCTCTAAAACACGCACAAGAGCGTGCAATTCTTTGTCATAAATAGAACAATTTAATTGTGCACCGCTAAGTTTCTCACTAAAGTATGTAACATGTTTTCTTTTTTACATAAAAACACCATTAATACCTATTCCACTAGCATCACATTCAATCTTAAAAGTTTTAGTGAAATCAGGTAAAACAAACGATGGTGCTTTAGTCAAACATTTATTTAATTCAGAGAAGGCTTTATCTTGTGATTCTTCCCATTCAAAAGTAACGCCCTTTTTAGTTAATTTATTTAATGGGACAGAAATGGTGTTGAAATATTTCACAAAACATCGATAAAAACCAGCAAGCTCATAAAAGCTATGAATTTGACTAACATTTATAAGAGTATGCCAATTTCAAATAGCTTCAATTTTAGATTTATCTACTTTAATTCTTTGAGCTGAAACAACATAGCCTAAAAACACCACTTTGTTTGTGCAAAAAGTATATTTCTCAAGATTAACATATAATTGTTCAGTTCTTAGCACTTCTAGCACTTGACTAATGTGTTCAATGTGTTCTTTCAATTAGCGGCTATATATCAAAATATCATCAAAATAGACTATCACAAATTTTTTATTGAAGTGTCTCAAAACATGGTTCATTAATCGCATGAATATACTAGGAGCATTAGATAAACCAAAATGCATCAGTAACCATTCATACAATCTAAATTTTATTTTAAAAGTTGTCTTCCACTCATCACCATGTCTCATTCTAATTTGATGATATCCGCTATGCAAATCAATCTTAGAAAAGATAGTAGAACCACTCAATTCATTAAGCATATCATCTAACCTACGAATAGGTGACGATAACGAATGGTAATATTGTTGATAGCTCTACAGTTTACGTGCATTCTCCGTGTACTGTCTTTCTTAGGTACAAAAATAATAGAAATGACATAAGGACTAAGATTTTCATATGCATACCTTTTTTTTTTCATAAGCGCTTTCACTTGCCGCTGAATTTCTTTTGTCTCCTCCAGGTTTATGCGGTACGGCGGATTGTACTCTCTTTTTTTGTTTTGAACTTGTTTTCACCATATGAGTGCATAATCAGTGAATTCAAGCACGGCCATGTGTATCTTCTTTTCTTTGTAATAATTGTGCAGACAGAACACCTTGTCCACCTTGAGGTCCCAAGTGAGGTAATCGTCAGGATCGTGTGTAGCTAAAAATGTTGGCATGGTAAATTTAAGTTTACCAAACATCTCCTCATTTAGTCGATCATCGTTGTAACGGTTACGGCGGCGGTAGCTATCATCGTGATGCAAAAAGTCATCATCGTCGAAGTGTGGTGCTCCTCCGCCACGGCTTCCATGTCCATGGCCCCTCCCTGGACCATGGAAGCGCCCCCTTCACCTCTACAAATAACTCAATCTCACTCTTTTCTCGCACAAGTTCCCATCTTTCCAAAGTGAATTAAAGCCAATAAGAACTTATACTTGGTAGAAACTACAATAGCAAAGTGATGATCAAGCGAATGTAAGAGTGTTTACAATTGCACAATAACTGTTATTTAGTGGAGCTTGGTATGGAGTGTATATTATATGTAATCTGAAATTCTTGATGTTGTAAAAAGTTAAGTAATAATTCAAACTAGAATACTTTATCTTAGTGCTGATCTATTATGTTTATGTGAAGTGTATGAATTCACACGCAAAGATCAATATAACTCAATGCAAACAAAGAAATGAGCTAAATAGATGCAATCTAAAATTGAGAATTAATTAGCTTATTTTGCACCAAGTACTAGGAGAATCAGTAGCCCATTGCAATAATATGAATATAGGCGCACAAGATTACTTCAAGAAATTAAATTACACAATCAGAATTTATGGATTAAAATTAACTCATTCAAATTCGGCCAATGCTTTCTTTTCTTTCTTTTTCTCTTTTTTTACTTGCTCAAGCCGTGTTGTTTTTTATTCGGCTACCTCATTTTTCTCTCTTTTTTACTCAAATGCTCAACTAGAGTTTAGTTGTCCCTTGATTTTATACAAATCAAAAATATTCAACAAGGTGTAAGATAATTTATTAAATAGTCATAAGTGTAATATTCAAAAGCTACTCTCAAGATAAAGAAAATAAATATAAGTGAAGCTCAGCCTAGACTCAAAAGTGCTCAACGGCTAATCAGTCAAACCGAAGCACAAGGAAAAAACTACGTAGCGTTGTATTCAGTCTCCTCTAGTGATTTCGGATGCTACTCTTTGATGAGACATGGTTAACTTCCAAGGATAATAGTCGGTTTGGCCAAAAGGATTCGGCAGCCGCGAGGCAAACCAATTCCACGTGGTGACACTGATGGTTCGGTCAGCAGGAGCAACGTGGCACTGATGGCTCGGTCATCCGGCCAGCAGGAACGGTTCCGTCAAGCTGACAGCAAGATGGCGCAAAGGCCCACAGACAGCAGACCGAACAGTAAGTCTTGGGTTGATACTTTTAACACCGTCGGCGTACACATAAAGATAGGACCAGCTACAAATTCAAGCTCCATTAAATTAGTTTTAATGATAATGACAAATACAATTGTGAGACTAATATGTTTATTTATTATGATATTGCTTTGTTTCATTTGAATGAAAATGTGAAAAACATAAGAGATATGTATTCAATATCACATTCTTATCTTATTGCATTCGGATCCGAAATATAGAATGAACTTCATCAAATAAATAAAACTTGAATTTGTGTATATGCTTTTATAAAACTGACATGGTTAAGATCTGTGTGATCGAACACTAGCGTGATCGAACCAATACGGTCGGATCCAACATGGTCGAGATCTGTGTGATCGAAACCAGCGTGGTCGAAACCGGCATGGTCAAACCAGCGGGGTCAGAACCGATGTGGTCTAGATCTATGTGATCGAAACCAACGCGGTCGAACCAATGTAGTCGAGACCTATGTGGTCAAAATCGACGTGGTCGAACTGACATGATTGATACAACGTGATCGAAGATCGACGTGGTGGTTGGAGATCATGTGATCTAAGATTGACGTGGTCAAAATTCAACATGGTCGACGTGGTCAAGACCTAAGTGGTTGAAATCAACGTGGTCGGAGACCAGCGTAGTCGAAAACCTGTGTGATCGATTCGAACAACGTAGTCAAAGACCGGTGTGATCGGAGACCAGCGTAGTCAGAGACTTGTGTGGTTAAACTGAACAACGTGGTCAGAGACCTGAGTGGTTGAACCATCTGACGTGGTTAGGGACTAATGTAGTTGATGATCGGTGCTTTTGACCAACACTGTGTGAGCGGTCTGATCGGCTCTGTGTGAGCGGTCCGCGAGTAGTACTACCAGCTCTGTGTGAGTAGTACTTTTGATTTGCGGAACGACCGGCTTGTGTAGTGATGCATTTTTTCAGAGAGACATCTGTGTGGAGTCTTCTCATCCCTGAGAAAATCAGTAGTTCTGCACGCTACGGTACTTCTGATGATCGGTAGTACAGGACTTTGCACGTCAGAACTACTAGATTTATCTACAACAGCTAGTTTTCTGACCGTTGCTGAGGGGCGTGAAAGTACTGGCTGTTTGCCTATGGTACTTTCGAAAATCCTATCTTTCTATCCTAACGGTTAGAGTATGACTTTTGGCACTCCATTTCACTCTCTTGATTTAGTGTGAGATCCTTCTCTCAATTGTGCATGTGCTGCATCTTGTGATCAAGGAGAAAGGTTCTAGATTGCATGTGTTATATCTAAAGGTGAATTGTGTATCCACTCGAGCTTGTGCATTTGTTGCACGTAGTGAGAGTCAAGAAAGGGGTTTAACTTATTATTCTTAAAGTTTGCTGTCTCCTAGACAGTGTTGGAGGCGTCGTGTGCGGTGATGTTTCTCAAAGAAGGTTGTGAGAAGACTCGGTAAAATTGTGAAGGTTGGAGCTCACCTACCCGGAGTGAGAAAGAGTTACCACTAGTGGATTGGGGTATTCTAGCTTAATTCATGGAGTCGGTCCAATTCGTTTGCACTAACCTTAGCATGGACTAGGAGAGACTGGTAAGTCTCTGAACACCACGGTAAAAAACAACCTTGTCAATTGTGATTTATTTTTTGTGCTCAATTTATATTCAAGCAATTTACATTCATAGATGTAAATTGATTGTTTGTCATTCTATTCTAGAATTGCAAACCTTGACACAGTCTTATCTTGAAGCCACACTATTTAACTTTCGGCTTCTAAGAGATAAAATCTATTTGAAACAGTCTTATGAGAAAATTTAAATCATATTCTGGTCCTATCGAATGCGGTAGTTGAACAGTATGGATAATTAAAAATTTCAAATCAATTTCCCACCCATGTCCAGCACCAGCTCAAAAAACACTTCGGCGAGAGACTCGTTCGATCTTTTATTGTTGGGAATGAATTAATACAATCCTATCGAGGATAGAACAAACCTACACCTAACCTTTTCTCCCATAAAATACATACTACAAAACCTTTCAACAGCTCAAATGTTGCCGCGGGGGTGTCAGTGGAATGACAAAACAAAACCTAGTCCACTGAAAACAACCAATAACCACAGCCTTTGGACTAAACAGAGGAAACAAAAACATCCTGTCGTGGTAATTCTTACCACTCACTTGTGCTGGAGACAAAGCACACGACGCTTTGAGCAGTCTTCTGTGGACTATAACTAGCATACAATACCAACCAGGCAGAATCTATCACATCATATAAAATCGGACACGCTCGACTATTTGACTTGGCCGAATCTCATGCCCCAGCACTTCCTCCTTTCTGATGTTTGCCTCCGATGGAATAGTGACAATAAATAACAGAAATTTCTTGGCATCCTCATACTCCATATCTGGCTAATCTCCGCACAACTGCTGGTTCTAGGGTGGACATGCATTGTTCCCAACCCCCACTTCCAAGCATCTAGGGAAAATATTTTTTTTTTGTTAGTTTCTTGCATATGCCATACAACTGGAATGGGGAATTGTTTACAAGAACAAGAAAAATGAAAGACTCAACTACTGTACCTGCTTGTAGCCATTCAAAATCTGGCACACTTCATTGTGTAGACCTTCACTTTTTATCTCCTGTGCACAAATAAAGTGAGCTCATATGAAATACTAGTGTTGAAAAACAGATCTGATAAAAATTGCATCTCACATTCCAACTTGCACAGGCCTGGCAGATGTAAGCTAGTGAACCCACTGCCCCTGATGGGTTTGCTGCAACCTAGTAGTATAACACGCAGTACCTTTTGTAAGTACATCACTCACAGCTATGATAAATGTAACAGCAAGCATTACGTAAAGAGATGTGGATTTACCATTGCACATAGACCATGGAATGCATCCTCTTTCTCAAAATCATCTCTTATCCTGCACAAGACAGAAAATTAGCTCCATAAAGTATGCAATAGAGAAAATTATGTGCCACGTCTCACATGTTGTCAAGACTCAAGAAAGCTACAAAACAACATTCTTTCTTAACCCTTTGGATATACCATAAAGGTTCCAGAAAAGGGACGCTTACATGCACAAGGCATTGCACCATGCTTGCATAAAATGGTCCATATGAGGGGCCACAACGTCTGGACAGACCCAGCAAAGCCTCCCAAGAGTGATTGCACTGTTTTCAAGAAGTGACTTATTCAAACCCTGTTAATATGGCACAGCACACAATACATTTAGCTGAAATGCTCACTCAACTAGAAAACATGGTAAAAAAAATTAAAAACCAATTACCTCTGGAGATTTTAGTATAGGAACCAAGCATGAGACAACAGTGATCACCACAGGTGAAATTTCTTTGCCAATCTGAAAAGGAAAAAACAGTCAGACTTGCAAGCTGTTTTACAAATACCACTGTATTAGTATGTCAGAGCCTCAGAGGCACAAAACTAAGCATCCACCGCTCACCAACCTATAAGTGCAATTTTGAAGTTGCCATGTGGTAAGTGACAGCATGTGTCAAATAATATGCACTAGAAGCAGTAAACAAAAGTATATGCTGACAAACTAGTTAGGGCACCTGCAAGAATAATGTACTTGCCCAGAAGAAAGGAAACACCTACACTGTGTGGAATATTAATCTAGTATAGCTAGGTGGCACGGACCTTGATTGCCAATTCTCCAATGGCCCAACAAGCATTGTTAGCTACTGATACAGCATCCTTCACAGATTGTGGGTTCTACAGTAATGAAATTATGTAAGAAATAAATCAAGATAATACTGAATAGACCACACAGAATATACTTACCAGTTGCTTTGCTGCAACACTAAGGAATTCTTGAAGGCGTGTATGCAAATGTACAGGGCAAACCTAGAATATGAAAAGGTGTTATTTTTCATAGGCTGAAAATTGTCTTAAGAGATAACAGTGAATTTTGGTGATTTGCAGCCAACCCTAGAAAGGTCCCCCAGAAGGGCCAGAGCGCTTTGTCGAACATCAGCTGCTTCATCCATGCAGCATTGCAGAAGTAGATCTCTCAAATTGCTTTGTGCAACCTAAACAAAAAAGGAAGATGGCTTACACAATATCAAAGTGTTGCCGATATAATACACTAATTTGAAGTATCTAATCAACAAATAGAGGACAAGCAGTATTAAGAATAATCTTCTTCTACAACTCCCAATTTTATCATTCAGTTAATGCATGGTTAGCGTTACCACAAACTTCTCAATCAATTTACTTGCCAACCTCTCATCTCTACTATGTACCGATTATATCAACCTTAGTTACAGCTCATAGTTGATAGTTTAGCATATTACGGACAACCTGCTCTAATGGGTCTTAAAAAAGGCTGGCTTTGCTTTCTGCCATTAATCAGCATTGCCAACACATGCAAGCACCTAAAATTACTCACAGGTGGTCTACGTTGAGAACCTTGAGCTACACAAGTGGAAGTACCCCTCTCAAGAAAACCCATAAAAAAACTATGTCCAACACGCCCTGGCGGGGACTTAAGCTTGAGCCATCTCACACAACAGGTAGCCTTTACTGCTGAGCTATTTACTATGCACCACAACTATCACTTGTTTACAAGGGCAGAAGGCCTACTCTGCTATCCAGTTACATTGACGCCGAAGCATGGTTTCTAAAACTCCCTTGCAATCACTTCTTTTGTTATGTATGGTTATTGCAAAGATCACTTCTAAAACTCCCATATCACCTTAAAAGATCACATTTTTGGGGGATTTTACTCCAAATCGACTAGCACTAGTGCTGGTTCCACCCAGATCACTAACCAGATCTTACACTGTGAATTTGGATTGCTCGGGTTGTGCTTAGTCCACTCGTCAAAATTTGGTATGACTTGCTTGTAGGTTGATGGTCCAAAGTGTAAGAGGGCAACAGGCATTCTTGAAAAACAAAAGAAAAAGGCATCGAAAACGGCAGAAAAAGGTAAATTCAATCAGTCATGGTATTATTTTTCTCACAATACTCGGTGGTAATATTTTAGCTTCTCATATGTAGGACCTTGTACGCAAATGTCAAACCCAAATGTGATGCTTGATGATACACTGCCTTCTAGATATTCATCTCTTCCTACCATCTATGGAGAATTTGCCAGTCTACTATGTGTAGCTTGCCATGAAAATACTTCCTTCAGAAGATTAGATTTTGAAGATAGTCCAATGCATCCGGTACTTAAATGCACTACTTTAGGTTCGATGAATGGTTCTATGAATAAACTAACTTTGGTATTTATGTGCACTACTGCTCGTTGATGTTCTACACTTTGTTTCACTGACCTACTGCCAAAAAAATATATTGATCTTCTGCATGGTGGAGGAGGTTTTAGTTCATGCTGGCTGCATGAGCAGCAAAAATGCAACTGGTTGTGGAGGGAGGAAGTTTTTTCTCATCATCTTAACTGGTACGAAGCTGGGGATGTTAAGATTTATTGGGAATTAATGCGAATGCACTACCATCCTCGTTCTGATTTCCTCTCATTTATGCACTTGTTGAATTTGCTCCAATTACTGACATTGATACTTTCAATAGCCATGATGGTTTCCCAGACGATGAACAGGAACAGCCATCACTTGTTGATACTTGTTTATCTAATAGCTTTTATCCACAATTTGTTTAAATCTGTCATCTTTCTGCAGCATAATCAGGAACTATGGCCAAACTAATGTAGGGTGATGCCTGGAGATAACATGGAAGACATTATGTTTTGCTTAAGTACCGCAAACAGTAGGTCTGAGGTATAACCACCATTAGCTGGGTGATGATCACTGAAACTCTGTGTACTAGTAGGTTAAAGCAGTAAACTGAAACTCTTGTGTAATTCATGATGCATCCTGTAGGTTTGCTTCTGTGAGTATATCTGGTTCTTTTGGACAATGTTGTATCAACTGGAGTTGAGAAGCACCATTCCCTGTAATACCATGTTCATAATCTTGAATGTTCCTTTCTGTTCCCTTTTTTCCACTTCTAACAGTAAATTGGATAAAAACGTGCGATTTGTACAGTCTCCTTGTTCGCTACACCAATTTTTAGTCTGTTATTGGAGTTCCTTGTTCAGCACATGCAGTGTTTTGCACGCTTGATCAGCACAAGGGAACTGGCTTCTAAGCACCCCAACAGTCTACAACCTGTCTTCACTACCGCTGTCTACCACTCATTCTCAAATTTTCCTACATGAAAGTCTCAACTGTTGGCGATATGTTGGTCAAGATGTCTTACCATGTGTTAATACTAAATCAAGCCATCTTGTAGTCTCAATCGTGTTATTTTCATACTCTTGCCATGCTTCTTTGGCTCGTTACTGGGAATCTCATTCTAACAACCGCTAAAACATTTCCCACACAACAAAACTTATAATTATGTATTAAAAAAGAAACAAGCCATATACTAAGTCAATCAATGTATCAGAAGGCATGGAAGGATATCTTCTACTGAGTACCAACATCGATAATCTCAAAGAAAACCAAGAGTCATTCATACTGTCTAACAATAGCAATACATCAATAACAAAACAATCTCAATAATAAAAAAAATCATTGACCAAACTCCAAAGAGTTGAATTTACCAGGCTTTCAATACCGGCACCAAGTCCTTCTGCAAGTCCTGACAACAGGTCCAACGAGCAGACAATGAATTCCTTATCATATAAGGCCCCAGCTGCAGCAGGATCAACCTGCATGTAGAAAAGAGAGATACCTCAAGAAACAGAATGGCATAAGCTTATCTTTGATGTAATTGGACCTTGTAGCATACTCCCAGCAAATATTAATGTCAAATAGATTGATTTTATAGTTGGCCTAGGTCGAGGGCACTGAACAGACCGGACAGCATGCTACAACAGGGAGAATACCTCTGTGCGTAGATGAAACCAAAATTAAGAACAACACTGTTCACAGGACATGTAACTAATAAGAAGCAACCCTTAACATGTCTTCCATAACAACAAAAATGACGAAGAAGACACATTATGTATTCAATGTTAACCAATTTACACCAAAACAGCTAGAAAAGTATAGTTTTATTAAGTGGGTTGGAACTTGGAACGATCCAACTTGATATCACATTATTAATTTCTCTTTCATAAAAGTTACAAAGAAGACACATTAAGCACTCGGTTTTAACCAATTTAATAATAAACAGCCAAAAAATATAGGTCTCGTTACACATGTAGAGGTTGCAGGGTTATCACATAATCACATTGTATAGGGGGCTCATTGCATAGTCTCCCATGTATATACTTGGCCTTTTGGCCTATTGGAATACAAACCCACATTCATAACATGGTATCAACCCATGAGAGGGCTAGGGTTAAGGTTTCCCAACCCTAGCCGCCCGTCGCCGCACCTCCCCCACGGCCCCGTGCACTTGCTTCCGCCTCCTGGCCGCCGCACCGTGCCCCTGCGCACACACTGGGCGCCGCGTAGCCTGCGTCTCGCGCCCGCGCGCGCACCACCGACGCCACCCGACCGCCTCAGCCGCCGCCCGACTTCCTCCTGCCGCGCTAGGTTGCCCGCGAAGCTCTGCGCCTCCAGCCGTTGCCGCCCGACTGCCTTCCTCCATGCCGCCCCAGTCTGCCCGCCGCCGGCCAGGCTTGCCTCCCCCCTGGCCGCCTCTCAGCTAACTCCTAGCGCCGCCCAGCTCGAGCAAGACGCCACCCAGCTAGATCTGGCCTGACGCCGCCTAGACCAACCATCTCCCGACCGTCGATCGGCCAGATTCGGTAGCTGACTCCTAGCTACCGCCTCGATCAGCTTCGGCTGCCTGCCTCGGCCACATCTGGCCGCTATTCCTTCGTCGCCGCCCCTGTCAGATCTGTGCTTGTGTCACGCCGATCGTCTCCCGCACATGATGGCCACCCACACTGCTATCCTACTTCCGAAGATCTTCGATGGGATGAACTATCCTGAGTGGGCCATGCACATACGAATCCACATGAGTCAGTGTCTTTAGGGCCATCTTATTGGCGAGAGGCCGTGTCCGTCTTGCCCTACACTGCCGGCTGCCCCTCAAATCCCTGTAGCTGCTGATGAAGCATCCCAAAAAGCTATGATCACTGCCTTTGAGGAGGCCATGGAGGTGTACCAGGCTTAGCTTCACTCCTACGAGAGGTGGCAGAACGATGAGTCTCGTGCTTCTGCCATACTGGTGGGTACCCTAACTGTCGCTACCTCCATGGATGTAGTGGAACTGCCAACATCTCAGCTGATGTGGGAGCGCCTTTGTGCCCACTACGAGCCGACGAGTGATGCTATGTATCTCTCGGTCGTACATCAAGCACACTCTCTTCAGTAGCTTGATGCCACGGTGGATGACTTCTACCAGCAGATGTCCACGGTGTGGCGTTAGCTAGACTCTCTGGGGCCCGACGTCTGTCGGACTTGTCCCTGCTGTGTGTCAGCATGCTCACCTAGAGACTCACCGTCTCTACGAGTTCCTGACATGTCTTCGGTCAGAGTTTGAGCCTATCCGTGCTCACCTCCTAACCCGTCAACCGCGTCCGTCCGTGCTAGAGGCTCTCACCACTGTTCGTGCTGACTCATCTTCGCAACATGGGTCAGTTGCAACCTACCTCTGTTCTGGCTGATCGGGCGTCTTCTCAAAGACTTGCTCTCTTTGCACGGTGCCTCCGGTACTGCCGTGGCGCGCCTCTATCTGAGTTTTCTTGCACCTTCTATGATCGCGATGGACACACGGTTCAGCAGTGCTACAAACGGAAGAACCAGGGCCACAGGGGTAGTCGCCCTCCCAAGGGCACTCGTGGCTCTTCTCAGTCAGGTTCTCGCCAAAGCTCCGCTACTAAGGTTCAACAGGAGATGCTCACTCTGCTTTTCGGCACATTACTGCCTCAGCTTCGTTCAGTCCTATGGTTCTGCTGCTTAGTCTTCTGGTGCTTCACTACCACCACCTCCTTCCTTAGGTATCTCATTCTCTTGGATTCTGGGTTCTGGTACTTCGTTTTATATGACACCAGATTCTACTCACCTCACCTCTATGAGACCTCCCGTTCTTCCTCACATAGTTATGACTGCAGATGGTACCTCACTTCTTGTTGCAAGACGAGGCACACTTTCTACTTCGCCCTTTCTTGTTCCTACAGTATCTCGTGTTCCCAAACTAGCTATGCAACTTATGTCTGCTGGTCAGATTACCGATCATGGCTGCTGTATCATTCTTGAGACTGACACGTGTTGTGTTTAGGATCGTTGCACTGGGACTCTGGTTGGGACTAGCCCTAGGCGTCATGACTCACAGCGTCTTTGGGAGCTCGACTGGCTGCACCTTCCTTCAACTGCCTCCACCAGGCAGTCGGTTCTCTCCACCGCCTCCGCCTCAGTCGCTTCCTCTATTGCCACCTTCGTCCAGTGGCATTATCATTTGGATCACATCGGAGGTTACGTCTATCTTCATTAGTTCGGAGTGGTGTTCTTGGTTCTATTTCTGGTGACACTTACATTGTACAGGTTACAAACTTGGCAAGCAGCTGCAACTCTCATGCCCCTCTAGTGACTCTCTCTGACCTTTTGACCTTGTTCCTTCTGATGTATAGGGTCCGACCTCCTTCATTTCAAAAGGGGGTCATCACTACTATGTCATTTTTATTGATAATTATTCTCGATATATTTGGTTCTATCTTATAAATTCTCGTAGTCAGGTACTTTCTATTTATCAGTCGTTTGCCACCATGGTACATACTAAGTTTGATTCAGCCATTCTTGTTCGTGTTGACTCTGTTAGTAAGTACCTATCTACTGCCCTTCGTCACTTTCTTGTTCACCAAGGTACTCTTTCTCAGTACTCTTGTCCTAATGCTTGTGCTCAGGATGGTGTTTCTGAGCGTAAGTATCGCCACTTGAGACCGCTCACGCTTTGATGCTTGCGTCTCATGTTCCGCCTCATTTCTGGGCTGAGGAAGTTTCTACGATTGCTTATCTAGTCAATCTGCAACCTTGATCTGCTCTTCAGGGTTGTACTCCGGTTGAACGTCTTTCTAGTAGGCCTTAGTACAGTCATCTTCGTTGTTTTGGTTGTGTCTATTTTATTCTTCCCCCTCGCAAGCGCACCAAACTGACTACTTAGTCAGTTGAGTGTTTTTCTTTGCTACAGTTCTGAGCATAAGGGTTATCGTTGTTATAACCCTGTGTCTCATAGGATGAGAATTTCCCAAGATGTCACTTTTGATGAGTCTCGTCCTTACTAGCCTCGGTCTTTCTTCACTAGTTTAGCGTATTCTGACGCGCTTTCTTTTCTAATTTTTCCTGATTCTCCGCTTCCTCCTCCGACTTTACCTTTATCACCCTCATCTCTTTCACCTCTATCTATTCCTTCCTCTTCAGAATCTTTATTGCTTCCACTACCTCTTCTATTGAGGTCGTCCCTCCTTTTCCGTTGCACTACTCTCGCTGTCCTCGCCTTGATACACCGTCAGTTGTGCCTCCTTCCACTCCTTCCTCTCTTCCGTTCCTGCTAGGTCCTACTCCAGTCTCTGCTCCTAGGTACGATCTTCGTGATCGTTGTTCAGTTAGGCCTCCTGAGTGCTACGGTTTTGCAGCCACTGCTCTTGCTGAGCCTATGACTTACCATGAGGCTGTTGCTCATCTGGAGTGGCAGCACACGATGGCAAAGAAGATTGCTGCTCTGGAGCGTACTGACATTTGGGATCTTGTTCCCCTACCTGCTCGTACCACTCCTATCACGTGCAAGTGGGTGTACAAGATCAAAACTCGCTCAGATGGTTCTCTTGAGCGTTGCAAGGCTCGTCTCGCAGCGCGTAATTTTCAGCAGGAGTATGGTCGTGACCAAGGTTAAAATCACGATTCTAGTCGTAGAATCATACAATTCTACGATCCCACAAAGCCAATCCGACTCAATCGTATCTTGAGTCGTACCTGGTAGAATCACGATCCTAGTCGTAGAGTCGTGTAGAATCGCAGTAGAATCATGGTATAATCGTAATAGAATCGTGTAGAATCAATATCATCCAAGATTATAAAAGATTTAGGTGTTTAGTTGTGTCCTATCCCTCAATTCAAGTTGTAGGTTAAATACTAAGTAGTTAACAGCTTAGTCATTAAGATTTGAAGGTTTGGAATAATAAAAATTAATTTAATTATTATTTATTTTACATTTTTATGTAAAATGATTAGATTATGGCAATATTGATAACATCGCTCTTCTAGTCGTAGCTCTCAATGACATAGAATTTAAACCATAATTCTAGTCATGAATAAGATATATTTATTAATCAAGTTAGATGCTAAATGACCAAATAAACACTCATATCACTCTTGGAATACATCGTGAATTGGAATAAATATATTTTGGTAGAATCAGGTAGGATCTTAGATTCTACGATTTCAGAGTGTTTCCAATCCGATTCAGAATCACGATTTTGACAACCTTGGTCGTGACTATGATGGAACATTTGCCCCTGTTGCTCATATGACCACTGTTCGCACTCTCCTTGCTGTGGCTTCTGTTCATCAGTGGTCCATCTCTTATTTGGATATCAATAATACCTTTCTCCATGATGAGCTGCATGAAGAGGTCTATATGCAACCGTCTCCTGGGTATTCTGTCCTTGACGGTATGGTTTGTCGCCTTCGTCGCTCTGTATAGGCTCAAGCAAGCCCCTCGTGCTTGGTTTGCGAGCTTTTCTTCTGTTGTCACTGTTGTCGGTTTCACCGCTAGTGATAATGACCTTGCTCTTTTTGTTCACACTTCTCGTGGTCGTACACTTCTTTATGTAAATGATATGATTATCACTAGGGATAATCCACACCATATTGCATCTGTGAAGTGTCTTGGTGAGCATTTCTTGATGCCTGCTCTTGGTCCCCTTCGTTACTTCGTTGGGATTGAGTTTTACTCTGCGTATGAAGGCTACTACCTCTCCCAAGAGAAGTACATTCAGGATCTTCTTGCTCGTGCTAGTCTCACTATCAGCGCACGGTGGGAGTCCATATTCAACCTACCGATGGTAAGCCTCTTGAGTACCCCACTCGATATCACCTTGTTGGTAATCTGGTCTATCTTGAGATCACTAGACCGGATATTTCCCACTCTATCCACATCTTGAATCAGTTTGTTTCGGCTCCCACTCAGATCCACTACAGCCACCTTCGTGTTTTGCGATATCTTTGCGGGACCATCTCTCGTCTTTTCTTTTCTAGTTCTAGCTCCTTACAGCTTCAGGCATACTCCGATGCGGCATACTCTGATGCGACCTGGGTTAGTAATCATTCCAATTGCCGGTCTCTTTCTGCCTACTGTGTCTTTCTTGGTTCCTCTCTTATTGCATGAAAGACTAACAAACAGACTGCAGTTTCTTTTTCGAGTGCTGAGGCTGAGTTGAGGGCTATGGTGTCGCTGACTGCTAAGATCACTTACTTATGGTGGCTCGGACTTTGGTGTTTTTGTTTCTACACTGACTCCTCTCTTATCAGATAATACAAGTGCGATCAGTATTGCTCGTGATCTAGTGAAACATGAACTCACAAAACATATTGATGATGCTTCTTACATGAGATCGCAAGTGCAAGCGCATGTGGTTGCTCTTCAGTATGTGTCTTCTGAGATTTGGCTGGCAGATTTCTTCACCAAGGCATAAACAAGTGCTCAACACAGTTTTTACCTCTCCAAACTCAGTGTTTATGATCCACCATGAGTTTGAGGAGAGGTGTTAGACATGTAGAGGTTGCAAGGTTATCACATTGTATAGAGAGCTCATTGTATATTATCTCTCATGTATATACTTGGCCGTTTGGCACATTGGAATACAAGCCCACATTCATCACATGTCTGAACTGCTTGGGTTGGACAGATCCAACATCATATCACTAAGGACTAATTGAAACAAAAATTTGCTTAGTCCAAGCAACTAGAACATTGGATTAGTGTGGCTGACTGGCTGCACAAATCACAGTGGATATATTAGTTGATGTTACTGCTGGAGGCTGTGGTTTAAATGAAATAATAGTCATAGTTCAAGTTTCACCACAAATAAATGTCACACCAAATATAGCATCAAAAGAAAGTATAGTACTTCTAATAGAGAACTGAGATTGCACAGACCTTTGCCAACTGCTGGGATTGAATAAGATTGATACACCTCTGAAACACTGGCTCAGCAAACTGAGAGAATCCAGGTCCCAGTGCCTGAAAAAAAAAATGGAAGGCATTGGGGTCCCAATATGTTAAGGAGATAGATCTTTGATAGCTTTCAACAAAAGCTGGGCAGAGGCTTTTATCTAGACAAGTAATGGGATATTTTCATGAACATCTCAGAAAAATCAATATATGGTGCCTTCATATAAATATTCGATTATTTAGAGGCCACTTATCATATCCCCCTATGTAAGTAGCAAGGTGATTCTGCTTTAGTATACCAAGCACTCTGTTAACTAACTTGTGCAGCATGTATAATATTGTAAAATGAGGACATACAAAAGAACTCTTCACATTCTTCTAGTACACAGTATCAAGATAGGCAACTCTTGGTGGATCATGAATTCATGATTTGACAACGCAGCTTCTATTCCAAATTATTATCACCATATAAAATATTCAATTAACACTAGACAAACTGGAACAAATTTTCATTAAGAGGATTTTATATAGCATACCAAGTTTGTAACCAAGATAATCGCAAAATTATTCTAACATGGGTACTACAGACCTTCAAATTTTAGATACAGCATGCTCAGACTTCAGAACTACACAGATGGTCTGAACAGATGAAAATAAAAGTACCTGTGCGATAGATGTAAAACATTCAAGGAGTGGAAATAGATCTTTGTCAGAGTTGGCAAGTTGCTGCCACTTCGTAATTAACGGCGGCATAAATATATCTAGATATTTCGCCTGCATAACATCTTAAAAAGGAATTAGCAATCTCCATAGGGAATCAACACAACAAAAAACAGAATGGGGGGGTCCACCAAAGAAAACTGATTGCTTGTGAAGAACAAGCAAGAGAGGAATTCATCAAAATGCTAGACCTGGTTGAGCTCTGCTCCGACAGCATCAGCAAGAGTACCAAGAGCATCATAGAGTATGCGAAGGTTTCGCCTCTGCTCAGAAGCAACATAGAATTAGAACTAAGAAAAGGAGACCTGAGGCAGTACCTGTTGAGTTGTAGTGTTCAATGTGGTAGCAAAATACAAATGTTTGAATTCAAAAGAACCTGATATTTTCCATATGCACACATGAGGTGTTGCAAAATAACTTCCAATCGTGGTACTAGTTCTTCTGCAGCCTCCTGAAAACAGAAAACCAATACGTAATAATAATATAAAGGACCTCAGCACAGGAAAACATTCAAAGATATGTGAATAACCTCTTCAAGCGTTGCAAATGCCGAACAAGCAGCCTCCTGCACTCTTTTGTTAGTATCCAATATCCTCCTGAGCACACCCATGAGGATCTTATCAAATTGTTCACGACCATTTGGATGACCAAGGCTCTGCTTCAGAAAAAAGAACAGTATAATAAGAAGTTAAGAACCATAAAACTACAAATTGAGCATGCATAAATGCAGAACAGGTCCACACCTGTAAAACATTATCTGAACACAATGAACCTTATGGAAGAAAACACCTACCCCAGAACATTAGAAATACATACATGACATTGGACATACATCAGAATGACTAGTCTACCAACCCAAGTTTAAACACACAACATATGGGCATGTTTGGTTTCTTTGCCCACCGCCCCACCCTTGCCTTCCCTTGCCTAGCAAGGTTAGTAAACAGAAAGTATGTTTGGTTTCCTTGCCTAGCCTTGCTTTTGCGCAAGATAAGCAAGGATTTCCTTGCTTTTGAGTGAGAGCCAATTTGGAGGATTGGCTCTCCTCCACTAGCAAGGATTTCCTTGCCCACTAGCAAAGCTAGGCAAGGCTAGCCAAATAAACCAAACATGCCCATAATATACTACTACAACCGAACACCACATGTTCTAACTATACTGCAGAATACAAAAATAGAAAATCATAAAGCCTTCGAATGAAAGAAATTCCTCTAAACGGATGAGGATAGCATCAACACAAAAGAGTGTTCTATTACCTGAACAATGAATTTGCTATATCGAGATAGGGTCCAACAAGTAATACTTCGTATAAGAGGAAATTTATCATCAAGAAGTGGGATTAGAAAGGCAACAATCTGCAATTGAACAGAGCATCTTAGAAAAGGTAATCATATAATAACAAACAAGGCAGATAGATAAGAGGAAGACAGGAAAATTATAAATACCAGAACTGTAACTCACAACAGTCCAAAATTCCAATAAAGATAACAGAAATCAGTAAGACTATTGAATAATTTTATAATGGGTGATGTTTATCCTGTAGAGAACTAATGATTGCGTCAACAATGCCTTCCTGCAATAAGAATGTCAAACTTACCAAATATTGAGAAGAAATTTCATAGCTATTTTCTAAAGGAAGAAATTTCATAGCTATGTTCTGAAGGATTCATGAGAGAAGCAAGTATTCAGGCTAATTAAATTGCTTCTGAAAACTAAATTCAAGGAATGTTATCCAGCATGATTGTCTCTAATGATTTGACACGTGATACACTTTCTTAGTTAGGTTTTAGTCATTTGTACCATATCTGAGGAGAGATTTGAATTGTCATTCTTGCAACGCGTATGAATACAGCAGCAGTTAGTCGTTAACATTACCTGCGGAAGGTGGGGATATAATCCAGTAATGCATCCCTCCGCTATAGCGCCAATAGACAAAACAGCAGCTTCCCTCTCCTTCCAGGCATCATCATCTGTCCGAGCCAAATTTTGCTGCAAAATTACAGAAATTGATGTGTGGTATCCAAACGATTCAAGGTTAGAAACAGCATACAGCAATAAATACTGTACTAAGAACCAACTATAACAGAAAAGCACCTGAACGTATACACACTTGGCCAACAATCCAATAATATCAGGAACAGACAAACAGGATTCTGAAAACTGCCGGTTACTAGCAACCTACTGCAGTAACTGGTTTCACAATTGGTATTTTACACTTTCGATGAATAGCACAACTTTAGGGAATAGCTTTTAGGATTTCTGTGCCATGCTAGTCATAATTATTAACGAATTCCCTTGATTATGGGACAGTTTTGCATTATTTTCAAGCAAATACAACCTGCAAAAATATTTATAAGGAAAATGAATAAAGTACATAAAATAAATGTCATCATAACCCACACATAAGTTTTACCAAAAGGCAAAAGCCATGAAAAAGCAGCCAGTTTCCAGCAGCAGGTAGCCCTCAACACTTCCCAAGATGACAAGTCTTGGGTATGTGTGGTGGGGCTTTAACTTAATGCTTAAATGTTGAACCCTTACAAACGCATTGGCTAGTAGGCAATTGATCACAAGCCAATTCGTAACTTTTTTTAGGAAGAGGGTTAAAACTCCAGTCCCTTAACTGGAGAAACCACTAACAAAGTAAACTACAAAAACAGGAAACAAAGCCAGATTGCATCAAGAGTTCAAACCCAAAGACAATGGACAAGGACAACAAAAAACAGGAACGCAGCAACAGCAATTATTGTCTTCCATCTGTGAGTTGTATCAAAGCAGAAGACTTCTCCGCCCCAGAATAGACTATCAGCAACCTCATGTCAAGCCAAATCATAACTGATAAGCTTAAGCCATCATCCCAAAGCTTATCTAAGAAGCCTGGTTTATTCGGACTTCTATGAGAACCTAAGCCCATAATAATCAGTGTAACCAACCAGAAGCCACTAGCCCACTACCAGATGGGTTTGAAAGTTCCTTCCGACGAGATGGGTTTGAGATCAAGGTTTATAATTTCCAGATTCAAATCAGAGGGAATGCTAGTTCAAGTGTCTTATGGTTAATAGATTTACTTAGAATTTGAGTGATGGTTTGAGCCAATGAATGCATCACAGCCGCAATTCAAATAAACCCTTTAGTAAATTCAATAGTCATGATAGACTACAGAACCAGAAACGCAACTTACCTGAATCAAAGGCATTAAAGTTGGAAGTATGTCATCCCCAAAAACATTAGAAAGGACATCCAACCCAGCAGCGCTACATTTCCGCAAATTCCAAACGTTTACAGCATCATCATCATCCTGTCCATATCACAGTAAATTTTTGCAAACTTTAAATGGACAAAGTACAATTAGGCGAAAGTCATTCAGCTGCTTAAAAATATGTAATATTTCTGAACTCACATCGTCTTCTCCAGTTTCAGATCCATGTAATCGAGAGGCATGGAAACGGGGCTTCAGATCCTGTTACACAATTTTCTCCATCTTATTTCAAGCAAGGAAAAAAAGAGATCATAAACATGTAAAACTTAAAGTGCGGTTTAGTTTAACTGTAAAACTTAATGCCATGCTAAAATGCCTAAACACGACCATGGCATTTTCCTTATAATGGCAGTAGTAACTAACTAACAAAAACCTGTAATCTGCATTTTACAGTTCAGCATTACAGGACTGCAGGTTGAGCTGTGTTCATTCCATTCAACTGACCAAACAAAAGCCTAATCTCATATGGTTACGGATGGAGCCAATCATAAAATCAAGCCATTGTCACTGAAACATACGATTACAGAAGATGTAACCAACCTGGTCCCTGTCTGGAAAGGATTCGTCTTCCTGAAAACATATAATATTTGTCAGATAAAGCCTATCACCAATGACACACAATTGAAACATGTTAGATATAAAGAAATGGAAAAAGTCCATAAAACACCCCGAACTTTGCTCAAAAGTCTGTCCAGCACCCCGAACTATGAAGCTGGGCATTTGACTCTCTGAACTTTGCAATCCAGTTCAAATAACACCCTGACCTGATTTCAGATGGTGGTATTGCCCGCGTGACACAATCAGTGTGCAGTTTTACCACGGAGGATGGCATGCAGGTCAAGATTAAGTGAATGACGGGTGGGACCCACAGAGCCTTCTCTCCCTAATCAAAACAGAGGGAACTGCAGGGGGCGGTGGCCATGGAAGCATAGCTGGGAGCTCGGTGGAGAAGAAACTCTTGTGGGCCCCACATGTCACTGACCCAATTTGGCCAACATGTCATCCTATGTGGCAAAACCACCCACTCATCGCGCCACACGGGCAATACAACTATACAAAACAGGGTTAGGATGTTATTTGAACGGGATTGCAAAGTTTGGGGGTCAAATATCTGGTTTCATAGTTCGGGGTGCTAAACGGACTTTCAGGCAAAGTTTAGAGTATCATATGGACTTGTTCCTAAAGAAATTTACCACACCTCAGCATCAGCAAGTGATTCATCATCATCATCATAGATCATGTTCGATAACAAAGTCTATAAAATAAATATAAAAATGGTGTTAAAAAGTCGTAACCAGCTCCAACATGTATCAGCATTAATTTAAATAAGGAAAAATATATATACCGGGATTAAGGATGGCAAGAAACCCCGCAACCCTTCAGGAGGCATGTTGGCATCACAGTACGCAGACCTGAAAAGTTTACCCATAGTTAGTGCTCTTAACAAAGCATTAAACAAGATCAAAAACTCCGAGCTATGTCATCAATCGATCATAGTTTGTTTTGAATTTGATGGATGTCAAGTTGTCAACTAATAAAATGTAAGAATTAGAACTATTGAATTTAAAGAATTAGAAAGAATAAATTGACAAAAAAGTTGTGATAAGGAGCGCCAATAAAAAAAATAAAAAAATGAAAATACAAAGTTCGAATATGGCATGTTGAATTAATCATGTTGACAGAAAACATACCAGAATTCACAAGCCTCCAAAGCAACTTCATCATCTGAATCTTTATTAGCTTGCAGGATCAATTCAATTACATTTTTCAAATGTGGCTGTGGTTTAGTTAGCCAATGTCAGATCCAGCATAAGACTATATAAGCATAAACAACTGAGTAATTGACCGAAAAAACTACCAATGAAGATTAGTAAGTTCTACAGACAAACAAGCAATCCTTGTCAAGGACAGTTGCCATTCCATCTGAGCTCAATGGGGTGATTTTGCAGAGTATTAAATAATACAATGACAAGATTCATGGCATAGAAGACCTTTCATAAGGAACATCAAAAGTTTTGTGGGAGAAAAACATAAAGACAAAAAGACAAAAGAAACTGCAAAATTGATTATCTGTCTATGAATTGCTTGGTGAGGACAACAAATGGAATCTAAATGTGCAGCAAAGAACACGATATTACCTCCAAAATTGATGGACGCACTTCAATGAGCTGAACCCAGGCCGAAAAAACCTATCAAAGAAATGGGGAGTATGCAATTGAACAACTGAAGAGTACAGAGCAGCATCTACAGATCCTCGTTATGATTTACACTTGCAAACAAGTCAGCTAGGAAACGAATTCATACGGCATAAAAGGAAATCTACTTGAGTTATGCAATAATTATATTTATATGCATTTCAGAACCTGAACCCTGTCAATACAAAGTTACAAACAAGTAGTGCATCTACGGATAATAAAGTGCAATTCTCCATGGCGAAATACCAGTTTCCGAACATCTGCTGAAGGATCCTTTGCAAGGTTGAATAAGCCCTGAAGGTACTGATCCATGGACATATACAACGCCTGCATATAAGTCCAAATGATTAGCCAAAAACATTGAGCAAGATTGAGAGGGAGAGGGGGCCTCTTACCGATGGCATCACCACAATGTACTGATTAATACAGCCCAGTGCTAGTTTTCTAAGACATGCATGTGGAGACTGGAAAAACTGCAAAGCCAATCGAACTGACTGTGTTAGAATGAAATCCTGTAAACATGTTAAACTAGAGTGTACAAGCATGTGTACACAGCCACAGAGGCATGGTTAATCAAAATATACAAGCAGTTGATGCACAGACACAAATAAATTCACCATGTACAGAGTGGAAATCAAAGTGCACAATGTCTAGGTAAATAGTTGGTAATTATAGATGAAACGCAAACCTGCAGCAATCTTGGCATGAATACGTTGATGGGTCGTTCAGACAAACCAGGAACATCAACATCAAGCTCTTCAGGAACATCCTCACATATCTGTTGTCAAAAGCAATCTTTTTGAGCACGCAAATTGTGTTCAAGAAGTTGACATATACAATTCAGATTATACTATTAACTACTGCATGATTGCTTTACTCTGTAGCTTCCAACTAGTGGGACTTCTCTCATGCTATATAACTGCCAACTAGTTCAAGTTTTGTATGTACAACATCAGAACTCTAGCTCAAATATAGCAGGACTGATGCATATTACCTTGTATATAGCATCCATAGCACCTTCCATATGATCCAGATCATTACTGTCCAAACATTGATGTAGGGCCTGAAACAATTCAATCCATCCAGCAACTCGAACAATTTGAAAAAGTACACTGATAACTGTCCCAACTGTGGATTTAATTGCTTTATTAGTTGCCCCTATACATGGCAACAACTCAGACTTAATGTATTGCTGAGATGAAGGAGGCATGGAACTGAAAGTCGGTCGCAGATTGTTTTTCAATAGAAGACCGGCAGCTTGCCTTACTTCAAAAGATTGTCCCTGGTACAAGCAGGAGATTTAACCAGCTGTCAGTACGACCATATACACTAGCAGGATGTACAATCAATAACCATATCAAGATCAAATTTTATTCCAGAGATAAGGCTGTCAATGTACAGATTTCTTGCATGGATAAATCTGCATAAGATGGGGAACCATCTAAAAATTCCTACCATTGGTCCCTACATATAAAAGCTAAAACAATCTTTAAGAAAAAGTAAGTGGAACAGGCAATTCGGAATTCCTCATGCCATCTTGATGGGTTGATTAAATGGATATCATGCCAAGTTGTCAACTGTTGAAAGATATGATTCAATAAACTGTTCAGTATCTTTGATCCTGAGTTGCTATCTGGTCTAAAATTAAGATCAGCAATAGCATAACATGTGTAATTTCCAGAAGGGAAAATTGCGTAGATCATCTTAAATGTGTAATTTACTCAATAATACTCCAGATGCACTACCATATGGTTTCAATTGTAGACATTTCCATTGCAAGGCAAGCGTGCTCCCTCGAAACCCTTTTAAAACAAAAAAGGTAGCTTCGATTTTATTTGTAGCTCTAAGTAGCGTGCAAGAGCAATGTTCTATAATGGTGATTAACAAGCGGTCGCCCCACTTTTTAAGTGTTCATATGGTGCTACTTGAGGGCTGAGGCCTGAGCCACTTTTTAAGTGTTCATATGGTGCTACTTGAGGGCTGAGGCCTGAGCCCATCATAAGTCAAACCTCACTAACACCAGTGATCAAGCAACTAAGTCGATGCTTCCAGGTGTTGTTTCTCTAATGCAAAGCACGATTCCCCATAAAGATATGTACATAAGGGGGGTCCATGGATAATAATGCTGTTCGGACCTGGAGTTTACCTATACACGGATTAGGCATAATCCCTCACCAGCACACTTATCCGAATGGGATCAAACAACCATACCAAACATCCGTTAATTTCTCCACGGAATCAACGCCAGACTGGTGTGGCAATGCACAGACTGAAACTCTTAAGACGCAAGCTTCAAATCTATGCAGTAATAAAGCAGCAGCCTCACCGCCCCAAAGGCCCGATTAACACAACTAGTGTACAGTACTAATTTGAGCGCTGCCAGCAGCAAGTGCATCGCACCTCATATAGCAACCAAATTGAGCTCTATCCTAGCAATCAAACGCGGCAAGAGCAAGCACTAAAGGCCCCCAAGAACCTAGGAAAAAGAATAGTGTGGTTGCAGATCGAAACACCACAGAATGGCAAAGCCATCCTATAGCGGCATCGGAGCATCCGTGAGCAGCACGAAACCCTAGCTGTAGTGCTATCAAGCGAAGCGAGCGGAGTGGGCTGACCTCTCCGCGGGCGAGGAGGAAGACGAGGTAGTTGTTGAAGTCGGGGAACTGGCTGTAGTGCTGGAGCTGGTGCCAGATGCGAGCCTGGTCGGAGTTGGGGGAGATGTGGGCCTCGAGGAGGCTACAGATCTCGCGGAGCCCCTCCTCCTGCGGCTGCCACAGCGCCGCCGTCGCCGCCATCGCCGCCGCCGCTGAAGACGAACACCGGGGACGGAGGGGGCGGAGAAGCGCTTGGGGGATCCCGGGGAGGGAGAGACGAGGTTGTGATGGCGGCGGCGGAGGAGGAGGGGATCGAAACAAATCGATCCTCCAAAGCGAAGGCTGGACCCGAGAGGAACCGAGAGAGGAGGAGGCGCAGCAGGGAAGGAAGCCAAGCGATGGATTTTTTTTTTATATATATTATAGGCTCACGTCTTTGTAATGTTTCGTTTCTTTGGGGGGCTTGGGTGCAAATGTGCGGGAATCATTTCATTTGTTTCCTCAATCTCGCGTTTCAGTTATTAAGTTTTTTCTTTTTCTCAGCTCATTTCAGTTCAGTTATTTATAATTGTTTTTCTGGAATGATTATCTGCGGATATCCATTACATCACAAAGTCAAGGACAGGTGCAATTTGATGCCGCCAGGTGCAAAAAGAATTAGTTGAGATTGAATTTTTTGTTTAGCCCACTCGCATTAGTTACCTATCTTGACAGATACATTACAGGCACCACAATACATCATGTGTAGTGTTGCCACACTGTTTATTTTCCTCCTTTATACTGCTGATTACCATAGCTTATGAAAATCTACAGCTGAGCTGAGCTGCTGTTCATGTGATCAGAAGGAAGGAAGGAAGGAAGGAAGGGGTCCGGAGAAATTTTACCGCGGCATGGCATATTGGCATGCAGGAACGGGTGGAATGGGAAGTGGATGGTGAAATGATTCCAGGGTCCAACACTCAAACACCACCCAGGCCAGGTGAGATGGACGGGGCTGAGCCGAGCCGAACTGGTGCAGTAAAAAGACTTACACAAGCTAGGACGGCTTGCTCAGCTCAGCGGGTAGTGGTACTTCACTAGCTGCACATCTCATCGTTTAATCCATCAGATCAGGCCAGGGGATTGCAAAGCTAAATGGAACAAGCCATTAAACAAGCCGGTCTTCTCAGACTTTGGGTGGTTTTTTTTCCTTTAGCTTTTAGCTTAAACTTTTTAATTTCTAACTGTTTACAAGAGAGTACGAAAAGATATGCTTCTATATGATTTCAGCCGATATATATAAATTTGAGATAATATCTACTGTAATTAATTTATACATTTTATTTTAAAAAATATTTTATCTAAAAAATAGTTACCATAGAAAGGCAAATAAAAAAAAAGCCAAAGTTTCTGATTCCCTCGTCCTGCCTGCCTGCACATCATAACATCACGCTGTATACATCCACCTCAAAATCTGTTCGTGCTCTACTGCAAAATGTATACATCCATTAATTTGTTTCAGTTGCATTCCCGTCTACTAGACTACTAGTAGTAGCGTATTTTATATTAACTTTTGTTGGTGCTTTTTAGTTTTAGATTATGAATAATAATAATAGTTTGTAGAGAGTCGTACGGAGAAAGAAACT
Organism: Dendrocalamus sinicus; assembly: GCA_036346575.1. Classification (NCBI taxonomy): domain Eukaryota; kingdom Viridiplantae; phylum Streptophyta; class Magnoliopsida; order Poales; family Poaceae; genus Dendrocalamus; species Dendrocalamus sinicus. Next base: position 241,491 of record CM070652.1, read on the forward strand.
TACGTATAATGTTGGCCGATACAAATGAAGTTATTACAGTATTACAATCGACTATTAATCCTATCTTAAAAAATACACTCCGTTTGAAAACTAGATATTATAGAAAAACAACTTTTAGAAGCTAATATAAATAGAACCTCGATCAATATCTAAAACAATCATGCCATTGAGGTGTTAATCTTTTAACAATCTGTCATATTGGTATGTAGTATGTATCTGAACCATTTGATCCAGTTTGAGCGTAAGAACATTTGGAGGTGGACTGAAAATGGATGGTGGCTTCCTATCAGTCGTGCCTAAATGAGCGACACAGCATAACACGACACAGATTTGATTCGGCACAGGCCCATTAGACACAACCTATTTAGCCCATAAGCCTAAATAGGGCGTGTCGTGCCGCCTCGTGGGTTGAGGTGATGGCCCATGCATAGCTCAGAGGAGGTTTGTGCCATGCTATGTTGGCACACGCCTGTTTAGCCCGACGGACCAATAGGCATGGCTAGCCTAGTTGGCCCGTTTGGTCCACAAAATTTGCAAAAGTGTAATAGTTCAAAAAATGTGTAGATTTCAATAAAACAAAATGAATTGTAAAAAGACACAATAAATTATAGAAATTGTAGAAAAAGACACAATAAATTGTAAAAATATAATAATAACCTTTTATTAACATTAAAATGACCGCCTTCTTAAAAACTTTACTAAGTAAAAACTCAACTTGAGAAAACCTTGAAAAATAGTGCAGCATGTAGCTCGGCATTACAAGTAAAAAATCATAAAAAGTACATGTATACATGGATACTCTAACAATCGTCGGCATCTTGACTGTCTTCGCCACCATCAAGGTAGAGATTGTTGAACTCGCGTTCCAACTCTGTGTCCACTATGCATTGTTAAGCTCACGCATCAGCTTGTTCTGAATCTTTTACTGTAAGAAGTACATCTACCATCATCACCTGTGAATCTTGTTTTTCTCTCCTCCAATATTCTTCTAGAAAGACTGAAAGCATACTCAAGAAACTATCGAGGCAGAAATGATTAATACATCCTGTGCTAATATAGATAACACTAGATATTTTAACTTGTGCTTGGCCACCAATCCAAAATGTTGAAGTTCTATGTATGGTGAGACATAGGATCGCTGTCTAGAAAGATTGATAGTTCCTCATGGGCCCTAGTATGGATTGTTGCAGCACTTGATGATGTAGAGCTTGATCTTCTGAAGGATTTTGGAGCACCAAAGATTTTGCCCCACATATTTGGCTTCTTACCTATGGTGGATGCTGGTGGAAGCCTCAAATTTATGTTCATACTTCTGATGAACTACAAACAATTGTGAACAAACAGCTATAAAATAATTAGAATAATATATTCCTATAGCCTCACCTATAATTGAAAGAATATTAGTGAATCTTGCAATTTTAACTCTTGGATCTAGAATAAATGCAAATGCATATAAGTATGGAATCTCATTTCAATATTTTAAATATTTAGTTTTCATAACGCACACAACCTCTCAAACAATGGGTCATTTTTATTAGCCTTCAAGTGACCGATAATCACAATAATATGAAAACCACATCGAACTTTTGTGGACGTACACACATCACAATGTGGTAGATCTTAATGCATACAATTCATTAGTTAGAATTATTTATGAAAACAAGTGCATCATGAAAAGCTTGAAGATATGGATCTAATCTCTTCAAATCACATTTAACTATATGATTAATAATATAGCAAGCACATCGCTATTGTAGCAAAAAGGATTCGACGTATATACTAAATTAGAGAATGCTACAGCATTTGTCTTGGAGCTTGCTACAACATTATCCTGGGTAATTGTAAAAAAATATTTCTAAGACCAAAATCTTCCACAACTTTTATTACTATTGTCGGGTGGTGGCGGCTTCGGCGTGTGGCCGGGCACGATGGCTGCCGCCCGTGTAGGAGCCAGTGGTCGGTGCATTGGGAGGCGCGGCTGCAGGCCGGTGGCACTCCCATGCAGCAGTCATACGGGGCTGGCGGCGATTTGGTACGGCTACAGTCCGGTGTGGCGCTCACGTGCGGCGGCCGTACGGGGCCGACGACGTGTTCAACCGTGCAAGATTTTTCCTTTTTTCTCTTTTTTTCAATCTACAATGCAATCAATATATAGTCTTTCATGTAATCTACCGATCGACATTGTGCCGGCAACTTCGAATCTGCTCGCGATAGATTAGAGCAGATTTTCACCGTAGAAAATAATCTAGAAAGTGAAATCTACGGAATTTAAAGCGATCTAGATATATGCAATTCAATCTATGAGTGATTCAATGATTACCTTCGATCCACGAAGCTATTCATGCTGATAACATATTGAGGAATCATCGCTGGCAAGTCCAGTCCGATCGATTCCTCTCCTATGCAAAAAGACAGATCAATCACAGAACAATGCAAATAGTAGATTGGAACACAGAAATAGAGGGGAGAACTCCTATTCTTTCTTTATTCCTTTCTCTTTTCACATGTGTGTATAAAATAGACAATGAGACTCCCTGCCAATAAGACTCCTTAGAGCATCTCCAATAGTGACTTATGAGCTAGTTCTAAGCATATTATTTCATATTTTAATAGAAGAGAGAGAAAATCTATCTCTTGATCAAGAGCTAGTCTCATACACACATTCCAAGATTATGTGAGAGTGTCATGTGAGGCTATTTATGTTATGAGCTATGTGCTAAAAATTAGTACTATTTGAGAAGTTGTCTTAAAGTTAGTAACTAGCTCATACTGTTGGAGATGCTCTTATATATAGCTTAGTTGTGAGGTGCCCACCATGAGCTAAGACTTCACATCCAGGCTCAGTTTCCCAAGAGAGGGAGTTGGGATTTAGGGCCTGTTTGGTTCATGACCAGAGGTTGCCTAGCCACAAATTAGTTGTGCCACAGTTTTTAGGTAGCTGTTTGGTTCACTGACGTAACTGTGGCATGCCACACTTTCTTAGCACCCGGCCCCACACGTCATAGACTCAGTTTCTTGCCAAACTTTGCCACAAGTGTGGCTTCGATTTTGTTAGCCACACTTTCTGTGGCAGCCATATATTGCCTAAGCTTAGGTATGGCAAGCTTAGGCACCAACCAAACAGGCCCTTAAGCTACTCTGGTGATTTTTTGCGGTGGGATTTTTTACATGTATTCTTGTGCTTGTAGCGGTGTTTTGTGCTGAGATGTGAAGTCTTGAACGCAGGTGCAAAAGGATCATTTTAGGTGAGCTAAAATAAGGGGATAGTAGGAAAAGGCGAAAATGGCAAAATATGAATTAAATTTTGTGTAGATTAGGAATTGCAATTTATATATAGGCAAACTCTAAAACGGCACTGTATGCCCCAGCTGCAAACTGCTTTAAGATCGAGAAGATACAGGGTATGAAATAATGTAATGCCTCTAAAATCCTCGCATTCCGTGCAAACCAGGCCACATAGCTCTCTGATCTCATCTCAGCTACTACGTACGTGGGGATGGATGGAAAGGAAAGGCGAGGAAGGAAAGAAGAGGAGGCCATCCATCGATGATCCAGCATTTGCCTTCTTTCACAGACATGAAAACAGGCACGCACACACGCATGCTGCCCGCTGCTGCTGCTGGTGGGATCGATCATCGATGGATGGAGCCATCCTTTTGTTGTTTAGCAACGAGTGTGGCAACACTTCTTTAAACCCCTTGGCCAGTGGGGGGCTCCTTTTGCCTGAAGGAAGAGAGAGAGAGAGAGAGGGATTGTACCCTGACACACACATCCCTACACACATGGAGAAAAAGAATGGAGAGACCCCCCCCCCCCCTCTTGTCTTCGGCCTGTGCATGTAGATGTAAGGCTGTGATGGAGAGAAAGAAGTGATTTTATTTAGCTATGAGACTCGTTTTTAGAGAGAGAAGGGTGTGCTAAACCCATTAAAAAGAAGCAAATATAGCATCAGTGTAAGGTGGCGAATCTGGCATCGGCTGCGCCGTATATGGCCGTACTGTTACTAACTATTGTAACGCCCCCGTTTCCAGGGACGCGTACGGACACGGCACTCCGCAACTATTCACGCATGAACAGTTATGGAATGTCGCGCAAGAGTATACCATTGCATGCTTACGACAAAGGTCCAGCATATATTTCACATACGGATTAACATCCATTTTTCAACAGCGGGGCGTGCAAGCCCAAAGTATACTTACATCACAAAAACTCCAGAATCCGCTCGAGCGCGGCCAAGACCTAAAGTCACGGGTCCTCGTCGAAGAAGAGACCTTCCGAGGCTTCCTCAACGGGGAGACCTTCACCTTCGTCTTGATCCTCTAAAGAGTGGATTAAGCAAGCCGTGAGCCAAACAACCGGCTCAGCAAGTCCCAAAGGACCCTAACTTATTACATGCGGAACAACAAAGGAGGGCATATATTTGGTTTATTAACTTTGAATGGATGCGTTTTATTTGCAATCGTTTTGATAAAATGGACCCAAAACTACTTCTCAAGATCTCGGGGTTTTCATGAAAATTCAATTAACCAACTAAACAAGTTAAAGCGTGTACAAAACTACTTAAGCTTTTTGATGGAATCACCCAAGTGACACGGCTCAATAACAGGAGCACGGCGTATTCGAATACCATTTATTTGACTCTGCAGAGTTTGCTCGACTTTACCCACACGATCCCTTAACTCCCGCGACGAGTTAAGAAAGCCGGTCGTTTCACCGCTCAACTCTTTATATAGGCTCTACCGGTAGAATTCACTCAGTCGGATCACACACACACACACTCACGCACACCCACACAAGAGAAAGCGGTGTCCGCTTCGAGTGAACTCTACCGTTGTTAGGCACCCATAGCGCGGCTCACCTAACCTCACCGCTAAACCTCTGTAGAGTTTCAATCGAGTTGAGCGACTACTAGACAAGTGTTGACAAGTCAACTCCCGTGGTTGAGCGATTTACGTGGCATTTGCTCGGCGTAAGGGTTTCATCCTTATATTTTCACATGGTCCGCAACCTCGCCAGCCCGCGACCCAACCTAAGGTAGCGGTGGGCGTAGTCCGTCTCGCGGTTTCCCACTCACCCTTAGCCTACTCCAAACCTAGGGTAAAAGATTGGCGAGGACCGCCTTGCGGTTTCCACTCCCCTTACCCTACCTTGTGCACGCTTGGCACTCTCCGCTCTAAGATACGGTGTCCCATACCACCCTACCTTAGAGTCGGGTTTTCCAAATTCTATTGGCCCCACAGCCACCACCTTATTAGTGTAACACTTTGCATGATAATAATACCCTACAATTATCTAGATTAACAGATAATTATTTCTAGGGTTACAAAGGCATGGCAACAAATTTAACATGGCATTTGCCGGTGGTAGGATTAACTACATAACAAGTCATCCTAAACATTTTATTTTATTTTCGAACTAACGTTTCACAATTAGCATAATGCAAATAACATAATAACATAATTAAATAGCATGGGGTACGACATGATCGAAGGATTTGAGACTTGCCGTCTATCCGGATGACTTCTGCGAGCTCGAACGTCGAAGCACCTGGATCCTGAGTCTGCTCTTGAATCTTCGGAATCTCCGACACTATCGTAAACACATAAAATAAATTAAATCCAGCTTGCAACTAATCAAGCGAGGAAAAATAATCTAATTAAACAGAAATAAAATGCATAAACACCCCAAATGGAATTTCAGGAATTTTTCTAGGGCGAATCTGTGGAAAAGGAGTTCACCACTGGGTCAGGAATAATATTTGGAGCAAAGTGGTGAAATTTGGGAATTTTTGGGATTTTCTGTGATTTTCTAGGATTTATTTGGATTTTCTGGCATTTTTGAAATTGGTAAATCATGGAAAATCTAATGAACGATGCTAGGCGGCCCAAAGCCACAGTGCAGACCCGACCGCATGCGCGCGCCGCGGCCGAACGGCGCGCGCGCGCATGGCAGCAGCGCTCGAGGCGGCAACAGACGGGCGGAGGCGGCCACGCCGCGCGCGCGCGCCATGCCGTCTGGATGCGCGGCGCGTGGAGTCGCGGGCGGGAAGATGGCGGCGGGCGGCGGTGCGAGGCACGATCCAACGGAGGCGAGCGTGCGGTTATGCGATCGGACGGTGAGGTTCAGGAGGCGGTTGAAAGCAGTGCAGGGGATGGATGGCGGGATTAGAAGGCTTCAAGGGATCCGACGACGGGAGGCGCCACGTCGTCATCGTCTTCCTCCGGCCGCGCGCAGCAGCGGGGCGGAGGTGGCGGGCGAGGTGCTCGGCGGCGTCGACGGCTCCTAAGGCGTGAGGGCACCGCCGGTAGAGCGAGCACGGGAGTCCGTTTGGGTAGTTAGCATTTGCGGGGACCAAAGGAGAGAGAGGAGGAGAAGGGTGGTTCGGCCATCTTGCGGTGGAGAGGTCACCGCGGCGAGAGGGCCAATCGGCGGGATTACACCATCTACGGAGGAGGGGTGTCGGACCCGGATATTAACATCCGAATTCCTCGTGATTCTTGCACTATTCCTGGATCGAGATAGTGCTCACGATTCTGATAATGAATATCAAAATGCATATCATGCGAAGCGTAAAATTTAATAGTAGACTTACTCATGGGCGATTAGGCGAAATCATTAAATTGCAGCGCGGAAGAACGAAGCACACAGTAGGACCTTCAGACATGCCCACAGCGAAAAGCGGAGGTTCGCGACCTAGCCCTTGACATCTTCATCTTCTCTGTCAGCTTGTCCAATCTTGTTGCTGAGGCGAGGTGATTTGATTCCTGATTCTGAATTTTGTCGCAAAAGCGAGCGTGAGCACTCCGACCCCGTGCTCCGCGAGCCAATACACAGAATGCAATATATAGCATGTATGGCTAATCAAAGGATGGCTTAAGTTTATTTTATTTTTGCGAAGAGTGCTTTTGAATACAATTATATAAAAAAATCCTTAAGACCTAGCAATTTGAAACACAAGTATATATTGTGAATGAATGCAATATTAATAGTGATTCAGATTCCATCCACCGTTACATGGCATCTGCACCATATAGCAATTCTTCAGCGTTATAGCCGCTTACATTACCACTGGGACGACACCCAGGACAATTCCAAACCAGGGCAGTCCATCGCCCTTCCACTTTTCCATTCCCGATTTTCAATATTTTGTAAACAGAACTATATCTGGTTAAGTTCCCATGTCCGCCCTTGACCGTGGGCACGGCTATTCGAATAGTTTTAACTCTGCAGAGTTTGCACACTTTACCCACAAGAGATAGATCTACTCGTTGCCCCACATGATTCCTTAGCCATGTGGTTGAATAGACTATCACAGGGCCTTTACAATGCATAGCCCACTGTGGTTACGCCCGCTAAGGTCAACATTCCGTAGTAATATTACGCATACGCCGGGAAGGGTCCCTCGTGAGCCATCACGGGCAAAGGCGAGGAATATTACGCATCCATTCCTTTGCTCGTGGTCATACCTTCACGTAACCACCTTGAAGCTACACAAATTAGTTAACCCCGCCTACATTTTGCCACTTGTGGTTGTCTTTGTTTTACACGGGTTAATATGACAAGATTCAGTCCTTAGTATTATCTGAGCGGTTCTACCACACTCCACAATTTTGTGCATTCCTTCGCACCACATACCAGCCCCCAAACCATCCGCTCAGATATTTAAGCATGTTGGGGTTTTTGGAAACATAAAATAATCATATCCAACATTTATCAGTCATTACCACCATGACTGCCCAACCAATTTTTCTCAGGATTAAAAGTGATGCTTGGGCGCTCGCGCCAAGAGTATCTAAACAATACTACGCATGGCATATAATTACGGACTTATTTTTGAAAGGTTACTATTATAATTTGTGCTAGGCGACAATGTTCACATGTTCAAATATTTCAAAGGAGGGTAATATTAACCAAGTACACAATGGGATATAACTAGAATCTTAAATTAACATGTATTTGCATATAACATAACAAACATGCAATTTGATAATTTAAACAAAAGTAATTTGCGAAAACGTAGGTTCAACATGATCAAAGTATTGACTACTTTGGCGCGGTTTACATGATCTTGAGCTCACTCAAAGCTATATCATTTGATGGTCTTGAGCTTCCGGCCTTTATCTTCAACTTGATCTCGATCTTGCTTGATCCATTCATTCTTCGGGACTCGGTTTCTAACTACGCGATAAACGATGAATCCAAATAAAAGCAAGTAACTCAAAAGATACAAATAAATCCGAATACTTTAAATGCCCGATTTACTTTAAATTATGCATTTATTATGGTTTGAGAATAGGAGGATGATTTGGCTTAGTGTGTTGCAAACACAAGAATAGTTGGGTTTGGGTGAGAGAATGAGTTATCTGAATAGCCTTACCGTGAGGGAAAATTCTAGGATAATAAGAGATCAAAAGGAGGGAAGTATCTACAGGAGTTATTTACTTTGGAAGAGAAGTGGCCCAACGTAGCCGATTGGAGAAAGGCGAGGTTCGATCTTTTTATTAATAACCTCTTTTATTATTTTCGTATTTATCAAAGAAGTTCCATGGGTTAGGATAGACCTATGTATCAAGTACAGTCCTGGTGGGTATGTATTCCTTGCAACTTAGGTTATGGTAAAGGCAACCTGGGCTAACGGATGAGATCTGTACTTATTCTATAAATCTTTAATAATCCCATTATCATATTTTATGTATCTTCATTCATGGCTAGGCTAAATTTAAGTTGAATTAGGATCCACTCATATGGGTCCTAACTTGTTATTTCATGCTCATCATTACTATTTACTAAATGTAGTATCAAGATTTAATTAATGGTTCCATTATCATTTTTATCCATGCTTTAATTACTATTAGGCCTAGCCTTATTTCTAATTTAGCTATGTTTGGTAAGTATCATTTTATGTGACCTTAATTATTTGCATTAATAATTACCTGTTTACTTCAAAGTATCTATATGTTCGTAAGATTAAAGTATCCATGGTTAGACATGTATTAAGCTCATATATATCCTAATAAATTTTATTAGCTTCTCTATACCATTACCTAGGCAAGGGTTATCATACGAGGACATACTTTAATATTGCTATTTAAATTAAACCACTACCGGATTTATTTAATGATAGCATGTTAAATGGTAATGCATCTATGCTACTTATAATTAAAGGTATCTTCATTAAATTTGGATCTTTAACCAAGCCACTTTTCTTTATTATAGTTGCCTCAAATATATATATTTTTCTAACATGGCATGTCTATGCAAATTATCCTTTATTATTATTGTTGTTGTTGTTAAACGTGATGTCCAATACCTTTTATGAGTCTTTGGATAATTAACTAAAGTCATCTTTTATCAATACCTTTAAAACCACTAATTATTTTTGGACTATTAGCTAGGACACATTAATTTGTCATATGTAGTACTTAATCAAATATTAAACCTTAATTAGCCTCATATACATCCCAATAAAATTTATTGACTCCCACGGATTAGTTCCAAATTTAAAATCTCAATAGTCTTATTTACCTTCTAATTAACTTTTATGGTTTCTCTAAATTACTCCCTATTTTCCTTGATTTATCCTATTGGAAATGACCACAAACATCTAAAATAAAAAATGAGAGAAAAAGGGTGCGGTGGTGGATCGAACCAGACCCTTGAGTTAACGGCCGATGTCGATAACCAACCGGCGAAGGCCCCGGACGGATATGGTTGCTTCCACAGAGCGAGAAAAGGTAAGGCGTTCTGGGAGCCCCAAAGCAGAGGCCGGCCGGCGCACGGTAGGCGGCGGCGTCGCCGGAGGAAGGGCCGGGAGGTTGGGGCGAGTGGAAGAACGGAATCTTTGGGAGTTAGGCGGAGCTACGAGTCGGCACCACGGCGGCGGCGCGGCGAGGGGTGGCGGCAAGGCTCGGTGGCCGGTGGCGGAGGTGGAATGATGCGCCGGCGATTGGTGGGATGAGGAAGAAATTGAGCTCGCTGGCGGGAGGAGCGGAGGAACCTTACCGTGGGTTTGGCCGAGTGGGAAGCACCGAGGCGAGCTGCCGGCGGTGGGGTCCGGCGGCGAGAGGGCACTCGGTGCGGAGGAGACGTGGCGGCGGTTCCCAATCGGGCGTTGGAATCGAACTCGGGGCCTCGGGGTGCTTTGTCCGGAGGTAATTGGCGGCGGTGGTCCGCCCGACGGCGAGGAGGGTCGCCGATTTGGAGAAAGAACGACGCGCCGTAAGCTACAAAACTAGAGGGCCAATTAGGGGCGGGTGGGGCACGAGGAACAAAGGGAGCTCGGGAGAGAGTTTCGCCACGGTGGGATGCCCAGTAAGTGGAGGAGCGTGCGGTGACCAAGGAGGAAGCCAAGCTTCTTATGGTAGCGGAAAAGAGAGAAAACGGTGGGCGGTGCGGGGAAAGCAGTGGGCGGAGGCGGGCTCGCATGGCTGCCACGCGGAGGAAGGAATCTGAGCGCACGGCGAGAGGGGAGAGAGCGCGCGCTTGGCGCGCGAGGGCGACGAGGCAGCGCCGCCGACGCAAGGAGGACGCAGGCGCACACTCGGTCAAAAGAGAGGAGGAGAAAAGGAAAGAAGAGAGAGGCGCGAGGCCGGGCGTGAGGGGACAGGCGGGAGGAAGACGGAGCAAAGCGCGCGCATAGTCGCCACGAGGCGGAAGAAAGCCGGAGCGAGGCAAGCGGCTGAGCTGGGGCGCCTTGCATGCATGGGCGGCCGCCGCGTGTGTGCGCTGGGAGGAGAAGGCCCAACGCCGAGAGAGGAGGCGAGAGGTGGGAGCGGGGCCCACGTGAGAGAGGTGCGATCGGGAGAGGAGCCGCGTGCGAGGAGAGGTGGAGCTGGGCCGGCGGGGTGGGAAGGAAGGTTGGGCCGGGTTGATGGCCGGCCTGACTCCGATTCTTCTTTTTTTTTATACATATTTTTATTTTATTTATATTTAAATATATTTTGGCACTAAATTTGAAGATGCAGAATTTTAATATCTCCATTTACATCTATATCAACATATGTTTTATTTGCTTGCTTTCATTATTATTCATGCCATTATTTTTAGAATGAGATTTGGTATTTTTAAGCCAAGTTTCTCCCCTTTCTTTTTATGGATTATCTTATCATATTCGCATTTTAAGTTTTTAATTCTCCATTAATTAATTGTATTTGTTTCTTCTGGATCCTTTTAAATTTTGGAACCTTTACCAAATTTCTCAGAAAAACATCATAAACTCCAAATTCAAATAAGCATATTGCAAAATAATTCAAAACTTCACATTTTCAAATTTCAAAATTTTGGGATATTCTGAGGCTCACATTCGCGGCGCGGTGTGGTGGGAGTCGAGAGAGAGCCGCCACGGGAGCACGGTTGGGGCGGAGGTCGACGGCGTCGGGGCTCCTCGTGGGTCCTCTGTCGAGGAAGAGCAAGAGGAGGGTCGGTGAGTGAGGAAAGCTCGGGAGCAAAGGAATTTGAGAATGAGGAGGAGTAGGAGATTGACTCAGGGTCGCGCGCAGGGGAGACGGTGGCGGAGCTACGGCGGCGGGAGCTCAATCGGACCTTCGGGAGGTAGCCGGGAGTGGCAAGAGGAATGGGGTGTTCGGGAGCTCGGAAAGCAAAGGAGAAGAAATGGCAGGGGAGGGGCTTTATACCCCGCGGAGGAGGGGGCCTTCGGGAGAAGGCGTGGCGGGGCTCGGCCGGCGGAAATGACGGGGCCGTCGAGGCGTTTAATCCCGCATGATGGAGGGGTAGGGTGACGCGAGGCGGCGTGCGGGAGTGGCGGCGCGACGGAGCAGTGTGTCGCGGCCGGGCGAGAGCGCGTCCGCGCGGAGAGAAGACGGCGGCCGCCAGTGGGGTCGGCGCGGCGGGGTGGCGTGGAGCGAGGCAGCGCTCCTTCGGACCGGAGGTTGTCGGACGGCGGGCGCCCGAGACCGGGCGGCGCGACGACGAAGCGCGCGGCGCAGCGCAGCGCAGCGCTGCGCGCGCTGCGCGGAGAAGCGCGGGCGCGCGCAACAGCCGAGGGGAGGAGGGGCGCAGTGCGAGGAGAAGCGGGAGGCGGCGCCAACGGGTTGGCGCGGGCGCGAGGCGCGCGAGAACAGAGAAGGCGGAGAGGGAGGCGGGGCGCCAAAGGAGTGGAGAAAGCGGAAAGGCCGAGAAAGGAAAGCGCATTTCCGACGAAACTTTCCCGAAAAGGAAAGTTTTCAAATTTCACTCAAAATGCAGCAAAAATTCACAAATTTTCTGGTTTTGAAATTTTAGGGACTTTTCAACTATCACTGTTAGCCGCCTCCAGTCCAGTCCAGTGCATGCAGGATTGCAGCTGCAGGGGGGCACAACACCACATAGGAACGATATAGCAAGGTACTGCTACTCCTTCCTGTGAGATGGCCGCTAGTACTGTAGCAAAAGATCGATGGACAAGTTTTTAAAAAAAAAACAAGAAGAGAAGAAATGCAGCAGCAGCCTGACAGTGTGAGCCTGGCTTCAGAGTTGAGGCTGCCAAAGTTTGGTGCGAGCGAGTCGTGCCGCTCTTGTTGTTCCTGTGCTTCTGCTGCTTCTGCCTCTGCCCAGGTGGGGCACACCCGCTGCCACTGGGCAGCAGTCAGCCACAACCAACGAAGCCATCGTATATCTGGCCAATATCATTTTTTTTACAAATCTAACATGGTAGCAGTCACAAGCGACATGTATCGTCTGCAGTTTGATCAAGATATTGTGGTACCATAACATGCCGTGATGGGTAGTGCGACAGGTGACATGTGTTGTCTGTCGTTGTTGCTGTAATCACGGAAAAGTCTAGATTTACAATTTTATGCACACATATACTAGATTTGAAAAAAAAAAAAGATTTGTTACAGGACCGTTCGTGTGATCAACAACCAACTACTACCAATCAGAAGCAGCAGAAGAGAGAGACGCCTATTGCCTATTTGGAACACAGCGGCAAAAGGCAAAATGCTTGCTTGCTCCTCCCACTCTTTTCCCTCGTCCCCGTGTGTTGAAGTTGAGATGGGCTCCGGCGGGGCAGCCTATTTATCATTGTGGAGGGGGGAGGCTTTCTTGATTTTCTGTAAAGCTTGATCTTCTCTCCTCCATGGCTATAAGGCATGTGCAATGTGAGCTAAAAGCAGGAGCTAAAAAATTTCTTAGCCTCTTCAACTCGGATCTAACCATTGCATAAGGAGAGGCTAAGGGAAAGATTGTTAGAGCCAGATCAAATCAAGGTTTCAACTCCAACAAATAAAATAATCAACATGGGCCTACCAGTTAGCGCTATAGGAGTCTTCATTGCCACTGTCGTGCGCCTCTGAGGTCGTTGCTGCTGTCTTTGCCACCACAACCATGCCTCCGTTGGACACATGTCTTTCATGGAGACAAGGATTTAAAGGCAGTGATGTGAAAAATCTAGCCCCTCTTACAGTGCACATGCCCTGATCTACTTTTAATATGTGATTACGTCTATTGCTTTTAGCTCAGAAAGCATGCACCCGCTAAAAGAAGCACAAAAGGAGTGTAATTTGACCACTCCCATCTATCATCCATTCCTTGTAGAGTTGTAAAAAAAACTTGAGACGCGTGACCTGCTCGAGCTCGGCTCGAGCTCCAAACGAGCTGAGCTCGAGCTTTATCCTGAGCTCGCAAGCCTCAACAAGCAAGCTCGAATAGCTTGATTGGGCTCGTTTTCCCACACCCCATCTAAATAACCAATCTTTCCCTGAACCCAAATTCAAAGCACCCCATTACCCCAACCCCAGGTCCTCACTCCTCACTTCAGGTTCCTTATCCACTCCACTGACTCTTGCTTCGGAGTCCCATCCGGGCTCCGACCGGCCGCCCACCAACGCCCTCCTCCTCTGCGGCTGCCACCGAGTGCCGGCGCGCTGCTCCTCCACCGCCGACACCCTCCTCCTCCACAGCTCTGCCGACGCGCTGCTCTACCACCACCGACGCTCTCCTCCATGGCTCCGTCAGCGCGCTGCTCCTCCATCGCCGACGCTCTCCTCCTCCACAGCTCTAGCACGCTGCTCCTCCACCGCCAACGCCCTTCTTCGATCTGAGCGTGAATTATTACTCTAACCCCTCCTTTTTCATGTGAACCACTTGAAAATTTATGAATATTCTTGATGGTCATGTGTTACCAAGTCTACACGAACTGAGGTTGAGCCCATTTACAAGCTCGATTGCTAACTTAAGCTCACTTGATCTTGGCTCAAGTTTTTGTTGAACTCAAGCCTTGCAAGATGGGCTTTATCGAGCTCGGTTTATTTACAACCCTAATTCTTAGCTTTCAAGCATCAATGTTACAATTGGCAAAAGTGGAGCCGGATGCACAAGTCAGCAAGAAATGAGACACTGTGTTTGGCGGACTAGCTAGTTAACGACGAGCTGTTACGTTGCCTGTTGGAATCTTCGAAGTGCTACGATAAAACAGAATGATACAGCCGCATTTCTAATCGTAGGAATATAGGATACCTTAAAAATCGTCTAAAATAAGTACGGGTTGTGCTTCTATATTTTTCTTAAAGTGATTTGTAGAACTTTTAAAGTGGAACTGAATGACAGATAGTGATTACTTACCACTTCACGTGTTTTGAAATTAGTGCCATTCTTATTAAAGTGAAAAACACGAAAGAGCTATTACATATATAAGGTGGTGCTCGGTTGGATTAATTTTTTATTGTAGCTGACTGAAATTACACTGTAGTTGATGGTGGCTTATTTGGTATAATTAAATTTAAAAAAAAATAGTTAGCCTAGCACGTATAATGCAAACGAATACGGGAAAAAAGAATCAGAAAAAATCTAAAAAATCAGAAAAAAACGAAATTTAGAAATAGTAAAAAATAAACCAAAAGTTAAAAACCTAAACCTAAACGGGCGAGGCCTAAAACTTACTTTTGGTCAGTGTGTATGCTTGAGTGTCCGTACCCCAATGTCTAGTGAGTTGAGCAACAGCAGCTGGACTCGTGCTACTAGTGGCACGGTAAGCCACCAAAAAAAAGCCCAAATGATCACCACCACATACCAGAGTAGCAGGTAAATGTCCTACTGTCCGTCATGGACTCCTCCCGGAATCAACCACAGAAAAGCAACAGCTCAACTCGTCACCAAATTAATCTCTCAACATAGCCAAGAACCTGCCTGAAGACTTTAAAACAAGCACATAGAAGAAGTGAGGACAGGTAACTAAATTCCAACATTTAATTCCAAGACCATCAGGAATTTCCAACAGAGAATGCAAACTACTCACGAGTTCAAAAGCATTCCAGTCATAAATTTTTCCTGATACTGCTGTATACTTGTAATATACACCCAGCAACACAAGAAATAAAACTAACAGCCACTAAAAAAGAAAAGGGACAAGAGGCAGAAGAACAATAAACAAATATATGCATTTTTCTCAACCAATCGCCTATGTTACAAGCCTCAATGTATACACAAGTCACGCCATGTCTTCTACAGACAAGCTAGTCCAGAGCAATCATCATCCTGGTAACGACTGAGCTGATGCCATGGCAGATAAACTTGCATCTGAATCAGCAGAGTGTCTCAGGTAGGATTGCCGAAAGGACTGAGCTGATGATGCGCTTGCTAGATTTGTCTCTGACTCACCACCATGCCACAGTTGAGACTGTTGTAGCGATTGAGGGGCCATGGTAGACAGGCTAGGCCCAGATTCCCCGCAACGCCTTAAGTATGAGCAATGCTGGCTGGATGAACCGAGATAGTAACTTGAAGATCCATACCCAGAATTTGAGAGATAGGACGAACTAACATGTGGACTGGGTGATGCATAGCCAGAACAGGACATATGGGGTGATGCGTAACTTATAATGATTGGTGGAGACAAGTGGTTGCCAACCAAAGTGTGTGTGGAGGCAAGGTGCGAGGTGCGAGGGTGGGGAGAATACATGTTTGCAAGGTCTGCATTGCTTCTACTTATGGAAGGTGAGTTTGCGTAAGACCTTAGGGGGTTAGGGGAGTGGGGGGTACTAGAAACAGAGTAAATACGAGATACAGATTGCGATGAAGGATGTCGGCTTATTGGTCTGGGAGGGGATGCTGCCACACTTGACCGGAATGAAGATGACTGAGAGGGTAAGCGAACTGCAGAAGAAAGCAACGGGGTAGTCTCCGAGGCAGCAGGGTCTGATATTCCAGTCATTGCATCTCGCTTGCATACAGGGCAGAATGTTCTCCAAGATGTGAGCCACAGGTCCACACAAGCCGCATGGAACTCTGCGAGGAAATTCACACAAATATCATGGTACTGCCTTAGAAATAACATTCTTCAGATAGCTGATTGTATACAAGGGGTGCAATTTATTTAATGCATCTCTGTTCAAACAAAGATTGCATATAAGGAGAGCTGTCCAATTGATTTATCACACCAAAAAGTTTATACACTACTAGTTAACTGAGAGAATATGTAATTGCGCAGTTTAATGATTTTGACAACAGTGAATCTAGAGATGTGGTAATTGACAGTACCAATATTATATGTTCTTAAGGATCAGGAAATGGCTACTACAAAAAAGACCTTACCATATTTTGTGCCAAATCTAGCAAAATGATACTTAGCCTAGACATTCAAAATGAAGAAAAAGAAATGCAGATAGTGGTTTAGTAATTTTATTACACAACACTGCGCTAACAGATTAAAAAAACTTGCACAAATTCTTTTTCAGTTCCAAATTCGAAGATTGAAGAGTAGAGTATAGCAGATAGGCATGCCTAGTTTCCACGGACAGAGTCTCAAAACAGTAAAGTTAGTATGGTGTTATAAAAGGCAGTTATGGTGTTATAAAAGACAGTTATGGTGTTATAAAGTTGGCGAAAAATACTGTGATGGCAAGGCAGCACTCTTAGCTTTTCCCCAACATTATAGTCTTCCAAGCAAATGGCGCACATTGACGATGTGCAATTGTCCTCTTGCACCTTTGTGAAAATAAGACTTGGCATTGCCTTAACTAATTGACTGCTCATTCCATAGAATTCTCGGACTTCTGGAATTATAGGTCGGTCCCGCCTTATTCGATGCCTTCTTACAAAGAAGCAAGTAGCTAGAACAGCAGACATCGCAAGCAGCGATATGAATGAAATTGCCATAATCGACCAGGCTGAGTTCTCAAATGTGTGTAGTATCCACACCTCTACATCAATACGGCCTGAAAATCTTTTCAACACCTCCCCTGAGGCCTTTGAGATGAACACCGCATATATGTGAATACCAGTTGAGCTTCCAGCCACTGTTACACTTCCTAGTTAGATAGTGCAGAAAATATATGCTCCAAACAATGTTAATATGAAATAGTGAACATTACAATGGTGTGATTATTAAAATTGTATCAAGTTGTACAGTTTATTTCTATCTTTTATTTATCTGGGCACAATTTACATAAAGTATTTGTGCTTCATCCATTTCGGAAAACAGATCCAAAAGCATTTTCTTGTGCCTCCCAGCCTGTCCCATCTCTATTTAATGTGTGGCCATCTACAGGTCCTAAAACATGGACATGTGCCAAAAAGGGGGGAAATCCATCTATTTGTGCTGGTCATGCTATGAACAAAGAGTACCACACAGCTATGCAAATGGCATTAAGAAACTGCAAAGCAAAAACAAGTGGGAATGATAAGGTACATTACTTGAAACCAGAACCCCACTATTTTCATTGTCATATATTATTGCAGCTTTGAATCCAGCATCCTGCACATTTTTTACTTTCTCATCAAATGTGCAGCCACCTCTTATAATCAACGAGAACGGAGATGGTGGACCCCTGACAGCTTTGTTTGTTAATGGACTGCAGGCGTTCAAAGGTTCAGCAGTATAAACTACGCCATTAACACCTGACCCTTTCACTCCCGGAGCTGCAAACCAATCGAAATGGCATAATGAATCCCTCAGAAAATACAATATAGACTCCACAACAGTGAAAGGCAGAAGAAAACAACCTTAAACACAAATGCAGCATGACACAATCAAGGAATAAACTCAAGCTTAATATTACTCAGAGAAGTAATAGAAAACAGCCACAAGAATATAATAGGAAGTAATGTAACATATTTGCATGTCACCATAAATCAATAATGCAGCTAAGAAGTATAAACCCAACATAAACACCTAAATTGGTCATAGGCAAACGGTAGAGAAGGCATGCAAACAAAAGTAAATTTCATATGCAGTGACATCTGGATAGTAGAAGTTGGTACTCTACTGTGACAAAGCCACATGATGATGAGATCTCCAGAACTTACCAAAGCTTGCCTCAACATCGTCGCACGACAAGGTCAGATTATTCCCCATCAGCACTACATTGGAAGCTCCTAGCTCAGCCATGAGGCAAACCATCGCACAGAGACAGAGAGGTAATAACATTGCTCCTCTTGTACTCTTCATCTTATCAATATCCACAGCTCTTCAAGAAAGCCCAGCTTGTTTTTACAAGTTACAACTACGGAGTACGGACAGATGAAAACTAGCTCAACACTTCAAAACTCCAAACCCACGATTCCGTGAGCAGCTAATGGCCAGAACGTGCTACGGACCTGCACCAATCAGCTAAGATTCCTGCAGCGAAAACCAACAATGTTGAGATTCTTTTGGCACTGTATACCTAGCATTTAGCCAAAAAGTGTAGGATTTTCGCACAGAAGCTGGAGAAATATAGTCTTTACACCTCTATAGACTCCAAAAAAGTACATAACCAAGCAAGGAACCACCAAAATTATTCTATGCCAACTTGTTTACCAATAATAAGATCAATATTTCTAATTTAGAAAACGCTTCATCTTTTTTTTTTAAAAAAAAAAAGAGAGCTTAAGATGGCAAGTCAGCAGTCAATAATTCTCCAAAAATAAGACCCAGCGGAGTATCTTCCCCAACATTTGTACTCCTAGTTAACAAAGAATTCAAGAATAAGTTCACTAAATGACCCTTCCTATAGAATTATGACTTGAACTCCAAATCTCCAAAAGCTATTACGCAGTGAGCGAGAACCATACTAGTATATCCGGTCCGGGGCTCAGAGATTAAGAACCACAGCGCTAAAAGATTAGTCTTTTGAAGTCAGCATCCAAGAGATAAAAGAGATAACAGTGCCGAAGATAAAAGTTGGATCTTTTCAAGTTGGTATCTAAATAATTAGCACTAAGCAAGAGTAATTCGCTAAAAGACAGCAACTTAGCTCTACACCACCGGAAACCAAGCATAAGTACTGAAGGCACCTCGCAACCCAGGCTCGAGAGCCACAGCAGAAGTAAGCGCATCTAATCTCTGACTCTATTGGGCCAGTTGTGGCGGTCAATCATCGGCTTAACTTTAATCACGGAAGGGACATATAATCGTCGTGGCGATAAGAGCACAAGATGCAAACTAAACGAGCAGGAAATTAACGGGGAAATGCCGAATCTTGGACAGAATTTGAGCAGAAAAAGCATCTAGCGATGTTAAAAGAGACAGTGAAAGGGGAATCGGTGCGGATGCGGACCTGAGGGCAGAGGATAGGGGTGGCAATGGAGACGTCGGATTCCATGTGATGGACTAGGGTGGTGGAGGAGGAGCGGAGCAAGTGGCGGAGGCGGGGGCCGGGGAGGAGGGGATCGTCGTTCGCGGGATCAAGTCGAGTGGCCGAGGTGGGTGGGATGATCCGTCCCAAACCCAGCCGCCAACTCCCAGGCGCCGACGGACCCAGAAAAATCGTTCTCCCATTTTCTCCTTTTCTGGCGGACAATAAGTTTATTTTCCGGGTAGAAAATAAAAGGCTCGGATTTTCTTACTCTCTTTCTTTAATTAATTAAGGTAAACTTACACAAACACCAGTACACCTCTTAGTACACGCCCAAAAATACAAAGATTGAGGTTAAATCCACAATCTTATAGAGTTCTATCGAGTCATACCCATGTATATATAAAAGTGAGTACTCCCGCAACTCCACCACCCTACCATGAGGTGATTCGTGATTTTGTTATACCCCTCGATCATGAAGTTTTAGGGCCGGTTAAACGATCACCTAATGTCGCACCGACGGCTACACCGAGTTGTGACCAAGTGTTGCAGCTCAAACTCAAATGCTTCTATATACACACACATGTTGAAATTAGAGTAATGCACATGCATGAGAAATAAAATATATATAAGTGCCCATTTCTAAAAGGCAGATTTCATTTTAAAGGCAAGGAAAACATCCATTTTTAATCAAGAAAAAAAACGGTGGATAAAAGATTGGTCCGAATGGATATGCTCGAGCCTGGACGGAACATCCGTTGGTGTGTTGTAAAAATAGCCAAATGGATCGAGGACAGATACGCCGTGAAGATAGTTCGTTACAATCTTTCCGGGTCAATTTTTAAGTTTGCTGCTGCAGTAGCCTCTGTGCACATGTGTCATTCCCTACAGAAGTGAAAAGGACAAGGGAGTAAAGTAAGCTCCTTGCTAGGTGTTTGTTTCTTTCTTCCAATTAAGATTAGTCTCATGCGATGCAATGTTCATATGCCTTCTTGCCTGAGATTTGTCTCATGCAACGCAATGTCGATGTCGCCTTGTCTGTTGCGCTGCCGGGGCGGGCAAGGAAGCTTCTCTTCGTACCTACGTGGCTGGAATCGACGTGCCTTCCTTCCCGCCGCTAAGCGATGGCAGGACACATCACCATGGGAGCTGTACTTCACTTCATGTGCAAGCGATTTTAGATGGAGTTGGCTTCGCAAAATTAGTATTTATATCATTGACACTTTGATTTCTATGGTATTATACCTTATTTATTATTTCTTAATCCTTTTCTTAATGCTTGACACCTAATATGACTCTTATATCCCTTCCGATCAGCGGCGAACGTGTTCTCCGCGCGAACGGAACGCGGCCCGCGCGCCATGTCGACACAGCAAGAGCAAATCGAAACCTTCGAGTGCTCACAACTGACAATAACGACTGAATCACAGGAATCTCGTATTCTCATCACTCACGCATATGCACATGACCCGAAGCGCGCGACAAACAAACATCAAACAGCACAACCGCTGCTAGAAATCCAAAGCTAACGACCGATGCAGAAAGAATAGATCAATGGAGAAGGAAACGACGACATGAGACAATATACAGGTACAAATAAGAGTTATATTAGGTCTCAAGCATTAAGAAAAGGGATTAAGAAATAATAAATAAGGTATAATACTATAGAAATTAAAGTGTTAATAATATAAATACTAATTTTACGAAATCAACATTTGGAATCCTAAATATATGAAGGCCAACATTTAGGCTCGAGTCAAAACCATAACAAGGCTCACCTTTTTTGCTCATGTGTGGAATGGGCTAAACTATGGTACGGTCATCTATGTCTGAATAGCCAATGGAGTTTTCTACGCTGCCCACGGCCCACATCGGTCACCGGGCGCCACCCCCTCGGCTTCTCGCCTCCTGGGAGCGCCACCGCCCACACGCTCCGGCTCCGCCGCTCGCCTTGAGCCATCACATT
Source organism: Dendrocalamus sinicus (assembly GCA_036346575.1). Lineage (NCBI taxonomy): Eukaryota > Viridiplantae > Streptophyta > Magnoliopsida > Poales > Poaceae > Dendrocalamus > Dendrocalamus sinicus. Next base: position 262,947 of record CM070652.1, read on the forward strand.
AATTAATTAATGCACGCGTTGTGTTGGTATCAGAGGCGCGTGTGGTTGTAGACGTAGGAGGTTGCGAGGCAGAGGAAGAGCGCGAGCTCGGCGGCGCTTAGTCCGGCGAGCAGCCAGTAGAAGTAGTCGAGGTGGGCGCGGTTGAGGTTGTCGGCGAACCAGCTGTCGCCGCCGCCTCCGCTGGTGATGCGGTCGATGAGGGAGATGAGGAGGCTGCTGATGAAGCCGCCGATGCCAATGACGCTGAGGTAGAGCGCGAGGCCCAGGCTGCGCAGCCCCTTGGGCATTTGGTCGTAGAAGAACTCCTGCATCCCGATCACCGCGAACACGTCCGCCACCCCGATCACCACGTACTGCGGCACCAGCCACGCCCAGCTCATCGGCACCGTCGCCCCGGGCTCGTCCACCAGCCCGTGCTCCCGCGCAGTCTCCAGCCGCCGCGCCTCCACCACCGCCGCAACCGACACCGCCGCCAGCGACAGCGCCATGCCCGTGCCCACGCGCTGCAGCATCGTCAGCCCCGTCGGGTTGCCCGTCGCGCACCGCAGCGCCGGCACCAGCACGCGGTCGTAGATGGGCACGAACACCAGGATGGTCGCCGGCCCGAACGTCTGAAGCGCCGCCGGCGGCAGCTCCAGGCCTCCGCCGATGCGGCGGTCCAGGGTGCGGCCCTGCTTGTTGAAGAGCGTCATGATCTGCGCGAACACCACGCCGTAAGCCAGGCACGTCGCCCATATGGGCAGCAGCCGCAGCACGCCGCGTGCCTCCTCCGACTTGGCCGCCGCCGCTCCTTCTTCTTCCTGCTGCAGAGAACCCAGGGACGGCAGGTGGTGCCGTCTCTTGGTGAGGGCGGCGAGGCTGTGGGCGAGGCGGGCGAAGGGGCTCTCGGCGCCGGGGCTGGGCGAGTAGAGGCGGTAGGTGGGGGTGCCGAGGAGGAAGACGGCGAAGGCGCAGAGCATGATGGCGGCCGGGGCGCCGAAGCCTACGCCCCAGCCGACGTTCTCCTGGATGTAGCTGACGACTGCGACGGCGACGGCGATGCCGACGGCCATGGAGAAGTACCACCAGTTGAAGAGGGAGCTGCGGGCGGCGCGCTCCCTGGGGTGGTTGGGGTCGAGCTGGTCGGCGCCGAAGGCCAGGGCGCAGGGCTTGTCGGCGCCCTGCGCGAGGGCGATGAGGTAGAGGGAGACGTAGAAGAAGGCCACCGGCGGCCACGAAGGGCGGCAGGAGGAGTCGTCGGTGCACGTCGGCGACGGGCGCAGCGCCGGCAGCGTGGACGCCAGCGTGAGCATGCCATACCCCTGCGCGCACCAATAATAATAATTCGGTTTTGCACCAATAATCCTATGCTAATTTATGTGTTTTTCTGAACAATTAAATAAAAAAATATTATCAAGTACTAGCTGTAAGCAAGTGGACTTTCCGAAAACCGAGGGAGTAGGTAGCCTAAGCCAGTCGACTGGAAATCTCGATGGCAAGTAGGAGGCCGGGCCGGAGTATGATTACCAGGACGTAGAGGGTGCATGCTAGGACGATGGATCGGTAGCGGCCGAGGCAGGAGTCGGCGACGAAGGCGCCCAGCAGCGGCATCAGGCTGGCCGTCCCCGACCAGGCGTTCACCGCCGCCGCCGCCGCCGCGTTCGACTGCCCCAGCGGCCCCGTCAGGTACGTGATCACGTTCGCTGACACGCCGAAGAAGGCGAAGCTGCCAGCGATCTCCACCGCTATATATAATACATAGCAAATTATGCTTTACATAATTGGAGTATATGCAGGTAGCTACTAGCGAACTAACGAACGTACGTACCGACGACGAAGAGGGCGGATCGCCATCCGCCGGAGTTGTGGCGGTAGACGGGGCGGCCGCGGAAGTCGGAGACGCCGGCGAGCGGCACCGTGTCTGTGTGCGTGGGGAGGGAAAGCAAAGGGTCGTCGGTGTCCGCCATGTCCATCTCGATCGAGCCCTCTCTCTCGGTATCGCCTCGCCACACAATTAAGGCGAGAGAGAGAGAGAGTGAGAGAGAGAGAGGGAGAGGCAATAATCGAAGGCGGCACGGCAGGCTGTGCTCTACTGTACTGTCGCCTCTCGACGATATTTTATTGCCCTTCAATTTCTGTCTGTTTCTTTAATTTGCCTGGTTCTGGCTGTCGCTGGGAGGTTGGCGATGGATGCCCCAAAAAAAATGGACGGGGCCAAATAGAAATAGGGAGGGGGCATCGAGTAGCTTCTTCTAAACAACCAAACAAGATAGCTGAAAAACAATATGAGACAATAATATTATGATAAATTATTGTAAGTTTTATAGAGTGGTTATTCAATTTTGTAAAGATTATATTTTATCTAGATCATTTTCTTTTTTTTTAGGGAATCTGGTCATACTTGTGCGGTAGTATCGCAGCATGGTACCGGTTGTACCTTTATGTGCTAGTACCATTTTGTGGTAGTTTCGATTTTTACTTGGCGGTAACTATTTTCCACAGAGTTCCAGTTGTGAGGTACGGTAGTACCAGCCTGTGATGGATAATAGTACCGGCCGAGGTAGAAATTTGGGGGTTTTAGATAATTAAGTCGTAGATTGAGTTGGGTTGATTTAGGTCAGTGCATTAATGTTGCATAAAACATGTTTTAACTAATGTAACGTGGGTCAACTTATGAAGAACTCGTGTATGAAAATAATTTATTTGTCTTTAGATGTACAGGGTTGTTTGGAATCAACCATGGTCAACAGTAAGGATCAGAGCTGCACTCATGAGAGAGCCAAGACTCAGAATGATCGAAGATGTTGGTGGGGTGGTGAGCTCAAACATAGCACAAGAAAGGCGAAAAATATTAGACGAAAGTTCGAACGGGGGGATTGCACCATGTAGCTTGATCGGTCCAAGTGAGGTGTGATATGGTGGAGCTAGAAAGGGAGAGTGTTGTAGTATGGCTACAACAGTGGGTATATGATACCCTTCTCCATAGGAGGCATAGCCAAGAGAACCATGGAGAGAGAGCTGGTGATAAATGAGTGGATCTGCCCCCCTCATGCCCCGCTTGGGGGTTTATATATACAAGTGGGGTAGGATGGATAACTTTCATCCTACCCCTTAATAATCATATTGGGCCAATTGCAAGACCCAGTCACGGGGGGTTGGATCACCCCTACAACAGGACTCCTTCGACAACAAGTGTGGAGGTCCCAATGGGTGAGCTGACGCGACCAACTATCCTAGCCCTCCGTCCCCTGACAGCAAACGTGAAGATGCCGACTGATGAGCCGATGCAACTGGTAGCTTGCAACCCCGGTAGAGGGTTCCTGTTTTACTGATCGTAATGTAACTGCCGAGTTCACCAACAAATCGTGGAAGCGGAGCAGGGGTGGTGCCGTCCCTCCAAGGCGACGCTTACGAGGAGGTTGGTGAATTCTCTAGCCGAAGCTAGTCTGTTCAGCTGAGGCGATGCGTACGAGGCGGTCGACAAAGTCGTGTTGCCCCACCAAGGTGATGCCTCCAAGGTGGGCGACGAAGTCTCCTAGCGAAGGCGTGTCGTCTCGTTGAGGTGATGCCTACGAGGCGGACGATGAAGTCGTGCCACCCCGGCGAGGTCGTGCCTCCAAGGTGGCCGGTGAAGTCCAAACCGCAAGTCAGTCAGCCAAAGCATCTACGACCACGAGGTGGCCGGACGAGGTCCCAACCATGATGTGGTCAGACGAAGTCACGACTGCAAGGCAGCCGAATACACGTATCATCACCATTAATCTTCATGTACTCCAGCGTTAGCCCGACCACCTCGCGTGACATCCTCAATCGTCTGAACCTCATATTTTTCTATCCTAGTCTCAGCGCTCCTCATCACTGATCGTGATCGTCTCCACACTCACCTGCACATGCAAAGACCAAAGAAATATTTTCCCAGAATAAGTTCTCCATGACTTGACCAGTACACACATTTAACCATCCATCATCATCAACCAAGTCAACCACGACTACTCACATCATCGCTCTATAGAGATCAGTCTAAAATCACTCATTACGACCGCTAAAACCATCACTTTCCAAAACTCAGCCCTAGACAACACATTATGACCGCTAGCTCAATGAGTACCAAAAACCACAAGTACTCAGGAAATACCATCACTCTACTCAAAACACTCAGGAATAACAAAGTCTATGATCATCGATCACAAAGTCTATGACTATCAAGTACTGACCATGAAAAGGTATTGTACCTACGACCATGAATAAATATGATCTTACAACCACCGACCGGTTCCTTATAGCTTACAACTAGTTTCCTGTAGTTTATGACCGATTTCATATAGCATATCATCATCAACCAAGATCGTTCTGTTGTGGTCTACTTACTGTGGTCGAAGTAGAATGTGGTCGGAATGTCGTAGTCGAGTTGCTGTGGTCAAAGCCCAATGATCATTTAGCCGTGCGTTCTTTCAAAGCCACTCGAACACCGTTCGATGCACCCAAGCCACTCGGACACCATCTGATACATCAAAACTACTCGAAAACTATTCCATACTCCGCTGTTACTCGAAAGTCGTCCGATGCCACTTGAAATCGATCCGACTGATTAATTGGGCCACTTAGAACCTCCCAACTGAGCAAACCCGTTCAGACTTGTCCGAAAGTTAAAGCTGATCAAAACCACTCGGAGTTGATCGAAAACACTTGTACGTGACTAAAACCACTCGAGCCTACAACCGTCGAGTGCGATCGACCGAAACTTTCACAAACGCAAATTCCAAAGCAATCCAAATGTCAATTATTCATTATCACTTTTAATCACGATCATCCACATGGTCTAACAATTTATTCGTTGTTCTAGTTTGCTGTGATATGTGAGAATACATCTAGAATCATCTTGACCATCATCCACTCATGAGCAAGTCATATTCACCGTTTTATATTTTTGGTGCACTCTTCCTTTAAACGCAAAAAGGTTAGAAATTTGGCAACTACTCTCTTGATCGTTGATTGGAATAGGTTCCTAACATCCTAGAGAATGTCCACGCCAAGTTTCAAGTAATTTGGACTCTCAGATCAGAAGTTACATGTATTCTTGGTTTTAAAGTCGTGCTAATTTTACTATACCAGCGGTATTACTGCTGCTGTAGCAGCAGTACTACTGATTTGAGGTACTACCGCAGTAATATAGCAGCAATACCGATTTTACTATTCATTCCTCAAAATCTTAGTTTTTTAATTTGCTGAGGTCTGGGTTGGCTTTCCATTCTAGTCTATATAGCTTTATAGGTATTGAAGTGAAGGATCGATGAATACTTAGGAAAAATTTTGAGTCACCATTCACCCCTCCTCTGTCGCTATCTTCGGTCCTGCAACGGCTTCTCCACTGCCATTTTAAAGTGGCTTATTAGGATAACATTTTTGAAAAAGTTTATAGATTTATTGACATTTGATTCATTTGCATAAACACCTAAGCTAGAGTTAGAATTATCAGCCAGAGTCATAAATTGTCAGCTGTTGTCAAAAGGAACGTACCTAATACCGAGCCTAGTGTACGGAATGCATCGATCAGCTTCGGCAGTAAGTACTACTAGTAACAACTAGCGAAATGTAGCTATTTCTTGTCTCTTTCGTGGGAGAGAGGAATTACATTCTCAATATTTAAAGTTACATCCAGCATTACGGGGAGAAGTAAGTCAAACACGCTGGCCTTCTCCAAGAGGACAAGCAAATTTCGCTAGACTATGAAATTCCAAATTGCGCATTTTTAAAGGTTTTCTGTCTTTTCTTGATATCAGGAAGGATCATCATATAAGCATAACACGGCATTCTCATGGATATTGATGACCACTCTGATACAATCCGACGTCACACAAAATATCCCGCAGACCACAATCTTTCGCGAACACTAGGGCTTCATTATTGTAATGCCTCAGGTCTAAATCGGCTTAGGTGTAACCCTAATCTGAGTAGACCACGTATACGTAGCAACTCACTTACACTTTCTTTCTCATTTTGTGCAAAATGGTTAACTAGAGGTTGCTACCATTAGAAGCTCTAGGCTTATATGTTAGTATTTCTCAAGCTAAAGTAGTGAAGTGGGACTAATCCATATCCTCGTATATACACACATATATAAATGGATCTAATTTTACAGGGATCGAGGTGTCACAATTATATGCTATAGCCTAAGTGTTTCTGGATCTGAAAAATCCTGGCCACACCATCGCGCTAGCAGCCAGAGAACTTGCTCGTTCATTAAATCCTGCAGGCTACGGCCACAGGTTGCCACACACATAGAAAACCCATTGCAGTGAGGAATGCCACGCCCAGCCATCATCCAGCTTCCTCCATCGCAGGGGGATTTGTAGAATTTTCTCCTGATCCATACTATAAAAATATGTCTGAATAATATCTCTTCTGGATGACATAATAGTTTGGGTGGGAGGATCTGTTGTATCTCGGACGGACGGACGGGCCCGGCCGCTTCTGTGGAGAAGGGTGTGTAGTATAGTATGTATGGGCCGAAGCGGAGGAGAATGCCTGATCTGATGTGCCGGAAGCAAGCAAGAAAAAAGATTCTTTGTTTCCATGGCCAAAGTATATACGCACGCGCGTTCAACGAGAAGACACCCGCTCTGTGAGGTGAGGTCTTGGAGCCTCCCAAGGGCCGGGCGGCACGCATCACGAGGTTGACCGCGCCGCCGTCACCCCACCGACAAACCCTAGACCGATCTGTTAGAGGGGAGCGCTGAAGCGACGGGAAGTTCCACCGCCGTTCACCGCCGCCAGGGAGTCGCCGCCGTCCGGGACGCCCCGCCGCCAAGGAGCTCCACCTCTCTTCACCGACCACCGCGATGGCCACTTCTTCTTCTTCTACGTCCGACGGTCAGTACTCCTCTTTCCCTCGGTATTATCTCAAGAACCCTAGAGAAACAAGCACCCCGCTAGATCTAACCTAGGAGATCCTAAAAGAAACTAACCCTAACAATGGTATCAGAGCGACCTAGAGGTAGATCTAGTGCGGGAAAAGAAAAGAAAAAGAATCCCCAACCCGAGAAATCGGCAAAAGAAAGGAAAGAAAAGGGGGACTCACGCGCCGGCGGGGCGCCGCCGCCGAGCCGACGTCGAGCCGCCGGGCCGCCGCCCTCCCGATGTCGCCGCCGCGCACCATCGCGTCGCGGAGAGGCCGCCCGCCCGAGTGGCGCGCCTCTCGGCGGGCGCGCCGCGCCTGCCTTGCGCGCAGGAGCCGCCGCGCGCTCCGCGCGCGCCGCTCACTGCCGCCGCCGCCGCCGCGCCGCTTCGAGGCCGCCCCGTCGCGCGCCCATGCGCCGCCGCTCCCTCCCCCTCAGATCCGAAAAAACGGGATCAAATGGGATAGGGTTAGGGTTTTTGGGGAAGCCGGCGCCGCACCCCATTTTGATCGGGCGATTTTTCCTCGGGACCGTCCGATTGAATGGACGGCCAAGATCAATCGGGGGTCAGATGGGCTGTTTGGGGGCGTGCGAGATGTTGGGCCGACGGCTTGTTGGCCTGGCGCGGGGGCAAAAGGGCGTCGGGCCAGTTGGCCGAGCCGAAAGGAATGGGCCGGCTGTTTAGCCTGGGCCCGCGTGGGAAAAAGAGGCCGCGATCGCGGTGGCCGGTTGGGCTGCCGTGGGCCATTTTGGCAATTTGCACAGTAAATCCCGGAAATGAGTTTTATTGATTTACAGAAGCCTTTTTTTTTAATGAATTTCAATGAAATTTGATCCAAAATCTCTGTAAATTTTTGCACCAACGTGTTAATTTTTCAGAGATTAAATGTGTACAGTTTAATGCTTCTGAATAATGAATTATTTTTAGAATAATTACAGTTTCCGCTGCAAAAGTTAATATTGATTGTTTTTCATTATTAAATTCGAACCAACGGGAGAATTTAATTTTGGAAAAATAGATTAAAATTCCCAGAGATTTATGATATTGTTATTTTCTGACCAACGTTGTTAATATCAGTATTATAAATTTTTAATGTTGATTTCATGCATTATTTCTATTTACGCTTAACGGTGATGTAGATTTAATGTATGATAGAATTGTTTTTAAATTGTATGTCGTATTTTTGACCAACGTTGGAAATAAGGCATATAATTTTGATGTTACGTTCTCTTTGTATTTGAAATATTTTTTCGGAGGATACAACTTAATGAGTTGTATTAGAGAAATCCCACTCTCAAAGGTGATAATTATGGAGAGTGGAAGAAAAAGTTAGATTTAGCTTTTATCTTGGTGAGGTGGGTGGGTCCTCACTACAAGACGTCCCACCGAGCCTTTGGCGCGTGAGAGAACAGAATGAGGATGACACCGCATGGCGAGAAAAGACAGAGGATCATGCTCCTTACGGATGTCTTATGATCTTGATCATAAGAAATGGACCACACCAACAAGAAATGTATGGTGTGATAAAAAACACAATTGAGCCTGCTATTCGGGCTCAATTGCGAGTGTGTTCTTGTCACTGAATACCTTGATAAAATAAAGAGTCGGTTCATCGGCTCTTCAAAGACTTATGCTACACGGTGATTAAGCGGTGTAACAGAGGTATTCAGCGGTGGCAATGGCATAAGAGAGCACATTCTTAGAATGAGCAACTTGGCATCTAAACTGAAACCGATGGATTTGGCTCTCAAGGATGAGTTCCTTATTCATTTGGTTTTGCTTCTTTGCCAAAAGAGTTTGACACTTTTGTTGTCAACTATAATATGCGACCGAAAAATGGGACATGGAAAAGTGCATAGCCATGTGCGTGCAAGAGGAGGAAAGAATCAAATCCTCACATGGTGGTGCTATCAACTTTGTGAGGAAAACAAGAAAAGAATTACAACGATAACCCTTCTCAAAGAACAAGGGCAAAGCCTCAGTACATCACCTCAACAGAACAAATTTGTAGACAAAGACCGGTGCCTTCATTTGCAAGAAGGCGGGACACTACAAGAAGGATTGTCCGACTATTTAAAGATGATAATGGCTAAGAAAGGGATTCCGTTCGACGAGGACTACGCAAAGAAAAGAAAGATGCGTTAAAGTCGCAAATGGAGTCGAAGTTGAAGTTGAAGCCGTTGGCGATCTTTCATTAGAATTAGCTAATGGCTCCACTCTTTTACTTAGAGATGTCCTTTTGTACCCTCTTTACAGAGGAATTTGATTAGTGTGTCAAATTTGGATAAAGATGGTTATGATTGCAATTTTGGAAATGGCAAGTGCGAAATAATGTTTAATAAAGAATGTGTTGGTATTGCCATATTACGAATGAGCTTTATTTGTTATCATTGTGTGATGATGTGAATGTCGTATGCGATAATGAGAACGTTGCGTGCGAAAAAGTGATTGAATCCTCGTCTACGAATGTAAATGAAAACGAAAGAGAACTCTAGATGAGTCGTCGAAATTATGGCATCGTTTAGGCCATATTTCGAGGGGAGAATAGAAAGACTAGTAAAGAATGATATTCTTCCTCCATTAGAGTTCTCGGACTTAGAACAATGCAGAGAATGCATTAAAGGAAAATACGTAAAGAAAATTAAAAAGACGCTAAAAGAAGCACGGGAGTTCTACAAATTATTCACACAGACATTTGTGGTCCTTTTCTGTGAAAAGTGTGGATGGATATGACTCGTTCATAACATTCACAGATGATTACTCCGTTATGGATATATTTATCCAATTAAAGAAAGAAATGAAGCCTTGGATAAATTCAAGATATTTAAGGCTGAAATTGAAAACCAACACGATTTAAAGATTAAGATAGTCCGATCGATCGTGGGGAGTACTACGATCGACATACCCCATATGGACAAGTTCTGGACCTTTGCGAGGTTTTTACAGAAAATGGAATAGTGGCCCGATATTCCATGCCGGGCGAACCTCGGCAAAATGGAGTAGTGAAAGACGCAACTGCACTCGATGGATATGGTGCGAAGCATGATGAGCTACTCCACACTCCCATTGAGTTTATGGATGGAGGCGTTGAAAACCGCCATTCATATTCTCAACAGAGTGCCTAGTAAGTCGGTGCCCAAAACACCAAATGCGAGTTGTGGACAGGAAGAGTTCCTCACTAAAGCACTTACGTGTGTGGGGAGTCTGCTTGAGGCTAAAGTATTTAACCCAAACCTTGGGAAACTTGATCCCAAAGCGAAGTTGCCATTTCATTGGCTACCCTGAAAAGTCAAAAGGTTATCGTTTCTCTTGTCGACAGATACACAAAGTTTGTAGAAACGAGACACGCTGTCTTCTTAGAGGATGAAATGATGAGGGGAGCATGGTAGCTCGTGAGATTGACCTTGAAGAGAAGCGGTGTATGCGCCCACTCCGATGATTCAAGAGCCATTCTTCACACTACCTCTCGTCATTTGCAAGCGGTGCAAGACACTGTGGTGCCGGCACTGTTATTGTTCCTCTGTGGCAACAATGAATGAGAATGAAGAACCTGTTCTTGAGGATCATATAGAACCTATTGCCACAGATGAGGGGGAGCAACAGCAGCCTCAAACAGTAGATGTACCAAATGAGGAGGCCCCGAGGAGGTCTCAAAGAGTAAGAAGATCAGCTATTTCTAATGATTATCAGATTTATCATACAGAGGAATTTCAAATGGAGGATGATCCCACCTCATTTGAAGAAGCCATGAGAAGCGAAAATTCCTCAAAATGGCTTGAGGCCATGGAAGAGGAGATGAGGTCCATGAAGACTAATAAAGTCTGGGACTTGGAAATTATTCCTAAAGGAGCCAAAACCAGAGGCTGTAAATGGGTCTACAAGACTAAACATGACTCCCAAGGAATGTAGAAAGACATAAAGCGCGACTTGTGGCAAAAGGCTTTACGCAAAGAGAAGGGATTGATTACAATGAGACCTTTTCTCCAGTTTCATGTAAAGATTCTTTCAGAATCATAATGGCATTAGTAGCACATTATGATTTAGAGTTACATCAGATGGATGTAAAGACGGCATTTCTTAATGGGGATTTGGAGGAAAATGTTTACATGGCACAACCGAAAGGTTTTGTCGTGGAAGGAAATGAAAGAATGGGATGCCGCCTAAAGAAATCGATTTATGGGTTAAAGCAAGCTTCAAGACAGTGGTATTTGAAGTTTGACAGTACAATAAGAAAATTTGGGTTTAAAGAGAATGTAGAGGACAACTGTGTTTATGCAAAGTTTAAAGATGGAAAGTTTATCTTCCTAATCCTGTATGTGGATGATATCCTACTGGCTAGTAGTGATGTCAGTCTGCTACTGGAGACAAAGAAGTTTTTGTCCTCAAACTTGGATATGAAAGATCTTGGTGAAGCTTCGTTCGTTTTAGGGATCGAAATTCACCGGGATAGAAACAAAGGGGTATTGGGACTGTCACAAAAGGCATACATAGAGAAAGTCTTAAAGAAATTTGGTATGCATAAATGTAGTCCATCACCTGCACCTATAGTCAAGGGCGACAGATATGGGGAATTTCAATGCCCTAGGAACGAGATGAGATCGATCAAATGAAAGCGGTTCCATATGCTTGGTGTCGGAAGCTTACAAAGTATGCTCAAGTGTGCACACGCATACGACTTAGCATTTGTTACTGGGTTACTTGGCGATTCGAGCAATCTGGAATAGAACATTGGAAATTGATAAAGAAAGTCTTGCGTTATTTGCAAGGAACAAAGGCCTCATGATGACATACTGAAGATCGATTCACTCCATATAGTGGGGTATCTGATTCGATTTTGCGGAGATGATAGAAAGTCTACATCCGGATATGTGTTCACTCGCTAAAGGAGCTATATCGTGGAAAAGCTCAAAACAAACCGTCACTACATCGTCCACAATGTATGCCGAGTTTGTAGCATGTTATGAGGCTACGGGCGGTGAACGGCTAAAGAAGTTCATACCGGTTTAAAAGTGGTTGACGACATCAATAGACCACTTAAGTTGTGCTGCGATAACGAACCCGCAGAACGTATGCCCACAACAATAAGTCAAGTGGTGCTGCCAAACACATTGACATAAAGTACTATGTTGTGAAAGATAAAGTTCGGGATCAAATTATAAGTCTTGAGCACATAAGTACCGCAAAGATGTTAGCGGATCCGCTTACCAAAGGCTTACCACCCAACGTGTTCAGAGAACATGTAGCCGGCATGGGTTTAAGGGAAAGCCTATGAATCCTGGACTAAAAGATGGCCCAAAGTTTAAAGTAACCTGTTTGAAACAGAGAGGTGTATTGTAACTGTTGAATCTATCGGCGATTGACCGTGACGATGAGACATGTTCTATGCACTAATCTGTGATGGAATGTGTAAAGTCAAAAGTAATTAAAGATAAAGTATAGACTGAGATCAAGGGGGAGAATGTTAGAGTGATCTCAGGGTTTTGGCCCAACGGCCAAAGCCCAACCCTTGATCGCGCCACGATCGGGCGCCCGGCCGTTGGTGGTGGGCCCTGTCGCCAGCGCTTATAATCTGAGGTGGGGCGGGCGGCACGCATCACGAGGTTGACCGCGCCGCCGTCACCCCACCGACAAACCCTAGACCGATCTGTTAGAGGGGAGCGCTGAAGCGACGGGAAGTTCCACCGCCGTTCACCGCCGCCAGGGAGTCGCCGCCGTCCGGGACGCCCCGCCGCCAAGGAGCTCCGCCTCTCTTCACCGACCACCGCGATGGCCACTTCTTCTTCTTCTACGTCCGACGGTCAGTACTCCTCTTTCCCTCGGTATTATCTCAAGAACCCTAGAGAAACAAGCACCCCGCTAGATCTAACCTAGGAGATCCTAAAAGAAACTAACCCTAACACGGGCGTCTCCCACCCCTACCTGACCCCGACCGACGACGTCGCTGTCGCATCTGATCCTGTGGCGATCCCGTACGTGCGATGAAAAACTGGGCTGAATCTCTGTGTGTCACGATTTTGTCTGTGTTGGCCGCCCTGTCAACTCTCAAGTATATATTAACAACAATTTTGCAAGGCATGCATCAGAGTAGTGGCAGTTGTTTATGTTTTTTCAGAGCGAGAAGGAAAAGGTAAAGAAGGCAAAAGAAGAGAAGGGTGTGCGTGTGTGAATAGCATTAGTGCGCGCGTAGGCGTAGGTTGGAGACAATTGCACCGCAAAAATCAGGTACACGATCATCTCTACTGTTAATTTTACTAATTGAATTGGTACGTACGTCCGTCCTAACCCTGCAGCTGCTGTGCAGTGCTAGATTACTTGCTGCTGGTCATCAGGATCGTACGTAGGTTACGCTCAATTGATACGTAGCTAGCTAGCTAGCTATCTGGTAGCGATGGGTGCAGCAACCCGGCCTGCAAGTCGCGAGGAAGAAGGTCCCCTAGGGGGAGGGGTCATGTCAAGAGTCTGCAGGAGCAAGGAGGAGGTTGATCTCCTCCTCCTCCTCCGATCCTCCTGCCCAGTCGTCGTCCGCTCCCGGAATGCCGGACGCGGGAATGCCCATCATTGCATGCCTTTAATCTATATATATATTCATCCACTCCAGTTTCTCTCGTAATAAATACTCCATCCGGATACTCATTTATCTATATAGCTACTGAATACCGCGTGTGCGAGCCATCTTTCATTTCGATTTATATCGACAGAATTTGGTCGACATGCCTGATTGCATGTCGAAAACAAGCAAACCAGTATCCGGATTTACAAGAGATAAAACACTTAAAAACAGAGGATTTATTGATCATATACCCTCCATTTAGATGGAAATTCAGGATTTATCGTCCTGGCCCACGTGTCAGTGACTTATGATGACCCCACGTGTCATTGAGATGAGGAGGATAAATCCTGAATTTTCCAACTAAAGGGAGGGTATATGATCCAATCCCCCGGAATGAAGGGAGCTCCAAAGTGACGCAGGCAGAACTACTGCCATGAACGCAATCTAATAACTAAATCATAGAGGAAGCAGTAGCGACTTTGCACCCGCCTGGCACCAACTTGATAATTCCTGCATGTATTTGGTCACAGGCATTGTATCAAGACGTGATCGATTGTTTTCGCCGGAGGAGGCGCCGCCAGAGCCGCAACCGGCATGCTGTGATTCGCTGCCACCGAGGTCACCACCACCTCTAGGTATGAGGAAGCCATCCCTGCCTTGGCTCTCGGGACAGGGTTGTTGAAGGAGGTGGGGCCTAAGGTCTAGCCATCTCTCGCTCTCGCTCTTGCCGCACCCCACAGTGGCCGAACCCAGAGGGGAAGCCATCTAGAGACGTGTGGGGGAGCAGGAGGAAGACGAGAAGAGGTGTGTGGCCGGCGTTGGTGGGAGCACGACACCGGTGAGGTCCGACGGTTTAGGGAAGGACGCGTCGGGAGGAGAGGGGAGGCTCTCCCTAGGTCTCTAAAGCTCAAGATTCTGGGCCTGTTTTTTTTTTATATATAATTTGTGGTTTCTGACTTTTGGCTTTTTTTACAATAACTAACTTTCAAATATAGTATCTTTTCAATATAGAATCTACTAGTTAATTGTTATACACACTATAGCAGCTTCGTTTATATCGTCAAAAAACGTATATGAGTTTCTGTTACTCTATAATTTCTCTTTTATAAATAACCTAAAAATCACAAACCGCAGCTAAAAAGAATAGATCTAAGGAGCTCAACAACTGCTTGTTCACGATCTGCATCACTTGCTTTCTTCTTTTTCTTTTGCCCTGCATCGATCTGCAGTGGCTTCACGTTGACACTCACCGGTGAACTGAAGCATAGGCTGCATCCATCATTTGGTCTGCCTCGATCGTCACAAGGTTAAGCCGGCTGCGTGTTCGCAGTAGTACTAGTACTTTCATCTGCGGGTTGCTTATTCATCGCCTCATCACTCGATCCATCGATCAGCTTTTGGCTCAACTAATTAACCCACATATATATAAAGCACACGGATTAATGCATGATTGGTTCATTGATAGGCTTAATTAAATCATACCACTGACCCATTGATCCAACGCAGCAGCTAGCAAGCTAGTGTACGTCCATCGACAAGAAAAAAAAGAAAAGAGAACTAGCTAGTAGCTCGTTAATGACGCGCGCGCGCTGTAGCGATCGATCGGGAGAGACCGTATCACCACGCGTTCCGTGTAGAAATTTCAAGCATCATAGAACGCAATCAATGAATGATCTATATAGCTAGTAATCACTGAAACTTCAATCTGACAGGGAGAACTAGCTAGAAAAATATGCACATTTTATTTGTCGTTGATGGATGGATTCAAGCTTAGACTGCGAGCTGAGTAGCTTTTTTAAAAAAAAAATAGAAAAAAAGTTGTGTCGTCACAAAAAAAAATTAATGAAATAAGGGGGAAAAAGCTAAAATAAGTCAATAAATTTTAAATACCTTTTGCTTTAAGTAAACTCAAAATAAAAAAAAACAGAAACTAAAACTGTTTAGAAACTAAAAACAGAAACTAGTCAGTCCGGAGCTGCAACTGTCACGCCGATGCACGAGATCGCTGGAGCATTTAACAGTCTGAGCACGACTACCAGGTGCCGACCCTGCTGCCACGTGTCAACCTCAGCTAGCTCCTGGGATCATGCATGTCATCCCATCAAAAACATTTGAGCTGAGCTTTTCTCATGGAATTAAAGGAAAACTTTATTTAGTGCGACTACCACTCATGATCAGAATTACAGTCTATACTAGTATATATCTAGCTCTGCTCGATCAACATTCTTAATTTGCGGTCGCCAATGTGGGAAAACCTGATTACTGGTAATGGAGTACCTACTAGCAAGCTCTCCAGGCATGCATGCAGCCAGTGGCAGCAGGACACCCCAAACATGAGATATCCTGCAGGGACCAATAATCTATCGATCGATGCTATTCAAGCTAGTATGTAGGAGTACTTGATTACTGATTAGCACAGCACACGCTTTTGTGAGTGACAAGTTGTGCAGTAGTACGTGGTCCTAGGCATCCCTGATCGATCGAAATGCAGTTGCAATCGCAAACAGCAACAGCCAGAGTAGAGCGCATGCATATATGCATAATATGAGGTGAGATGAGATGGTTACTAGCTAGCTAGTAGATGAAAAATCCCTTTGTTATGGTGCAGGTTACACTAGCGTAGATTAAAATTTATGTGTAAATCTAAAAGTGATGTGAGTAAGAGATCATAGATCGTAACACTAGAAGCACAGCGCAGCGAAAAAAGAGTTGAAGCAGCCCGATTCAACGTAGCGCGTGTTGATGTAGTGAAAGTAGTCGATCGTCCAATGTCTCGATCATCGTCGTCGGAAGGCAATCGTCCTCAAGCGGTAATCGATCTCTACGAGTCGATTGTGTCTTCTTCTTGAATCGTCCAGATCAGCGCCGCAATCGCACTAGTGCCTCTACCGAAATCCACACGTCTGGAGATAGAATGCCATGCGCCGATGTGCTAACACCAGTAGGTACAACAGAGCCTTCAAAAGGAGGCGACTAGGGATTGGATGGGTGTGTTATCTGTCACGAACCCATAGCCTAATGCTCCTTTTTATATAGAGCCTCCAACCAAATCTTTATTCAACATGAATAGAGATCGCATCCCACTCAAAAAGGCTTCGACATGTTCTATATTCAATACGAGTAGAGATTGTATCACACCCGAGCTTAATTGTTCTTTCTTTTCTATATTATTTCTCTAAGAAGAAGAGGAAGAAGTAGTGATCTTGAATTGTTTTTATGGACATATGCACATCGCTCTGACTTGGCGAAATCACTCGCTTTGCTGCAGTGGTGACCATCATCCATTAGTTAGCCTCGTGAGACAGGCATGTTGATTACTCTGTAACTTTGCTTATATGTGTAATTAATTAAAGTGCTTGCGCACACGCTTAGCGTGAATATATACTAGGATTAGACGGCGGCTAATATTGATCCGTCTAATCTGTGCATAAGATACGAATGGGAAAGGTGAGCAGTGACAGGCCGGTCTTGAATAACAATGGCCATTGGCATGATGTGCACAATCTTGACAAGTCTGTAAATTATTGAGTAGAAGCATTCGATTCACCAAGCCAGACAGTGACGTCAACTTCACCTGCAGTTTTTAGCATTTATTTTTCGCCAGCAGCAGTAGTAACAACAAAGAAAGTATCCTCCGTGGCATGACATGCATTTTTGGCCTCAACGGACCTGCCGTCTGTTGTAAGTATTCCCTCTGGTCATCTGATTATAAATACATATCGATTTGAATATTGATATGATCCATAAAATATAACTTTAACTACTAATTTATATGTAATATAGTTATAACACTTAGTAAAATTATAATATAATAAAAATATTTTTCGAGAGAGATATATGTATATGAATTTTATGTATCTAATCTAAATATTTTAAAAGGTATTAATAGTCAAAATTTTAAAAGTATGGCACTACTTATTTAAAAACTATATATATATATATTTGTGAATCAATTGAGTGGCAAAGTAGTCTTGCAAAGCAATGTAAAGGCAGCTGAGATGAGAGAGAATGGGGATCGAAATGGATCGGTGAGTGGTGGTAGTCGCTTAAGGACTTCTTTTTTCTTAACCGACCAAATCGATTTTCACCACCTTCTCTCTCTAGGCCACCCCCGTGCGCAATCGATGGCTTTTTACTAGATTAGCCCGGACCCCTTCTTCTCCTCTCTCTCTCTCTCTCTAACATTTTTCTATCAATTCACAGTGGACTATTATATATTAATAGGGAATTCTCTTTTCAAAAAGAGGATCGATGTGCTTCCAATCCAATGCTTTTTCATATATATAAATAGGGCCTCTAATAAGCTTCCCTACCAACACATAGTATTTGCCTCGTCTATCGATCTGCATACTACTAGCTAGCTACTGCTAAAGCAACTCTCTCTCCCCCAACCACCAAGTAAGCAGCAGCCTCTCCTTCCTCTTCCTCTCTCTCTCTCTCTCTCTCTCTCTCTCTCTGTGTGTGTGTGTGTGCGCGCGCATAAGCTAATTAGTAGTAGATCATAAGTTGCACGGCGCGCACGCAGTTGATCGATCCCTTTCTCGATCTGCATGCTTCTTCTCGATCGATCGGTTTGGTGAGTGCCCCACTCTTCGTACTCAACTGTGTTAATTAGACGCGATATGATAGCATGGTATATACTTTGTTAGTTCGTTTGGTCGATGGCCATGCACTGCTAGTCCTGTACTGTGTCATGAGCTGTACATATACATGGCTGCATACAGTGTGCTACTAGTACTGCCATCTAGCTACCATATGAAGTACCAGCAGCAGGAAACACATGCACTTGCATGCAAAGTGACCTGAAATTGAACTCTGACCATATTTCAGCTCACACATACACTAGTTAGCTAGCTTGCATCGGTTGTTGCATTTGGATCTTCAGGGTGAATACTCCAGCTAATAGCTAGCGTGTTTGAGTTTTTCTATGTACGTACGAGCTCAACAACTAATTGTTACAGGAGCTAGGGAGGTTTCAGAGGTACAACTGATTAAGCAGCTGATCGATCATCCCCCTCTTAGTTTGAATCTTTCTCTACAACGCAAGATTGTACTTGTAGTCTACCACAAAATTGACCACGGATCTCTCTCTCTCTCTCTCTCTATCTCTCTCTCTATCTATCTATCTATCTATCTATCTATCTATCTATATATATATATATATATATATATATAGAGTGCGGATGCGACCGGTACGTCGTGGCCTGTGTACCAGTAGGCGTAGAAAAATGATGGGAAAATACAGGCCATTTGCCATGTTTTATGGCCATGGATGAGGGCTCTGCCCTTAGGTGTAGTTGCAGTACTGGCATGGTGTAGGGTGGTGGTGGATGTGAGAGGATGGGAGCAGAGCACCCCTAACTAGCTAATCCTGAAGTGCACTCAAAGAAACATACCCAAAAGCTTCATTCTCACAACTAGCAAGTAGAAGTAGTACTGGTCTTTTCCCCCCTCCTTTCTCTGCACCCTTTCTCCCATTCCCACTTTACAAGAGCCAATTCAGGCCACGCTTTGTCTAGGCTTGGGTAGCTGGCTTTCGGCTTATTTTCACTATTTCTAAATTTCATCTTTTCTAACTTTTTTTTTATATTTTTTAGCTTTTTTGCCGATTCTTTTTTCCCCTATTCGTTTGCATTATCGTGCTGGGCTAACCATTTTTATTTTTAAATTTAATTATGTCAAATAAGTTACCGTCAGCTACAGTATAATTTTAACCAGCTACAGTGAAAATTCAATCATAAACCACAAAAAATCAGCCCAACGGAGCACCACCTCAGGCCATTGAGTGCTAACTACAGGTCTAGCTAGCTTGTAATCAAATTATCAGTGTACTTCTCCTATATATATTCGCCTTGCATGTGTATAGATAGATTTGGTGTTAATTAGGTAGATAGCTAGATGACAACATAAATAGGTCGTATGTGAGCGTGTGTATACGTGCGACGCGTTAGGTCTCATTGCATGAGTGAACCCAGCTAGCTAGATGCTTTTTTTTTTCTAGATTTCTAGGATCTTGCCTAGCTTTCTGAACCTGCCGAAATCATACCTTTTCTTTGGCCCACACGCATACAACACATACACACATACATATTTGCATACATACATTGTTCCCTCCCCGGTCCTCTCTGCATCCACATACTGCTAACTTGAAAACCTTGTGCGTGCTTTCATCAGAGGAGTCACCAGCGCAGCTAGTTAGTCGGCAATGGAGCAGCAGGAGTCTTGTATTCCCCCAGGCTTCAGGTTCCACCCCACAGAGGAAGAGCTTGTAGGCTACTACCTTGCGAGGAAGGTTGCATCCCTAAAGATTGATCTGGAAATCATCCAGGAGGTTGATCTCTACAGGATAGAGCCATGGGATCTACAAGGTATGCATGCATTAGTCGACCGATCGATCTTCAGGTATGCGCCAATTAAGTAGGCAATTTGTGAATTACCAAAATGCATTGCATGTGCTGCATGCAGAGAGGTGCAAGTACGGGCATGAGGAGCAGTCGGAGTGGTATTTCTTCAGCTACAAGGACAGGAAGTACCCGAGCGGGACGCGGACGAACCGCGCGACGGCGGCGGGGTTCTGGAAGGCGACGGGGAGGGACAAGCCGGTGCTGTCCAGGTCGAGGGTGATCGGGATGAGGAAGACGCTCGTCTTCTACAAGGGCCGCGCCCCAAACGGTAGGAAGACCGACTGGATCATCCACGAGTACCGACTTCAGACCAAGGAGCATGCACCTGCACAGGCAAGTATTCATATGTCCCCTTTTAGTAATCTTCACTTCTTCAGTGCTCCTTTACATGCATAATTCTTCAGTGCCATTAATTATTTGGAATTTTGTTGATAAGCTTTTCCTAGACAGTTAAGTGGAACTGTGAGTTTTTGCAGTGCCAGTTGGAGCACACTATCTCCAAACAAAAACCAAGTTACAGTATCTCCCTTTCGACATTTGTTTTTTGAAGAACTATCTTTTCGACTTTGGTTGCAGCACTTTCACTCTTGTGCATAAATTTACTTGGTCTAACGTCTCGTCGTACTGCTTGACATCATTTTTGTCGATCTGCAGGAGGAAGGCTGGGTGGTGTGCCGCGCATTTCAGAAGCCTACTCCGAACCAAAGGCCCTTCTTCCCTAGCTACGCGACTCCCGGTTACTACGACCTGCCAAACGCGCGGCTGCATGTCAGTGCACTCGACAGTGATCACCATTTCTTGCCTGGACCTGCTGCAGGCAGGGGCTTCCCCCAGCAGTATTCAGATCAAAACTTCGAATCCAAGAAGCATCTCTTCAGCATCCCGCAGCTCGAGAGCCCTACCACCCTCGGCTGCGCCGAAGCTGGCTTCGTCGCACAGAGATCCGGCAATGGTGACCATGAGCTCGTCCAGGGACAGGCCGCCGGCGCCATCGACTGGAACTTCCTGGACACCTTGCTGTCGACGTCGCAGTTCCACGAGTCCTCTACAAGCTCCCTGCAGTGAACTGATCTTGGATATATGGGTGAGCAGCACGGATGATCCTCCGGTGATATGATGGCGCGGTTGGAACGGAGGTAGCTAGGCTGAAGAACGACATTCATCACCATCGATCATTTGCTAATAATTCAGTACATACCTGGCAGCTGCCTAGACGTGCCATGTCCATGTGTTTGTTTGTTTGTACGCACGTGTACCACATGTATCTAGTTTACAGACTGTCGTGTTTCACTTACTAAATTGGGGAACTGATCATTTTCTGATGGCCTTCATTCGGAACTGGTTCCTCTGACGTAACGTCAGGGTGACATTGGGTCACTGCGCGTGGGCCCTGCGTCGTGTGGGGCCCACGCGTCAGTGACCCCACGTAACGTCAGAGGATCTCAATTCCCTTCATTTTGTTGCTCCACCTCACGTACCATGTATGTGCATGATTGCAGAATCGGTGCCTAGCGCCATTGCATATCTGGCCATGTAGCAAATTTTTTTTTTTGCAAATCTGACACCTTATTTACGAAATTACAAATCTAATCTCTTTCATGACTGCGGTAGCAGAGATAGATAGCATGTGTTACCTGCACTGCCACACCGTGACAGGAAGTTGTCGAGCTGGTGGAACTCGGTAGGAATATATCACAATACCAGCTCGTAGGAGTTGTTTCCGAGCTCACACAGCCTCTAGGATAGGCAGGCTTGAACCGGTCCGCCAACCTCTCCTTCCAATCCGCTGGTGCAGAGGCTGGAACAAGTGCGTCACCCCAGAGAGGAAAACCAATCAAGAACGAGACGTCTTACAAAGTGATCGTCATCCCACCCCACTAAAAGTGGAATGTGCGGGTCTCGGGCCTCCACCTATCCACCGATGCCGTAAGCAGGCTGCCGTCGATGGTAAATTGGCATCCGATGAAGACCAGTCTCGCAAAGGACAACAAGCCCATGGCCTGCAGGATTGGGACGTATAGCTCATCCAGCTCCCAATGATCCCTCCCTCCCTCCCCGTAGCTTGAAGGATCAAGGGCCAGCTGCGTCATCCGTCATCTATGAGTAGCACTGGTGGTTCTCATCGTAGAACTGTTCGAGAAGCTTCGATAACGTTATACCTTCCAACAAATGGGATAAAGTAAATTTTAGCGCAAAGATTGACAATGACAGTAAAATAATACAAGTTAGTGATTACATGCGTGTAATTACATACAAATAATTCATTAACTACAGACAATTTGATTACCTGTCCAAAAAATTATGAGTGATTCATTACTGTCGTCCTTAGCACTAACTCAATACTTAACCCGAACTAATTACAACTACAGTAATTATGACCGCTTATTTACACACTACCATACAATAATAAATTATGGGTATCGTACGTACACAAAAATACAAACTATGTCTACATTACGACGACCAACTTACTTTATAATACAAACTATATTAATTATGACTAACTAAATAACACTAATTAATTAGGACTTCGGGAATAACATAGAAAGTATGTGATAAAAAATTACCTGTATTTTGGGATAAGCAATCAGCACTGACGTGTCCTCCTAACGCGTCCTCAATGAGTTATGCACTAGCTTCTCAAAATAATTAGTTACGCACTCCTAATTTAGAGAATATCTTGCAACAAATGGAATAGACGAAATATTACTGTGAAGATTGGTAATGATAGTAAAATACTACAAGTTAGTGATTACATGCGTGTAACTACATACGAATAATTCATTAATTACTGACAATTTCTTTACCTGTCCAAAAAAATTATGAGTAAATCATTACCGTCATCCATAGCAATTAATTACTTACCATTAACTCATTAGTTAACCCAAACTAATTGCCACTACAGTAATTACGACTGCTTAATTACATGCTACCATAGAATAAAAAATTATGGGTACCGTATATACACAAAAATAGTAAAAACTACATCTAAATTACTATGACCTACTTACTTTGAAATACAAACTACATTAATTATGACTAACTAAATAATACTAATTAACTGCGACTATGGGAATAACGTCGAAAGCATGTGATAAAAAATTACATACTTTTCGGGAAAAGTAATCAGCACTATTGCTTCCTCCTGCTGTGTCCTTAATGAGCTATACAGTGCTTTTTCAAAATAATGAACTACGCACCCTTAATTTTGAGCTACGATCACGAGAATGAGCTTCTGCAATGAGTGATGACGAACTGCGAGAGATTTGTATTTATGGCCCAGTGAAAAGGGAACCCGGTCCGCTCATCCCGCAAATTAAGGACTCCTTGTTAACTAGCAGCACTTCAGACTCGGGGGGTGGTATGGTAACACTGACAAATGTGCAAATGAGGAAGTGGACCAGGGGGATGGTGCGGACATAATGACATTAGTGCAACCGAGGGAGCGCGCGAGGGAGGACGACACGGATAGAGTAACAATTGTGCGAAGGACACAACGAGAAAGAAAAGTTAGCAGTAACAGGGCTGACATATGTACGATGGATAGAGATCAAATACTGCAAAAGATGCCTGAGCATCATTAATTTTATGATTAAATTAACATGGTAAATTCAGAGCACATAAAATTCTCAAAAATTACATTATTACTATGACTATGTCGGGATGTTTTCCTCAAAATTTTGTAATTTTTGGAGCTCGTTTATTATATGTAACAGTTCCTATAATATCAAAATCGTATGAATTTTTGAGCAATATTCACAGTGGATAAAAGTACCAAAAAATTACACAGCTAAGTACATTGTGTGAGGAAGATGCATATAAAATGTTGAATTTTTTTGAACTCCTGTATTATATTTAAAAATTCAAACAAATAGTAAGTAAAAAAATAAATTAGAGCAGGTAATTAAGCCGGTTTAATCACCTGCCACCTGATGGTGTGATGGCAGGCCACCTGCCATTCGGCCATGGGACAGTGGCGGCTACACGTCAGCCCACGCGCGCTGCTGTTTGGCCACCGGATAAAAAACGCTATTTTTATCAATATGTTAGATATATAACTATTTTTATAAATACAGTGTTAAAAAGAACGAAATATGCTAAAAAAGAGTCTTGAGGCAATGAATGTATACGTACTGGTCGTGTTAACATCAGTAGTGAATAAGTAAGGTCATTTTAATTCATTTACACGGGATGGGTACGTTCACTGAATTGTTTCCGCCGCAAAAGTCTAGACAGATCGGTGGGTCTTGAGTACATTGTCAACAAACTGACAGCGATTTGCAAAAACTAGCTTGCTTCCGTGGCACTCTAGTTGCAGCACTGGTGGCTCGTAAGTAGTAGTAGTACTATATATGCTTTCTTTGCAATAGCTAGATATCTCTTGCTGGTTCATTTTGCCGCCACTGATCCTGTCTGTCTTGCTTCTTCAAATCCCCCCTCGAAGCCAAGCTATCAGCTTTGTGTAGCCATTGGGACTGTTTATATTAATTTTAAAAAGCTATTCTTATAGTAAATATTTTTTTTATAGTATTTAGTTTTTAAACGGTGTGTCTTTTTAAGATAGGATATACTAATTGATTATAGTACATATTATAATGATTTTATTTATATTAGTCAAAATTATACGTAAATTTCTCTCTCTGTATGGCTTTCTATAAGTTGTTACTATTCATAAACTAAAACTAAAAGCTATCGACAAAATCTAATATGAACAGGACAATAGAACTAGCCCTTGACCATATATATATCATCATTCAAGAAAATTCTCAAAACATCACTCTCTAGCGCTTAATTATGCTATGCCGTGTTTAAGCAAGCAAGATGTCAAGGTCTAAATCCTTGAACTCTCAAAACATGACTCTCTAGTGCTTAATTATGCTATACCGCGTTTCAGCAAGCAAAACGTCAAGGTCTAAATCGGCTCTTGCCCACTCCTAAATCCTGACACGCACTAACCCTGTTTATGTTTTCATCATCGTTTCGTGTAAAAAAAAATATATAACACAGCAGTTTAGACGCAAGTGACCTTTATATGTTGGGAATTTGTTTGTCAAGTTAGCCTAGCAAGTCGCTACTAAACACACACGTATTGACGTATACACACACAAGCTCATGAGCCATATCACATGGGCTCAATTTAACTAGTTTTTGGGCCAACGCTGACGTGCCGGTGGCCGGGTATGGTGGATGATTACGGACGCACGGCGGCGTCACATACTAGCTAATACGGCGGCAGGCCCTGGCACCATGAGTGCGCGCAGGTGAGCAGCGGCGGCGATCATCTGATCCATGGGTAATTTTGCATTGCAGGCGCCCTTGTCGGGAGGGAATTGAATTGAAATCACTAGCCAAGTCCATCATGGACGCATATCGATCGTGCCATCATGGAGGATATATATCGTCTTGCGTCCGTCCGTGTCAATGCTGCTGCTGGCGCATCATGGAAACGCTCAAACGCAGCAGCAGCAGCTCTGAGTCTTTTGACTTGATTTGAGAGCGATCGAGACAGCTGCTGCTGCTGCTTCGCAACTCATTCCCCGGCCGCGCGGACAGCTAGCGACGACATTTGCTTCCCCCGACCGCCCGGCAAAGCCAACGGCAATTCTCCTCCACACCTTCGCTTATCTAGGTCGTCGTCTTAATTTTGACTGTTTATGAGGTTCAATATCTAAAATGTATTTTGTTTGCGAAACACGAGTTTTATAAATAGGTAAAGAGATATAACAGCGCCATTAAAACCCCCTCCACTAGGTTTAAGTTTCTAGTTTCTTCATTTCGTCTTTTTCTAGCTTTTTAGCTATATTTGGCTTATTCTTGAATTGAGAGCTCGATAATGAAGGTACATACGCAGATCATACCTTCCTTATCCACAAGAGTGGTTGAGACGCCCATTTTGAGGTAAAGCATCAGATAAAGTCTTTGCTCTGAAGGGCATCCAATTGCCGTTTCGACTCTTTTTGTTTCCTCAGCATGGGATAGATGGTAGGAAGTCTTGGTGATAGGAGTAGTGCCAGAGATAATATCAATGGCACACTCAACTACTCTAACTGAAGACTGGCCTAGAAGCTTCGTAAAGAGGATATCAAGAAATTCTCAAGCAATAGGCAAATCTTTTGATAAGGGTCCAATGATAGGCTTTTCTAATATGGCGAGAAGGTACTACGACTTGGTCATCCAGCGATGATCGACATAGAAGGCCAAGAATAAGATATTGAGGTATCGCTTTTTTTTGCCTTGATTAACGATCCCTTTATTATCCTGAAGGGAAATAATCTTGCGTTCAAGCAATGGATAAAGGCGGAATGAAAAGATAGCTAGTCCCTGCTCACAACAGGTCAAAGGTTGGATGGACGCCACAATTGCGTCAAAACTGAAATTTATGGCCTTCAACTTCCGAGCAATATTGGAATAGGTAAGATTGCTAGCAAAGATCCATTAGTAGCGGACACCACCACGGGATACGCTGAGACACTGATGAGTACAGAGTGTTACTGAAAGAAGCGAGATGCCAAAAAGAAGGACTAGCTCTCGAGTCAGGAATACAAGAGCAGGGCGTGAATTCAAGGTAACAAAACCTATAAGGTCAGGAATGAGAAAAGTAAATGGTGGAATGGATAACGATGGGGAGGTAAGGTGTGATGACAACTACACCACTCCAGAGTCAGTAGTACGTAGAGACGCCCATCAGTACCCTTTGGTACGGTAACTATTATAACAGGAACTGAAGCCGTGTTCTGATTGCCAGTGGGTGAATGTGGAAAGCAAGTTGATTTGCAGTGCCAGCAAGGGCCTTGCACTTCAGGAGCAGCCAGTCGAAACAATGGAATTAAGATTCATGGAAGTATAGGATTGGAGCAATGTCACATGTTAACAATGAAATAAGGGAAACGGAAATTGGATATGGGATCATGGTAATACGCCAGTGAGTAGATATGCATGCATGAATGAATTAACCCGAAGCCTCGTGTACGTGCAAAACATTTTTTTTCCAGAAACTACAGCCTGAGCTCTGATACCAACTGTAGCACCCCACGTAATCATATGGGATACTACTATGGAACGTCATCGCAAAAGTGGAGAATAAATAAGATCAACAAAAGAAATCACAAAGAGTTTAAAACTTTATTAACACTTTAATAGAAAACCAACGAAAGCTGGAATAAATATTTAAAACATGGGACCGGTCCACTTCTAACCAAATAAGGAACGAATGAAACAACCAAACAGTGGCAAACCACGGTGCTGAAAACTCGAGTGCTTCCACCCATGCATGATGCTATCACTCCACTGGCCTTTTACCTGGGACTGAAAAGAGCAAGCGTGAGATTTAGAAATCTCAGCAAGTACCCAACTACGGTCGCAACACAAAAATAAGACAAGCAATGCAACCATATGAAATAAAGGCAAGCATGACAAGTAAGTAATGGACAAAAGGCAACCAACGAGCCACTGATATCGGAGATAGTAATGGACAAAAGGCAACCAACGAGCCACTGATATCGGAGATACTGTCATGATTAGGAGACGGATATTATGAGAACTGTGTATTAAAGATATTTGTTATGTGACAAGTTATAGCAAGTTATAGCAAGGGTGCCGGCGACCTCATCCCACATACCGGTTATACGAGAATAGCGGGCACAATCTTGTCCTCATTGTATAACGCAGACGGGTGTAATATCCTGTGTAACGAGAATGTACGGCCCCCCGTACGTTACCAGGTTGGGTGGAAATGACCCCTATATGTGGGTAGCCCCGGCGTGATAACCCTTAGTTTGTTATTTAGCGAATTATCCATGATATAATTAAAGAGTTGCGATTAAATTAAGGTAAAGTTATGAGAGTAATGATTTAATCCAATGAGACCGAAGAGACAGGATTGATAATACTAGGTGATAAGGTAACCGATACATCATGGTCAGATTAATAGACAAAATTAAGATAACTAAGAGACGGCGAGGATAAGGCTACAATAAAATTATGAGAAGTGAAAAAGATGCACTAGGGTTGAAAATGGAAAGACATAGTTTCTGATACGATGGCGATGTGGAATAATGATAAGATGATGGTGATGTAGTAATCAACCTAAAGAGGTATTATAATGTAGCTCACACAATTTTATCAACCAATCAAGTTTTATTATGTGATAAGTAATTATTGGTCAAATTAACATTTATTAAGGTATAACGATCATGACTCACATAGAAACTGTACCGGCAAATCATCATGATAATGAGAGGATTAAACACAGAAGCGTGATACTTAAAGGACTACTAGTGATTTAACCTAAATCTACAACATGATCATCCGCTACCCCCATTAACGGTTTAAGCATGAACTCTACACATTACTTAAAAGTATGAATCTTATAACATTATTAACAGAGTATTATGATAAACCTAAAGGCATGTGAAATAAGGTAATCTAGAACATCATGACAGGAATACAATATTAAGGGTAGATAACCAGCAAGTATTAATAATAATCAAGCAAGCATTAACAATTTGATAAAACTAGACGAGCATTAACAATATGATCATAACTAGGCAAGCATGAATACTATTATAACAACCAAGCAAGTACTAGAGAGATGATAATAACCGGGTAACTTGGTGACATGCTATTAGCCAGGTAAATTCAGTGATATGATAAGAACCAGGTAATTCGTTGATATGATAATTGTACTCATTTACAATGGTAACAAGTAATCATGAAAGATGTGAAATTAAAATAATTGGGGATAAGTTCACGCACGATTACAAGGAGAGAAAAGGATTGCTGAGGTTGAGGATAGGAGATAAAATCAAATGGGAGATGGAGAAGGATAATACGACGGTGGTAGGGATCCATAAATGATTCTCGCCCAGCATTACAACTTAACTCACACCAAGGGGTTGTCAAATAACTAGATTTTATTACGTGATAAGTTGTTATTAGTCAGGTTAACAATATCGTACATAATTCCATCAAAACCAATCAAGCAATAACATGAAGTAATGAATCAGGGAACCGGTAATTAAATATATCATTCCGAAGCTAAAGATTACTAGTGGTTAACCTTAAATTGAAGTCACTCCTATACTACCTCAACCACAATTTAAACAACAATTATAATTAATAATTAAAGCTTTCAACTTAGACATTAACCATAGCACTTTAATACATCTAAGAATCTAAAGTATTAATTAACATAAAGCATGGAAAATAAAATAACCTAGAACCTCATGGTATGAATCCAATATTAAAGGTACATAACTGGCAGACATTAGTATGTGACGACAATCGGCAAGCGTTAGTAATATGATAACAAGCGGTAACCTTGTGGTATGATATTAATCGAGGTAACATTAGTGATATGATAAAAGCCGGTAAGGTTTGGTGATATGATCGTAAGCAGTGCGCTTTAGTGACATGATAATGGATAAGCGGCGTTGGGTGATATGATAATAGATGCGGACCGACTTTAGCGATATGGTAATGGTACTTAATAGCAACGATAACAAGCAATCATAGGAGATGCAAAATGTGAAATGCAGAGGTTACGACGCGCGGTACTTGCCTTAAGCACGCCTCGTGGCGCACACGAAGGATCGGGTATGCGCAATTGTCCGGATGCTCCCTCAACGGTGCGTGCGAACTTGTTGGCGGCGTTCAGCGGCAAGGCTACAAGAAAGATCAACAATATAGGCGATCAAATCTCCCTTCTAGTAATCCCACATGTGATCCGCTCGGGCATTCCGTCGAACACCTCGCGTGCATCGCCGAGGACCCACCGCTCGCTCTGGAAAACACCGCGTGAAGCCGCGTCGCCATTGCTGCGCTCGCGCATGCGCCGCTCCACGCTGATCGTTTGTCGGCCGCCGCCACGCCGGGCTGCTCGGCGGCGCTGCCGCCGCCGCCGCCGTCATGCGCCGAGCCTTTGCGCGTCGAGCTGCCAGCGCCATGTGCATGCGCCGAGCTGCCAGCGCCCACGCCCGCTGCCACGCGGCCGCCTTGCGCCAGACGCCGCCATCGGCGGCGTCGGGTGGCACCGCTTCGCAACAACCGAAGACGCGGCCTTGATCTCCGACTACGGCGACGGACGCTCCACGCCCAACAGCTCATGTCGCTCGGGAGGAAAACGTAGGAAGAAGCAACTACTAGATCCATTTCCATCGGAGAGAGAGAGTTAGATGGATGAATGGAGAGAACGGAAGTTTAGATGGGGGATGGAAAGAGATAACGGGAATTTAGGTTGGTTAGTTTTTGTTTTGTTTTGTTATTTATTTATTTTTTTGTGGGTGCTACATGTACCTACTGTGAATGTGGACAGTGGCCCTGTTTGGATACGCTTAAAATCCGATTCTGGGTAGAATTAAGCGAGAATCCCACCCAAACGCTTTGATTATTTTTCGATTCTTTCAACCGCGCGGTGGGAAAAATCAGCATTTGCACCGAGAATCCAAAATCCTGCACGCAAGCCCTATCAGGATTATTCAGATTAATCAGATCGCAGATTCTTCAGATCGCGACTTATCAGAAAATCTTGATCAAATTAAAATCGATTCTCAGATAAGCGTATCCAAACAGGGCCAGTATAACTTGCTCTGCTTCTACTGCCAATACTGGAGATGCGGAGACATCACATAAAACACCAAATGTTGTTGCCACTTAAGAGGAAGCTGCTAGTGGATATGAAGGATCTTGGTTCTGCATCAGCAGCAAAGCGCCCTGCAATAGTTGATCAAGCATGCCAATCTCCTGTATTCCAATCTCCCGCTCCTACTAGCAGAGGCCTGTCAGTAGCAGTGGATTCTCCTACCGCCACATTTCACTCTGGACGGACAAACTTACTTGGAGGATTCTCAGGCACACCTGGAGCAGTAACAACCACACCGCATCTTGGTGCAAAATGATCAACATTCAGGAAATTTGAAGCTTGACTCATTGGTTGTACAATATTTGATCAACACCGCCAATGCTCTGCTCCAGTAACAACTTTGCCACCACTCTCTCTGTTGCACCCTCATGTTTGCCCTGAGCCTAGTCGCAGCCTTAGTGCAGCAGCTGTTACGATTATTGCTCTAATTTGCTATGCTTTATTTCTTGCAAATAATGCGATGCATAAACTGATTACAAGCATATCAATTTATATGCCTAAGACTCCTAATAGCAAACGACTAGGACTTCGAATTGGACGCTACTTCAATTCGAATTACAGATGAAATCGAACTCCATTACGCTAGGACTCTTAAGTCAAGATTAAATCTAACAATCTCCCCCTTAATCTTGACTTTCTAACTTCTTTCCATCTTGTTTGAGTTTGGATGGCGACACATCTCAACCGTCCCTGACTCAACTCATCTTCAGAGCACTTCATCTTCGCTGAGCGTTTCAGCAACGAACGCTTTCTTCGTCTTCGGCTTTGGGCACTCTGAAGCGAAGTGTCCATAATCATTGCAGTTATAACACCTCACTTTTGCCTTATCAAACCTCCGACCTTTACGGCCTTGGCCATCACCCCTGGAAGTGTTCTTGCCTTCACGCTTCGATGATCGGGCCTCCCACTCGGCTTGAGTCAACAAGAGTTGTCCTTCACCTTTGTTGCTAGTGTCATGGATGCGTTCCTCATACGCCTTAAGACGACCGATGACCTCCTCCATGGTCATTGTCTTTAGGTCTCCAAATTGCTCTATGACTGAAGCAATCGGGAGAAAGCGTGAGGAATAGCACGAAGGAATTTCTTTACCACATACAACTCTTCCACCTTCTCGCCAAGGCCCCGTATCTTGTTGACGATGACCGTCAACCGGACGGCGAAGTCATTGATCGACTCCGTTTCCTTCATACGTAGCACCTCGAACTCAGTTTTGAGAGTTTGTACCTTTGCTTCCTTCACACGATCTGCGCCAAGATGCATCTCTTTCAACGCCTCCCACGCGGCTTTGGCCGTCTCCTTTTCGGCCAGTAGGAAGAGCGTCTCTTCTGGGATGCCCTGGTAGATGGCCGCCAATGCCATCTGATCTTTGCGCATATCGACGTTGCCGTTCTCGATCGCATCCCACACTCCTTGAGCCTTCATGTACACCTTCATCTTGATTGCCCATGCTGCATAATTGCTCTCCGTGAGCATCGGATAATGCAGCGAGATAGCGGAACTCTCCTTCGCCATCACACCGGATAATGCCTCGTTGCCGTCGAGATCGCTTCTCGAATTACGCGACATGATCTTGGGCGCGGATCAAAAAACTCCGGCTACTTTGAAGGCTCTTGGATGGAGAGAAACGGAAAGAAAATTGCTATTTTCCTTTTTCTCTTTTTCCTAAATTTTTTTGCTCTTGATGCTCTGCGCTTTGGGGCCTTTTATTAGCGCTTACTGGTTTATTCTTCGGAGAAGGAGAATAGTTCGACTCGGATTCCATCTTCGGTATCCACTCGGGCTACTTTGCCTGCCTTCTTTCCTTGCGTTGGACCGGCTCGGCTTCCCTGCAGCCCAAGCCCATACCGAACCCTTACCACATCTCCACTCTGCGCTGCGGCCGCAACTCCACAGGCGCCACCTCCTCTTGGCCCCTCGACGGAGCGGGCACGGCTTCCCCCCGCACGCGGCACGGCGGCGGCCTCCCTCTCTCTTCTCCTCGCGGTGGACGGCGGCGTCCTCCTCCTCGCCTCGGGCGGCTCCCCCGTCGGCAGCGCCTCCTCCTCCTCGAGTTCGGCCGGTCCCCTTGCTTTCGCCGGCCGTGGCCTGCGCCCCCCTCTTCCTCTGCGCCGGCGGCTCCGCGCCTCTCCCCCACGCTCGTCGGCCTCCTGCTCCTCCTCTTCGCCTGCGCGGCGGAGCCGTCTTGCTTCTCCCGCACGCGGCGCGGTGGTGGAGGCGAGGCGGCTCCGCGGCGATGGCGTCTCGGCGCGCGGCGGCGTCGGTCGGTGCGGCGCCGGTCGGCTTCTCTGCAGCGGCGGCGGTGGATCGGCGACTCTAGGCGGCGACGGCGCGCACCGGTGGCCGCCCCCAGGAGCGGAGATTGCTCCTCCCGGGGGCAGCGGCAAAACGAAATCTAGGTTTGGCTCTGATACCAATTGTTACAAAATATGCCCCTAATATCTTTGCTTTATTACTCGCAAAATAATGCAATGCATAAACTGATTACAAGCATATCAATTTATATGCCTAAGACTCCTAATAGCAAACGACTAGGACTTCGAATTGGACGCTACTTCAATTCGAATTACAGATGAAATCGAACTCCATTACGCTAGGACTCTTAAGTCAAGATTAAATCTCAAAGGGAACGCCAATATATATACAGCAGGTTCAAGCTATGCATGTTTGCTGTGATGAGTCCTTGCTGTTGACTTGCATGGCATTTTCTTGGAGATGCATCATGAGTCTAGATTCGGCCTGTAGAGCCCATATCCGGTGTCGATGAGCCTACATCTGACGATGATGAGCAGCGATGGCGACGAGCACCGAGCTGGGCAAGGCACGATCCGAGAGAGGTGACGCGCACGAGCCGGATCTGGCCACAGTGGCATCCCACGGCAGTGGCTACCCAAAGAAGAGGACGGTGGCAGTGTTGGCGACGAGGGCCGCGGCTAGGGAAGGCGTCACGATGCCGGCGGCGGCAACGGGGCTGGGCCGTGACGCGTCCGCGGCAGAGGCGACGGAGATGGCCGTGACGGCCAAGGTGTCGAGGGCGTCGATGAGGGCCTTGATGTCAGTGTCGGTGACAACGAGGTCGTTGAGGGCGATGTGGGAGCGAGGGTGGGCGAGGGAGAAGTGGTTGTCCTCGAGGGAGACGAGGTCGATGTACTGGTCGGCGATGTGGGCAATGCGGTGGGCGGATTTGGAGACGGCCGCGGCTGCGGCGAGGCGGTAGTCGGCGGAGGTAGGGGAGACGGTGTAGTCGGAGAGGTGGCCAATGAAGGAGCGTAGGAGGAGTGGGTGCACGGACGGCGAGTGGTAGGCAGTGAAGGCGTCAGTGGCGTCCTGGCCCGCGAGGGTGAGAAGCAGGAGGTCCCCACCAGTGTGGCGCAGTAGCCACGTCGTGACGTCATGCACGTCGCCGAAGATGGAGATCCAGAGGTCACTGACGGCAGCGTGGGCGCGCAACTCCAATGAGATCATGTGGACGTTGTTGCCGGTGCCCTTGGCGAAAGGCATTACGTCGGCGCCGGGTGGCATTGCGTGGATTTGGGTGGAGGGAGTAAGGGGAGATCAGACCTTAAAAGATAGGAGATGGTTGTGCGTCGATCTCCACGCTGGCGTCGCTTGAAGACGCACCGCTGTTCATATTGGATGAAGGAACAGCAGTAGCAGCGCCATTGCCGTGGCTCGGCCATCATTGCTAGTGCCCCTTGCGCAACAATAGCTGCTTGTGCCTTCTCCTTTGCTACTAACATCTTCATCAACATGCTCTATATTCTTGAGGCCAGCGAGGATTTCTTCATAGCCAAATTATTATGAATCTTAGTTTATAGGGGGTAAACATAGCCAAGAGGATGGCCGAGTGGCATCGACGTAGAGGGAGAGAGAGACTATAGATAAGAATGACTTTGTTATTTCTTGTTTGGTTCCAATAGCCTATGGCAGCCCCCTTATATAGATGGACTCCCTAATAGATAGAATCTAATCTCAATTATATCTCTAACAAATAGAAACTAATATCATATCATAATCATATTTCTAATAAATGAAAACTAATCTCTAACTCAAATATAAACTAATCTCTACTTCTTAATAATGACCGATTGGGTTAGGGCCATAGGCGTTCCTACGCCCATGACAAGTAGCAAATAAGAGAACTATCACCAAGGTATTACATTGCACTGAAATGGCACATGCCATGGAGAATGATGATGTATATGGGTAATAGCTTATAGTATTCTCCGGGCTGAAGGATCTTTAGCATTCGATTGCTTAGTTTTCTCAGGTGGGTGCAAGCTTAGTAGTGCACATGGGTAATGGTTGTGCTGTACTACTCTGGGGTGAATGCATTTGATTTTCCTGATTTTACTGTTAGATAATTTATTACGCTTGGTAATATTTTGAGAGGAATTCGTTTCTAGTGTGTTTGTCTTCTCATCTCTGTCTTTCCTGAATATTTTGCAGGTGATCCTAAATTTGGAGGTGTGGGATCTGAGGAAATTTAAGCTTCTGAGGAGTGTCCCTTCCTTGGACCAGACAGTAATAAAATTCAATGGAAGGGGGGGATGTTATCTATGCCATCCTTATGCGTAATCTTGATGATGTAACATCATCCATTAATACTCGTGGGGTCAGGCATCCTCTGTTCCCTGCATTCCGCACGATTGATGCTGTGACTCAGGTATCGCAACTGTCCAAATTGACCGCGGTGTCCTTGATCTTGCTACTGAGCCCAATGATTCTCTTGTTGGGGTCGTTGCTATGGATGATCATGAGGAGATGTTCTCTTCTGCTTGCTTATTTGAAGTTGGCAGGAAGCGACCAACTGATGATGATTCAGATCCAGAGGATGCAGGTGACACAGAGGATGAAGATGACGATGACTCAGATGATGGTATTCCCCTTGGGGGATAGCGCTTGAGGGGGATACAGATTCTGATGATGATCTAGGTAACAGCAGCCATGATGGTGGCAGTGACGACGATGATATTGATAGTGGGGATGAAAGTGATGATGATGCTGAGTTCATTGACGAAGTTGACTTTTTTGGGGGGGGGGGGGGGGGGGATGGTGATGATAGCGATATCATGGGGTCCTTCAGCAGCTGTGATGATGCAGGTTGGATCATGTAAGGGCATAAAGCATCGATTTTATTCTTCTTCTGAAGGGTCGTATAGCCGTGGTGAGGACACAGGCTTGAAGGCAAGAGCCATCAATTTTTCACAAGGAGAAACAAACTTGTTTGGGTCCAAACTCGTAGGCTCAAAACATGGTTGTAACTGTTGCCTTATTGGGATACATGGAGTAGTAGTGAGGGGCCTTTGGGGCCAAACATAAATTTGGGGCATTAGATGATGCAAGTAAAGCTGGGGAGTTTTTGTTGTTGGTGTAAGAGACAAGCCCATCATCAATTCAAAATTTTGCAAATTTCCTCAGTCGGTCTTGTGCTGTCAGATGATGAAGTTGCCAAGTGGTTATAATATTAATTATCATGTGTAGTTATTTAAAGGAGGTACAGATTGGAGAGCATTCTCAGGTCAATGCTCCAGAGTGTTGTAAATTTACCAATGAGAATTGGGTGATAATGTCGTAAATTCCAAACGGGATCTTACATGCACGGAAGTGGGTCTCTAATTCCCCTGTTGCTTGCTGAATTGTTGGACAGCGCAAGCACTTTGTTGTGATATCATATTATGTTCAGCCGTGAGTATACCTTGTTATTCATTTTGAGCAGAAATATTTGCCTAGTGAGTAAGGCTTTATTCTTTTTAAAAAACGCCTCAATTTCACTATTGAAGATAACACTGTATCATGAATAGTATATCAATTTCAAATTGACCAGTAAGGTCTCGCGCTTCCAGTTAGACGCACAGCTCCATTCCTTAAGGGATACTATACCACCATCTGCAGCCGAACGTTTTAGGCTAACCGGGAGGATCAATTCTCCGGATATGAAGCGTATATGCTCACTGTTGTCGGCTTGTTGCATGGTAAGTAGAGTAATTCACTCTGAATGCACTTCGAGAAAGAGATGCACGCCAAAAATAGAGAGGATAAAAGAGGATGGAACAGAATAAACAGAAAAGGGTACTACAGCTAAATTTTTGATGAGAAGGAAAAAAATAGAAGAAGAAACCTTAGCTAAGTAGTACAGACTAGAGAGTAGACCAGAAAGGAAGAGAATTATATCACAAAAATCTAATGTTCACAGGAGCCGGAGCGACATGTCTTGTGTGGTGGTCAGATTTGGAGCTTGCTCATGTCGAACTCCCCACTCGCGTGGACCTCGCGCACCGTCCTGTCATACTCGTCCTCGTCGTCGTATTCCTCCTCCTCCTCCTCCTCCTGGTTGTCTTGCTCGTCGTCCGACGACTCGCCGGTGCCCCAGCCGTAGCCGGAGACGGGCTTGTCGGGCTTGGGCACCGTTTGCGCCTCCTGAACGATCCTCATGATGTCCTCCACGCTCTGCGCCGAGTACATGGGCATGGGCGGCGCGGCACTAGTACCATTGGCATTGCGAGCGTCGGCGGCGGCGCCTCCTCCTCGGCGGTTGTAGTAGGCTGCCTGTGCCTCCTGTTTGAGCTCCCGCGGCAGGTTCTTGAGGAACCACGGGTGGCTCTTGATCTCGCTCATCGTGATCCTCTGTCATTTACATTAACATTTACATTTACTTACAGCTTTCGATGTCGACAGTGAGCGAGATCCAAGTAAGTGAGATCGTCGATGGACTGATATACAAGAACAAGTCGTACCTTGTGAGGGTTTGCGACGAAGATGCGGGAGAGGAGGTGGCGGCAGTTCTGGGAGACGTGCACGTACTCTGGTATCTTGTACTGCACGGACATGATCCTCTGCAACAAGATGCAAATTAATTAAGCCATTGATTTTCCTTTCTGAGTCAGTGGAGTAGATCAAGATTTGATTAGTAGGTAGGATTAGCAAGGCAAGGGAGGACTGACCGAGATGGTCTTTCGGAAGTTCTTGGGGTCCTTGGGATCTTCGAAGGGGTAGGCGCCGACGAGCATGACGTAGAGCGTGACGGCGCAGGACCAGACGTCGGCGTGCTTGCCGTCGTACTCGCGCCTGGAGAGCACCTCGGGGGCGATGTAGGCGGGGGTGCCGACCGTTGACTTGGGGCGCGAGTGCAGCAGCGACGACTTGGAGTAGCCGAAGTCGCAGATCTTGAGCCTCGGCGCGGGGCTGCCGTCCAGCAGCGTGTTCTCGAGCTTGAGGTCGCGGTGGCAGATCTGCATGGCGTGGCAGTAGCTCACGCCGCACACCAGCTGCTGGAAGAAGTACCTGGCCTCGTCCTCGTGGAACCTCCCCGCCTCGCAGATGCGCTCGAACAGCTCCCCGCCCGCCGCGTACTCCATCACGATCGCCAGGTGCGTCGGCGTCAGCACCACCTCCTTGAAGCGGATGATGTTCGGGTGCCGGAGCGAACGGTGGTTCACGATCTCACGGAACACATTCTCGTCGATCTGGCAAGTTGTTGTCGTGCAGTTTTGAGTCTTGAGAGCTCGCACGCACCAGCAACAAATAATTCTTGCAGAAAAAGAGACAAGGAATCGATACCCTGTATCCTCTCTCGATGAACTTCATGGCGACGAGCTCGCGCGTCTCCTTGTTCCGCATGAGCTTGGCCACCCCGAAGTTGCCCGTGCCGATCTCCCGAACAGGCTCGTACTTGTCCATAGCTGTCCTGTCTCTACCAATTATCTCAAGCACTCGTAATCTCTGCAGCTTCCTCCTTCCTATGGAGGCTTGTGAGCTGCTTCCTATATATATATATATATATATATATATCAAGCTTATCTCAGCTGTCGGACGCGGGGGAGGAGCAGAGCAAGCAAGAAGAGGGAGAGGGATGTGTTGGGTGCGCAACTAGTCCAGTTCGTGTAGGAAAAAGGAAAAGAAAAGGAAGCTCTTCTTTGGGAACGCTGCTCTTGCTTTCCAAACTGTTGCTCATGCTAAAGGGCACCAACCCGTAGGAATAGGATACAGGAGGAGGGTTGGCTACCTTCGCCTGCTCTTGCCCTGCCTCACCACTCTCATCTCACACTCATGGACCACAAAGACATAAGAAAGAAAGCAACACACAGATGCAGCTACATAATCGAATCTCCCACACAGACAGATCCATCTGGAGTCTTGTGCATCTAGTCTACTCTGGTCAATTCTTTTAGGCGGTAGTTTATAGCTTATGATTAAAAATTTTATTTCTGAACTATTTATGAGAGGTAGTATGATGAAGAAAATAGTCGCATACGAATTTAACCAATATAGCTGAACTCGGTACAATTTGTACTATAATCTACCGGTAGACTCTATCTTAAAAATATGTAACGTTTAAAAGCTATTTACTATAGCATAAGCCGCAAACCATGAGTGTAACCGAACCCACCCTTTATTTGACTACATTTGATTTGTAACCCAAATCACAGGAGAAAAAACAGGTTTTGCAACCTAACCTTTCAGCTAACCGTAGATTCGACTTAGTTGGCACGTACTGTCATTTTCTGAAAAAATTTCCAGGAAGGTGCTAATTGACGATGGTGCATGTTCTCAAGGTTTTAATCGGTACTGCTGTTGCTCCTTTGAGAGAGAAGAAAATATCTAAGCTATGAACTGAATTGAGTAAAGGCAGCGGCAGCGGCAAATTGGAGTCGGCAAAAAACAAGTAGTAGAATTGCTGCTAGGCAGTGGCAAAGCCAGAATAAAATTGAGGGTAAAATGAATCATTTGTCGGACTAAATTAAGTTGACATAAATATAATCTTTTACTCTTATAGAATTTCAAATTCATACAAAAATTATACAATTAGAGATAAATAACAAAAAACAGAGAAATACAAAGTAGGTATCTCGACAATAGAAAATGCATACCCAAGAAAATGCCAATCCAATAACTCTTTGAAATTCCCCTTGTTGATGGAAATAGAGAATTCATCATATCCTCGAAAAGCTTCACCTTGAGCTATAAAATATCTTGCACAATCTAAAATCCAATAACTCTTTGAAATTCCCTTTATTGATGGAAGTAGAGGATTCATCATGTCCTCGAAAAGCATCATCTTGAGCCATAAGATATCTTGCACAATCTAAAGATGCAGTTAAATGAATTTTGTATGCAATTTCGGTCTCCTTACTATAACTATTGATTTTGCTAGACACACTTGACCTTTGATTTTTGAAGTCATCGCAAAGACCCCTTACAATATGGTCGGAACTATTTGTACCAGCAACATGTTTATTGAAAGTATATAAAGTAATATTCCAACGAGAGAACCCAACCTTCGTAAATACATCACTTCCAAATACATTGGGTTGTGCCGGTTTCTTGAAAAGAAAACAATAGAAACAAAAGGCGGCATCTTTTTCCACACTATATTCCAACCAATTGAACTTATTGTACCATGATTCTTGAAAGGACCGCTACTGTTTGCCATCCAATGTCTGTGGAAATGAATATCCAATACTCGAGTAGGGCCATTCAATAAATATGTCATTCTCATTTGATCTCTAATTTCGTTAGCATATTCTTCAATTGGTATGCACAGCGCCGGATCGGCAATAATTTCATTTGGATTAGATTCTAGTCGAAGCTTCTTTGGTTGAATTGTACTCTCATCGGTTGGACGAGAACTATTTGAATTACTTGCGACATAGTTACACAAAGTTTGTTTCTCCATTATAGCAAAATCTATAAATAAATTATTAATTTCTGTCAATACAAAGCTATAAATATATAAATTAATTATAAGGACTAAACTATCTATATACACTGAATATGAAAGTCTAAACTCTAAACTCTAAAATATTAGATTGATAAAGAAGGAATTAGGGAAAGCTTACTCTCTGTGTCTCACTTGACACTCGATCAATGCCCGAGTGCAAACGGGCGACAGTTGACCAACACCGACTCCCCCTATTCCCTCTCTAATCTCGCCGAGATGCTGACTCACTCGACTCCAGTCTCCAGTCTCGGTCAGTGCCTGATTCAGTCTCGGAGTCTCCAATCTCCTCTCGCCTCTCGCTCTCAGCTCTCAGCTCTCTGCCTCTCTCAATGTCAATCTCACTCTCAGTTGCTCGTACTCCGGTGCTTCTCCGCGGCGCCACCCACACTTGCCGGCGGCGGCTTGGCCCTCGCCACCCCGGTCCAACTCCCCCCGGCCCCCGCGGCCCGGACCTCGGATCAGGCGATCAGCCTCCCCTCGCCCGACAGCTCAGCTGGCTCGCACCTGATCTGGTTACTCCAGCTTCAGTCCGGCTCAGGCGGCACCCCCTTCTGTGCACGCCCTCGCCCAGTCGTAGCTAGCCCCCCTGCGTTGTGGCGGCACCGGCGCGTCTCTTCTCTAGGAAGTAGGAACCAATTGCTATTGCTAGATTTGTGAGTTAGAGTAGATGTTTTGGTGGGCCGATAAGATGAATTTGTTGGGCCTCTTAAGAGCAGTGAGCTACCCATTTGACTAGACCTTTTTTTTTTGTTTTTTGTTGGACCTTTCTCTATGCGTCATATCACCGCTGGTCGCCGACCGCCGCAAGTGCACGAGAGGAGGAGGGCCGCCGCGGGTAAGGAAGGCGCCGCCGGAGAAGGTAAGACAAGTCTTACTAAACTCTTAGCTTCGCTCCTGCTGCTAGGCAAAATCCGTCGTTGCCAATTCAGAATTTTGGACGCTTTTGGCACTGTTGGTGCCTGCAATTCCCAAAATAGTCTCCCGCGAAACAAAATTTTCAATCTGGCCCCCTGCGTGGCAATCGTGCGGCCGGGGAACACCATTAACAACGTACCAAAATATTTTAAAAAAACAATCTACAAAAACAATTCCTACATGTATCATCTGCAATACATAACGAAGTTTCAAAATATATTTCATATTTTTTTGCATCTCCTATTGTATATTATAAATTTGTTGCACACTCTAAAAAAATATATTACATGTATATGCATAATATTAATAATTACAAAAAATTTATAACTATATAATCAAAACAAAAAATAAAACTTATAAATTATTTTGCGCAAAATTGCTGATCGGTGGAGAATTTTGGACCCTAGCATTGTAGCAACCGAGTGGTGCGGTCGGAGAGCGCACGACTCGCCGAGTGGTGCGGTTAGTCGTGCGCTCCTCGGCCGCACGATTGCCACCAAGGGGCCAGATCGGGAATTTTGTTTCGCGGGAGGTTATTTCAGAAATTGTCGGCACCAACAGTGCTAAAAGCGTCCAAAATTCGCCAATTCAAAGCAGGTGCACCCCATCGTAACAGCATACATCTATACTCCACTGTTAGATTTTTTTAATATATGCTCCAGCGTCAGCGCTGTGCTGTGCTGACGAGGACGCGACCCCGAACGTGCTGACGAGGATTTTTAACTTGATTGGCTTTAGCCGCGCTCTTTCTGTCTGTCACACCTTTTGTTTTCCTTACAGAACAGAGAACAGGGCCAAATTTATCTTGTCACTGCAGCACATCAGCAGGCAGGCCTACCGACTCACTGAGCAATAAAAATGTGCTAGCTCTTTATGATTCCTTTTTATTACCAAACTGCCATCGATTATTCTACCGGATGAAATGAAAAGCACGAAGCCGACAGCTGATCCACTCGACAGTTCTTCCTAGCTAGGCTAGCTTATCATTCTCTATCAGGATGGAATCGTACGGTTGAGTGTTCACGTCGGAGTGGGATCGATCCCTAGCCACTACTGCTTCTCTTCGAGATCAGTGCTTGAACCAGCAGATCATCAGATTCGTCCTTACTATTCTTTTTAAATGGACCAGCAATTAAGGGCAAGCAGCCACTCCAGACCTGTTTCTTTTATTAAGTGATTTATATTTTTTTTACTACAATTTTATTAGTATAATAAATAATAATTACTAAAAAAATATCAAAATTAAATCCAACTAAAAAGCCGAAATAATAGTCATCATAGCAAGGAGCCAAAGATGGACTGAATATTTATCCAGTTAGATTGGATCTGATGAACAGGTGCGTGGCACCATATGTGCATGCGTATACGATATGGTTCTGCTTTTCCTATCCGTATACCCAAGTGCGTGCCTTCCTTTCGTGTGCCTTGCTGTCCACTTACTATCAATCACCTCCTGTAAGATCAGATCAGCTTATCAGCTCGGGTAAGGACATGCCCCAACTATCTTTTGATTTAAGTTTTTGCTTATGACTTTGAACTAAAATTATATTACAGTGACTGTTAGCTTTTTCTAAGAAAAAAATGAAAAAAAATTAAAAAAAACAGTATATTATGACGGACAATACAAAGGAATAAAAAAAAACCGAGATTAAAAGCCGACGTGTTTCAAATAGTTTTTGACTTAAATAAACTAGAAGCTAAAAAATTTAAAGCGGAGCTGATCGATCGAGTTAGGTCACCACCTCTTTTGCCTCAAGATCACTTTAATTTAGCTCTTCACTGATAGCTTGGCATGAAGCTAGCTAGGAATGCATGCGTATGTTTTTTTTTATTTGTGAAGTAACCAGTACAATCCATAGACGTTCACACATGTACACTACCTCACATGCGCACTTGCACACATTACGACGCCTATAGAAGACTAGAAGAGTGGAACTTGACGAAGAAATGACGAAGTTATTACTGACGCGTCGCTTACGATGAGCACATCGCCTCTTACTGAAAGAAATTCTCTTAAATAAGACACATAGAACCAAATCTAAGATTTAAATTCTAGTGGACTGGAGGTACAACCACCTCCACTGTCTAAGGCTGCGATCATTGTGGCTTATGAACAGTGCTCATGGCTTATTTGGCACTATTCATAAGTTTCGTCTTTTTCTGAATTTTTGTTTTTTTGTTGAGTTTTTTTGCCGGTTCTTTTTTTCCCGTATTTGTTTGTATTATACGTAATATGCTAACATATTTTTTATATTTTTAAATTTTTTTAAATTTGATTATGCTAAATAAGCCTCTGTCAGCTACAATGCTTTTTTCAGTCAGCTACAGTGTTTTCAGCCATAAGCCATGAGATTTTCAGCCATACCAATCACCCCCTAAGCCAAGCTTGGTTCTCGGAAGCATGTGTATGTATAAACATACTCAGCCACAAGCAATTTTTATTTAACTTTCAAGCTTTCGCTTTCCATTGTGCATGGTTAATCCAGGTTCCTTGTTGAGATTACCATGACATTACACCACAAACGACCGGCTATCAGTCTGATTGGAGAGAGAGAGAAAGCCTTGGACTTTTCAAGTCAACTCAATCAACCAATTTCTTGCTAGGCAATCAATCTGGTATAGAACTTAGAAGAGGGGATCGGGGTGGAGGCCAGGGTAGATCCGGCGCCTGGATGCAGTGCCGAAGAGGTGAGGATGGATGCGAAAGTAAGCGACGTGTGCCGGCATCTCGGCGAAACTCTAGGACTGGAGGAGCGGTGGCGACGCTAACGGGCACGTATAACATGGGACGAGCTGATGACGGATGAACAAGCG
Organism: Dendrocalamus sinicus; assembly: GCA_036346575.1. Classification (NCBI taxonomy): domain Eukaryota; kingdom Viridiplantae; phylum Streptophyta; class Magnoliopsida; order Poales; family Poaceae; genus Dendrocalamus; species Dendrocalamus sinicus. Next base: position 306,863 of record CM070652.1, read on the forward strand.
GTGCGGCCAAGGCGTGTATGACGGGAGGGAGAAAGGGAATGGGAAGGTCCGCTCGGTTGAGCTAAAAAATAGTGATTTATGGTTGAAACTGTATTGTAGGTGACTGAAATTACACTGTAATTGAAGGTGCCTTATTTGACATAATTAAATTTTTAAAAAAAATTAAAAATAGGAAAAATGTTAGATCATCATGGAAAACGCAAACGAATACGAGAAAAAGAACCAGAAAAAAACTTAAAAAACTAAAAGTTTTAAAAAAGAAATTTATAAATAATAAAAAATAAGCTAGGAACTATAAGTCTAAGCTAAAATGAGTGGGACGAAGAAGGACAGATGAGAAAGCAGTGTGGCGGCGGCGCCTATGGCAAGGGGAAAAGGGAAACGCGGCAAGGCTAAGAAGTTTAGGTTACAAAAAATATGGAAATTTCTCCGATCTAGTGCCCTGAATTCCGTGTACCATCTCGCCGAAAGGCGAACAAATTTTTAGCTTTTGCAGCCCGTCCGCGTACGTCTGCAACTGAAAGCGGCGGTTTCAGTTGAGAAATTAGGATTTATTTGATGGTATCGACAACGATCGGCCGGGGAGGGCCCCCCACCTCCCAGTAGCCACATTACGCGTGCATAACCTGATGCATGGGTAATCTAATAAAATCTAATCTAATTGCAGAACAGTACTCCATATAGTACCAGTAATAATTAAGTAAGAAAATAATGGTGCAGGCAAGCAAGCGTGCCCCACATCACATGCATGCTGCCTGCAAATAGCCCACCCCGACAGTAACATCCATTACCAGTCGTCTGAAATATCCTGTATTTGCTTGTGCAGAAATCCAAACTTAACTGGCAAGCCAAATCGCAGGTCAGTATGAATAAGATGTGTTGGAACCGTCGATGACGACCAGTCTAAACGATTCCTCTGCTTAGAACAAGAACGAATCAATCACAGAATCACAGAAGAATAGATTGAACACAGAGAGGTAAAGAGAACTTCTTGTCTTTCTTTATTGCTTTCAATTGCATCGGGTGTACATAATATGCAGATATAAATCCCTATTTATAGCCTACGGGGGTGCCCCTATTAGACTAGGACTCCTGGTCCTAGACCCAGGTTTCTCAGCAAGATGTACATGCAGCTTAATTTCAGTACTGATAAAGTAACTGTCGTCCGAATCCCTTGATTTCTTTGAGTGCGCAAGCTTTGGATTTGGTTGCATGTTGAAATAGCATGAAAATTCCACCCTAATAAGGGGCATATATGCTTAGCTGCTAGTAACTACTCGTGAAGTGGAAGTATCTTCACTTGACGCAGAAGAGGTCAGTACCAATCAAGTAGGCTTTTCTCTTTCGCTTGTGGGGTATATATGAAGGCACTTTCATGTTTTCTCTGAGTATGAATATACGTACGCACTTTCCAAATGGGGGTTTGTCACTGTACTAGACTACTAGTAGTCTAGACAGTACTTGTATTCTCATTTAATTTGCCATGCATGGATATACAAAGGATTCTGCATCGATCTTGTATCAAACTGACAGCCTAATTAAACTCCCCCAACGTTTACAAATTTGGCAGAGATTCTGAAGGAGACACTCTTGCTGTCTGTCGAACAAGAGAAATGAAAAAAGGAACCGAGCGAAAGGATGCAAGATTGATGTAAGGAGGTGACGATTAATTGGAAGCGGAGCTGATCTTCTATCGTCGGTGACGCTCTCCTGATCACAATGAATCAAGCATTCACAGGCACAACAAACAGCGTGCGCTTCTTCTTCGGTTAATAGACCGGGAGCCGGGGAATTTTTTGTACGGATAATCCGTTTTTTATTCGGAAATACATAAATATACCCGCGACAAAATTTTTTACAAAAATAATCTCCAGTCGCCACCCCATTGAGCGATCGCTATTTTCGCCCAACCGGAGGCGACATTTAGGGAATCGTGTACCGTTGGCGACTCATCGCAATCGTTATGCGGTTGGCGACTTTGATTGCGATCATTAACCGTTAGGCGACTTCAATTGCGATCGCCAGTGGATGGGCGACTTTACTCGATCCCGTGAATTTGTAGAGTTTTATCAATTTTGTAGTTTTAAATGGAAAAAATATGGTATAGTTGTAATAAAAGTTTATGTTTATTGTATGTTGTAGGTGCGTTTAAAATTTTGAGAAATTTTTGTAAGTACAATTGACTGTAGAACGTTTGATATATACATTGGTATGTTTTAAGGGTTTGCAATCCGCGTGATTTTTGTATGTTTTGTCAATTTTTAGTTATAAAGCTGCGTAAAAATCGAGATAAAGTTGTAATAGAAGTTTATGTTCAATGTAAGTTGTAGATGCAAAAAAATTTGGTAAATTTTTTTAGGCGAGATTGACCAAGAAGCAGTCGATACATAAAGTGATAAGTGATGTGACCAGTGGCATGTGTGGAACTCTGACTTGTAATGTTGAACTCCACCGCTAGTCGTAACATGCCTTAGGAATATTACATTTTGTCTACTTGGGTGTAGCGTGGTTGTTTGCCCTTTTGTCGCACACGAAGATGGCTCTGCTGCATCTTTCTTCTGTCGGTCTTGGTCTTGAGAGCTGCCTCACGAGCTTGAAGCTCTTCCTCCTGACGCTTGATGGCTGCTTCACGCGAACTTAACTTCTCCCGCCTCCTTTGCAGCTCATCCTCCTTGCCCTTAAGACGGATTTGGTCTACCCTCACGCGACGCTCTTGCTCATGCCGCATTTGTCGTTCCACCTCGCGAGCCTGATCCATCTTGACAAGGTATTGTCCTTTGTTTTCCACCTCGCGAGGGTTCCGTGGCCATGCCGGCGGCACCCGATCCACCCATTCGATGAACTTGCAAGCCTATGTGTGTCGTGGTAGATGTCATGGATAAAGTTGAAGAACGATAACGAGAAACAAAGGATTTAGTTGTCGTCGTTACCACGAAGTCGTCATCCATGTCTGGACATTTGAAGTACCTACGGCCGTAGTTGGCTCGTGGTAGTGGATCCGTGCAGACGCACAACATCGTCCTAAAACCGCAATGGCACTTCGGACGCTCATGCCACTCCGGCACTCCAAAAGGGTCGGACCTCCAGGAAGACATTGTTGTGTAGTAGTATTGTGATGGCTTGAGGAGGAGGTTGTGTTGTGGTATGTAATACATGGGATGCCTTTATGTAGGCAGGTGAACTGGTGAGTGGGCATAGTCCATGGAGAGTACATATGAATCTTTTGCTTTTCAGGCTTTTGAGGCGGTGTAGCAATAAATGTCCCTCCGTAGGCTTTTTGAGGCCAGTGTATGTAGGCTTTTGAGGCGGTGTATGTAGGCTTTTCAGAGGCCAGTGTATGTAGGCTTTTCAGAGGCCAGTGTATGTAGGCTTTTCAGAGGCCAGTCTATGTAGCCTTTTCAGAGGCCAGTTATCTCAATAGATGGGTCTTCCTGAAGTTTTCGTATCGCCTTTATAATACCGGCGTGGCGATCATGGATTATGCACACACCAGGTCGGGTGCCTACAACTCCACCCCTCACATGTCTCAGAAACCACAGCCAGCTCTCATAATTCTCACTCTCCACAAATGCAATGGACAGCGGCAATATTTGATTGTTACCGTCAACGCCTATGGCCGTCAGGAGCTGCCCTTTGTATTTGCCTGTCAAGAAGGTCCCATCTATTGAGATAACTGGCAGCATGTGTCTGAATGCTTCAATGCTAGCACCAAATGCAAAGAATGCTCTCGCAACACCGCAAATCCGGTGGACTTATGGACGGCTTGTCGTGCACCGCGATGTACGTGCCGGGGTTCCTTTGCTGCAACACCTTAAGCATACGAGGAAGGTTGTCGTACGCCGCTTCGAAAGTGCCAAAACGTTTTTCCAACGCCTTTTGCTTCGCACGCCACGCCTTCGCGTAGCTAATCTTATACTTGAATTTATTCTCAATAGCTAGCATAATATGTGTGGCCGCAACATCTTTCTTCTCCACTATCTCCCCATACATCAAATTGGCGATAAATCCGGACGTCAGGTTACGATGCCTCGCCAAGACTGTGTTTACAATGCAGGAGTGCGGCTCCACCTTGGACACAATCCAATGAGTCTCATACTTGGGTCTACGTGCGTGCACCCTAAAAGGACAACCAGTCTGCTCGCACTTCACAGTGTACTGCTCCTGGCTTGATTTGACGACGCGAAATGTCCGTTGCATTGAAAGGGCCCAAAGTTTGATGGCATCCTGCAGCGCTTCCTTGTCAGCAAACATAGCATGCACCCGAACCTCTGTTTGATGATACTCCCATGGCGATTCATGCTCATCATGTGCGGAAACACCCTCCGCATTATACTGGTTCCATTCTTCGGGGATAGGAACTTCTTCATCATCGGAACTGTCCTCCTCGCCGCCTCTCTGACTTGCTCTTCATCCCATGCCCTCTCGGTCATCGATTCCATCGATGCACGATATACTCATTATGCTCTCCTTCATCGACTTGCCCGGTTCCTCTCTATAGCTTGACGGTGTAACTCTCCTCCATGTACCGCATCGGCTTGCCCGATTCCTCTGTATAGCTTGACGGCCTTAACTCTCCTCCGTGTACCGCATCGCCTTCATCACGAGCAACTTCATCAGCTCCACCGACGTGCGGCCGCCCGAGGTGCTAGCACCCAAGCATAGGCGGACGACGAGCTTGCGCGGTGCTTGTAGTGAGCACGGTTGCACAAGCGAGACACACTCGTATCCACGGCGCGGCACCCTTGCACAAAGCCCTTCCACGAACAGAGCGCACCAATGTCTTCAACTCCCATCGATGTCGGTGGAAGACCGGCTCCAAAGCCCTTGCACAACGACGCGCACACCTCGGGGTCCAATGAAAAACTCGGGTCGACCAATGCCGCACATCGTCATTTGAGCATTCTCGTCATCCGAAGTACGAGTGACTTGCGGAAAATCGCTCAAATCCACACGATCGGACCATCACGAATGATTCCAACACCATAATACACTCTCAATGTAGTGCGGCCATTAATGATGTATGCCTACATGTATGATTGAAATTTACGACATGTCAAATAACATGGGAGTTGAAGACGTAAATACAACATAATTAAAAAATACCGGATCCAAATCGATTGAATAGCTTCGACTTCTCTTCTCTCCTCACCTCCTTTTCTTCCCTCCTCCTCTCTTCTCCTCTTCTTTTCTTCCTCTTCCTCCTCTCTTCTCTCGGCGAGAATGAATGAGTAGAATGGCGAACGAGGGAATGTGCTCGAGGTTAGTGGGCGGCATAATTGCGATCGCCCTACGGTTGGCGGCTGCAATTGCGATCGCTCAACGGTTGGCGACTTCAATCGAAGTCGCTCAACCGTCTGCGATTGCGATGAGTCGCCAACGGCATACGATTCCCTAAATGTCGCCTCCGGTTGGCGAAAGGTAGCGATCGCCCAATGGGGTGGCGATCGAGATTATTTTGTAAAAATTTTGTCGCGTATATTTATGTATTTTGAATAAAAACGGATTATCCGTACAAAAATTCGGAACCGCATTGCCGAGCTGAATCGCCGCATCACCGTGGGTGCGTAGTCCTCCACGTAGATGAGGTACACGAGCTTCGGCGGGTGAGCGAAAGCCCGGCCACGCCCGACAAAGTGAGGACAGACCGCCAGAGCACGGGCTCGAATCGCCGTATCTGCAGACGGCTCCCAGCGCACGTCGTCCGTGTGATGCGGTCATTTGCTCCACAAAGGCCCGATGACGCCGCGTGACCTGCGTCGTGCGCGAATCGCACTGCAAGAAATATAAGCATTTAGAATGACGATCGTCAATAAGACGAAATAGTTGGATCGTGATAATACTTACTCGGCGCGGCACGAGATAGAACCCATCGTCGGCGGTCGGCGTCTCCCCGATACATCTCGGGACCGTGCGGGCCCATGTCGTCTAGCACAGGTCGCCCGACGCTTAAGCGCTCGAACGACCACAACTGCAGTAGCAGCGGACAGCCAGTGAGGATCGTGTGGGGCCTCCGGTAGGAAGGCAGCGTCTCCCGCGATCGGAAGGCCAAGGAGCAGGGACACGTCCTCCAGGGTCGGCGTCATCTCCCCGAATGGGAGGTGGAAAGTGTGCGTCTCGGGCGCCAACGGTCCACCAAAGCCGTCAGCAGGGAACGGTCGAACGGGAAGCGTCGTGTTCGCTCCCCGCCCGCCTCGTCCCCGCCCTCGTCCCGCCTCGTCCCCGCGCGCCGCATCCTCGTCCGTGGCCGCACCATCCGGGCAAGAGGAGTAGCCGGCATCCGCAGCCGCAAACAAAGTGAAGGTCGGCGACGGAATGAACTTACGGCCGCACTAAACGCTGGAGTAGTGCAAACTGGCGATCCAACGAGGGTCGAGTCTCCGTGCCACGCGAGGTGTGCGTGTCGGACCACTCCCACCGAGGCGGCTCGTCCGTGCTCCCCGGTGTCGGCACTAGACGGGAAGCGCGATGAGAGCGGTCCACGTGCTCGTCCAACAACGCGTACTGCCACTCGGAGGCACGTCCAGCACGAGTCATACCTGCAAAATTTGTACAATAATTTCTACATTAAATTTTCTACATCTAAATTTATACAATAATTTCAATATTAAATTATATACACTAATTATCTACACTAACTATCTTTCTACACTAAATTATCGACACTAACTATCTTTCTACACTAACTATTTTTCTAAACTAATTATCTACACTAATTATCTTTCTAAACTAATTTATCTACACTAACTATCTTTCTACACTAAATTATCTACACTAACTATATTTCTACACTAAATTATCGACACTAATTATCTACACTAACTATTTTTCTAAACTAATTATCTACACTAATTATCTTTCTAAACTAATTTATCTACACTAACTATCTTTCTACACTAAATTATCTACACTAACTATCTTTCTACACTAAATTATCGACACTAATTATCTACACTAATTATCTTTCTAAACTAATTTATCTACACTAACTATCTTTCTACACTAAATTATCTACACTAACTATCTTTCTACACTAAATTATCGAAACTAAATTATCTAAACTAATTATCTACACTAACTATTTTTCTAAACTAATTATCTACACCAATTATCTTTCTAAACTAATTTATCTACACTAACTATATGTCTAAACTAAATTATCCACACTAATTATCTACACTAACTATCTACACTAACTAATTTTCTAAACTAATTATCTACACTAACTATATTTCTAAACTAACAAAAATATAACACAAATACTTACCTAAAAATCGCGCACACCCTCTCCTCTTCTCCTCCTCTCCCTCCTCTTCTCCTCCTCTCCCTCTCTTTCTCTCCCCTCCTCTTCTCCTCCTCTCCCTCTCTTTCTCCTTCTCTGCGTAGAAGAAGTGGGCGTCGGGGCCGCCGAGCGCGGCCTTTATATCCACCTCGCCGCCCAACGGTTGGGCGGCGATATCTGATCGCCAACAGTTGAGCGATCGCTTTGCAATCGCCGAACCGTTGGCGGCGGAGTTAATCGCCCAACGGTTGGCGGACTCTCCACCGCGATGTCGGTTGGGCGATAGGCTTGATCGCCCAACCATTCGGCGATCGGAGCCTATTTTTGTAAAAATTTTCCGCGGGTATATTTATGTAATTTCGAATAAAAAATGGATTATCCGTACAAAAATTTCGTCGAAATTACTCGTGGCAAGATCCAACGGTAAAGCTAGCACCCGAATGAAATGCCCAGGCGCTAATTGCTCCCTTCTATTTATCATGACAGGCCTTAATTACAAATACTAGTCATACACTTGCGCTTGCGACCTAGAAATTAACACAAGAATACTAGTCATACGCTTGCGCTTGCGATCTACAAATTAACACAAGCTGTCGAGTGCCCCACATAAAAAAGACAAACACTCCCTGGCTAATCTCTTAAACCTTGCATGGTTTCAATTGAAGCTAGCTAGTGTTGTTCACTGGTCTTTTTCTTCGTCGGTTACGAACTTGCCGGTGCCCGGGTTGATCGCTGCGAAGAAGAAGAAGAGGATGTTGAAGAGGAGGAGCGGCTCGATCTCGTTGATGGGGACGCCCGTCTCGATGTTGAGCTGCGCGAGGGCGCCCTTGCCGGTGATGATCTCGCCGATGAGGGAGAAGGCGATGCCGAGCTGGGCCAGGCGGCCGACGAAGAGCTCGTTGGCCTTGGTGAAGCCGAAAAGCGGGCCGCCCTCGCTGAGGCCCAGCGCGGCGCGGAAGCCCTTGCCGGGCGGGATGACGGCGCGCTCGATGCCCGTGGCGTCATCGACGAAACGGCCGCGGTCGCCGAGGGCTCCGATGGCGCCGAGCAGGGTGAAGAGGATGAAGAAGAGCAGCAGCGGCTCGGCCTCGTAGATGGGGATGCCCGTCTCCAGGTTCAGCTGCGCGAGGATGCCCTTGCCGGTCACAGCCTCGCCAAGCAGAGAAGCCTGCATCCCATTGCGCGCCATCCATCATTAAGATTCAGTATGCATGCATGACTCAAGCTAAGCTAAGCAGCTACGGCTAGCGAGTAAAGAAATCAAGAGATCGATGGAGAGCTTACGGCGAAGCCGAGCATGGCGACCCGGCCGACGAAGAGCTCGTTCTCCTTGGTGAAGCCGATGCCGCCAGACGTGCCGAAGATGCCGTCCTCCACGGTCGAGCGCGGCTTGCTAGTGCTAGGCTTGGCCGTCTTGGTGGACGACGACTTGGAAGGAGGAGCCTTGGTCCTGGTCTTGAACACGGCCACGATGGCCGCGTGCCCCCGCAGCCTCTGTCCAGAAAGAAGCTGAGACGACGACGGCCGGCTCAGTCGCGGACGCAGGGATTGCTGCGTGAACAGCGGCTCGAGCTGGCCGAGGACAGACACCGCCATCGATTGCTGCAGCGCCATCACGAATCCAGCAATGTACGTACGTGCCTAGATAGCTAGCTAATTCCCGCTAGTTTTGCTGTCCGTAGTGTGTGCCTGCTGCGAGTAGTAAGTAGCTCACTGGTCACTACTTACTTAGCCGATCACTAGCTAGTGCAGTGTGGTGACTCCCGCCTCGATCGCTCGGTATTAATACTGTGGAGGTGTGGGTAGGATGAGCCTGGCACCCAAGGGCTACAAACCAGGCCACGTCGCCCGCTCTGGACCAATGCCATGAACGATCAGATCAGCCTACCCTACTCTCTCATATGTACAGACACCAACAATATGGTGTATAATTGCAGTCAGTCTGCACTATCTCCATAATAGTCACTTGAGACAAGCTCAGGCAGGCTTAGAACCCTGCTACTCTGAATTTCCAGGGCCATACATGCATACATTGATATTGGTTGCTTCATGGCCGGGACAGAAAATTTCCTGTCCTCAAATATTAAATCCAGGTAATCCATGTGTCTAGAAGGTACCAGAGGGCACTTGTTTGATTCGTGAGCGCTGAATTGTATGCAGCAAGCTAATTAAGCTAGGTACGAGGCGTACGCTTGGCATGCCCACATCGACTCCCTTCTGTTTTGGACGATAGTAACTGGCGGCTGCCAATTTTTCGCCCTTTTTCTTCTTAAAATAAAAAAAAAGAAGGACCTGGCAGGGGCCGGGAACACACAAGCCTCGCATGTCACTGTTAAGACGAGAGTAGGAGACCTTTGTAGAACAATCAGGTGAAGATCTGTTTCCAAGTGCAATTCTGATTATACCATGAATTAGTCACAGAGGATTACATATAGAGTAGTTGACAACAACTCTCCAAGAAAAATCTGTACATGGTTAAACCACTACGATTTAGCTAGGTACGTACCAAAGCTTAATTTGACCTATAATACTGAACGGAAACACTCCCCAGACTAGCTATTTTATGCCCTGCTGCAAAATTCTTACCATACCTTTTCCTCTCTAAGGCGCATCCTCCATTTATTCTCGGGACAGTTAAGTGCATGTTAAGCCTACCGATCATAGTGCCACGACCCGTCAAGCAAGAGTTGGATTGAAACTTAAGATGTATTGTTTTTTTCAAAAGATTAGCATGATCGGTTCCATGGTGTAGTGGTTAGCACTCCAGACTTTGAATCTGGCGACCTGGGTTCGAATCCCGGTGGGACCTTTTATTGTTCTCCAATTTTTTCCGTCTATTTTGTTAGCAATCCACGTACATACTCCCTATGCCACGTCACTACTTTTGCAAAAACGCGCTCTCCGAGTGTCCCGAAATCGCAGCGATGGCCTCAGCGAAGTGGGTATCCATTACGTCGGATTAGAATCGGACGGCCGAGATCGCGCCGCCGATAGCCCCTACCGCAAAACCTGATACCCACTCTCCTCTTCTCCGCTCCCCTGCGCCGTCGGTCCTCCACACGCTCGCCGCCGGTCCTCCCTCGCGCCGACCAGCAGACCGGGGGTGGGAGTATCTATATCTATCCCCGGCTCTTCCTCTCTTTCCCAGACCCCCAAAAAAACCAATCTCTCTCTCTCTCGGGTTAGGGTTCGTGCGCGCTTCCCCGCCGTCTCCATAGCTGGCACCGGCATCCACCCGTTCCACCAGCAGTGGCCGCCGGCAGCCGCGACGCCCGCCCCAGCCTCCGTCCCGCCTCCTCCTCCCATCCCCGGAGTGCCCGATGCCGCCGCCCGCCCCGGCGCCGACGAGGTCCGCACCATCTTCATCACTGGGCTCCCCGTCGACGTCAATGAGTGGGAGCTGCACAACCTGCTGCTATGGCTCGCGGGATTCGAGGCCTCCCAGGTCAACCTTAAGGGCGGCCAGACCATGGGGTCCGCGCTCTTCTCGGCAAGGCCGCGCTGCAGGTTAGGTTAGGTTCGGTTCGGTTTTGGATGGGTTTCTTATCTCGATAGCGGATTAGGGTTTGGATGGATGTGAACCCGAGGTTCTCTTCATCTGCAGGATCTGGTGTTCGATGCTGAGACCAAGTCGGAGCTGCACATCGAGATGGCCAAGAAAATCCTCTTCGTCAAGAAAGGTGTGTTTTGTTTACGCGTGCACGCTTTCTTCTTGCTGTTGCATAGTATAGATCAATGAAGGGGGAAATGTGCGTGTTGGTTTCGGAGGACAGCCTGATATAGTGTGTAAATTTGGGGTAGTATTATGTAGTTTTGGGGGCAGTCGAATCGCCAAGAATATCTCGATTGGTGAGGGTTGAGCCTTATGCTTCATATCCAGTGCCCCCGGTAGCAATGACTTCACCTTCTCCTGTGCCAGGTCCGACTGCCTATGCTCCTGTGCAGGCAATCTGGAGTTATATTGGGAAAATTAAGTGCTGGGGTGTTTAGTTACCATGGATTATGACTTTGTTTTGAAACTAATCTTAAAAAGGCCCATTAGTATGCTGTAAATGCATCATTACACAGCAAGCCATCATCTGGGGCAGTACTTCAGGTTTGTTTTCTATACCGTAGAATCTTAATAGCTTAGAGTTGTCCGATACATGGCAGGAATTTGTACATTGTCTTGTTTGGTGGCGCCAATTTTGTTAAGCTCGCATATAGGTACATATACTACTGTTGACAGATGGAACCTCTGTTTGATATGTGTATTTTCATTGCACCCTTAGTTATTTCTGTGCTAGGAAACTTTAGATAGTATCTGATTGATTATAGAAGATATATCCTTATGACATCTGCTAAACCGCATTATGTCTTTAAAAAGTTTGTGTTATTAACTTGACTGCGTATTATCTCTAGGTCAGATACTCCAGTTAAAAGCATCCAAACTATCTGTGCAAGCTAGTAAAATCACTTTATGGACTTAAACAAGCTCCACATGCATGGTTTGCTAGATTGACTTCAAAAATTCTAGATCTTGGCTTTATTCCCTCAAAGGTAGATGTTTCACTATTTATCTTCAAACAGTTTGAAGTTGTTATGTACATGCTGATTTATGTCGATGATATTATCATTGTTGGTTCTTCAGTTCATGCCACCAAAACCCTGCTGAAACAATTGCATCAAGAGTTTGCGGTTAAATACCTTGGACCAGTTCATTATTTTCTAGGTATTTAGGTAAAGAGCGTAACTGATGGTCTTATGCTTTCTCAATAACTGATATGCTGCATGCTAAACCAGTCTCAACTCCTATGTATGTGGGGGAAAAGCTGAGGAAGGCTTAGGGCAAGGTGCTGACAGCCAAAGAAGTTGAGAAGTATAGAAGTGCAGTCAGTGGCTTACAGTATTTGACACTCGTCAGACTAGATATTTTATATAGTGTTAATAAAGTGTGTCAGTATATGTAGGAGCCAATTGAAGAACATTGTGCGGCTATGAAAAGAATACTGAGATACCTCAAAGAAACTGCAAAGCATGGCTTAGTCTTCTGGTGCTCAACTTCTTCATTGCTTAGTGGCTTTGCGATGCAACCTGGGCGGGGTGTGCTGATGACCGAAGAAGCACCGGAATATGCTGTATATCTAGATGCTAATCTTATCTCACAGAGCTCATGAAAACAACCAACGGTGTCAAGGCCATGGTTGTCATGGTGTCGCCAAGTCGTCCGCACCGGGGAGGATCGTCTCGCCTTGGCATGAACCCTAGCTTCACTACCAGCCTAGGTACGCCGTTCGCCCCTCTCCTCTCCGGCCGCGCTGCCTCCCTCCCTCCCGCTGCGCCGCCTTCCTCCCTCCCGCCGCCATCTCTCTCCCGTGCTCCGGCCACCTCCCTCCAGCGTGCTCCCGCCGCCGAGGAGGGAGGAGGCGGGGGAGGTGGCGGGGGGGCGTCGAGAGGAGGCGCGTGGTGGGAGGTGGTCTGTGAGGAGGAAGCGCTGGGGAAGGGAGATTGGCGCCGGGAGTGGGAGTCGGCCGTCAGGGAGACGGGAGACGCGACACGAGAGAGAGGGAGTCGCGAGATGCAACACGAGAGAGGCGGAAGAGACTGAGACGCGAGAGAGAGAGTCGGCATCGGCAGTATATACACAAGAGAGAGTCAGCATCGGTGGTATATACGCGAGAGAGAGTCGGCATCCGTCGCCGGGCCCTCGCCTAGGCGTCCAGGCCCCCCTCACTCGCCGTGGTCGCCGACTCCGCCGTGACAACCATGGTCAAGGCCTAGTACTGAATCGGAATATAAATCAATCGCAAATACAACGGCAGAGATCATGTGGGTTCAATCACTCTTGGGTGGACTGGGCATTTCACTGTCTCGTGCACCCTTGTGATAATTTAGGAACATTTTACTTTACTGCAAATCCTATTTTTTCATAGAAGGACAAAACATATTGAGGTTGACTATCATTTTGTTTGTGAGAGAGTGGCGCGGAAGGCACTAGACATTTGGTTTATTTCCTCTCGAGATCAAGTTGCAGATGTCCTTACCAAACCACTGGCAGTTCAACTATTTCAAAAATTTAGGAACAATCTGAATGTTGCTCCTCGTCCAGATTGAGGGAGGATGTCAAAAGTAATAGATTCGTTCAATAGCTGATTTGGTAGTTGATATTTGTAGCTGATTTGTTAGAGATAGCAATCCCTAGAATATCTGTTCACATCTGTCTTTCCTTATCTCTGAAGATTGTTACCCTTTGAAAGATTGTAACCGAGCGACAATATCGCTACTGTAGCCTGTAATCTGTAATCAACTGAATATAGAGTGTACAGAGCAGCGACAGAGCTTTGACTCTGTGCACCAAATCAAACCATAGCATCTTAAATCTTTTCAGCTAGTACTCGTTGGTCTGATAAATTTCTTCCTTGGGGAACACTAGTACTATTTTGATATTTTTTAGTTCTCCTTCAATCTTGCGACATTGTTTGATCTCTAAAGTCTGGCAGCTTTGCATGCCGTTCTAGCTTTTCCTTGTTCCAATTGGTGGTGCGAGTTGACAAAGCAGCATACTACGTGGAACGGTGGAATCGCGCCACTTGAAGTGACTTGGTGATTAGTATCTGGTGAACTTTTTTTTTTATGTCGGGTTTGTGTTCATCGAAAGGAAGGACGGTGTTGGGAATTATTGTGTGGTATAGAGTGGATGAGAAGAGATGCATGCACTGATGATAAGTCTGAGGCCTGCCCAAACGAGCAGTCCATTTTTGTTGGAAAGCAATATGATAGGCTACTCAGCACCCACCTCACCAAAGTTGAAAGAGATGCCATATACTAATAATTAATAATAGTTTGTGCGGATGGAATGCATCACACGATGATCAAGTGCAAAACTTGACGAGTATTATACTGTTGTAAGAATAGCTCAGTCCACACTTGACAGACAGGAGCAAAGCACCGACAATTTGGACATGTCTAGCGCAGTGAATGTTGCTTTGCTTGTGTATTTGAAGAAGAGAACAGCGTCATGGGTTCCCAATTCGGCACCTCCCCCATTTCGATTTCAGTGAAGCATGGCAAAACACTCCTCAAATTACAGTGTTACCAGTGTCTGTACTGTGTCCTACATTCATTTTGTCAGCTCAATTCTTTTCTCAATCCTGGTGTATTCTTCTTTCTGAAAGAAAGGTAGGCATACTCATACAGTGGATGTTTTCCCAACGTGCTGCTTTATTTAAGGTTCCATCTTTTCATTCACGAATGGGTGGAAGCTTTCATCGAAAGGCAGTCAAAATGGTCTTTTCTTTAATCTCCTTTTTCCTTAAAACGAGATACTCCATATAGGGGACGACTTTGTTAAAATAAAGCAGAGTGCCACTCCTACTTTGCATTGGTCCAGTTTGTCACGTATCTCCGGAAGATGGAGAAGAAAAAGGTGGACATGGAAAGGCTTACAACGACAAGGGAGACGTCCATCTCAAGCGTACATATTCATATCTACTGTCCGTCCATCCATCCTTGTCCAAAGATTACTTGTCACTTCAACCACAGCAGAAATAAATTAAAGAAAGAAACAAATCGTTAGTTGCCAATGTCCCTAACGAAACTTGAGGACCAAACAAACGTTCGACCACTGCCACACGCACGGCTCACACACTACACCGGACAGCAAATTATTATTGGTGAACACCTCCTTCATTACCAGCATCTGCAATTAATCAACCATGCATCAACTTCCACAGCTAAAAAAAGACCAGAATTGCATCTCAATCCTAAACAAAACTAACTGCAAAATCGTAAGCTATATCTACATACAACTAAGGCCCGTAAAAAAAATCTTGGACTCAATAAACTGTAAGAACTCGTCGCGATCTAGACTCAACTCAAGTTGAGCTAGAATGACGCCGCTGTATGCATGTATTTGATGTACCATTTTCCAAACCTCATGGGCCTAAAATTAATGTTGGCGGCCGCGACCAAAAGCACTCACGTGTGTACCGCTGTAAGCACGTAGCTCCAACTCCAAGGAGGGGGAGCTCACGACCAGGCTCTCTCGCCATGGCGCCTCCGGGTGAGGCTCCGGATCCAGCCCCTCCCCGGTCTCCCTTTCGACCGCTCCGCCGCCTTCTTGCCGTCCAGCCCGACGTGGCAAGCCGCCGCGCCGCTCGCCTTGCCGGGCCTCTTCCACCGCGCCAGCTGCAGCAACCGCCCCGCCACCTGCTTCCGCCACCGCGCCACGCCGCCCGGCTTCAAGTGCTCCACCACCGTCGTCGAGGACGACGACCTCAACGAGGCCGCCTTATCTGTCTTTGCGACTTCGCCGGCGGCGGTCTTCTCCTTCTGGCTGTCCAACGTTGCCTTGCCGTTGTCCTCGAACTTGATCGATATGAAGGAATCTGTTTTTTTTTCAAAAGAAAAACAACACGCAATTGATGATAACAAATGGAATTATACATGTCCTTATATGTTAGGGGCGCCATTGTGCCCGTACGTACCATCGAGGCTCGCAATGGAGGTGTTGTCGGCGTCGGAGTTGGCGTCGTCCGGGCGGTGGTGTCGGGAGTCGAGGCGCTGGAGGAAGGAGCCGAGCGCGAAGACTTTGGGGAGGGAGATACTGCGGGTCTTCCGCCGGAGCGCCCTGTACGGCCGCGAGAAGCGGTAGCTGCCGCCGTCAGCGACATCGCAGTCGGCGCCGTTCTTGGAGGCGAGTAGGAGGAGGCGCTCATTGAGGCAGTGGGCGCAGACGCCAACGACGAGCTCCCAGGGGTGGAAGTAGCAGAAGGGGCTGTCGCCTTTGCCTTGGCCTTGGTGGTGGTGGTGCTCTCCTCCTCCCTGGCCACCATGGCCATGGGCGCCGTACACGTTGTTCATGGCTCTGTTCCTATACTAGTATCGCTAGCTAGCTAGGCTGGTGACGGCAGGATGAGTTGCATGCATCGCAGCGCAGCGCAGTAGTGTAAAGAAAGAGGCCAATATATGCATGTCACTGGCTGCCTTCGTGCTTCACTTCACTCTTTTTTAATCGGAGAGGAGACTTCAGAATCTCAGATATGAGAGAGAGAGAGAGAGAGATGGAGTAGCTGGTACTGTTTGGAGCCAGATTATTACTGTACAAGCTGAGTGTGTATGTTAAATTAGGACTGTTTGGGTAGGCTGCCTGCCGTGCCTTGTGGTTGAAGCCTTTTATGACTTGGAAGTTGGACCTCACCTCACCTAGCTGCTGGGCCCGCTCTCTGACAGCAGGCATGGAGCTAGCTGGAAGCCGCAAACAGTATAATATACACACTCCAGTATCATTACATCCGTCTTTAAAAAAAATCTGAATGTTTGTTCGGCCAAGCCGCCTTCACTTCGGTTGGTTTTTCTCGATGTCGACACCCATCTTAAACGAAATAAAATTGCCATACTCATGCTGTACGTTCCATATGTTTGGGGACGTCTGATTACTATTAGCCAGAATTGGTAGCATGCAGATGCCAAGCTTCGAACACATTTGACAAGCATTGGTTGCCAACTTGCCATCAAACAGCTGCATCTTGACATGTGTGCGGTCCATAACATTTGGTCGTTAAATTAAAGATGACAACAATACATACCAATCCCATCTCACATTAACTCGGTCTGTCATTTTTTGAATCAATGGTGAGCGCTTAGCCCATCTGAGCTCAGGGGTGGACCCACCGGGGTGCCCTATCGTCGGCCAGCCTGTGGGTACCCTCCAACCGTCATGCTTATAAAAATCGAAGCGGAGGAGGAGCTGAGGAGGCGTGCAACGACAGCCGCATCGGTGTCGGTCACTCTCCCTACGACGGCCGCACAAGGGGAGAGGAGGGTGTCGCTGATGGTGCTGTTGGATTAGGCGTAGCGGCAGTGAATGGCCGACGGCAATGAGTGGAAGTATATGGAGGAAGACGTGGCGTTGGAGGAGGGGAGGAAGGGTGGCGTTGGTGGGTGGTGTTGCGTGTGCATGTCACATGGCAAGGGCGTGGCCTTCATCCCCAACTGCCACACCTTTTGTTGTGCCTACGCCCACAAGCTCCGCGCCGGCCGTGGGCGCTGCCTGCTCTGCAAGACCGCCATCTATGAGGTCCTCAACCTCTTCTAACCACCACCCCGCTCACCTTGCTCCCTTTGCTGCCACCGTCAGTGACAGTGACTCTCTGTGCAAGAATCGATCCTTTTCACCTATTTCGCATTGGCTTGTGGTAAATTGCTCGGAAGCTTGAATCTAGCCATTCTGTCATTTCGAGATAGCATTCAATGTAGATAAATTTCTGCTTACTTGCTGTCCTGTTTCTCATTTCTTGTTCTTGGAAAACTGGAAAGATTCGACAGAATAGAGCACAATTGCAATCCGTGGACAAATTGCAAGACCTGCTCAAGACAACTCGGCATTCGGCAAATAGGTGAGTAAGTCCTATTAGTTCTTCCTAAAGGGTGTGTTTGGTTGAGCTGTGGCTTTTAAAAAGCTCTTTGTGAGTGTGGGTGTGGAAAAGTCCAGAGGTTGTGAGTGTGGAAAAGTCAGAAGTCGTTTGATTCAAACAAGTATAAAACTTACCTCCTATCTCTTTTTCCTTGAAACAACTGTGAAACAACTCTCTATTTTCACCATTTCAAAAGCAAAGCCAAAAGCCAAAAGCAGGTCCAATGTGCTTTCAAAATCAGATTACCTAAAAGTAGTGCTTCAAAAGCAACTGATTTCCACCCCTTTGGTTGGCTTTTGGCTTTTTAGAAGCAAAAGCAGCTCCCAAAAGCTCAACCAAAGACACCCAAATTTTGATTCTAGGTTCGCCACTGTCTGAACTCAATGTATTACTTTTTGTGAATTTTACAATGATGTAAATCTTGTATATATTCTTGTTGCAAGCATTGCTCTTAATTAAACATTTAAACTATTTATGGATAATTGCAACGACCATGCATAATGCATTCACAAAGATCGAGTAGTCTTGACCCTTGCGGTTGGAGCAATTGTTGCGACGCGATAATATTGCCGATCGATCAATAGCTACAATACCGAGAGTACTAGTGTAGCGATGACTAATTCAGAAGATGAGAGGCAGTGCATTCAGTACTGCGCCCAAAACGGTACGGCTATCTACTGCTCCGGCCGTAATTAACAAGCAACTCCTCCTCATGCATGTGCGATCGCCGATCGATGAGTGACGAGGTAACGAAAGATAACTTATCGAGGCGACTGCATGCGTGCCTTTTCTGGCTGGACGCTATTCGTAGGAACGTCGATGGTAATAAAAGAGTTGAATGATTATAATATCTAGTAAATTTTTTTAAAATTTATTAATATTTTTAAATCTAATCACCTGGTATTAATTATTTTTTCCTCTCTCCTCAATGCACAACACGGCTGCATGCAAAAAGTCACGTCAATGTTTACTCTCCATGCAACACAGCTGCTGCTTGCACTTCTTTCAACCTACGTACACGCGGTGCCCTTGAGTAGATCGGTCTAGAAGTGCAGCGTGTTGAAAACAATAGTGAAACCAATTGCCCAACCACGCGGCAAGAAATTCTGGGCATTCACGCGCGGCAGAGCGGTATAAGGGCGTCTCCAACAACTGGCTATTTAGCTAGCTAGATCTGATGTGGCAAGGAAAAAATAGGAGAGAGAGTAGTCACTAGTGACAAGCAAATAGCTGATCTATTTCACGTAGTCCAAGAACATGAGAGAGGAGCATGTGGGTCCAACAGTATAAAATAGTCTTTGCTTTTGGCTCTCACCTCCACGTCAGCTGACTATATAGCTAGTACTAGCTATTACCATTGGAGATGGCCTAAGAGCAGGTACAATAAGGCTTAGTCAGCAGGCTATAGTAAATATAATATCAACTAAATCTTACGTGGCAGAGAGAGAAAGAAAGAGAGATAAGGAAGCTGGCTACTAAATTACAGCTAGCTATAGCACGTAAAAATATGCACTTCACTCTCTTACATGTAGGGCCAAATAGTTATTGTAATAGCTACCTTATTGTATGAACTATTTTTTTGAAGGCTATAGATGAAATGGACAAGTCTTATAGCCACTAGTTCATTTGCCCCGGTGTGGGTATGTTCGTCCGATGAGGACGTCGGGTCCTTTGAGGGGGGTGTATGTGACACCCCGGCCCATGTTGGCCCATGTGTGTGTGCACATGAATTTCTGGGTTAGTCCCACCTTACTAGCTTACCTTGAGTATCCCTTACATATAAGCCTAGGAGTTCCAAAGGTAGCACCCCCCGTTAACCGTTTTGCGCGAAGCAAGGACGAAAGCGCAAGCGGGTTGCTACGTGTGCGTGGCCTATTCAGAATGTGGTTAGGCCTGAGCCAGTTTGGACCCTAGGGTGTTACAAATGGTATCAGAGCCGACTCTCGCGGTTACATGGGCGCGTGCGGGTCAGGGGCGCGGGCATATGGCGCATGGCGCGTGTGGGCCCGTAGCGGACACACGGCATGGCATATGTGCTGGCACTGAACGTACGGACATGTGCCAAGAGGGGAGATCCTTATCATTTGCCCCTGTGCGGGTATGTTGGTCCGACGAGGACGTCGGGTCCTTTGAGGGGGTGTATGTGACACCCCGGCCCATGTTGGCCCATGTGTGTGTGCACATGAATTTCTGGGTTAGTCCCACCTTGCTAGCTTAACTTGAGTATCCCTTACATATAAGCCTAGGAATTCCAATGGTAGCACCCCTGGTTAATCGTTTTGCGCGAAGCGAGGACGAAAGTGCAAGCGGGTTGCTACGTGTGCGTGGCCTATCCAGAATGTTGTTAGGTCTGAGCCAGTTTGGACCCTAGGGCGTTACATGAGCTCAAGCAAGGCACAAATGAGCAAAGACCATGATGTCTTGGAGATGCATATCATGCTTTGAGTGATGCTTCTGGGATGAAAGCTTTGATGTAAGTGTTCTTGCTGTCATCAATTAAGTGTATTGATGATTTTGTCTCGTGCGGTGCTACGTAACAGTTTGCTTTGTTTGCGTTGGTTGTAGAATTTTGAAACTATGTTATGGTGAGGCAGACGGAGTCAAGACTATGCTCAGGAGGAGCTGAGGTCGAGACGATCAAGTAGCCATCGAAGATGACTGAGACTTGTGAGGTGGTTACAAGCCAAGGCGACAAAGAGCCGGAGTGGAAGCTACCTGTGGGTGATATGACAAGCAACGACTAGGTGGGCTGGGACTAAGCTTAGGAAGGAGCCAAGATCCTATGTGGTCAAGGAAGCTAGGTGCCATTGTGTGCAAGGAGAAGCATGTAGTGCGCCAAGTGATTTGGGCCGTTTGCAAGCGAGGACGATTTGGTAGGATCTGAACGCGTGAGAAACTTGGTAGCAAGTCATTGAAGCCACATGGATTTGAAGATGAAGCACGAAGTTATTTCAAGGCAAAGAAAGCGTGAAGCTTCAAGGAAGATGGTAGATGGGCATTTTGGTAAATTGCCTAATATAAAAAAAGTGGTAATGTGTGAAACCGTGGTGTGGCCTAAGTGGTTTTTAGGTCATAGGTGTGCTAAAAATATGAAGTGGACCAAGTGTTGATTCATTAATGAGTTAACGGGTGTGTGCGCTTTGAGAAGGGTGCACGTGTAAGTATAAAACCTAATATGGTATTGGATTAAAAGGCAAGCCCATGTAAGTGGATCAAATCCAACTAGTGGGCTAGTTAGGGTTTCTCATGTGCCTCTACTATAAAAGGGTGAAGAGGGGTAACATAGGTTTAAGCCATCCATATCAAGTAGAGGGGAGTTAGGGTTCTTGGAGAGAACCTTGTGGGAGATGTGAGAGACTATTGACACTGAGTTTTTTGTCATTCTTAGACTTTGTGTATGGCTAGGGAGTGACTGTAAACATTTATCACCAAGTATTAATAGAGGCCAAAATTTGTCTAACTCATTCTCTCTTGTGCTTAAGTGATGAAATCTTAATTTGGCTTGGTTTTTGGTGCTTCTCCTTACCCTCTTGATCTTGCTATATGTCAAGGATGTGTAAGTTATGATGATGTCTCTTAGAGACCAGATTTCATCCATCTAGACACTTGTTATTTGCAAGTTCTTGTATTTGCTCGGTTTTAGCTCAAGGGAGGGTGATTTTGGGGTTTTGACCTTATGCACATTTTGGCTTGAGTTCATACTATGGTCTAGCTTGTTATGACATGTGAGAACTCATCCAATATCATGTAGATCATTAAGAACTCATGAGCAAGAGCAGATCGAGATTTCTCTCTTTTGTCCGGTTTTGGTGCAACCTTTATTCAAACGAAAACAGGTCAAAATTTTGGTAATAATCTTCTTGATCGTTAATTTGAATGGTTCCTAACATTCTATAGAAGGTATATACCAAATTTCAAGTGATTTGAAGTCTTGATTGAAGAGTTGGCTCAATTTGTGGTTTCAGCTCGGTTTTGGTGCAATAGAGGTTTCAGAGTCAATAAATCTCAATTTTCTTAAGTTCTTTCAAGATATTTGGTTGGACAAGTTTTTAAGATCATGATCTAGTCTTAGTTCAAGTTTCAAATCATTTGGAGTTGTAGATCAAAAGTTTTATCGATTTTTGGGTTTAAAATAATGCTAAAAATCTGCTATGTTCTTAGCTATTGGTCGGACTGCCAACTAGCTAGAGGTCAGACCGCCATCTAGCTAGTGGTTAGACCACTCCCTGCTCAGAGGTTAGACCGTTGGGGCATGTCAAGGCACTTTTTGCTCAATTTGGTCTCTGATCTTCGTACCTTCTTATAGCTATCGGAGTGAAGAGTTTTACTTTCTTTTTTGGAAAAGATTTTCATTGTGTTGGCTGCTTTTCATCCCCTCTACTCACCGGTCCTACACATGTGTATTTTATGGAGTAAAAAACTGGACAGTTGACAGAAAGTACGTGGTTGAGCTTGAATATATTGCTAGTTAGCATACAAAAGATGGACAAATATAAAAGTTCATCATGCATGCATGGGCAACTGCATTTTGTTGTGATAATCAATTTACACCAATGAATGAATAAAAGAATGAAAGAAGAAGCAATTAAATAGGTGATGGAGCTGGTCGAGGTGGGGTGGTCCAATTTGGATGGAGAAAAGGACCATGAACCTATAGCTGCAGCTAGCGCTAGCAGCAGATTAGTCAAATAAGTCCTACCTAATCCGTTTCGTAAGTACGATTTGCAGGCATAATGAAGAGGCTGAGTGATGTGTGTGTTGCAGCTAACTAGTCCAATCAAAAGCCATTGCTCTGTCTTCCGTTTTAGACGGCGCGCTGCAACGTTGAAGGGATGCATGCATGACCCACAGGTACGTACGCCTCAATCACTGAAGAGCCCAAACATGGTTAATGCATGAATGTAATGTATGATCGTGTGATGTACAGGTAGTGGATTGTGTAATGTATGATCGTGCAATGCAAGAAAATCTGCATTGGATCATGCTAACTGGTCGATGAATATATATTATATATGTTTGGATATATAGGTAGTACTAATAGTGATTGGCTAGATCATGGATGCATGCATGCATTACAATCATGGATGGAAGGATGTCGATGTTTTTCTTTTTCTTTCTGGATTCGCCGTCCTTGAATGAATGAATGAATGAATATCTAGCTAGCTAGCCAGGGGGAGGGAGAGAGAAATGCAAAGGAAAAACGAAGGGCCAAGGAATGGTTGCACATGGGTTGCAGGAGGCCACCGCACCTTTCTTCCTTCGTCTAGCTAGACAGACATACATGCATCTTCCCAGGCCAGCAACCCCATCGATCGTCTGCATCTCTTGTGCTCCAACTTTTCTGGCTAGATCTCCGAATACGGTTTTTTCAAGTAACATATGGATACATATACTATCAACACTATTAATTAAATATGTCTCGAACAAAATTCAAATCAACAACTCCATGTTCTAATCATTGCAATACTCATTGCGCAAATCTTGAAGCACTTTGGAGGGCTAAGATAGTATCTGTGCCCACACATACATGTGATTTTACAATTTTGCTAGATCTCCTTCTATGTTACTTAGGGAAAAAAATATCTGGAGGAGGACCTAAAACTCCACCTCTCAAAGCCTCTCCTTAGGTTTTGACACCAATCTTGAAGCAGCATCGTCTTCCCCGCCTCCCTTCTCCCCAACCTGATTTGGCGACAAGCAGTCGGTGGAGGTCGTAATTGGGCTCCTTGGAGGCAAAGAGACACTGGTGCATAGGGGTGCAAATAGAGAGGATATTTTCCGACTGATGTCCGTCCGTATTAATTTAGATTATATTCGGAGCACATTTTCAGATATCAGGAGGTTTTTTACTGGATATGGAAACAAATAATTTTTTGCCGGATACAAAAATAGATTTTTAAAAAAAGTAGTATCAGATGGATACAGAGCTATCCGGCAACTATCCAGTTACTACTTGTAAAAGGCCAACCCTAGCTAGCTATTACGTGGCGTGTCCAGTCGAGGAGGGCCTCATCAAGTCGTCCCCCACAATCCACAGAACGCCGCCGCCCGATTCTTCTCCCACTCGTCCCCCACGGAACGCTACCGCTTCAAGATTGGTGTGGTGAGGATAGGTGTCAAAATGTGGGAACCAGATCCTAAACAACAAAGGTTGAGATCGATTTAGATACTGTAGCAAAGATGACATGGCATATATGGTAGAAAAATATTTAGCTTGGGTGCTGTAGTACATTGGCTATAGCATCCGATCTAAGTCATTCTTTTGGCATCTAACGTCTAAAAATCTCCTAAAGTCACAATCACTGTTCTCATCGGACTGTACTTTGTAAAGTTCAGAGGATCTCAATCCTTTAACATGAGCAGGAGCCTGAAACGTGGAGTTTTGGCCCTTCCCTAAAGATTTTTCCCCCTTGCTTAGTAGTATCTGTTAGGGACAATATTAATTGAAGTAGCATGGATTGGTACTAACGAGACATACTCCTCTCTATCCACAATGTAATTTTTTTCGGGTGCCTCCGCGGAGGCATCCACAATGTAACTTTACTATTATATTTCTTTGGTATAGGTTTTTCCTCTCATATAAGATTTTGCATTGCAGCTTCTCCTCTGTTTGACTTTTTTCTTCATTTCGCAATATTAGAATGTGGTGAATTGAAAGGGCTCTGTGCTACTATATTGTAGTCTCCTGTCATGTCCTGATTAGCAAATTCTCAGGTTGGTTTTTTTTTTCCTTCAGCCCTGCTACACGTAGACGTAGGACGATTTTGTCTCGAACAAATCCAACACAAGCCTGCCTCGGCGAGTCTCCGACCCCACTTGGAAGTAAGGCAATCCGATCCCACCTCAAATCCAAGCCCAGGATGGCGACCTCCATCTCAGCCTCTATCTTGTCGTCGTCGTCCTCCTCCTCCTCGCCACTGCTGTCGCCGCGGTTCTTGCCGCCGCGGCTGCTGCACTGCGCTCGTCCGCAACAATAGGACGATTGTAGTATAGTTCTTTGTATACAGGATGATTGGGCTGCGAGTACTTGCGATAAATGTGACTGAATCTAGTTGTTATATACATCAAAAAGAGCATATACTAGTTACAATGTAGCTGGTTAATTTGAAAGTTTCAGGCAGAGCAACTGAGAATTTATCCATAAACATTGCGTACATCTCTTCATTGCTAACTTCTTTTTCAGTCAAGGATTTTTTTTTCCGTGTCTCTGTGGGGATGAACAACTGGGGTCAGTTGCTGCAAGCAGGGGCGGATCCACACCCCGGGCAGGGTAGACTTCAGCGCGGGGTGTGGAAAAATATCTAGTGTATAGCCGGGGTAAATTTAGTTTAGTCTGGGTAATATTTTCATGGTCTAGTCCAGATAGTCTAGATCATTCCACCACTGAGCCCAGGGCGTAATCAAATCCTGGCTCCGCACTGGCTGCAAGTAGGTTACATTGTCATTTTCTGATGGTGCTTGTGTTTTCAGTAAAGGTATTGTTGTTTCAAGTAGCAGCAAAACAAGGCAAACTTCTGAACGTCTCTCTTTCATTCATTCATGGAGGGAAATTGGTGGGGCACCAATAGTATATGGGCTTGGATTTGTTGGTTGGCTTTGGAGGGCTCCAAGCGCTCGCACGGAAACCTTATCGTCCTATGGAAATCGTACGTCCAGTTTCGTGTTGATTGTTTTTGAGACCTGAGAAGAGGTATTTCGGAGCATGTTTCTAGGGGACATATATATGGATACCCCAAAAGCTTTTTGAACATGTTTCTAAGACTGGTAATGGTTTTTTTTTCTTTGATACGTTATAGCGGATGCTTGTTGTTTGCTGATTAATTTTTCTAACTAAGTGTCTGTTTGGGAGAGCTTCACCAGCTCCAGATCCACGAAAAATAGCTCCACTTCACAAAATTTTACCCAAACGCTTCAGCTCCGCGAAATCTGGATCCACCAAAATCCTGGATCTGAGGGCCAGATCCATGGATTTCATGAAACTCCTCAAAGGGTGCTCTACTGTGGAGTTGGGTGGTAATTACCCACCAATGCCACTGGTTACACACCCCATCCCACCAAAAGTGGCCATTCCCATCAAAACCTCAATTTCGTGGATCTGGAGCTGCTGTACAAGCCAAACACTCTATAGTGGGATCCCAGATCCATGGTGAAGCTCCTGCTCCAGATCCACATTTTCAGTGGTGGAGCTCTCTCAAACAAGCCCTAACAATACAGATTTGTTTGTTCATATTGATGGCATGTAAATGGATAAAATAAGGGGGTTCCATTCCAGGCAACACCATCAAGCAGCATCGCGGGTTGTATTTCTAGTAGATATATGATGTGCCGACCCATTACTGGATTGACTTTAAGAATCAACATGCCCTTTTCCCCCATACAAAGGATCTTCTACCTTTCAATGCGAGAACACGGAGCTAGCGTTGGCAAGCACAAACATACGCTGGAAGTCTGAAACACAGCCAGAAGTAACTGAGAGCTGGCCGGCCAGATGATCAAACAAGGACTACCTTCTGAAGATCTTTTTTTTTTAAAAAAAAGACCTAATTCTATTTAGGTTATAACTTATAATTTATGGCTTCTTCGAATAAACAAATAAAGTGGTTTCTTCACCGCCATTATAAAGTGTTTTATCGGGACAATCTTTTTAAAATAGATTATCAACTTATCGGTATTTTATTTATTTCTTTGCAGCCAAAAAGAAAGATGGAAAAGAAAAAGGCAATCAGAGATTCCTGATCCCTGCCCCCTGCAAAAACAAAGGTGGTGATCGGTTCGGCTGAAAAGCTCATGGCTTATGGCTGAAAACACTGTAGCTGACAGAGACTTATTTAGCATAATTAAATTTAAAAAATTTTAAAAATATAAAAAATATGCTAGCCCATTACGTATAATACAAACAAATATGGGAAAAAAAGAACCGGCAAAAAAGCTCAACAAAAAGCTAAAAGTTCAGAAAAAGATGAAACTTATAAATAGTGAAAAATAAGCCAGAAGTCGAAGCCAAAGCCGAGTTGATTAGGGCGAAACATGGACAGAGCATTCGAGAAGCAAGCAAGCAGGAGTACTCTATACATAATATAAAAGAGGATTTCTGTTCTGATATATTTAATTTCCCTCCTTGCATGGACTGGACCGGAGAAGTGGAGCGTAACCATCACCTTAGCAGGGAAGAGAATCAGGAAAGCACCGCAATGGCAAGGCCAAATCCAGTGCGGGCACTGGCGGCTGATAAGAACAAGGAATAACGACAGAAAATGCAACTACTAAAAAATGCCAATAAGAACAAGGACATAATCAACCTCCCTTGAGCATACGAGCAGCTCACTGATGAGGAGTGCAGCTCCTAGCATTAATCAGTAAATGAACCCCCTGACAATTCACTTTACAAACCAGATGCTTTACATGCTGCAAGAAGAGTATTGAATGAAATAAGGACAAGTATCTTTCTTCTAAACAGCCATATCACCTGTGCATTAACAGCACCCCTTCCGGTCCACCTATTTCCAAAAAATGGTGTAACCGATAAAGCTGCTGCTGCTGGGATGTTACTATGAGGCTGGTCAGGAAAACTCGAGGTTTGCTGGTCCATCTGCAGCCTGATCTAAAAGCATTTGGTCATCCTTTAACTGACCACTACCTGCTGCGGGTTTATCTGTACCATTATTTTGAAGTATCTGCTCACTGTTCAGATAGTAGTTATCCAAATCATGCACACCTGTAACATGATGTAGAAGCATTTGCTCATTCCCCATCCAGTGATTATTTTTTGGATGTTCATCCGCACCATGATTGAGCAGCAACTGTTCACCATTCATATGGTAATTGTCCAAAAGTTGCACAGCGGTGCTCTGATTTAGAAGCATTTGCTCATTCTCCATCTGGTGATTATGATCCTCTTGTTCATCTGCATCTTGTTTTTGAAGCATTTCTACATCGTTCAGATGGCAATTGTCCACATCATGCACAGCCATGCCATGATTTAGATGCATTTGCTCATTCTTCAACGGACGATTATCCTGTGCATTTTCGTCAGCTCTCTGATTTAGAAGCCTTTGCTCATTGTTGGTTCCCATTTGCATGTTCATCTTGACCTTAAGTTTGTGAAGTATCATAGTTTGCTCGTTGGCCCATCCGACCAACCAAATCAGGCACAGAATCACAAACATGGTCTGCAGGAGGATCACCGGTAATATCAGACTTTTCACAGACCTCCTGTGTTCCGACGACGTTGAGGTCAAAAATTCCATACCAAGCTTGCAGCTCTTGTTCATCTCTGGTAAGATCACCAACATCAGTTTCAAATCCACTTTGTGGAGCCTCCATTTCATCCCTAACTTCAGAGCAACCATTGTTGTCAGCAACTGGTTCAACCAGGCATGCATCCCTGCATGAAATGCCAGCCTCCATGTCCCCCTCAACATCGCTGAGCTGGGACTGCATATGCACCGGTTCCTCAACAGTCTGAAAGATGAACAACATCCACATTGGATAGTTGGTGTTGGGTGACATTTATTTCACCAATATCTGCATCATTCAAGCCAGCAACTGCATTCTCACCATCCTCGTCTCCACAAACATCCTGACCATGATCCAGCCCTATGACCTCCGACTCCATCTCTGCATCTTCATGGCTGGCACCGTCATTCACCTCCATAATCACCACCGAACAAGGTGCCTTTAGATCCCTTGGCACTTGATCAACATCACCGTAGTCCACATCACCACCACCACCACAAACAGTTCCAGGCTCTGGCACCTTGCTGTGATCCAAATCAGCAACGCCTGCTTGCTGATCCGAATCCCTCTGGCTGCCATAGTAATGGTTCCTGGTCCTGGTTCTGCTCCTGCTCCTACTTCTCCGTCGATCCCCTCTGCCATCACTGGAGGCCCGCCGGTCGTTATGTGGATAGGACCGTGACATGGTCGCTCTCCTTTGCTCATCGTGCTCATGGCTCCGGCGGCCACCCCGATCAACATCACCACCTCCTCCGTCACTATACTTACGCCTCCCGTCAAAGCTTTGGCTCCTCCTATCCCAGCCCGACCTCCGGGATAGCCTGTCGTCGTCCCGCTTGTCGCGGCTCCAGTCTCCAGCACCTCCATTATTCCGCCGCCACCTCGGGTCGTCGTCATGGTACGTGTCGTCCCGCTTCCTGACGTATCCGGCGGCAGCGGGGGGCGCAGGGCGGGAGATGGGGTTGTGCTTTGGTTCCTCCCTGGCCCGGAGAAGGTGCTCGGGGAGGACGCCCTGGGCGACCAGGTAGTGGGCGGCGAGGCAGCCGGCCTCGAGAAGGATGTCGGCGCGCGACCGGCGCTCTGGTGCCCCGCCGCCGATGACGTCGGGTGGGGGCTTCTCCTCCTGGCGGCGCGGCCGCTCGGGGCTGCTTCTCTGCGGCTGGGACGGGGGCGGGTCGCGGGGGCGGCGGTGGTGGCGCGGGGCCGGCGATTGGCGGCGGTATCGTCCTCCCGAGGGCGGCGGCGGCGGGTCGCGGCCGCGAATGCGAGACCTCGGCTGCATGAAACCCTAGGGCGGAGGAGCTCGGGGGGCCGGCGAAATGTGTCCGCAAAAGAGTTGGGGGTGTGTTGCGGCGGTTAAATCCGACGGCCCATTCCTCGGTGGTGGTTCGATCCGTTGGTCGGAGTTGGGATCTGCGGTCGGCGCGTTCGTTCGTGGTCCGAAGCAGCGGCGGCGGGGTTGGAGGGAGCCCCGGAGGAGGAAGGCGATTTGCGAGGGTTTGCCTCGCTGCGAGCGGAGAAGATGATAAGCCAAGACGCAGCCTTCCCTGCTAGAGCAACTCCAGCAGTAGCCCTCAAAACAGGGCCCCTACTTTTCATTTGAGGGCTCCCCTTATTTTTGAGGCGCCTGCTTTTCAGGCAAGACTCAACAGAGCCCTCAAAACAGGCCCCTACTTCTCAATTCCCTCTATTTCCTCACACACTATATGCATATGTATGAGACAAAAGCACAATACATAATAAAATATTTATGATTTCACAATGAGGGACAATATTTAAATATATGAATTCAAATACGAATATTCAAATTTAAATTCAAATTTGTTACGAATTTAAATTGAAAGCACAAAGTTCATCACATAACATTCAAATTTGTTTCGAATTCAAATACGAATATTCAAATTTATTCCGAATTTAAATTGAAAGCACAAATATGAATTCAAATACGAATATTCAAATTTAAATTCAAATTTGTTCCGAATTTAAATTGAAAGCACAAAGTTCATCACATAACATCCAAATTCAAATTCAAAATTGTTCCGAATTCAAATACGAATATTCAAATTTGTTCCGAATTTAAATTGAAAGCACAAAGTTCATCACATAACATTCAAATTTAAATTCAAATTTGTTCCGAATTCAAATACGAATATTCAAATTTAAATTCAAATTTGTTACGAATTTAAATTGAAAGCACAAAGTTCATCACATAACATTCAAATTTAAATTCAAATTTGTTCCGAATTCAAATATGAATTCAAATACGAATATTCAAATTTAAATTCAAATTTGTTCCGAATTTAAATTGAAAGCACAAATGTTCCACAAAAAACGAGGAAAGCTGAAAAATGAGGGCTGGAGTAGGGGGCCCCTAGGAATGAGGGGTGGGAGGGTGATTTGAGGGCCTCCTCAAATTTGAGGGCTCTAGTAGGGGCTCTACTGGAGCTCGTTTTTTGGCTCAAGCCCTCAAATTTGAGTTTTGAGGGCTCAAGTAGGGGCCTGCTGGAGTTGCTCTTAGTTCCCTTGGCTCTCTCTCTCTCTCCCAAAACTATGCATGCTCTGACAGCTTCGTACTATAATATCCTATTACTATATTTTGTATTTATTCGAGAGAGAATAACTGGTGCTGCTAATTCTTTTGTTCCCTTAAAAAAAAGGCTCGATACTTGTATGTATATCATGCTGCTTCTCTCTTCTATCATTCCTAAAAGTGATATAATCAAATAAATTTGCTTGTTTAATGACTGATTAATTATGGAGGAGAGGCGTCTGTCTATGTGTGGGTTTTTTTTACTGCGGCTGACAGTTTATGGCTTCAACCGATGTCTTTTAATCCTAACGTGAGCGTTTGTGTGAACAAACCAAATGTCAATAAACCAATGAGCCGCTTCGAAAAAACTGTCCCGATAAACTGTTTTGAAAAGACAACAAAGAAATTGTCTCGTTTAGGAAAAATCATAAATCCATAAGCAAAAAAAGACATTTAAATAAATAAAGTGTCTCATGTTTGGCTTCTTTTATTATCCGCTTTCTGAGATTTAGGAGAGCTCAACTAACGACAGCGAAGTGGGGTTCGGCTGTGACGTATATTCCGTCATAGCTGGAGACTGGAATGCTGCAAAATGCAGTGTGTCTTACGAGTGATAAGAACAATCACGCAAAATGCACACTGAATTTTTTTTTTGCTTATTATTTACATGTGGTATTTACAGGGTTTGGTAAGATTTCTTGGCATGTGTTCTTGTTCCAGTCGTACGAAGATGCATCCCATCTCAACTTGTTAACAAACATCAATACGGTGAAACAATGGGCATGAATGATGAATGGAAGTGATGAAACGCGCAAAATATGGAATCATACGACGCGTGGTACCGTACATACAGACCCTGCAAGTAGGAGTATGCTCATGACCGTTTAGCTATTTCTTCTTTTCTCCTTTTCTGTTTTCGGATCATTAAGGATATGTACAAAGTTATTCGGGTGTTTTTTAGGCTACAGCTGATATTTTTTCGTTGTGTTTTTTGATACAACAGTAGATAACAAAGATATCGATACGGCCCTGAAAGTCGTTTGTGTAATCTGCTTTAAGAGGTAACCCCGTTTCGACGTTTGGCCTTTTATTTCCGGAGAAACCAAAAGCAGAAATCATAAGATAAAAAGAACATGACCTATATCAATTGTTTATAAGTCTATGAGACACAGTATTTGTCTGATATAAAAGAGAGAAGGAGGAGCAAGAAAGATGTTGTCTAATATTTAACAAACAGTTATATAGACAATTTTATATTGTATATACCATTGTATAGATAACTATATAAATAATATATTAATTGTATAAAACCACTATAAATAACTATATAGATAATTTATTGTATAAATTATTTTTATTTTATAAATAATATAAATAAATATTACAGACAATCGTTATCTATATTGTTTTGCATACCCATGCCCTAACATGGCTCTGCTTTGTTGCTGGGCTACAAAACTCACACGCCCAAATAAAACAGAGTCCACACAAAAAGTAAACCAGATTCGTCAGCTTCTTTACACCTGTCGGAACTTTGATGAGTCGAACAATAGAATTTGAAACTCCAGAAAGGGAAAAGGTTATATCAATCGAAGGCGATCGATTCTGATCAGGTGCTAGTACTAGATTGTAAGTTTGTAACTGAGACTTGCCAGCCAGCCATTTTATTCCTCCTTACCTGCAAAGTGAAAGCAGCAAATGATGGACAGCAAAGAATCCACTTTGGATGTTATCCCTCACATTTAGACCCTATTCTAAAATGCCATGGAATTTGACTAACATGACAGAGCTGTTAGATTTTTCTGAGATATTTAATTAAAAAATAAAAAATATTATTGTATTTTTATGGATAATATAAAAAAGAAAAAATATGTTATAAACTAACACGTTTAGTTTGTTTGGAAAAGGGCCTTGACAGCTCTCCTGTGGCATCGATCTGCTCCATCAAGTAAATGACCCAGTACACTTTCTGTTATATTGGATCTACTGCTCATCGTGTGACTTCAGTACTAGATTCCTAGATTTGCTCTTATTTACCCAGTACTGAGCCACCAATATTTTCTTCTCACTGACTCAAGTTCGTCAGGCTAAGAAGGGAGAGATTTGGCTTATCAACTCTGGTTGTTCTCGTCACATAACCGAAAACTCTCACTGATTCTCTTCTCTAGTCCGAGCTCCAGGTGTTGAGACGATCACCTTTGGAGGC
The DNA here is from genome assembly GCA_036346575.1 of Dendrocalamus sinicus. Taxonomy (NCBI): domain Eukaryota; kingdom Viridiplantae; phylum Streptophyta; class Magnoliopsida; order Poales; family Poaceae; genus Dendrocalamus; species Dendrocalamus sinicus. Next base: position 339,508 of record CM070652.1, read on the forward strand.
GCTTCAACGGGTAGAGTTATCGCTAAAGGTACTGTGCACATTAATGATTTTTTATTCTTAAGGATGTTGCCTTAATGAGTAAGTTGCGTTATAATTTGCTATCTGTTTCTCAGCTTACGGGTAACGATTTTGAGGTAAGCTTTAAGAAAAATGCTTATAAAATCCTTGATTCTTCGGGAAGTTTGGTTTGCAGGACAATCTAGATTTATGATCTTTCGCGCTGATTTTATGGAGTCTTCTAGTGATTCTCTCCAATGCTTAGTTGCTTCTGAGTCCGATGATCTCTCCTTCTGGTATAGGATACTTGGTCATATTGTGTTTGATCATTTGATCCGAGTGAACGGACACGATCTCATTCGTGGTGGGATGAGGTTCTCTTAGGTGTTTTTCTTAGCCTTGAAGGATGAGACCTTTAGCCATTTCTGTGGTTTGTTCAATAGGTTGTTTGTTGAGCTCCCTGGTGCCTTACAAGCGATTTGCAGTGACAATGGCACGGAGTTCAAGAACTCCTACTTTGAGAGATTTTGTGATGAGACAGGTGTAGAGCATCAATTCTCGTCTCCAGATGAGACAGGATCTGGACAGCTGATCTTTGTTCAGACGACTGAGAAGAGAGGATGGAGAACGGACCGACAATCACTAACTCACATTTTTATTTACTAACTATAGTACTACAGTACAAGCTTTATACAGTATACTAGTAGTTCTTTGTTCAAGTTTAAATCATGTCACCATTTGCAAACCAATAGTCGACACTGATTTCAAGAATTCTTCCTCCAGCCGAGACGTTGCATGCACCCTAATAGTAGCACAGCGGATACACGTCCTAATCTTAGCAGGCCTCTGGTGCGCTTGTGCCCTGTCGCTCGACTATCGACGCCAGCCTGCTCGACCCCGACTTCGACCATGACCCTGATTTTGACCACTACCCCTTTCGACTTCGACCACTGCCCCTTCGATTTTGACCACTGCCCCCTTCAACCACTATCCCCTTCGACCATGTTGACCACTTCGCCCTTCGACCACGGCCCTCTTCGACCATGGCGCTAAGGAGGAGGAGGAGGCGCGATACGGGGGTTTGGGGGAGAAGGAGGTGGCAGTTGCAGGAGGTGGTGGTGGGGAGGCGGAGGCGGCCGGCAAATGAGTTGGGGAGGCGGTGACGAGGGGATGCGACGCTGCTGGGGAAGTGGGAGACTATGATCAGATGCTGTCGTACGGAGAAGGAATTGGTGGCGGTGCTGAGGAGGAGGAGGCGTGGCACGAGGGTTCGGGGGAGAGAAGGAGGCAGCGGTTGCAGGAGATGGAGTGGTTGTGGGAGGCGGAGGATATAGGGGAAGAGAAGAGGAGGAGTGCGGTCCACGTGTCGGCCCGACCTTTTCTACGAGGAACGGAAGAACTACCTATATGCGGATCTGGACGGCTGATTTTTGATCGAACGATTGAGAAGAGAGGAGAAAGAACGAACCGACGATCACTAACTCACATTTTTATCTACTAACTATAGTACTACAGTACAAGCTTCATACAGTATATTAGTAGTTCTTTGTTCAAGTTTAAATCATGTCGCCATTTGCAAACCAATAGTCGACACTGATTTCAAGAATTCTTCCTCCAGCCGAGACGCTGCATGCACCCTAACAGTAGCACAGCGGATACACGTCTAATCTTATCTTAACCCTGCATGCCTGATCATAGGATCGAGTACTACTCATTTGTAAAGAAAGATGAACACGGCTAGCTCATATAGCTAGCACATGGATAGAAAATATGCATTCCATCTCCATGTGGGTTGCTCCGGCTCTGATGGATCATGATCATGGCCTTGGTCGTGGAGGATGCGTTGCAGTCAACTGCATCTGGCATGTTATGCTGCTGCTGTGCTATGATGCTCCTGGACATGCATGGGCTCACTCTCACCTACACCGGCTTCTTCCTTGGCCTTCTCTAGCTTGTTTGATGCCACGAAATTAATATTTCTTTCCTTGTTTCTGGTCAAGTCCTTGTCTTTCAGGCGTATATGTCCTCAGGATCTCCCACTGAGGTCATGAAGCTTTTGCTGAGCTGAGAAATCCTTTCACCTCTCTCTCACTCTCATCTCATTCACCCATCCTCATCTCTGCTCATTCTTTCTTCCCCCATTGCAAGGTTGTTTCCTTGCACTATGTTAGGTTGTTGGTAATCTTAGAGACCAATTCTCATAATGTTCTTCATCAGATCAAATCTGAAAATGAGGATGATGTTACATATTATTCTTGAGTAATTTCTGGCCTTTTACTTGTTGTAATGAAGTACAAATTAATATAGACCATGTGCTAATTAATGTATTTTTGGGTCTCTTCCATGCTTTCCTTGGCCTTTCGGTTCGCTGAATCGACATATTGTACTTCACTTGTTATGCATGCCATAGGATCATAGCAATATTTAGTGCCGGCCAGCTTTTGGCAAATGGAGGCAGTACTAGTACAGTAGGTTCCAACTTCCCAGGAACAAGAAAGCTCGACATGCAGTTGGCTTTCATGAAATTAAGTGTGATAGAAGCAATCTATAATTTGCTTGGCTTGTTTAAGGACAAGCAATAGTAGTACTAATGATAACAAACCACTGTTCAGATCAGATGAATGAAACCATATGCCTGAAACGAAAGTAACCATATAAATAAAACAGCAGTGACCTCAAATCAAGAGGAGGACCTTCATCGTCGGTGCACACTAACAGAAAACATAGGAGCAGTAGGATATGCAGCATTATTCAGTCTGCACCAGTACTGTTGCTAGAATATATGCTATTTACACACCAATAGCCTACAGGTAATGTTATTAAAAGGTGTACTGAAAGATCCAGGCTTTCAGAAATCATGTCATGCAGTGGTGCTGTCTCCACTTACACCGGAACAGATGGTTACAAAAGCAGAGGAAAAAAACAATCACTTATGTTGCCTCTCTAAAAAATAAGATTCGCATGTGAGGGTGCCTAAATTTGATGAATCACCTGTACTTTTGTTCCTCAGAGGAAGAAAAAAAGGGGGAAACTTTATCAATCAGGTCGGTTGCTCCTTAATCCTTACACTGAAAACTGCAAAACCAGGAAGGTGGAGAGCAGCACAAGCATCAGGGTAGACATGATCGGCGAAGATCGGCTGGAGCCATTGCACACAAGCCGGTTGTTGTGGTAGGAGCACACCGATTGCTTCCTGAAACACGACAAGGATGGAATGCAGAACACACAATTAGTAAAAGAGCTAGGTATCGTTCACAGAACTGTCATGTGATCTGATGCAATTTGTCAAATCAGAATTTTTGACACTTGTCAGAAAGTAAAAAAAATGTCAAATCCGTTGTAACCTGAGCAAAAAAACAAAGTGGAAACAACTAAAAGACTATATTGACTTCACTCCAGAACAATACCACAATGCAGGCAAGGATAGCAGAAATGAACGTCAATGCCTCTTAGTACAAAGAAACAGTATTCATAGTTTTGAACTGTGTGGTTCATCATAACCCCAATTTCTCAACATGGCAACCAAACAAGGACACCAACAGTGCAGACGGCGGTTTGCGGTGCGGGATTGCTAGTATGGACAGCTTGCAAATGGGCCACCAATGCATACGATTGTGTCAAGAATCGGATTCCTTGCCCGTAAGATCATCAGATGTGGAGAAATTTCAGTGGCCCGTGAGAGGATAAGGTTCAGGAACTGGCACTTTTGTGTAGTCATTGCTTACACACAGGGCCCCCAAAAGAATTGTAGAAAGGGACATGAATTTTGTAAATAATTTATCAGAAAGACAAGAATTGCAGAGATCACAAATCAACACGGAAAAAAAACATTGCTAAGAAATCTGGCAAGCTCTCAAACAGCTGACTTGTAGTTGTTTGATTTGCCTTCCGATTCCAGTGAGAGTTAGATGATATCTGCTGCTGACAAAATACCTCTTGCTGCTTGTGAGACCTTTCTTTGTCACGTAGGAATCAGTATTTTAACTGTAGCTGATTTTGCCTTGTTGAATTTAGAGCAAAACTAGAAAATAGGATGTCTCGTGCGTAAGACTTTGCTAACATCAAGCAACGACAAAGTTCGTTTTCTTTTCCTTTTACTAACTAAAAACAATTGACATTTTGCATCAACATTGTAGTAAGAATTAGTAGTAGTAGTAGTAGTAGTAGTAGTAGTAGTAGTAGTAGTAGATTGATTACCTATAGGCGCAGAATGTGATGGCGTAGTCTGCCTGGGAGCAGGTGAAGATGCTGGTTGGGTCGTCGTAGGCGTAGCTGTAGGCGGTGGGGCAGACGGCCTTGAACTTCTTGGAGTAGAAGGTCGGCTGGCACGTCACCGGGTTCCCGAACAGCCCGCGGCAGCAGTACTGGTCCGTGTCGAACACGTCGCACGCGCTCCGGCATGCCACCGTCTGCCCGTTCACCTTCACCGCCAGCTCCGACGGGCAGCTCTGGCGCAGGTCGCCGTCGCACCCCGCCGCCGAGCAGTTGCCCTGCCCGTTCAGCGGCTTCACCACCAGCGGCAGGTTGAACCCGTCCACCAGGCTCACGTCGTAGTAGTCCACCGACGCCAGCGTAAACTCCGCCAGGCCCGCCGGCGGGGCGCCCGACGACCCGCACTTGAGCGACGACCCGCACGACCCCGTCTCGCACGACCCGTTCCCCGCCTTGTCGAAGTTGCAGCCAGTCCGCCCCCAGATGCGCCCACTCCACCCCACCCCAGATGCGCCCACTCCACCCCACCGGCGCCGTGAACACCATGGACTGCCCCGGCCGGAGCGCGAACCCGCCGCCGCCGAAGCTCTCGCCGGGCGTCACCGCCGGCCAGATGATCGTCTTGCACTTGTTGATGATCGTGAAAACGCGGGCCGACTCGGCACGTCTCGTTGAGCCTGGCGCCACCCCAAAAAACGTACACATGACTATCGTTTTTGTGACAGAATCATAATGGATATAATTCTTCTTCCATTTATCCTCCTTTGCATCTTAGTAATTAGTAGTACTGTAATTTCATAAGGGGATTACTAGCATCCGGATGTATGATAAGGAAACTTCCTATGGTACGCTCCAGTGTAGCATCGGTAAACTACTTATGTAATAATTGTAATCGTTGTATGCAACAAAATATATAATAACATTGTATAAAATCGAGAAAAAAATAAAAATATCATCTTCTCATACAATGTATAATACCATAAATATATGACTTTTTCAAAGTGCTAACAAAGATTAGAATTTCCAAATAAAAAGTTCAGAATCTTACAATACTGCAACATTTGAAAATACCTAATACAAAAAAAAAGAACACCAGGACAATAAACTTATGTGAACAAAACTGAACACTTACTGAAATAATAGAAAAGATTTATTGCAACAAAGAAAAAATACTTGCTGCAGCACTCGAGAACAATTATTGCAACAATAGAAATTAAACTCTTGTTATATCGATAGAGAAGGCATATTTCAATAAAAAGATGTAACAAAATAAAACATATGGTCCAACAAAAGAAGAAAAAGGGCAATAACAAATTAAGAGAACATTTACAACAACTGACCGGAGGAAAAGGAAACAACATCCCTGTCAAACAGTCTGGCTCGGATGAGAAGGTTGCGCGGCAGTTGACCCTATGCTTCAACGCCGACCACCAATGCTATGACGTTAGCTGGAGCCACTCAAATCCTCTCACCATCGATTGCACCAGCTTTTCCTCATCATTATTGATGAGAGAGAGAGAGGCCCCTGCGGCTGCGGTGAGACGTTTGCGGGTCTGTTCTTTTTTACTGCGGCTTATGACTTTTGGCTACGGCTTGTAACTTTTGAGCTGCATGCGAGAGATTACAGAGTAACAGAAACTCACGTGCGGTTTTTGGCGATATAAATGAAGTCGGTAAAGCATGTACTACAATTAACTAGTGGACCCTATCTTGAAAAGATACTCCGTTTAAAAGTTAGTTACTGTAGAAAAATTGAAAAGCAGTTTTTAGAAGCCGAAAAGAACAGGGCTGCATATGAAGTCTAGCAAGGGATTAGGGCATTCAGAAGAGCGGGCGGGCGGCCGGGCGTGGATCCATCAAGAAAGAGAGATTTGGATGGGTATGCCTTTGCTAAACAAACAAAGTATGGTGCCACGTAGGCGTGGACGTGGCATGGGATAGGATTCACAAGAGAAGTGATCACGTGGGTTTGGAGTGAGGCGTCCAAAGCGTTTGATTTGCTCGAACGTCTGGACACTAGGATTATCCACTTGATAAACTACCCCACTAGTTCGCTTTTAACGGCATTGATGAAATAACATAATGAACATTACTACAGGTAACTTTTGCGATGGCGTCCGTTAGCAGTATTCATTTAGCTTCATTCAATATGATCAGTGAACAATGGCATCAACTGACAGCCGTTCATCCATAAAAAAACTGACAGCAGTTCAAAGAAAGCAGGGACAAAGTGCAAGAAAATCTGACAAGAAGGAAATGAGGAATAGCTGTCCTATGAATGGACAAAATGGTGATGGTTTCCAAGCAAAATAGACATGACCATTTAGAAAACCTGAAACATTTTTTTAGTAACACACTTGACGCAGGAAAAGAAAAAAAAGCGAGAAAGAACAATAGGGGACATTCCTGATCTTTTAGCAGGAGAAAGTGAATGACCACGATGCTCAATTTCTTTTCGAAAATATGAGTACCTGAGAAGAAGCAAATGAGGGCCAGAGCCAACAGCAGAGAACCTCTTGGGGAGTCACCCATGTTTCCTTCCAACCCCAAAACAAGGAGGAAAAGAGAGAGAGAGAGAACCCCTAAAGCACACAACAATCTTTAAGCATCTATTTCCGTTTTGCTGTGCATGGAAACCGATGTCTGGGTGTAGTAGATATAACTGCATGTCGAGAAGGATGTAGAGGAAGAATACGTGAGAGGGAGGCCGGGCATGCCCAAAGCAACAAGATAAACCTTGCTTGCATTGCAGGGGATGGAACTATGGAAGTGGAAGGGCCAAGCGTACCATGGTTTCCTTCCTTGTTCCCCTCCTGCCATCCTTCCTCAGATTCCTAGTTTCCTATGTAGGTTTTCCTTACCCTTTTTCTTTATTCCTCACTTCAGAAAATTGACCTTTCGCTTTGGAAGATCTTCCATACTTCCATGTAATTTGTCGTTCATCTGACACTAGATATGGCGATAGCTGTTCTGTTCCGTAGCTAGTCATGCTACCCAGTTCTGTGTGAATCGATTCTAATAAAGCATATCATATATAGTAGCAGCAAAAGGAACAGCACACAAACTTATGTAAACAAAACAAACAGCAAACTTACAATTGTTCCTTTAAAATATGGTTGATCGGTGGATTCATAAACGCTGTGAAGTTTTTAAGCCTTCTTTAAAGAAAAAACTGACAAGCTTTTTTCATCTCATTCGCTTCTGTTTGTGCATACGGATATGGTTACGAGTAGTAATAATGTAATATGAGGTAGGAATGGACTCTACCTGCTATATCCCAAAGGAAAAACGGCTGGGACTGAGCAAAATTCATCTTCAGGAATATCGTGTAGCCATTTATGCAAAACTGAGGTAACAAGGGAGTCCATTCCTGGGATGACCAAACAAGTATGATTCCTTCCTGATTGAAGCAACGACACCTGTTCAGGACGGCGAACGCATTTCTGAAACAAAGCAGAAAACCAGATGAAATAATACAGGACAGGGCCATACTATGGCATAAGAACGAATGGTAAGGAAGTTTCACGCAGAGACATACAGGAGACAGTATCAGACAATAGTGAATCATCTCGATGTGATGCTAGAACTTCAGATTCAAATATTACACCAAGCATACCGTTAATGGGTCACAATGCAGGATGCCGTTATTGGTTCATGATACAGGAACTATTTTTACACAGAGGATGCAGTTATTAGGTCACAACTAATGTGTGGCATCAAACTAGTTTTTGGATTATTACATGGTCACACCATTTATCAATGCCCCAGAAAACAAAAGGTTATTATCCATGTTGCTTGCCCTGGGGACTGGAGTCTTCCAAGCAGTTTCATGATTGTCAAAATTGATCAGTCATCAGCCAGGTTGACTCCATAATGGTGAGCGAGGTTCTTGATGTTTCCATTTTGCATGACATTCTCAAGCATCTCATACTTCTTATAGTTTCCATCAAGTAATTCCTGATGCTGCTTTGCCAGCTCCTTCTCCTCTTCCAAAAGATTCTGAAACGACAAAAATACTTTCATGATTCATATACAACTGAGGACCAAAGCAACAGCATCATATTTTTTAGAAAAAAAAAAGGGAAAAAAAAGAACAACAGCATCAATATCCTCAATACTGTGTATACTGCAGTTAAGCTCCATCCAAATTGTGCAAGCATAGTACTTGGACAAACACCAATCTGACAAGCTCATATATAGTTTTTTTTAGACATAAGTCTCTAGTTATAGTTAATCGTGATAAATGCAGAATGTGCATTCAACAATCCGTCAGGAATTTAGAACGCAAACGAAACAAGTCAACAGTTTAAGCATATCATTTGCAGACATTTATTCTCCACATTAACAAAACCGTGCATCACTCGGAATATTATATTCATATGTGAAATGATCTCACACTAGTTTCATACTAGGATAGCAAGTAGCGAACACTAGGGTTTTACCTATTTAGTTCGAGTTAACCATGATAAAAGCATATTTGCCAGTAAAATGACAGTTTGGGAAATATTTTGCGGACTTGATGCGCCAGTCTAGCATAAGAATTAATGACTACCAATAATTATATTGACATCTCTGGGCTCCCATTGCCTATGACCTATTAAGCAGTCCCTCTTATAATCCCCTGAGCAACTGTTTTGCCAATTGTTTCATATTAGGGGAGTTAAGCAGAAAACTTTGCTGTTTTAGGTGTAGTGGATGTACAACATAAGTACCTAAGATGATAAGACAGCAGGCAGATACAATACATAGTTTGACTATAAAGCAGCCACAAGTCAACAACTTTACCTTGATGAGTGATAGATTTTCTGCTTCTTGCCTCTTTGCAAGGATCTTCAGTTTCTTCATTCCTTCGTACTCTTGATCTCCTTGTTCAACCCACCGAAACTCTTTCTTAATGCCAGGGTGAGGAGGGCGATCTCGAAACATCTCAGGCTTTGCATAGATAGCTTTTACAGGCCTTGGCATTCCACCAATTATGAAAGGGAAATCATTCATCAAGTCTACAGCAGCCTTAGCTTGAGTTTCGTTGTCCAGTTCCACCAATGCAGCAGAAGGAATATCATATGGGATTGTGTAATTCACAATGAACTCCACATTGACAACATTTGCACATTGGGCAAGAGCTGCTTTAATTACTGCACTTGTAACCTGAGGGGAGAGGTGATCGATATATATTGTTCTCTTCAACTTCTCCTTGAAATCAGCATACTCCTTCTTAGCCTGTTCGTTGGATGCTGCCATGTGAGGGCGGCTTCTCTGGGGATAAGAATAAGTTGCAACGGTGACCGAAAATGCTCGTAAGATTTCTGTGGAAGAAGAATAAGCATTGCAAGGGAAGCATTGTGCAAAGCCATCACAGGATTTGCATTAGAAACCGAGCTGAGAAACACAAAGACATCTTTGCGCGACTATCCGAAGTGGAGGTCTGTTTTATCTCTTGATCATTCGGTCAGAGGAAGGATCCCAATTTTTTAAGGCAGCATCCATAAATCACAGATCGAACCATAGTAACCATGTTGATAAGCGCATGCAGTGAAAGAAACAAATCTAAAGGTTGCCGCACATCTTATTCTTGTTCCTGGGAATTAGAAATCGATCAACTTAACCTAGTTCGCAGAAAAAATGGGTTATTTCTTTGTTCCTTGGCACCTGCAAGGGCAGCGAGAATTGCGGGGGAATAAACGATCCTAGGGGAAATGGGATCGGAATTAACCAACCGAAGCGGCATAAAATTCCTGGGGAAGCAACAGTACCAACTATCGAGTGCCCAAACGGAAATTGCAAGGTGCGGAAGAATCAAAACTAGAGATCAGGAAGATTAGATAATTGGACGGCATTAACCAAAGGGGAAGGGGATACAGTAAAGAAAGAGAGAGAGAAACGTGTAGGCTCTAGGGGTGGGTTGGAGGTTTCGACAAGGGAGTTAGGAGGACTTAGTGTTCATGGACACGTACCTCGTAGCGTAGCCTGTAATCGCTTGCGCGGCCTGGTGCGGCGGCGTAGCAGGAAGGGTCGACCGAGCACGCCGCGGCAGCAGGTCGCTGGTGGTCTGCGGAGCAGCCGCGAAGGCGAGCTTCAGGGGTGCGGATAGAGCGGGCACTAGACGCAGCGCGGGGCGTCGAAATCAGTGGACGACGAGGGAAGAGGCGAGGGCGGCGCAGGAGAGCCGGCGGCTGCGAGGGCTTGGGACTCACTAGGATAGGAAGACAAGGAAGCAGAGACGGACGGACGGCAGAGAAATCCTCTCTATTGAAGGCCCATCGGCCTGTGCCGCCTCGTCGTGGGCTTTAGGGCCTGGATGGCTACATCCATTCCCCGTCCAACACGCCCCAGAAGTTCCAACCGTCCCTAGCTTCCTCTTCTCTCTCTCTCTTGATGTCACTGCCCACTCCCCGGCGCTCTCTCACTCACTCGATGCCCATGAGGATGGCGCCACTGCCGTCACCGAGTTCAATGCAGCCTCTAGTCGTGTAGAGGAAGGCTGAGACAGCGATTAAGGGCGGTGGGGGTTGTGCGAGGTGAAGGCTAAGAAAATGTTAGGTTAAGTGGAGTGGTTGGCGGGGATGGGAGAGCCAATGGCGCGGCAAGCTCATCGCCAGCCACAGGGGGAGGTGGGGGCTGAGGAGAAGACGTGTGGAGCTGCAATTGGCGCGATGGCAACGGCTATGGAGGAAGGAGGCAGCAAAGGTGAGGGAGAGGGAGGAGGAGGAGGGGGGAGAGTAGCCGGAGGAAGCGAGAGGTATACCATCGAAATTGATTTTGACGGTATAACGTGCCGCAGTTTTTCTTGACACATACGGTATGGCTACACTCTTTCCCTAGAAACCATTCAATCAAACATGTATGGCTATAGCAGGGGTGGACCCATTGTAATTCACGGGTATTCAACTGAATATCCAAAATTTTTGGTAAAAAACCATTATATATAAGATATAATTCATATGTATACTAGTAGTGCGCCAAATTCGTTTTGTTCATACCTAGTTAGCCCAAATTGGCGTTGGATGCTTTTGGCCCATTTTCACCTCCCGTCGACACTAGCCCAGGCCACTGTCTTGTCTATGTGTGTCGTGACGTTGTGTGAGTTATGAGACCGTATGACCATGTCTTACTCAGTCTCTCCTTTGTGAGTTGTGAGACTGTCTGACAGTGTCTCACTCACTCTTTCCTCTCTCCGTCTGGCATCTGACCGTCTCTCCATCTCTCGACACTCAGTTGGTGCTTGGCGACGGTGGGTGCCCTGGTTCTGGTCTTCTGGAGGCTGCATAGGAGTGCTGGAGGTTGGAGCGACCGCCGGCCGAGTGGGTAGCCTACGACACTAAGGCAAGTTCATCCTCTCCGACCTGGTGACCCACATGCTTTAGAATGTAGATGCGTAGATGGTAGATCTGCTCTACTTGTGTATCTCTAGGGTTTGTAGTTTTGTACTTTCAAGCTAGGTGGGTGATGGATGTAGTGGATTTGGCACATGTTTCTTTGTTTTGGTGCTTAGATCTTATTTAGATGTGGTGGATTACTTGATTTGGCCCAGTTATCTTTACATTAATGCTTATACCTCATGAATTTAAAACCATATTCTCACATATTTAAGTTTGAGTAGTGTATATCTATATGCCAAGTATTTCAGAGGTGTGAGCAGTGAGCTTCATGTCATGCTTTCATCTGAGCATTTTGATGTGAATTTATGAAATAAGGTCCTTAACAACAGGCAAATTATCGCTTATGAATTGAAATCCATATTCTCCACCTCTTACATATGATTTTGTGAACAAATACCTAGTATTTCACAACTACGAATAAATGGTTTTAATTCAACTTTCACTGTCCTGAATATGAATAGTGAATACAGATAGTTTTAAAAGGGACAATGGGAGCTAAGTGAAATTGCATATTAGTGGAACTAGTTGCAATCTTTCAATCATGAAGGATATATGATAATATACAAATCTATAGCTTGTATGTACATAGTAGGGTTGGGATTTAGAAAACCACTTGAGAACGTCAAGCACTTAGCCTCCTAGAAATTTTGTTGATAAATAACACATGACAATACTATTATTTTCGCTTCTTCTTAGACCATCATTGTTGCTGTTCAGTTCTAATGGAGTGAAAAGAAATACTAGTGTTTTTGTAGAGAATTTTAGCCTTGACTGTCTACCATAGTTTAATTTTTGTTTGACATATTGCCTCTAGTACGAATAATTACACTTTAATTTTTGTCATCGTAAGTTTTTATGTTTTCTATTGATTAACATTTTTTGTAATTTTAAATACTCATATTGAAATTCCAAAGTCCGCAACTGGGCTACAGGATCGACAACTCCTTGAGTGAGTAATCCATCGATCTTGCCCTGGATTTTTTGCACACGTGAGAAACCAGATTAACAGCTAGCTCATGGAACAAGTGCACGTCAATCCATCAGGTGGAGCACACGGCCAGGTCAAGCAAGCTCATGGACAACGATCGATGATACATAGCAGTAACAACACTGTGCCGTAGCAGAATGCACTATAGTATATCATCATTTGTTTGAATTTATATGTTTACACCCCTCTACTGTTCGAGGTTCGAGGCTGGAAAGAATTTATCATCGCTATACCCGAGGACTCTGACTAGGGAATTGCTCACAGCCATGGCAATTGATACAGCATAGTACTCTACTCCATACAAGATCCACAAAAGAAAAGGGGAGGAGGAAAATACAGGGGCGGGAGAGAAGAAAGATAAATAGTATAGCGTAAAAGAGATCTTCAGAACGAATGGATAGATTAATTTAGGAATATTGGCAGGCCCTGTCGAGGGAGATGGGGGTGTTGAGCTTGGCCGGGTTCATGAGCACCTTGCACTCGATGGTTCGCGTGAACCGCGGCTTCACCAGCGCGCCCAGCACGTACGCCCGCGAGTGCACCGCCGTCCTCAGTATCATCGGCACCGGCGCCACCCTGCCGCTCGCCTTCCCACCCGCACCCGCCGTCAGCGTCGGCCCGCCGCCGTACAGCGGCACCTTGTTCCCCGTCACCCCCACGCTCACCGTCCTCCGGCTGCTCCGCGCCTGGTAAAACTTGTTGAGCTGAAGCACAATGCCACATTGATGTATGTTAGTACGTACACATGCATGCATCGGCATCGATCGATCACAATAAAAATGTCTTCTTTTTCTTGAAAGCATGAATTCTACATAGATTTCAGAGACTGCAGAAGGCTAGCTTACATCGCCGGAGGCCAGGGTGAGCTGGCTGTATGAGAGCTGGAAGGGGTCGGCCGTGACGTGGATGCCGAAGAAGGTGCCGGTGTTGCGGTAGGTGAACTTCACCGTCGAGTTGGTCGTCGCCATGTCCGTCGGCACCAGCGACGCGTCCGTGCCCGCCTGGATGATGAAGTTCTCGAACGTAATGCTCTGCTCACGCACACGCCAGCACAGCAAGTTAAACGGATGCAGTTGTCCTCCAGAGTCAGATCCAAATCTTGCAAGCTACAATTTCTTCTTGAATTATGAAGCGTCGATATATTGATGAATTCTCTCTCTGTACCTTCATGACGATCTGCGGCTTCTGGGATCTGCTGGCTCCCCAGAGCACGAGCGCGAAGAAGGAGAAGAGGACGACGAAGCCGAGCAGGAAGACCAAGAAGTAGTAGCAGCGCTTGGGCAGGCCCCTGGGCTCTTGGTCGTCGTCGAGGAGCCCCTCCTCCTCGATGACGCCGATCTCCTGCCAGCCCTTGCCTGGCGGGGCGCCCTTGCGGCCGCTCTTGTTGGCAGCCTTGCGCTTGGGGTGGCCGGAGAAGCGGCTGGAGGAGGAGTCCCTGCCGACGGAGTGGCGCGGCGAGGCCATGGGGCTGAGCGCGGGGGTGGAGTGCACGGAGGTGGCCGTCTTCTCGCCGTCGTGCGAGGGGCTCTGGACGTAGTACATGGGGCGGCCACCGCGCGAGGTCGGGGAGCGCGGCGGCGACGAGGCGGCCAGGCTGGTGACGTCGGAGTCCGTCTTGGCGTGCATCTTGTTGGCCTCGGTGGGTTGCTCAAGAAGTGGCAACCACAGCTAGAGAGGAGGCAGCAGCAGCAGCAGCAGCAGAGGCTACGGCTTTCTTCTCCTTGCTTGATGTGGCTGGCTCCGCTGGCAAAATGACTAGCTACGGAGTAATAAGTCAGGGAAGGAGAAGGCCATTGCACTGCAGCAGCGGCGGCGACGCGACGACTAATTAAACAAACAAAAGCAAGAGAGAGAGAGAGAGAGAGAGAGAGAGAGAGAGAGAGAGAGAGAGCGTTTGTTGGATCAAATCGTCGGTGGACGCGCGAGCGAATCAGAGCGAGTGGTGTAGGGAAGGAAGCTGCAACCAGTAGGTTGTGGCGCGACGACAGCTGGAGACGTTTATGTTGGTTTTTTTTTATGGTTTTGAGTTTTTTTTAGTTTTAGCTTGTAAATAATAATAGATTATAGAGAAGTTTATAGAAAAAGATATTTATATATAATTTTGATCGATATAAATAAAGTTACTAAAGCATGTACTATAACAACTATTAGACCTCATCTTAGAAGATACTTTTTTAAATAACTAAATACTATAAAATAACTATTTAACAGGGAAAAGCGACCCTGATCAATTCGGCTTAAGCTTCTGGCTTCCGGCTTATTTTTCACTATTCACAAATTTTGTCTTTTTCTAAATTTTTTGGGTTTTTTTGTGCTTTTTTGCCGGTTCTTTTTTCCCGTATTTGTTTGTATTATACGTAATAGGCTAATATATTTTTTTTATATTTTTTAATTATTTTTAAATTTAATTATGTTAAATAAGACTCTGTTATCTACAGTGTTTTTTTTTCAGCCAGCTACAGTACTTTCAGCCATAAGCCACCAAAAAAAGTCCAACTGATCACCACCAAAATCAAAATAGACAGAGCTCCATGTGATGTGAGTCTGGCATGGCATGCACACCAGCTCATGCAGCCGCAGCTACCTGTCCCCTCCCCCCTCCATCTGGTTGGATTTTTTTCTCTCTCTCCTGACCTTTTTGTTTGTACGGTCTCGCACTTGTTCAACCTCTCCATCTCACTTATTACCGGGCGATGCATCGTTAATTGCGAGCCTGAAATTTCCGGTGCTTAACTGATTCCTGCATTGCATGCCTCCTCTTCATTTGATCAGCCCACTTAATTAATACTGCTCCATTGGACTACTTCCAAACGTACATTGTACTAGTACAGCATACTCATCAAGCTGCTTGCTTGACCACAAACCGATCACAATTGCCAGAGCACTTCAGATCAGGGCCACAAAACCGAGTGAAATAATTTTTAGACCGGAGGAAGGGCATGGTCAAAATATGGATTGGACACCAACCACATCTAACACATGTGCTTAGGAGTAGCAACAACCATCAAGCACTTCACAAAAATAATAATAGCTAAAAAGAGAGGAACTGTTGCACCAACCGCTGCCCACAGAAAAGCATGCCCTCACCATCTCATCAAATCTCTCCACAACAAAAACAAACAAGCACCATCAGGATGCATTCAGCAAGGATGGAATCTCAAGGTTGCCTGTTTTTCTTTTTCTCATGGCCAAAGCCACATGCGCCCACTACTACAACCATCTGCCAACACAGGCCACTGCGTGGACCTGTCTGTCTGGGAGGGTGTGGGGGTAAAGCATAAATGACAGTAACTGGAACAGTTCAGTAAAGAATGTACCATGCACGCCTTCAGAAAACCGAACAAAACAATCTGCAACACCAGACGTGCATACTTCGCCTCACCAAGCACACAAATTGCAGTATTTTACTCCTACACACAACGAAAAATCTAGCATATAACAATATCCCTCGATTCCTCTCACAAAAATAGCTGCCTGATAAAACTCAGCGTTCATCGAGGAAGCGCCACTTGCTATAACTTGGACGCTACAAGTTGCCTCACCGAAAGCATTTGCTCAAGAGTCAAGAGAGAGAGAAACCTCGAGATTCTGAGAGAACAAAATTTCACAGCTATATGAAAAAACTGGAGTGAAGTCTGATCAGAGTGTTTCCGTGGGGGAGTGGGCCTGGCCACCTTCAAGCAGCATGCTGCGGCTGCAATAGGATCTTGTTGTGCTCGAGGAGGACTGAAGTGACCTCATGTCGCCACTGTGGGGGATCAGCTCGTTCCGGTGGATGCCGCATTTGCTATTCCGAGGATAAAACCCACCTTCTGCATCTTCCATGCCCTCACCAAAGCTGCCATTCCCTGGATCCAGCCTCTCCGAGAGCATCCTGAGCACCTGTCTGATGGATGGCCTTTGACGCCCTTCTCTCTGGGTACACCACTGGACAATGCCAACCACCAAATGCAGCTGATCCATGTCAACCAATTCCCTGATCGTTGGGTCTACCAACTCAGGAGGGATCACTCCAGACGATAAGTATTCCTGTGCCCACTCTAACAAATTCTTGTTGTCTTGGATTGCTCTCCGGCCAGTGACCAGCTCCAGTAGCAGCACACCGTAGCTGTATATATCGCTCTTCTCTGTCAACTCCTGAGTTACCACATATTCAGGATCCATGTACCCTGTAGTCGATTCATTCAGATAGAGATGAACAAACATACCAGTAATGGTCTATAAAATTTCATGGATGCGTTCTATAAGTCATTCTCATAGCACTAGGCGGCTAGGGAGTGCCAACTTTTTTTAACCTATGCTGCAAACCTGCAATCTAACATTGCTTAACAAAGGCGGTTTCATTACTTAATGTAGATTTGAGGATAACTCATTGAATACGAATCTAATCCGCTGTATAGTTATTCCAGCTTATTCATATTTTATAGTTCACCTGGGGTTCCTCGTATATCTGTGCTGACAGCTTCAAAGCTGATGGCACCAGTTCTTGATGCGTGTGCAAGGCCAAAATCAGCAACCTAAACACAAGATTCAGGAAAGTTTTTCAGCAAGTACAGATAATGAGAGTGAGAAGTTATCAGCATATCACAAGACGACACCTTGGCAACAAAATTCTCATCTAAAAGAATGTTGCTCGACTTGATGTCTCTATGGCAGAGCGGAGGGTTACAAAAGAAATGGAGGTACTCCTACAAGAACAAAAAGACATGACCACCCAGCATAATGCAGTAAGATGTGTATCAAAGGAAGTCATCTATATAATAAAAGTGAAATGTCAACAGAACTGAATAAAGGTAGCTCAAGTTTATTCCTGAACACAAAATCCAGGATTTTCCACCCTGGTTCTTCTCAAAGAGCATAATATATTGGCTGGTAAACCAGCAGTGCCAGGCCAAGCCAGAAGTATACAGATGCGGGAAACACGTTAACATGGTGGGAGATAGTACTGGTAGTGCCAAGCAATGAACTACAGTCCAAAAAGACTACGAAAGCCTAGGCTGCAGTAAATAGAGATGGACATGCATTGCTTGCCAATGTTGTCCTCTCTCAACAACACAAGCCTATTATTCAGAACCTTGGTAGGGCAGAAAGTGCAAAAGCTTATTTATGGAAATGTGAAGAACAACGCACCATAATTCCAGCCTGCTAAAAGTCACTGCAGTAGCAAATGGTCCAAAAACAGGTCAACAGTGCCAAGTGACAAATTATATATGGCAGGACCACACCACAGACATAAGCCAGAAAATATTTATGCTCAGCAATCTCTCACTGGTACAGGTGCATGTCCCCTATCTATATGTACCAGTATATTTTCCCGTGCCAACAAGGATAGTCAATCATCCCCATTCCTGCATGCTATTGTTGCAGTGGCGGGCCTAGAAATTGAACCCAGAAGTGGGCAAATGCTATCATGTACTACACATTAATAGTTGAATCAATTTTCAAATGGGACTTCCAGACAGGGGCCATCTCTCTCAGAAGTTTTCTCGAACACGCAGGAGAGCTGCGCATCATTATATTAAGAAGAAAAAAAAGGGGGAAGAGCCCTTACAAAACACACACACCCACCCACACCAGGTCCTTCAAATCCTATCATGTTCTACACATAATAATAGATGAATTCTTTTATCAATTTTCAAATAGGAATTGATGCCCAATAATGCCATTAACCTAGGCTAAAAAAACTGAAGAAAAATGATTTGAGGTTAAGATCAACCATTAAGATAAAACAGCAGTCAAATACAACAGATGGTAAAGCAGTGTAGATACACACAACTTGATGCATGCTTGCTGAATGATGTTTTCCCCATGCTTTGACAAAACTGCCCAGAAAAAAAAGAACATTCATTGAGGCAAAGGGAGCAGTTTCATTTGCATTGTAAACTTACCAGAGCATTGGCTACATCCATTGCAATCTGTAGTCTAGTCTGCCAGCTTAATGCCTTCCTTCCAGATGCTGTAGCAATTCAAATTGGAACACCTAACAGCAACTCAAGATATAATTTATATTTATAAAATATTTGGAATAAACAAAATCTTACAGTGCAGGTGATCTTTTAGGCTTCCATTTGCCATGTACTCGTACACAAGAAACCTGGCGAGTAAAATATGAGATGACCACTATGTACGAATTATAGTACATTAGGATGCACAGAACACAATTTACCTTTCTTTCCTTTCAATACAGAAGCCCTTGAGGGTTACAAGATGACGATGATGTAGCCTAGCCAGGAGCTCCATTTCTCGACAGAATTCTTCTTCAGCTTGTCTTGAAACCTTGTCCATCCTTTTTACCGCAGCAATAGAGCCATCACTGAATTGAGCTTTATAGACAGTTCCAAAACCTCCCATTCCAATAACTGTGCTGAAATTGTTTGTTGCTTTCGTTATTTCTTTGTAGCTATACCTTTGAAACATTGGTGATTGACCTGAAGAACAAGGTTAACTAAGTGATTTGGACCAAAGAAAAAAGAACAATTGATGGCATGTTCAGTTCTTAGTATCATATTGTAGCCAAAGTAAAACCACTGCCAATGCATTACAGTATAAAATAACAGTTTTCTTCTTAGCATTTGTTCTTTCTGTCAACAAGCTTGACGCAAGAGTGCAAAATCAGTTGGCATTATGCAAAACTTCTGATGTCCATGGCAACATCAACATAACAACCAAACATAAGAACCTAAGCAGTTTTTAGGCAGACAATATACATGATTGGTCAGACCATGAACAAGTCAAAACCAAATTCCTAGTTTGTAGCTTAAAGCATCTTTGTCAATAGTAACTACAGTGTTCGATATAAGAATAGAAGTATGTGCAGTTGTGCACAAACCTTCTGGGCATCTCCAGGATTGACTCTGATGAAATGCATTTTCTGGATTCTGAGTAGGAAAGTCAGCATTCTTTAATTCCCTGCTCTTTCTACGAATTAGTACCACTAAGATAAGTTGAAGCAGAACTGCAAGCAATATAACCCCTATCCCTATCCCTGGAATCACTGTAATCCGGTAAGGCTTGCGATGTTTCGGTGGAACACTTTTGATCTTTGGAGCT
This sequence comes from Dendrocalamus sinicus, assembly GCA_036346575.1. Lineage (NCBI taxonomy): Eukaryota > Viridiplantae > Streptophyta > Magnoliopsida > Poales > Poaceae > Dendrocalamus > Dendrocalamus sinicus. The sequence goes on from CM070652.1 coordinate 359,134, forward strand.
GGAGTATCAACAGTAACATTTGGTGAAGAAGCTGGAGTCGATGTGACAGATGATGGCCCTGGTACACTCCCCAGTGTTAGATACAAATTACAGACTGGTCATCTTTTAAACATAATTATAACGCAGCAATAGCAAATACCTGGAAAGGTGGTGATTCCTTGTACACCAAAGAAGCATGTGACAATATTGTCGTATGAAAGAATACCCTCTTGAGTCGCGAGCGTGACGAAAATCGCGTTGCGGCACACACTCAGGGCAACATTATCATCTGACCCAATGAGGCGATGGAGGTAAACAATGCCATAATTCAAACAAGTCTTGCAGGTAATATCCAAGGATAGAGGGCCCCTGCAGCTTCCGACGACATCATTGAAATTCGGGGATTGCATCATTTCCAGCACAGTTTCCCGTCCAGCGCACTGATATAAAACCCTTATTTTCGGCCCCAACCCACAAAACACATCGGCATCGGTGGGAATTCCCCGTAGCTTGAAGGTTTCAGACACTGAGCTGAGACAGATCTCGGAGAACGCCGGAGGGACTCCCAGCCTGCCAGTGGCATTCGCGTACCGAGCAATGGAGATGGCGACAAGTGCATTGATGTATCGGCAGCACGCTGCACGCTGGCTTGGATCGGAGCACGCAGCTGAAGCTAATGTGAAGTTTGCCCAGCTAAAATCCAAAGGGCAATCTGTAGAGAAACGCGCTACTTTTAGTAAAAGCCTAATACTCAGCTACGGAAAATGTACAAAATTGGTAAACGCCTAATTATTGCTCGATCGGCTCCACCCTGCATCAAATCAATTAGTAGCTCACCTACAAGCTTAAATGTGCGGTTTTTAGTGCAAAGATGCTATTTTTATCTGATCATTGTGCATACAAGAAAGATCGTTACTGAGGGCATCATTAAGAAGATCAAATCGGGGCATGAGCACTATTCAAATCACGAAGCGCGACGGATCACTTTCTAGTTCCTGCTTCGTACAGTAATCATCGCATTTTGATCCCCAAAAATTAAGAAGCTAACACTACCATGGACGGATCATGAATAATATACTAGTAAATAAGCCGAAGCTAGGACTAGGGGCAAACAAAGAAGTGAGGGAACTGACCTCCGACGGCGGTTGCTGCGGGGCTGGGCGAGAAGAAGAAAGGGGAGGAGAATGAGAGTAATAGGAGAATCAGTGGAGCGGAGGAGGAGGAGGAGGGAAGGCGGCGGAGGGGCAGCGCCGGCATTTGGAGGCGTGGGAGGGGAATGCGAGTAGTGGAGTGTGGAAGAAGAGAGGCTCTTTGGTTTGCTCGGGGTCTGGGCTGACAATGATTTTCTTGGGTTTTCGCCGCTGCTTTTGGTTTCGCCGTTGGCTCCCCGTGACAAAGCCCTCGATTTTTGGGGGTTTCTGCGCCTGCTCTGAGTGCTCACCACCCTCGGGTGCTCCCGTTCCCAAGGACAGACGGTTTTGCATTCTTGCTCACTGGTCCATACAAAATACGATGGTTTCAGATCTATCCTTGCAAATATTTTTTTTAATCCAGTTTGATTGCAAGTCTTGTCCTGTCCAGTCCAGTCGAGATTTCCAAATAACTTACTAGTTGGGGTGTCATATGTTCAATTTTATCCCCCCGATATATAAGCAACAGAGAATTTTACGGGAGGATTGGTACAGAAGTTAGCGAGCCTGACCATCGAATTCCTTCGACTTTTGCTAAGCCCGCCCCGCGATTTTTAAATGCTACACAGCACCGCTCTCTCGGTTGGTGATCTTGGAAGCGTAAATCAATGCAAGTCGTCAATTTTAAAACCCATGCCATTTTTTCTCACTGTTGGTTGAGTTTTCAATTGGATTTTTTTTTTCAATTGCTATGCTGTATTAGTACTAGAGTAATAATGGTTGTGTGATTTTGTAGAAACCGTCAGCTGGAGAAGCATCAAACACCGTCATTATTCTAGTCAGGACTAATCGCTTTTACTCAGTACTGCTGTTATGCTGTATTAGTACTAGAGTACGGGTCCACCTGTGTAACTCGTTGGCCCGTGCCTCGTTGGATGCACCGAATCGCAGACCACTGCAGCTTTCCTGCCTGCCTTTTTAGGTTGACGCAAAAGAGAGAGAGAGAAGAGGTGGCTGGCGTGGCGTGCAACACTTACGTACGGGAGGGGAAGGCGAAAAGGCAGCAGGGCACGCAGAGGAACAGAGGAGAGGAGACTAGAAGGGAATTGTACAACGATGATACATGACGGTTTGGCTTAGAGCCTGTTCTTTTTATTTTTTTTGAAGCGATGATTTTTGATTTTTGTTATAGTAAACTTTTAAATGAAGTATTTTTTTAAGACGAGTCTACAAATTAAATAATGTACACGTCAAAAGTCCAACATCTATACCAGCCAAAATCGCAAGTGAGTATCTCTCTCTGTAATATGTATCATAAATAGCTAAAATTCAAAAATTTCAACTAAAAATCATAAACCACAGCCAAACAGGCGCTTGGAGCTGAAGGCTGGCTGGCGACGTGGATCGGAAAGGGTCAGTAAGTAGAATAAAAGGAGGACGTGATGAAGCGCCCTGCCACCCTGTCTGACAAGACCACCACCACCACCACCGCCGCAGAGGGCAGGGCGCCACGACAATTGAAGCACTTGGTATTATTCGTTTGTTGGGTTTCGCTGGCTTAGCTGCCACACGATGCAGAGGCAGGCAGGCAGACATGCAGATGCAGAGCCACCAGTCTGGTACGATGATGCATCCATCGATCGTAGCAGGCCAAACGTACGCACACCATGCAAGGGCAAGGACAACCAATCAGTCACCAATGGAATTCCTCACCGCGCGCGTGCTGAAGAAGATTCGGTCTTGGAACCTGACATTCAAGTTGGTGCATGCAGATGCGAAAGGGGACGGGATGTTCAACACCACAGGTACTCGTGGCTGACGACGACGCACAGCTCCGCCGCCGTGGCGGGCACCCAGCTGATCATCGCCGCCCAACCAGGAGCTAGGACACCGTCACCGCGCAGCTCGAGCTTCTGACTCCGAGAATTCTGACTCGATCTGCATCCGATACGCAACGTATGGACCTAGCTTCTTGTACTGGAACACAAGTCATGCCTGCCTGCACGGATTTGACTTGAGAAGGGCAAAAGTACTACTAGTACTCGTTTACTTTAAAACACCTGCTTCAGGCCTTCCGGTGCAACATCATCCATCACTAAAACCAAGAAAGAAAAGACCACGCGGATAAAGAATGCGCTCCCTCTTTGTCATGGACCTTTTTCTTTTCGAGGCTGATTCCCTACGCCTAAATTGACACCATTTTCCTTCGATTCAGGTGGCTCATTGACACGACCTAGCTTGGACTTGAGGACCCTTACGGCCTTATCCGTTCAGACTAGACCACAAACCTGTCTTAACTCCCCTGCTTGCAAGCTTACCTGCATCCCTCCAAATTAAGCGGCATCGTTGTCTAGAACAAACTTGATATGCGAGTGTCAGCGGCTATACAGAAACACCTTATTGCACTAGTGCAAAATTACTTGTATCCTAGATGCAAGATTCAGTTGGTGTTCAGATAGTACTTCTGCCTTTTCTTTTAGCTTTAGCTTGTTCCGGTGATTGGCTCGATCCTTGGGGAATACATATATCACTTGAGGATGATGAAGCCAAGGCACGGTCTTGCTGCCATGGATTGGCTTTCATTGAACAAGAATGATGTTAGCCAAAAAAAAAAGCTAAAGCGACTCTCAAAGCTGCACGTTCATCTCATTACTCCCACGTTGTTTTCTATCATTTCTAGTTTCGGTATTATGTGATGTCAGTATATACGAGACTGGTTTCAAGGGAATAGAAAGCGCTGCACTCATATAGTTCATCATGCCATCCTATTCTGAGCACCACCACTCTCATCGAGTCCTCCTACTATTGCAGCTAATGCATTCCCTCGACACTGATGGCCGACTTATGCTAGTCGCTCTTCCCCGACACTTACTTTTGATGGTCTTGACTACGGCTACCTCCCATGACTTCTTCGTTAAGAGCGGTACCCTTCATCACTGGCAACCCTACTTCGACGACTACCTCAACAACAGGCAACCACACCACCATCTCTTTGCATGGCACTTCTTATCAGCTTCTACTCTAGCTTAAGCATCTATGTTAGTTTCTTCTTCTCCAGCCTAAGCATCCACGACACTCCCGTCCCTACTACGGGGGATGTTAGAGTATATATTTGGCAAGATTATAAGAGAGAGTAGAATCGATTAGGATGATTTGTATCCAATATGGCTTCTTCCATATCCATATTATATTGACTTGATTTATAAGTCACATTGTACTATATATATATATATATATATATATATATATATATATATATATATATATATATATATATATATATATATATATATATATCTTCTAAGGCTCAAGCAATACATCCAATAATCGTTCCAGCTATTCTATCTTCCAATGGTAGGTTCAAGTTGCTGGTGGTGGCCACAGCTCACAGGCTCGCACCACGCTGTGGCAAGTAATGAACGGCGATGGGCTTGCTCGGTGTCCACAGATGAGTGAGGTTGTGGGCTCGCCACGGCAACCACGGTAGGGACGGATGACGAGCGGCCATGAGTGAGTGTGGTGATGGGAGTCGAGTGGCTGTAGGCAAGCACGGTGACTTGCGGCATGCTTGAAATTCACCATCTCATCTTCGATTCTTTGAAACTACATTGAAAACCTTTGAAATACGCTTGAATCTTATAGTTTTAATGTGGAAATCGCCTAAATCGTGTGAAATTTGCTTGGATTTTTTGGATGGAACTACAGCAGACCTAATGACCAGCCTAAACCAGATTTTATTAACAAAATTGGACCGGATATCTACAAGCTACGAGCTACAAGTGGAGAAAGGGGGTACAAGGGGATGGGAGGGAAGCACAACAGCCTATAAAACAAAGACCTATTTCAAACCATGTTAAACCTGCTTGAAACTCTCTTAAACTTAGCTGGTAATACACTGAAACTCTCTGAAACCTGTTTGAAACTTGATGAAAAAAGGCTGAAACTTTTGCTTGAATTTTTTAAACTTCCTTGAAACATTTTGAATCTTGTTCACATCTGTAAAATTTGTTGAAATCTACTCGAAACTTTTGCTGAAATCTTCTTAAAACTTTGACCTTCAAACATGAAACTTCCATAAAACTTGTTGCATCGTCGAAACTTATATGAAACTTAGTGTAATATGTTGAAATTCCACGAAACTTGGCTATATCGTTGGCTAGCAGCTCCCTTTACCAAAATGCAGTTTGAACAAGAAAGGCCTGTTTTCTACTCTGTTCCCTGTTGTTGTTCAAAGCATTCCGTAACTTTGCAGGGCCAAACACGCTCGCTTGCTTTTGGTAACAAGTTGCTGCCACTGGAATTGCTTACGAACAATTGAAACAGACAGGCTCTCCTCAGATAACAGGAGCTGCTAAACTGCAAATTCAACCCGATGTGTGCTACTGATCTGCATTTTAAATGGCACTGCTGAATTGGAGGACAAATTTCTGTTGCAAAGAAGCTGCGAGACGAGCAGAATACTAATCATGGAGTATTATTCTAACGCTAATCATGGAGTATTATTCTATCTACTAGAAAATGTGCAGAATGGAGTCAGGGGCCTCATGCTGGACACACATGGCTTCCAAAATGATGCCTGGCTGTGCCACTCGTTCAATGGGAAATGCTACAACTTGGCTGCATATGTAAGCCCAGTTTAATTATGATCAGTCAAGCATGCATGCATCGTTCTCTTCAGCTGGTTTTGTGATGCATGGAGCACATCTTGGACCTCCTAATTAATAAACTCTGATCTTGTTCTGTCCTGTCATCAGCAACCTGCCCTGAATGTCCTTAAAGAAATCCAGGCGTTCCTGGAATCAAACCCTTCTTCACGACCAACCCGAGCCAAAGCTGCTGGGCCTGCGGGAACAATTCTGCACCACTGGTTGGCAAGTTGAAATCCTTCTACGACGCTTCAGCCAAGCGGCGGCCCAGTTTCATCGCCGTCGATTTCTACATGGCCACTGGTTTAATTAGAACGTACAAACGACGACATGGAACCATCTCTGACCATATGGAGTACGTACTGTGCAGAGGAGCAACGACCGATGTGGCAACTGGCCATCTCCGACGTGGGTGCGACACCATAGCTTACTGCAAGGCTAACGCAACGTTCGGGACATGCCGTGCGTCATACCATCGCCTCCCCCGTCACCATCTCCACCGACGGCGCTTCCCAGGAGGCGATCTCGACGGGTTCAGCGGCAGGCACCTCCTCCGGTGCGGCGACCCAGCGCCCTCTCAATGGTGGTGCTTCTTCTTTGGACTGGCATCTCTTCTTCTCGTCTTACTGTCTTTAAGATCAGCACTCAAAACTCATCTCGACGGGTTCATCTTAATTACTGTCCTCCTACTACTTGTAACATGTTGAGGCAAACAAACGTTTTCCACTCTTGTTTCACTTACTAGTTGGATGCCCGTGCGTTGCTACGGATTAAAACATAATCGTAACATTTAAAAAGTCTAATTGCAAAATGATAGGGAGTAAAGGAAATACTCTAAAATTAGTCTATCAAACAAGAACACTATAGATCAGTGACGGAACTAGAAATAAAATTGAGGTTAGGCTGAATCTTTTGTCGGATTAAACTAAATTTCCACCCTTGTTTCACTGACACGTACCATTGGTATTTTGCTGCATCGATCAGTGGTCTTCAGAACAGTACGCGTGTCCGAATATATACAGGTTCCCTTTTTTTTTTTCTCTCTCTCGGATGCATACAAAGATTCGTAATGAAATGGGGGCAAGCTTATTGGTTGAGATGATCTTGAGTACTCTTTTATTAATCCCTTTTAAATCGATCGCGTCGTTTGCCTAGCACATACTACTCGATCTGCAGGGCAAGTCTGGCTGGCACATCAAGCTGTGGTTGCAATTATTAGTGGCGTACGTGCTATGCAGACAAAACAACCATTAACACTCGTGTCCTAGTACCCTCTAAACACAAATACGTGTCGTTCAGAATTGTGTGTAGTTAAAACTTTAGTTATTAATGTTTTGTTAAATATTTATATTAGATATATACAAATCATACATATAAATTTATCTCGAAAAATAATTTCATAGTATTTTAATTTTATTAGGTGTTATAAGTGTATTACAGTAGAAATTAGTGGTCAAAGTTTTTTTTGAACCATATCAATATCTAAAACGGCGTGTACTAGCTAGTTTTGGAGGGCCAAGTTTTCAAACGAAAACGACCGACCGAATTAATTGCCGGGTAATCTTCTCCAACCAGCATCATTTCAATCTTTAGCACTACTAGTATTTGGAGTAGTAGTAGTAATCATACCTAATCATGCAGCACGAGGTTGAGGTTTGAACGTTCAAACACGCACAAGGTCCAACCAATCCTTGTGCGCATGGCATGCATCGCGTTGCGTTGCAACAATAGGAAAACCAGCGACATGCTTGCCCGTACAGGTGGATTGTACAAATACATATCGAGGAACCGATACATGCATGATGCTTCGTGCCAACATTATTAACGTAAGGCCAGCTCCCAAGAAGTACTACTTACCATGAATCTGTGAAGCATGCACGTGTGCTTAGTTTGATCCTAGAGTCACTGCAGACGGGCCCGGCCGGAAGAATTGCCCAAAATTATTATTATTTTTTTGTTTTGGAAAAGGAACGGTTGCTATTGTAAGGTTACGAGGATAGCGATACTAGCTAAGATCTTTTTGAGTAGGTAGGATCACATCGCACAATCACAATCCTATAGGATTTTAAAATATGATTATAATAAAATTATGAGAAAGACTATATGACAGTATACCGTTAGAAAGCATCTTAATGGGATACGTATCTATCCTTTATCTAACCGATACACGCATCTACACTATTAAACCACCAGTTAAAATTATCCTACATCCACCTAACAATTACCTACTCCACAGTCATGACCTTAACTACGTCCACACCACAATATGCACCCAGAATTACACCATCCTAAAAATGTCTGCACCAGATTAACTCTCATCTATTCTCTCTCCTTACTCAACCATATCCGACGATCATCCTTCAATGGATGTGCAGTACCCCTCCCACCAAACCAGCGAAGCGAGATATTCCTCAGCGCGTCAACGGCAGCCCGACCCAAAACCACCGCGTGGCCCGTTGGAGCCTCTTGTGCATCTCCACCAACCACCACCACCGAAGTCCTCAAGGTGTCCAGCGAGCCCTCGGTCAGGTCAAGCATCTTAATGGGATACATATCTATCCTTTATCTAACCGATGCACGCATCAGATTGAATAGTCCTTCAAGTGTCAAGTGTCACTGGTGTTGTGAGTATTTCGGTTACTTGCTCATTGCACTTTGCTTCAGATATCAATTCTACGAGTGATTGCTATCTGTCTCTATGTAACGCCCTAGGGTCCAAACCGGCTCAGACCTAACCACATTTTGGATAGGCCACGTATACGTAGCAACCCGCTTGCACTTTCGTCCTCGCTTCGCGCAAAACGGTTAACCGAGGGTGCTACCATTGGAACTCCTAGGCTTATATGTAAGTGCTTCTCAAGGTAAGCTAGCAAGGTGGGACTAACCCAGAAATTCATGTGCACACACACATGGGCCAACATGGGCCAGGGTGTCACACTCTGTTTGGAATTTGCAAAGAGATTATGTAGGTTCGGTTTGATAGCTCAATGATGAAAATAGTCATATATTGAAATTGAATTGTTCAAACTTGAGCTCTAAAGTATTGTTTTTGCTGTCATTGTTCTCAGTTCAGCAGTTAGTTACTTTCAAAGTGGTTACATATATTGCTCTGTGATCTCTTGATTTCATATTATATGCACCTCTGTTAGCCAATTCAGCTTGTTGTTGAACTTGTTAAAACTGTGATTCTATACTCTGAAAGTTTATCAAGTTGTTTGTTTAATTGAAGTGTTGTCTTGTGATCGCCTTACTTTGCCTTTCTGTTGGCCGAAAGTATAAACTGTTGTTAGTCTGATATCAAGTTTGGTAGATTAGTAAATTGTTATTTAGAACTCAAAGTTTGAATCACTTTTGTCATATTTAATTAGTGAAGAGTACAGACCATAGTAGCAGAAATGGTGCTGGAATTATGCTTGAGATCATTTATGCTTTGCTAGAATTAAATCTGAGTTGATGCATGTAACGCCCCCGTTTCCAGGGGCGCGTACGGACACGGCCCTTCGCAACTATTCACGCATGAACAGTTATGAAATATCGCGCAAGAGTATACCATTGCATGCTTACAACAAAAGTCCAGCATATATTTAACATATGGAATAACATCCAGTTTTGACAGCGGGGCGTGTAAGCCCAAAGTATAATTTACATTACAAAACTCCAAGATCCGCTTGCGCGGCGAAGACCTAAAGCCACGGGTCCTCGTCGAGGAAGAGATCCTCCAGGACTTCCTCAACAGGAGACCCTCACCTTCGTCTTGATCCTCTAAAAGTAGATTAAGCAAGCCGTGAGCCTAACAACTGGCTCAAGAAGCCCCAAAGGGACTCTATCTTACTACATGCGGAATCACAATGAAGGGAGTATACTTGGTTTATTACTTTGAGTGGATGCAGTTTTATTTATAAATATTTTAATAACACGGACCCAAAACTACTTCTCAAGAGCTCGGGGTTTTCATCGAAAATTAATTAACCAACTAATCAAGTTAAAGCATGTACAAAACTACTTGAGCTTTGCTCTGGAATCACCCAAGTGACATAGCTCCAATGCAGGAAGCACGGCGTATTCGAATACCATTTATTTGACTCTGCGAGTTTGCTCGACTTTACCCACACGATCCCTTAACCCTCATGGTGAGTTAAGGAAGCCCGGTCGTTTCTTGCTCAATTCTTTATATAGGCTCTACCGGTAGAATTCACTCTGTCCGCTCACACATACACACACACAAGGAGGGGGAACAAACGTCCGCCGAGTGAATTTACCGTTGTTAGGCACCGCAAAGACGGCCGCCTAACCTAATTACTCAAACACCTACTTCTCAACACCGTAGAGTTTCAATCGAGTTGAGCGACTATTAAACCGGTGTTGACAAGTCAACTCCCGTGGTTGAGCGACTACCATGTCATTTGCTCGGCGCCGGTCCGGTCCTTATATTTTTCCCCAGTCCGCAACCTGGTCGGTCCACGACCTTACAACCCAAGGTAAGAAGCGGCGAAACCGTCTGCGGCGCACCACAGCCCCTTACCCTATCTTGTACGTCGACATACTCGCCTAGGGCACGGCATCCCATACTACCCCGCCCTAGATTTGGGTTTTCTAAAGTCTATTGGCCCGCAGCCACAACCTTATTAGTGTAAGACTTTGCATGATAATAACAACCTCTGATTATTTAGATTAACGAGATAATTATTTCTAGGTTACAAAGGCATGGGTACAAGTTTAACATGGCATTTGTCGGTGGTAGGTTTAACTATATAACATGTCATTCTAAACATTTTATTTTATTTTAAACTAACATTTCAAAACTAGCTCAATGCAAATAACATAATAGCATAATAAAACATCATGGGTTACAATATGATCAAAGGATTTGAGACTTCTTTGTTGATTTGGATGATCTCGCTAGCTCGAACGAAGAAGCTCCGGATCCTGTGGATGCACTGGAACCTCCGAAATCTCGACACTAGCGCAAACACGTAAAATAAGTAAATCCAGCTTGAGACTAATCAAGCGAGGAAAAATAAACTATTTAAAAAGGAGTAAAATGCATAAATCTCCAAGTAGGGAATTTCAGAAATTTATCTGGGATGAACTTGGGGAGTGGAGACCAAAAATGGGTCCAGGATATTATTCGAGCAAAGTGGTGAAATTTGGGAATTTTGGGATTTTCGTGATTTTCTAGGATTTATTTGGATTTTTTGGATTTTGGAAATTAGAAAATTGCTGGAAAATAGTTGGAGCGAACGGGCTCACCCGAGTGAACAAAGCGCGCCCGGCCTATCCTTCCGCGCGGAAAATCGCGGCGGCCCGGTCCGCTTCAGCTCGGCCGAGCGAGCGCGCGCCCACGCGTGGCGAAGCCAGCCGGCGCGCGCCACGCCGCCCGATACGCGACGCGCGTCTCGGTTGAGCGACCCGGATGGGGGGTGGAACGAGTGGACGCGATGCGGAGCGGAGAGATCCGACGGCTGCGACGCAAGGGAGGCGGCCGAAGCGGTATGAAATGATCCAACGCTCCGACGGATAATCGACAACGATCGACGGTTGAGCGTCGTCGTCTTCCTCCCGACCTCCGGCTCGGCGGCAAAACGAGCCCGCCGCCGCCGTGGGCACGGGAGGGCAGATCGCTCGCGGAGCCGTGGCTAACACCAAAAGAAGCGGTCGGCGGTGGTGTTTCCATTTTGGGCTATTGCAAGCGCCGCGGTGAGTGAGGAGTGTCGCGGCGATGGAGAAGCGATGGCATCCACGGCGCGATCAAGGATTCTAGAAGCTTGAGCTAATTGGGCTGCTATTTAACCATCTTTAGAGCCTAAAGATCATATTGGAGGGTGGTGGCTCGGAATAACCTGTGAGCTAGCCACGGTGAGGCCCGAGCGACCTACGGCGCGTCGTCGCGCCAAGCTTATAATCAAATGCTCTTGAGCAATTGGTGTACCATGATGATTAGCATATACTAAAGGCTATACGGTGCAAGGAATTGAAATATGGTAGACGGAATCAAGAGTTAGGTTAGGGTTCACGGGCTCGTGGGCGCGATTGCGGCCGCAGAGGCGATGAAAGCTCGATTAAGCGAGGAGGAGGTTTGTGAGGGTACTAGGAGGCTTAAGGTCACTGTAATTGGGTTTTATAGCCGGTGTAAGTCGGTTTCCTTGCGGGGATATTTGCGGTCGCCGGGCTACGTTAGCGAAGAGATGAGAGGCATTAATGGGCCGCAGAGCTTGTGAGAGGAGGTGGCGAGTCTCTCTGCTAGCTTGTACGGTTGATTGACTCCTGTGAGAAGAATTCGCGAGAAGGGAGAAGAATGCGATGGCGGGAGAAAGTTGGACACGGCACACGCTGCCTCGCGCGAAGATGAGCGAGGAGATGGGGTGGCAAGTGGGGTCCGCGGCGTGGAGATAAGGCCGGGAGGGGGGCGGCGCTAAGCTTCCTTGCGCGGAGGAGCAGCGCCCAGCGTCGGCGGGAGAGCGAGGAGGCGCTGCGCGCGACGCCCGGGAGAGATGAAGCGCCGAGGAGAAAAGACGTCGGGAGAGGAGAAGACGCCACCAAAATAGGAAAGCGGAAATCACCGAAATTTCGAATTGGGCAAGAATTCAAATGCAAACTAAATTTTGCAAAAATTTGTATTTTGAACTTTTCTCGAGGTGTTTCAACCTACCCCCTTAAAAGAATCTCGACCCGAGATTCCTCCAGTCCGAGGAATAAGTTGGGAAAATCCCGCTGTAAATCAGTCTCTCTTTCCCAAGTGGACTCATCTGCCGTATGATTCTTCCATTGTACTCTGCAAAATCTGACATTCTTGTTTCTGAGTTGCCTTTCTGTCATTTCAAGTATTTGTAGTGGTTCTTCAGCATATGTGCAGTCATCTTGTAATTCAATGTCTGATAATGGTACTTCATCTGTGGGTTGGCGTAGACATTTTCGAAGCTGGGATACGTGGAACACGTTGTGTATTCTTGATAAGTTGGGTGGGAGCTGCACTTGATAAGCTACTTCCCCAACTCTTCCGATTATTTGAAATGGTCCCACATATCTCGGTGCTAATTTGCCTTTGACTTGAAACCTCTTGACTATCTTGAACGGAGTGACTTTGATATAGACAAAATCTCCAATTTCAAAGCTCAAATCTTTTCTACGGTTATCTGCATAGCCCTTCTGTCGGTCTTGTGCCATTTTGAGTCTATCTTTGACAATTCTGACATGTGCCTCTGCGTCTTGAGCAATTTGAGGTCCAATGAGTTGACGTTCTCCAGTGTCTGACCAGTTCAGAGGTGTCCTGCATTTTCTGCCATATAATGCTTCAAATGGGGCCATTTGGATACTAGCCTGATAACTATTATTATATGAAAATTGAGCAAATGGTAAACAAGTATTCCATGCTGCTCCATATACAATTGCGCAAGCTCTCAACATGTCCTCTAGAATCTGGTTGGTTCTCTCTGTTTGTCCATCATGCATGGGTGATATGTCGAGTGAAGTTCAAATCGGTACCCATAGCCTCATGGAGTTTTTCCCAAAATTTGGAGGTGAATTGTGCTCTCTGTCTCAAACAATCTTCTTGGGGACTCCATGTAGTGTCACTATTTTTGTCAAATATAACTCGCAAGCTTATCTTTCCCATAAGTTCGCTTGATCGGAAGGAAATGAGCCACCTTGGTCAATCTATCAATAATGACCAGATAGCGTCATATCCTTCACGAGTCTTGGGAAGTCGATGATGAAGTCCATGCCAATACTATCCCATTTCCATTCGGGATGGGTAAAGGCTGTAACAATCCTGATGGTTTTTGGTGGTCTATTTTGATCTGCTGGCAGACATCACATTTAGCTACATATTCTGCCACTTCTTTCTTCATCAGGTTCCACCAATACTTCTTTTTCAAATCTTGGTACATTTTGGTGCCTCCTGGATGAATTGAAAATTGAGATGAATGGGCTTCGGATAGGATCAATTCTCTTAATTCCTTCTCATCGGGTATGCAATAGCGGTCACGGAAGGTAAGGATTCCATGTTCGTCTATCGCATACTCGATAAATCTCCTTCTTGAACGTTCTTTTCAGCTTTTGAATCTCTTCATCTTTATCTTGTCTTGCTTTAATTTGATCCGTCAACAACGGTTGAAGTTCTAATGCTGTCATACTGCCTTGTTCTGTGATTACCAAATTCAGTCGCAGTATATCTCTTTGTAACTCGGGTGGATACTCTGTGGTATTAGGCTTGTCTTGTCGAACTTTTCGGCTGAGGGCATCGGCAACCACATTGGCTTTACCCGGATGATATTGAAGATCAACATCATAGTCTTTGATCAATTCTAACCATCTGCGTTGTCTCATATTCAACTCTGGTTGTGTGAACAGATACTTCAAGCTCTTGTGATCTGAGAATATCTCACAACGAGTTCCTAGCAGTAGTGTCGCAAATTTTGAGCGTGCACCACACTGCTAGCTCTAAATCGTGTGTTGGGTAATTTTCTTCATGTGGCCTTAGTGTCTTGAAGCATATGCAACGACTTTTCCGTGTTGCATGAGCACACATCCCAAACCTTGTTTTGAAGCATCACAATAGATTTGGAACTCTTTTTGGGATTGGGCAAAATCGATCGGTGTCGTTGTCAACTTGGTCTTGAATCGAAAACTCTCTTCGCAAGCATTTGTCCATGTGAATGGCTTGTCTTTCTTGATAGTTGAGTGAGCGACGCGAAATCGTGGAGAATCCTTCTATGAATCGGCGATAATAGCACGCCAATCCAAGAAAGCTTCTCATACATCCATCGTCTTGGGTTGTTTCCATTCCATGATCTGCGACTATCTTTTTCGGATCAACTTTGACTCCATCTTCTGATATGACATGACCCAAGAAAGCAACTTCTTTCAGCCAAAAGCTGCATTTGTCGAATTTGGCGTACAACTGATGTTCTCTCAATCTGGTTAATACCATATGCAGATGCTTCTTGTGCTCTTCTTCGTCTTTGGAGTATATCAAGATGTCATCTATGAAGACAATCACGAATCGGTCCAGTTGATCCATATGCACCAGATTCATAAGATTCATGAAATAGGCTGGCGCATTGGTTAAACCAAAGGGCACAACTGTGAACTCATATAAGCCATATCTGGTGATAAAGGTTGTTTTCTCTCGATCTTGTTCTCGGATCTTAAGTTGGTGGTAGCCCGAGCGCAAATCGATCTTGGAGAATACCTTGGCGCCCTTAAGTTGATCAAACAGATCATCGATTCTGGGCAAAGGGTACTTGTTTTTAATTGTGACAGCATTTAAACCTCTGTAGTCAACACACATTCTTAATTCTCCACTCTTCTTCTTCACAAACAAGACTGGGGCCGACCAAGGCGAAACACTTGGTCGAATAAACTCTTTCTCTTGCAATTCATCCAACTGTCTCTTGAGTTCTTTCAGTTCACTGGCTGACATTCTGTATTGATGCTTGGCAATTGGCTTTGTGCCTGGGATCAATTCTATAGCAAGTTCTACTTGTCTGTCAGGGGGTCTGCCTGGTAATTCTTCTGGGAATACATCTGGATACTCTTGTACTCGGCACTTGATCGTGTGTCGCTAGCATGTTAATCATGCGCTTTCTTGCATCCTTTAACACTTCTCGGTCCGTTTTACTACCACTTTCCGACCTTGAGGTTTACCAATGATCTGCTTTTGATCTCACAATCTACTTTGCCTTTATTCTTGGCTAGCCGTTCATGCCCAAAATGGCATCTAGTCACGACATATCTAGTCAGAACAAATCTGCTCTAAACTCTACCCCTTGGATTTGCACATTAAGTCCAAAGACATCCACTATGGGACTCCATTCTAACCCTGGGGTTTCAACCACATAAAGTCTTGGCAACGAAGCAGAAGGCAATTGGTTTCTCAAAACAAAGCTCTTGAAATAAACGAATGCGTTGCACGTGGTCAAATAAAATCAATGCGGTATAGAGTTAATTGGGAACATACCGCAATGACATCACTAGCTCCAGCCGCATCTTCGGCGGACACATGATTCACCCTTGCATAGAAAGTGGGTCTAGTGCGGCCTCTGCCTCGCTGCAGATGTGAAGTTGGTCGTGCTGCTGGAGATTGAGGTCCGCTGCCTTGATCTGCAAGAGACCTCCTTTGGGAGTGCTGGAGCTGCTTGTGTCGTGGTTCTTCTTGCTGCTGGTTTTGGACTTGTAGCTTGGCTGCATCGATGGCAAGTTCTTCCGGGACACTGGTCTCTGTAGTGCCCAATCTCACCACAGTGGAAACAGGCATTTGACCTCAGTGGACAAAGGTGGCAAGATGGTTGCCACCGCAGTAGGGCATTTGATAGCAAGTGGTAAGGAGTGGCATCTGCGAGACCGTCGGCATGGGTTTTTGGTAGCATCACAAATTGGCGGGAAGGTGGGATCGAAAGGACGACGATCCCGTAGTCTTGTTTCACGAGCATCGGGTGAGGAAGGCGGGATTTGTGTCTCGCTTACGCTTTCGTAATCTTCCATCTCACCTCTAGCCTCTTACGAGTTGATCGGGCTATCTACCATATCATGTAGGTCCTTGAATTTCATGGTTGAGATATGAAATTTCAAGGATCTGTTGTAATCTCGCTCGAATTTGCTCATTTTCTTTTCTTCATTATCAACATCATCCGGAGCAAATCTAGAAAGGTGGTTGAATTGGTGCAAGTACTCCATAATTGTGCGTCCACCTTGCTTAAGTGCCGGAATTCCGACGCTTGGCTTCCATGATACCATCGGTATGTGTGCCTTGCGAAAGGCCTTTGAAAATTCTTCCCAACTGAGTTGTCTGTTCTGCAGGGTGCGCTGATAGTTGATCCACCAGGTTGCTGCAGCACCCTGTAACTGGTGGGATGCATATGATACCTTCTCCTTATCATCACATCGTACAGTGTCAAGCTTCCTTTCCACATCCACAAGCCAGTCCTCAGCCACTAGGGGATCAGCTGAGGTAGAAAAGACTGGTGGACGTGTCTTCAAAAAGTCTGCCCATCGGGTGGAAATTGGAGAACCATCCAGGAACATTGCTTCCACCTTATGCGCTGGTGATCTGGTTGCTAGTTGTTCAAGAAGTCGGGCATGCTGATCTAGTACTTTCAAAATATTTCGTTCTCCTTGGTGACGATTCTGTTCCATCATTGCCATTATCTTTGGCAAGTGTGGGCGGATCGGTGGCAGTGCACCGCCGTTGGTCCGACCACTCTGCTGTCTCCGGGTCCATCGCCAATTGGGAATTAGAGATTAGCTTTGCAGCGGCTTTGGCAATCAAGAGTAGATAAGTAAGATTTGAATTTTTCAAGGCAAGTATAGGGTGAAAAGATAAGAACGAGAGCGAAAGGGACAGGAGAAAGCTTTGAATACAGGGAATCATTGATAATTAAGCAAACAACATAAAAGATAATGAACATAGATTTACAATATGCAAGTGGTACAAAAACCACTTAGGGTTCATGAATACACACCTTTACATTACAAAGGCACTATAAGCGCTCGTGGTCAATCTATTCTAGCGAACACCAGCTGCTCTTCTAACTGCTAAGAAACGAAATTTTGAAACTGGGCAAGAAAGAGCAGTAAACATTTTGCAAAAACAAAACTTAAGCGAAAATAAACTAAGATCGATAAGGTAGCAACAAGAGAGGAAAACACAGCAATATCCTTATAATTTTTGTAAAACCCTTTTTATGGCTTAAAGTAAATTTTGCGATAGAATCGCTTCCTAGTTTACCTTAGGTCTTATCCTACGGTCAAAGAGTCTGCTCTAATACCACTTCTTGTAACGCCCCCGTTTCCAGGGGCGCGTACGGACACGGCCCTTCGCAACTATTCACGCATGAACAGTTATGAAATGTCGCGCAAGAGTATACCATTGCATGCTTACAACAAAAGTCCAGCATATATTTAACATATGGAATAACATCCAGTTTTGACAGCGGGGCGTGTAAGCCCAAAGTATAATTTACATTACAAAAACTCCAAGATCCGCTTGAGCGCGGCGAAGACCTAAAGCCACGGGTCCTCGTCGAGGAAGAGATCCTCTGGGACTTCCTCAACAGGAGACCTCACCTTCGTCTTGATCCTCTAAAAGTAGATTAAGCAAGCCGTGAGCCTAACAACTGCTCAAAGAAGCCCCAAAGGGACTCTATCTTACTACATGCGGAATCACAATGAAGGGAGTATACTTGGTTTATTACTTTGAGTGGATGCAGTTTTATTTATAAATATTTTAATAACACGGACCCAAAACTACTTCTCAAGAGCTCGGGGTTTTCATCGAAAATTAATTAACCAACTAATCAAGTTAAAGCATGTACAAAACTACTTGAGCTTTGCTACTGGAATCACCCAAGTGACACGACTCCAAGATGCAGGAAGCACGGCGTATTCGAATACCATTTATTTGACTCTGCGAGTTTGCTCGACTTTACCCACACGATCCCTTAACCCTCATGGTGAGTTAAGGAAGCCCGGTCGTTTCAACTGCTCAATTCTTTATATAGGCTCTACAGGTAGAGAATTCACTCTGTCCGGCTCACACATACACACACACAAGGAGGGGGAACAAGCGTCCGCTTCGAGTGAATTTTACCGTTGTTAGGCACCCGCAGCACGGCCTGCCTAACCTAATTACTCAAACACCTACTTCTCAACACCCGTAGAGTTTCAATCGAGTTGAGCAGCTATTAAACCAGTGTTGACAAGTCAACTCCTGTGGTTGAGCGACTACCATGTCATTTGCTCGCGTCGAGTGCGGTCCTATATTTTTCCCCAGTCCGCAACCCTGGTCAGTCCACGACCTTACAACCCAAGGTAAGAAGCGGGCGAAAACCGTCTGGCGGCGCACCACAGCCCCCCCTTACCCTATCTTGTACGTCGACATACTCCGCCCTAGGGCACGGCATCCCATACTACCCTGCCCTAGATTTGGGTTTT
Source organism: Dendrocalamus sinicus (assembly GCA_036346575.1). NCBI lineage: Eukaryota > Viridiplantae > Streptophyta > Magnoliopsida > Poales > Poaceae > Dendrocalamus > Dendrocalamus sinicus. Next base: position 377,819 of record CM070652.1, read on the forward strand.
CTAAAGTCTATTGGCCCGCAGCCACAACCTTATTAGTGTAAGACTTTGCATGATAATAACAACCTACAATTATTTTAGATTAACAGATAATTATTTCTAGGGTTACAAAGGCATGGGTACAAGTTTAACATGGCATTTGTCGGTGGTAGGTTTAACTATATAACATGTCATTCTAAACATTTTATTTTATTTTAAACTAACATTTCAAAACTAGCTCAATGCAAATAACATAATAGCATAATAAAACATCATGGGTTACAATATGATCAAAGGATTTGAGACTTGCTGTTGATTTGGATGATCTCGGCTAGCTCGAACGAAGAAGCTCCTGGATCCTGTGACTGCACTGGAACCTCCGAAATCTCTGACACTAGCGCAAACACGTAAAATAAGTAAATCCAGCTTGAGACTAATCAAGCGAGGAAAAATAAACTATTTAAAAAGGAGTAAAATGCATAAATCTCCAAGTAGGGAATTTCAGAAATTTATCTGGGATGAACTTGGGGGAGTGGAGACCAAAAATGGGTCCAGGATATTATTCGGAGCAAAGTGGTGAAATTTGGGAATTTTTGGGATTTTCTGTGATTTTCTAGGATTTATTTGGATTTTTCTGGATTTTGGAAATTAGAAAATTGCTGGAAAATAGTTGGAACAGTAACGGGCTCAGCCCGAGTGAACAGTGCGGCCCGGCCTATCCTTCCGCGCGGGAAAATCGGCCGGCGGCCCGGTCCGCTCGCGCTCGGCCGAAGCGGCCGCGCCCACGCTGCGGCGGCCAGCCTTGCGCAGCGCCGCCACGCCCGCCCGTCACGCGACGCGCGTCTCGGTTGGCGACCGGATGGGGGTGGAACGAGTGGACGCGATGCGGAGCGAGAGATCCGGCGGCTGCGACGCAAGAGGCGGCGCGGCGCGGTATGAAATGATCCAACGCCCGACGGATAATCGACAACGATCGACGGTTGGCGTCGTCGTCTTCCTCCCGACCTCGGCCGGCGGCAAAACAGAGCCCGCCGCCAGCGGTGGCCTGGGGAGGGCAGATCTGCTCGCGAGCTGTGGCTAACACCAAAAGAAGCGGTCGGCAGTGGTGTTTCCATTTTGGGCTATTGCAAGCGCTGCGGGATGAGTGAGGAGTGTCGCGGGCAGTGGAGAAGGCAGTGGCATCCACGGCGGCGATCAAGGATTCTAGAGAAGCTTGAGCTAATTGGGCTGCTATTTAACCATCTTTAGAGCCTAAAGATCATATTGGAGGGGTCATGGCTCGGGAATAACCGGTGAGCTAGTTACGGTGAGGCCCGAGCGACCTACGGCGATCGTCGCGCTAAGCTTATAATCAAATGCTCTTGAGCAATTGATCGTACCATGATGATTAGCATATACTAAAGGCTATACCGGTGCAAGGAATTGAAATATGGTAGACGGAATCAAGAGTTAGGGTTAGGGTTCACCGGGCTGTGGGCGCGACATGCGGCGCAGAGGCGATGAAAGCTCGATTAATCGAGGGAGGAGGTTTGTGAGGGTACTAGGAGGCTTAAGGTCACTGTAATTGGGTTTTATAGCCGGTGTAAGTCGGTTTCCTTGCGGGGATATTTGCGCCGCTTCGGGCTACGTTAGCGAAGAGATGAGAGGCATTAATGGGCCGCAGAGCTTGTGAGAGGGAGGTGGCGAGTCTCTCTGCTAGCTTGTACGGTTGATTGACTCCCTGTGAGAAGAATTCGCGAGAAGGGAGAAGAATGCAGTGGCGGGAGAAAGTTGGACACGGCACCGCTGCCTCGCGCGAGAAGATGAGCAGGGAGATGGGGCTGGCAAGTGGGGTCCGCGGCGTGGAGATAAGGCCGGGAGGGAGGGGGCGGCGCTAAGCTTCCTTGCGCGGGAGGGAACGGCGTCCAGCGTCGGCAGGAGCGAGGGAAGGCGCTGCGCGCGGCGACGCCCGGGAGAGATGAAGGCGCCAGGGAGAAAAGACGTCAGGGAGAGGAGAAGACGCCCAGCCAAAATAGGAAAGCGGGAAATCACTGAAATTTCCGAATTGGGCAAGAATTCAAATGCAAACTAAATTTTGCAAAAATTTGTATTTTGAACTTTTTCTGAGGTGTTTCAATGCAAAACCGCATTATTTACAATAGGGGGAACGATGGAGGACCCCGCGGAGTCCAGCGATGCTCCTCTGGCAATGATCTACACAGAGGGAACAACAGACTTCGGTGGAGCTATTCGCTTTTTCCTATTCGTTTTGTTTGTCTTCTTTTTCTTGATCACAATCGTGGACGGGCAGCATGACCTGACCGAGGGAGGGCTCGCTGGACACCTTGAGGACTCCGGTGGTGGAGATGCACAAGAGGCTCCAACGGGCCACGCGGTGGTGCACGCCTTGCCTCGCGCGAGGTCGCTTCATGCGCCAAGTTCACGACATAGCAGCTAGGTGCGAGCACATGCCTCTTCTTTTTAGTTTTAGTCTTTGATTTCTGAACTGTTCTCATGAGAAATAGTACGAAGCAACAAAAACAGTAAATGTCCATGCATAACAATATTGAGTTGAATGAATTGATGCCACGTTGCCATTGGCTTGTGATCGAGCGAAATGGGTAGGAACTTTCGTCGTCGGCGTGGTGGTCACGGAGAGTTGCCCTGCCTGCCTGACTGGGACAATGCTCTCGATTTCTTCTCGATGCACCACGTGCTCTGAGACCTTCAAGAAAGAGCGGTAGGGCCACTAGTACTACACCATTACTCCATTGAACTACTCATCATATAGCGATCGATCATGATTCATCGCATCGCATGGTCCCATGATCAGCGGATAAGAACAGTGAGCACCAAGACTTTCTTTTCCTGTCCAGTGTAAAGTGGTAGTTACTAGTTCATCCGTTTCATAAATATGTAGCCAGCCGCCCATGAGCTAGCTAGCTACCGTAGTTCTTGCTCGAGCCACGCGCGCACCAACTCCGGCAATTTTGGTTGTGCGAGTGGGCATTTTATATACGGCTACTGCTCGTATACTACCATTCATTTATATATGGTGCATATCAGTTAACTATGGCGATCGAGAGTGGTCGCCCCATGTCATGATCCATACGTGCACCTCCGCTCTTATCCTTACCAACATATCAGGTCATGCAACCCCACCCGTTTCGGCTGTGTGGTTCCAAAGGAATGGTCTGTTTCTTCTCACTTTATAGTTTATTATTTCTCTTAAACAAACAAATAAATAAGATATTTTTTCACTACCATTTTGAAATAAATTATTAGAACAACCATTTCGAAGCAGATTATTGACATTTGATTCGTTATTCGTTCACACAAATGCTCACACTAAAGCTAAAAAATCATATGTGGTAGCCCATAAGAACCCATTCAATCAAACGTAATCGAAATCAGGCGGGGGGCAGGGGACATAGGCGGACGACGGCTCAGGGGAGGAGGGGCAGCGCGGCCGCTGGCAGATCGAGGGAGGAGGGGCAGGCGAGGGCAGCGGCTCAGGGGGAGGAGGGGCGGAGCGGCCGCCTGTAGATTGGGGGGAGGAGGGGCGGAGGCGGGCGGTGGGTCTAGAGAGAGGGGGGGCGAAGGGGATGACTCGGGGGCGATTTGCAAATCCAACACGAGTGGCGGGCGGGTTTTTGCGAAAAGTGACGTATGTTTATATGGGACGTTGGATGGAGATCGGACAGCTGACATGAACTAAGTGCATGAGTGCACCGGGGGATGGTTGAGTGCACTGCTCAATACATACGTATGTACGTACGTACGTATGTGTGTGTATATGTGTATGTGTGTGCGCGCGCAATAATGCCCAAAGTATTTTTACTAGAATAATGCTCCTATTTGTTATTGGTATATATTGTACAAGAGGGGTGGCAGGCAGGGGACGGGTCTGTGGGAGTGGTGAAGGTGGAGGACTAGAAGGGATGATTAGAGAGGACCAGAGCCTGGAGGAGGAGCGGCGGTCAACAATGGGTTAGGTGGTTGAGTAGGGCCTAGATAGGGCCGAGGGCGAGCTACGGTTTATGATCTGCACTACGCCTCTGGTAATTTTTAGCCCCTTTAAAAATAAAGGCTCCTTGATCTCTAATTCAAATATTAAAAACTTAAATAATAGTTAGGAAGAAAATATCTAGATGATATCTAGACACTTCCGAGTATGGTAGTAAGAGGTACTAGCTACTCATCCGGCCGGCCGGCCGGCTATAAATATTGACGTGCGTGAGGAAGCCACAAGCAAGATACCCACACCGAAAATGGCGAGAAGCGGTAGGTACTCTACTCGTGCAGTGGCCATCCTGCTGGTCTCCACCCTCGCCGTGCTGCTCTCCCCAAGTCCAACGCTCTCTCTTCCTTTGCTCACTGTCACCGGCGATGCCGTCCTCTCCCCCGACTTCCACGTAGCGTCGTGCCCGCAGCTGGAGAACATCGTGCGCTCGGCCGTGCAGGCCGCTCTCCAGAGGGAGATCGCCCTCGCCGCCGGCCTCCTCCGCATCTTCTTCCACGACTGCTTCCCACAGGTAACTAATTTCACCTGATTGCTTCTAGGAACTAACTGATTACGGACCGACTAGCCTAAACCAAACCAACTCGACGGTGCTGTTGTACTTACAGGGCTGCGACGCGTCTGTCCTCCTCAAGGGCACCAACACGGAGCAGACCATGGGGCCCAACACGACGCTTCAGCCGAGGGCGATGCAGCTCATCGAGGACATCCGCGCCAAGGTGCACGCCGCCTGTGGCCCCACCGTCTCCTGCGCCGACATCACCGCCCTCGCCACCCGCGACACCGTCGTCGCCTCCGGGGGCCCATCCTACGACGTGCCACAGGGCCAGCTCGACAGCTTCGCCCCTGCTTCCGAGAACGACGTCAACAACCTCCCCTCGCCGGCCACCGCCAGCGTCTCCGATCTCATGTCCGCCTTCGGAAGCAAGGGCCTCAGCGACCTCGCCGACCTCGTGGCGCTCTCCGGCGCACACACCGTCGGGAGGGCGCACTGCCCCTTCTTCGCGGACCGGTCCGGGCGGCAGGACGACACCTTCTCCAGGAAGCTGGCGGCCAACTGCAGCAAGGACCCGAACCGGCTGCAGAACCTGGACGTGCGCACGCCGGACTTGTTCGACAACAGCTACTACATCGACCTGACCTTCAACCAGGGGGTCTTCACCTCCGACATGGCGCTGATCAAGGACCGGAGCACGGCCCCGATCGTGAGGCAGTTCGCGCAGAGCAAGGACGCCTTCTTCGCCCAGTTCGCCAAGTCCATGGTCAAGCTCAGCCGCGCGCCGAGGCCCGCAGGGAACGTCGGCGAGATCCGGCGCAGCTGCTTCAGGCGCAACGGCCAGAGCGTCATCGACTCGGACGTCGACGCCGGCGAGGAGGAGGGGTTTGCGGCTTCTGCTTGAACGATCGAATGATAGTGATTGACGTAAGGTAATGCGGGACGTGCGTTAGCGTGCACGGCCGTACGTAGTCAAGTCAATCCCGGCCTGCCTGGCCTCCTATGTCGTCGACTTCAGCGCGTGTACCCATGCGCTGTGTTTCCTAGCTACTTTCGTTCGTGCAGCAATAAGACTTGAAGCTGGCGTTTCAGACTACGTACTCAAGAAGGGTATCCTGCACAGCATGGAACGCAGCTTCCCTGTCCCCCACTCCCTGTTGCCTTCAATCTGGACCCGTTCACAGCTGATCCAACGGCTAAGTTTTTATATTTTCACCATTTACCCATTTTCATCTCAAATTTAAAAATAAAATATATTAATTCTTAATAAATAATAAAAAATACAGGAAAAAAAAACTGCTACAGCCTTGTCATTTTTCTCTTTGCCCTCCGACCACCGTCGTCCTATGTCCCTCGCCGACGCCTTGCCTTCGACATCTACAGCGACTCGTGCCCTCAGCTAGAGAGGATCGTGCGCTTGGTCGTGCGGGCCACGCTTCAAAGGGAGATCTCCCTCGCCGTCGGCCTCCTCCGCATCTTCTCCCACTACTGCTTCCCTCAGGTACTCTTAATATATTAACTAATTCTTCAAAATTTATATTTGAAAAGATCACCAACAATGCTCATTGAGCCTTAATTTTCGACCATATTTGTAGGGCTGCGACACGTCCATCCTTCTGACAGGAGCCAACAGTGGGCTGCAGCTGCCGCTGAAACCTGACGCTGTAGCCGAGGGCACTGCAGCTCATCGAGGACATCAGCGCCCAGGTTCACGCCGCCTGCAGGCCCACCGTCTCCTGCACCGACATCACCACCCTTGCGATCCGTGACATTGTCGTCGCAGTACGGAAGCACGTCGACGTCCTACTACTTGTAGATTGATAGTAGTAGTACTGCTCCGTGTCGAACATGTATTTGAGATATAAATATATATTGTCAATATCTTGTAACTCTAATCATGAAAAGAAACTCCTAAGCGGAGCCGTCGTGATTTGGTTCCTAGGGACGTAAGCATTGCTGAACCTCGTTAACAAATATTCGTGTCTCTTGTGTGCTTTCGCGCTTGTTGTGATTATTCTCTTGTGCTACGGTTACCGCCGGTTTCAACAATTGGTATCAGAGCTCTATTGCGATAGTGTCATTGGGTGCCCAATTCGAAGTGAAGTTCGACGGAACATGGAACATTGGATTGTGGCGGACGAGGGCGGAGGATCTGTTAGCGCAGCGGGAATGTTCCAAGGTACTGTGTGAAGCAAAACCATATGGCATGGAGGATAATGATTGAGATGAGTTGAAGGAGCAGTCAATCGTGATCAAAAGGCTGTCTTGTAGATCAGGTCATGTATCACGTGATAGATATGGCCTCGTCGAAGGAAATCTAGGACAAGTTGAGAACTCACTTTGTGTCTGAAATAGAAACTATACAGGCTCAAGATGCAGGAGGGTTCTAATCTTGCACATCATGTCAATGCCTTCAATCAAGTGATCACTAACCTAGGGCATTTGGAGGTAAAGATTGAGGATGAAGGCAATGCGATAATTCTACAATGTTCATTGCCACCATTGTATGAACACTTGGTCATCACTTTGACATACGGGAAAGATACTATCAAGGTTGATGATGTCACCACAGCTTTGTTGGCGCATAATCAATGAAGGCAAAACACATAGAAGAGTTCTCATGATGATTGTTTGTTTGCAAAACGGAAAGCGTGGAAGGAAGAAAGAAAAGAATAAGTCCGAAAGGCATAAATCCAGATCAAAGTCAAGTAGCAGAAAGAATATCGAGTGTTACAAGTGCAAAGAGATGAGGGCATTATAAAAAAGATTGTCCAAAGTTGAAAGAACATAATAGTGCAAAGCGTGATGAGAGGACTGCGAATGTGGCTTGGAAAGATGACTCGGACATCAGATATGCGGATATTCTCTCAGTTTCAAATAGTCGGACAGCACATATGCGGATGTCTCAGCAGTAATTGATGAGGATATAATAATCCTCTAATTATTACATCATTATATTCTTCGAGTGTACCCCTTAACGATAAGGGATATATTTTACAGGGTAGTTGTAAGTCTTATTACAACTACTTCTTAATCGTATGTCTTTCTACAACCATATAGTCGTAAGTCTTACTGCGACTACTTCTTGGTCGTAAGTCTTTCTACGATCACCTAGTAGTAAGCCCTTCCTACGACCATCACATAGTAGTAAGTTCTTTTACGACTACGTAGTCATAAGTCTTTCACGACCATCTCGTGGTCGTGAAACTTCATGCGACTACTCAATCTTCAACTAGCTTGTTTACGACGACCTAATCGTGGGGTCATCTAACAAGACGGTTAAAACGTGCACTTATTCCCAATAGCCACATATGATCTCTCTCTGACAATAATCGTTGCACGGCGAATGAGCCACTATGTCTCTATAACAATAACTTTTGCCAAACAGTTATCTCCTGAAACATTGAGACGTCTTTTGGTGCAGGACAACAGCCATCGCTTTGTTAACTATATAAAGGTTAACGCCAAGAGATCGGAGGAGATCGAAACATATTGGATGAGGAGATAGTGCTATGCAGTTCACATTACTCTCTGTTGTAATAATTTCCCTGAGCAATAGTCACATAAGACGTATGGCTATTATTCTCCCAAGAGAAGGCCCAAAACTGTATAAAAATTCATATGTCTCTACTTTACACGTTCATACACCGTGTTTTCTAGAGTTCCCTGAATCCAAACAAATCATACGTAAGATCAATATTAAAACATCGAAGGTAATTAATGAAGAAAGAATAGGGGTATACAGCTACATGAATTCATACATAATGGAGAGTGGTTACGTTTGTAAGAACCCCAACAATTTATTATACTTAATGATTTTCTTCCATCAAGGTCATACTTCAATTATGTTTCTGAAGTTGGATTTTCTTTAAAGTTTTTATTGTCATTTCCAATATTTATGATATCCTAAAATCTAAATAACCTAGAAGATATATAAATATATTCTCAAATATCTAAGTTATATTATTTCATACTACAAACTTGGAACAAATCTGATCACACAAATACGCGAGCTAATGTGCTAGTTTATCATAAAAACACTTTCATTTTTTTTTTGAAACGGAGGGAGAGCACCCACTTCTTTTATGGAATGAATACCAAGTAATAGTTCTCGCACATACACCAAACAAAACACAAAGGGATAAACGTTCTGACCAACCTAAACATCAAAAATACTTTTATACTATTTTATTTTAATAATTTTACCAATAAATAATTTATAAAAAGTAACAATTGTATTGAAGGCCATATCAATATCTAAAACGACAAGTAAACGGATTTCTTTTTTCAGCTTCTAAAAGTTGTTTTTGAGTTTTTTTTAATAGTAACTAGCTTTGAAGTGTATTATTAAGATCGAATCTACAAGCTGATTATAGTACACAATATAGCGATATCATATTTATCGGTTAGAACCACATACGAGTTTATCTTATTTCGTACTTTCTCATATAAAAAATCAAAAATCATAAGTCACAGTTATAAATCATAAGCTAAAGCCAAAAAACAGGCTCAACAATAAAAGAGGCAATACTCTTTACTAATTAAGCCCGAGTGATCCTGGACTTCTGGTTAATCTTCTACCCCTATTCGAAAGCATGGTCCATCGGTATGCTATTCGGATTCCACATATGTAACAGTAATTTAGTAGTTCGTGTATTCAACACTCGTACAGTACTTTAGTGGACCAAAGCACATGCGTTCATGCAAAAGTGTCTCCATGCAACGCAGCTTGACTTTTGGGTCCGAACGCACTCATCCTGGCTGACTTTTGGGCCACGTGTTCGGCGAAATTTTACGAGTTTTGCCTTGCAAGTGGAAGACATCATCCGGAAGACGCTCCCTAAAACATGGATTCCTGGCCACCAAAATTAGAGCTGGCTGCCAATGCTGTTGTTGAGAAACCTGGCCAGGCCAGCAGCCCTGGTCTATTATAGGCACTCCATCATTGGCTATAAATAAAAAAAAACTCGATCTGCGGGGAGAAAAATCCCCCTGGGTATTGCTTAAGAAGGTCTTCTCACGCAGACCGAGAAAACCCTCGAACCCCTACTCCACCCTTACACCGGGAACCAACGCCCGACCTTGTGAGACGACCAGCGGATCCTTTGGATCAACGCCATGGCGGGTTCTTGACCGTGTGCTTTGGTGTGGTAGCAGGCGAGGGGATTTTTCCCCCAAGCCTGATCGTTGGCTATAAATAGAGAGTTGTACCAGTATATTTTGTACACCTGATCAATTGAAAGCAATAAAGAAATATCAGGAGTTCTCTCTACCTCTCTGTGTTCAATCTATTATTCTATCTTCTGTGATTGATTCGTTTTATTCTAAGCAGAGGAATCGATCGGATTGGTCGTCAGCGACGATTCCTCAACAGCTATTAGGTCCTCTTCCAATCCAAATATTAATCGTTAGTTAGTTTGCTATCAAAATTTAGGGGTTGGTTGGTTCGCAGCCCTCAAAAACCTTATCAAATTTTACTAATACCAACAAGATTCATCTAGCATTTAGATCACTACCAATATTTTGCATGCCCATGAAAATTTAACAGGGTGTAGTACAAATCTTGCCAACACCAGCGCGTTTTACGGGCGACGAAAGAGCTTGCCAAAATCTGGCAGAGCTGCAGCTCATTGCCCCGATGACGTGGCAGCTTGGGTTGGTTGCATTAAAAGCTTTAATGGTTTGATTAACAAACTTCAAACGGTGATATTTTCTAAACCGGGTATCCAACTAACACTGCTTAAACCATTGTATTACTCGTGACGAGATCCACAAATCAAGATCGACTAGATTCCCTGGCCATCGCTTTGGCTCTTCGCTTTTCAGTGAATTAGACCCAGTTTGGATCCTTTCATAAAGTTTAGATCTAAAGTCTTCAAACAGGTGGTTTAAAGTTAGATCATAACTTTACCTAACCCGTAAAAAACACTTTAGACCATTAGTCCACCAAAGTGAACTAAAGTGGTCTAAAGTTTTGGGTTCTTAGGCACAAAGACGTGTTTACTCATGCATGTTGGTCTCTCACCTCCCATTTAATGGTTGACGCACGAAACGAGGAGAGGTAGTATGGTCTTTTTGAAACTTTAGTCCTATCCATTAGTACAGGATCCAAACAGAACCTTCGACTAAAATTTAGTGGCTAAAGTTTAGCCAACTAAAGTTTAGTCCAAAACTTTAGACAACTAAACTTTAGACTATGAGATCCAAACAGAGCCTTAATAGCTTCTTGTTGAATAAATCGACATCGTTATACTCTTTCATGGTCTTGTCTAACATCATTCATGCTATCCTTGTTTTAACTTTTATTTTTATTAACAATTTCAGTTGATTTTATTGGAGTTCATATACAAATCAAATTGCTAATTTTATTTAATTTATATTTAATTTTAGTTATTTAGGAATTTTACTTTGCAGTTGTATATTTAGTTTTTACTAAAAAAATTTCAGTTATTTTTGTTGAAATTTGTACACAAATTCAATTGCTAATTTTGGTTTAGTTTTTTTTACTAAGAATTATAGTTATTTTGGGATTTCACTGGAATTCGTGTCAAAATCAAATTGCTAATTTCGTAAAAGTGTCTTGTGCAGTGTCACTATCGTGACACAACGCGGTGACGCCGCCGCCGCCGACCTCTCCTTCATCGTCGGTGATATATCCCCCACCCCACCCCTCTCTTCCTTGATGCTTGGATGTGAAATTATGAATTGTTAGATGGCTAAGGTTTCGGCCATGTAAATCTTGCTGCTTGTGCGTGTGAAAATTAATTATTGATGGCTTAATTAGTTCTTGTGATTATTGATGGATGCCTAAGGTTTCGGTTCTTGTTGAAATTCATGTTTTATTGCAGCATAAAGACATAGCTGCTAATCGACTAGACATATGCGACCACGACTTACGACCGCATGCCTACAACCATGGCATACGACCATGGTTTACGACCACGATATACCAAAGCAACATCACATACAACCTAAACAATGAGCCACCAAAAACATGGCGCCAATCATGAATAGACTGTTTTGGTTCATCTGCATTCTCTGGCACCAATCATGATAGGCCTACTATGGCTCATCTGCATTCTCTAATTACGTTGTTTTATAGCGTAATTAGATAATGTTGATGAACTAAAAGATACCCATTTATGATATCGTATAGACTATCATAGACTGTTCATAATAAAAACCATATGTGATAACTGTTATCACAAACGGTTCAAAAATCGTCTGTAATGCCCTTAGAGTATTACTGACCCATAAGCACAGACGGTTCAGGAAACCGTCTGTGGTGACATTTTTGAACCGTCTAGCAGTGATCGAACAAAATACGAAAATGGTGAATATAATTTGCTCGTGGGCAGAGAATAGCTAAGGTGGTTCTAGATATACTTTCACATATCACAACAAGAAAGAACGCCAAGGAAATTAAACAAAAAATTCTCAGATCACGAAATCACTTGGTGAGGGCAAAAACAAGCAAACCCGAGTTTCTTCCTGAACTTGCTATCAAAGTGTCTAGATGGATGGAGGTTAATTTTCAGAAACTATCTCCATCTCTTATACATCCTAGGCACAATAAGTTCAAGAATAGGGAAGAGAAGAGGAAAACCAACCAAGATAAGTGCAAATCAATCAACACAAGAGATAGTTATATAGATGAACAAAGATTAATATATTGCAACTTGAGGAAGAAAATTATACAGTTATTCTACCTTGGAGGACAAAGAGCACACTACAACACTATTATCTCAAATCCTAATCCTAACACATGTGAACGCTTAGTGAGAATGGTTAGATGATTAACTACAAGTTTTATCCTAACTCGTTAAATAGATAGGCTAATTAGCCATATCTAACCCTTAATAGATACTATCTACTTAGCGCAATGGGGAAACACAATAACCCCACACACATGGGTTTTAACTCATACATCACACTTATACACACTTTCAAAACGCATAAGCCCGAATCTAGTAAGTCCTTAGATTTGATCTATCTTGATATTCTCAGCTTTTCCTTAACCTAAACTACTTTTCCAGGTGACTCTCATGCGCCACAGTTTTACTTCAAGATAGTTTTTTGGTATTTTAGTTAAACTAAAAAAATACTCTTTCTTGATCCGATCATCTCCTTGCATTGCAAGCAATTGCCACATGTAATTGCACCACTGCCTTGCCACACATTGCCAAATCTCTTATGTTTTGGTTTCATCGGACGACGCCTCAATTGGACCAACTTGAGTTACATGATGCAACCCGCCGTTTGAATTTTCCTTCAATATTTATCACCTTTCTCATGCCATACTTGAGCTCACCACCTTACCCGGCATTCTCGATCGTTTTGGGTCTCGGCTCCGCCATGAGCGTAGCTCCAATCCTTACCGTTGACTATGGTTGACTCCAAATGACCCTACACATTTAAAGACAAAAAAATCGTTTCTGAACATAAATTTTTCATAACTTGACCTATATTGATAGTAACACGTCTCATATAACATATATCCACTAACTCAAGTCAAAGAAAATCATTTCACCACTCAAATATACAAATAAAAAATCCTGCCCAAAGGTTCACAGGCCAGCAGACCGCTACCGTGATCCGGTCAGACCGAAGTCCATTTCCGGTTGGACCGTCAGGATGCTTCGGGATAATTCAACTGAACGATTCGGACAATCACTAACAAGACATGCATGCTGACCAATTAATGCTTGACAGACAGTAACTAGTACATAAATCAAGTACATGAATAGTGGTTCAAGATTCGTGGCTTTCAATTGCATGAGATCATGTGCATGCGTATATGGCATCCATGCTACTCAAGAACATGTAGAACATAAACTACATGCAAGGTATCCTGTTACTGTATAGCCAACTTACAAACAGTTTCAAAAATCCAACAAAATTGTAATTCAAAATTTTGACTTTCCCAAATTACCTAGCACTAACTGAACGTGTGATGCATGCGAAGATACCTAGCTAGCTAGCTGCTAATGGAAGCCCGATTTAGTGGGGTGAACATCAAGATGCTAGCCTGAACGCACTCTCTTTTCTTTTGGTATTGACGTGTTAATTTAGAAAATGTCAGCAAATACATCAATGAAACTAAAAGATCAAATTTGTTGTATATAGGCTAATCTAGAGGGCCCGATTGTATGTACACTTTATGTAAATAAAAGCCTATTAGTAATGAACTGTGTTCACATATATAAATCTATAGCATCTTTTTTAATTTTGACTCCTAGTATTTTCTCCCTAAAATAATCTATCCTAAAATTGAAAAATACGACAGATGACATATATATCACCTGTTGTGTTACCTAGCTCAACAAAAGCTAGACATACAAAAGCTAGACATACGGTCTAATAATAGATATGAACACAGAACACGCAATGGCGCAATGCTGCCGAGCTTAGCTCGGTCGTAGCATGGCAGCAGCCCGCGGCGCAGCAAACAGGCTACTCGGTGCATGCATGCATTGCAATATTGCAATGCAACCACTCAGACGCGGTAGAATAATAGCCGCAATAAACCTTTGCAGATATGGTTCCCAATCTGGAGAATTTTTAGTTTCTCGTGTACCTCCGCCGCTATTATTACAGATCAATTTACCCGAAGTCAACGAGCAAACATAAATCTTGTACCCGTTTGGGCCAGAAATTTCATGTACCTACGCCGTTGGCTTATTCCGAGCCATATAAGGAAGTTATTATCTGAAGGAGTTGATAATTTCATATTATAATCTCACTTGTATCACTAATATATCATAGAAATTTGTTACTAAAATTCATTCCGTGTAGCGCAACAAAAATAATAGAAGTCAACACACACGCTTTTAACTATATCGTTCGTCTCCGTCAACTATACAAGCATGCATTTATTGTTCAAATGAGCTGAAAATTTCACACAAGATTTTCACTTGAACCGCTTACGTGCCATGCAAATTCGTGGCTGAAGTTCATTCTGTACCGCGCAACAAAAAATTGTGGAAGGAAGGATATACACTTTTGTCTACGTCGTCTACCTATTTCAACCTATACAATGGAGTAGTTGTTATTCAAATGAGTTGGTAATTTCACGTTGTAATCCCACTTGCACTTTTATCGTGTTATAGGAATTCGCCGCTGGAATTCATTCTGTAATGTGCAACAAAAATAATGGAAGTCAACACATGCCCTTTTGCATATGCCGTTCGCCTTCATCAACCATACAAGTGAGCATTTATTGTCCAAATGAACTAAAAATTTCACACAAGACTTTCACCTGAACCGCTTACATGCCATACAAATTCGCCGTTGGAGTTCATTTGTACCGGGCAACAAAAATCGTAGAAGGCAGAACATGCACTTTTGCCTATGCTGTCTACCTATTCAATATATACAATAGAGCAGTTGTTATCCAAATAAGCTAATAATTCTATATTTGTAATCCCACATGCATCGCTAATGTGCCATAGAAATTCGCTACTGGGTTGAAAAGTGGATTTCCCCTTTTCCTTATTCTACGGAGACGACTACGAGGATCAAACAACTGAATCTAACCGATAGTTCATACCAATGCGTAAATAAAAGTTAATGGAAGTACTGCTAAGTAAATAATTAAAAAATATAGGTTCAACATGATCAAAAACATGTGCCTTGCCTCCTTTCTGTTGTTATCAATCTTCTCTACCGGTTTCAAGCTTACTTCATTTGCTTTTGCAGCCCTTCGGTTAGCCAACTCGCTTGGTCCGTGATTGAAGGCGTGATTGAAGTCGCGGCCGAACCGTGGTCGAGGGAGTGGTCGAAGCCACAATGATTCAGTTGGTACTCGGAGGAGTACTGTTGTGGTCGATAGTTATAGCTACAGTGGTCGATGGTCGGTAGTCATAGCTACTATGATCGATGGTCGATAGTCATAGCTACAGTAGTCAAATGGTCGGTAGTCGTGACTGCTGTGGTCAATGGTCGGTAGTCGTAGCTGCTGTGGTCGATTGTCGGTAGTTGTAGCTACTGTGGTCGATGGTCGGTAGTCATAGCTACTGTGATTGATGGTCGGTTGTCGTAGCTACAGTTGACAATCGGTGTTGGAAGACCTACGAGGTCGGAGATGCAGTTGAGGTGCTGTGGTCGATAAGCCTTAGTCAGTAATGTGGTCGACAAGGCGCAGTCGAAGCTGTGGTTAAAGGAGCAGTACAAGCCGCGGTCGAAGCAGCGGTGTGCTGTAGCAGTCGTGTGCGCTGGTTATAGTCGAAGCCATGGTCGATGCTGTGGTTGAAGCCACGGTCATAGCTACAATAAGACGGTCGGTGATCAAAGACCTGTGTGGTCGGTGAAGCGGTCGAAGGGAAGCCGTGATCGAGCAGCCGTGGTCGTGAGGTGTGGTTGAGGACACCGTGGTCGAAGGCGTGGTCAAAGCTATGGTCAAGCTGCAGTTGGAAGACTCGAAGCCTGTGGTTGTGGTCGTTGGTGCCTATGTGTGGAGTCGAAGTACATGATCACGGTCGTAGCAGCGAGGAGTACTGTAGCGGCCGTGTGCGGCTGGTCTCTATAGTTGTTGTTGGTCTCTGTAGCAGTTGTCAGCACACTGCGCGGTGTGGGCAAGTAGCAGAGCAACGTGGGCAGACGGCGCTGTAGTTGAGGCCAGAAAAGCCGTCAGAGTTGTAGCAGTAGTGGGTGCGTGCATAAGATGGTGTAACCGTATATACGTGAGACCTATTTAAGACATGTAAATCTGTAGCGCTCATAAGAGTTTGAGGAAATAGAGTGAATAGAAGAAGAAGACATGTGTCACTGGAAGAAAAAAAGTTCCCTTCTGTATTTTTGCGCGTCCTTTTTCCACTCGTGTAGATTTCTTTTCCTTGTCTGGGCCAACACGCGCGGCGCATGCCGTCATAAGAGCATTTCTTCCGCGTGTGCTCGACGCTCCGCAGCCACCTTCCTCTTCTCATCTTCATCTCTTGGTTCTCCTCTCGTCACACTGCCATTGACAATGCAAGAACAAGACACTCAAATCATAGGCGTTGGATGCTTCTTGGATGGGACATATTGGCACGTGATACTGCTTAAATTGCGGTGTAAGTGCCAGACCAGGTGCATCGTTTTCATTCGCCGATCCATGCATGTGTGTCTAAATTGGTTGTAGCTAAGGTTTGCGCTTTCTTTTTCCTTCTTGGTAGGATTCAAAGCTAGCAGATGACCATGTGGAATTTGGTACTTTGCAAAGTGCAGACACAGCGAATTCTCACGCGCGTCGTTTGTCTAGCTACTGGGGTGCGTTCTTTTCTTGGTGCGATTAATAGTTTATGGCTACGATTTTTAACTCTAACATGAACGTTTGTAAAAATATACTAAATATCGATAAGTCGCTTTGAAAAAACTATCATGTTAAACTGCTTTAGAACGGTGATAAAGAAATTATTCTATTTATTTATTTAGAAGAAGTCCTAAGTTATAAGGTACAAGCTAAAACAAATGGGTTGTTTATTTGTTTGTTCCTTCGCTTATTTATGTTGGTCAACTCTTAATTTGTACGTACCTCTGCCTTTCTCTCTCCACTAATTGTTGGAATTACATTAATTAGTATATAGCTCGTTGTCTCGCAATATAAGTCCTTATTTTTTTAAAAAAACGTTGTGCCATAATATAAATTAATTACAGAGACTAAATATATAGCTATTACAATATTTGTACTATATGTCTCTACTTTAATACTAAAAAAATAAGTGACTAATTGTAATATATCATTTAATAGGAGATATGCATAATCCAATTATATTAACTTTTTTAAAATTTAATATATTTTTAGTCTGTATCTATAATGGGTTTTACATAAGAGAGGAAGTAGTTTTGTATGTAACGCGCGTTATCGTTTAGCGTACATTAGTACCGGCTAGTGTGTATTGATCGATTTTTTTAGCTGGAGCACTTGTTAATTTATGCTCGTGCGTGTGCGTGTGTATATATATAATATACAGCACACACGAGTGCACGTTTGATTCGACGGCACTATAATACTATATATGATGTAGTACTCGATCGGCGCGCATTAGAGATGCGTACGGAAAGACGAGGTGCAAGAGACACGCGTGCGCGTCCAGATTAAAGAGGACGACCGAATAAACAAAGCTAATGCGACCGTTGAACGCGCGTTTTTGATAGATTTCCAAGTCGTGATGAACGAGAAATTCATGGGCGAACATGCACCAGGCCGGCCGGCCGGGCATAAATCTTTATCAAACCAGTCGTCGATTCGATCGATCGAGTGCTAAAGCTTGCAAACGAGCTAGGGTACATTTTGCATCGGCTCTTCATTTGTGAAATTTGGACGTTTTTGGCACTGTAGTCATCAAAAATTCCAAAAATAACGTCGATGAGAACAAATTTTCAAATCTAACCCCCTGCCGACCGCACCACTGACACGTGTCGCCTCCCCGTTTAATGGTGCGGTCGGGGAGCGCACGACTCCGGAGTGGTGCGGTCCCCGACCGCACCATTAAACAGGGAGGCGACACGTGTCAATGGTGCGGTCGGGGAGCGCACGACACCGGAGTGGTGCACCGCACCTTTAAACCGGGAGGCATTGACACGTGTCGCCTCCCCGTTTAATGGTGCGGTCGGCAGGGGGTTAGATTTGGAAATTTGTTATCACCGGCGTCATTTTTGGAATTTCCGGCGACTACAGTGCCAAAAACGTCCAAATTTCTTCATTTGTCTTGTGCATGTAAGTGGAGATGTGTCATACTGCGCCGCATCGAGCGCCCTGGAAAGATGATATGTAGGCTTTTTTTGGGTTGTGGTGTATAGGTTATAAGCTTAAATCTTTAAATTTTGGTTGTTTATAAGTGGTAGTACGCAGAGAGAAATAGTTGTATGTGATTTTGATCGATACAACTAAACTCGGTATATTTATTACTACAATCCTTATATTGATACCGTCTTAAAAAAAACACATCATCTAAAAGCCACCATTGAAAAACCAATTACTGTAATTCATATAAACATGAGTCAACTGGAAGTCCAAACGAACTCAGCCAATGATGCTGCTGCTGCTGCTTGAGAAATGGGGAGAGGTAGGAGTGTTTGCAGAATCAGACGCAGAAACAGAGACAAGTTAAAGGAGGCCAAATGCACATGCGTGCATGCCTATATATGTATTCCCTCTCTCCTCTCCTCCCGCGACTCGCTCCGTCGCCCAGCTGCCTGCCTATATATACACTCATCGATCTTCCACCTCCTCGCTCGCCCACCTATCGTCCCCAGCCCCAAACAAGGTACAATTCGATCGACGGAACCCGGCCGGCCAATTAACGTACGTACAATGGGGGCCGGGGAGGTGGTGGAGGGGATCAGGCCGGTCGCCGCCATGGTGCTCGTCCAGGTCATCTTCGCCGGCGTCAACATCTTCTACAAGCTCGCCGTCTGCGACGGCATGGACATGAGGGTGCTCGTCGCCTACCGCTACCTCTTCGCATCCGCCGTCCTCGCGCCGCTCGCCTACTTCTTCGAGAGGTCCGTGCCATCCCATACGTCGTCCCTTCAATTCGATCGTTACTGGCTAGCTACCACTACTCCTATACGCGCATGCATGCTTAATTCAAGTCCCCTTTGAACAGTATTCATCAATTGAATTTTGTTTTTCTACCGATTCATTTACGTATCCTGCTTTTTTTTTTTTTGCGTTAGCATGCTCCATCTCCTCTATCTCTCTCTGTGCATCTTGTTTTGTGTTTTACGGTCATCTCTGTGCATATATATATAGGAAAATTACGTAAGGCACCATGGTGCCTAGGCACCCACATCCGATACACGTGTATTATTGATATTTTTTTTGAGTTTGGGTATGAAAATGTTTTATACCCTTGATATATTTATGGTAAGTAAGTTTTGAACTCAGTTCAAACTAGTTTGAACTACTTTTGAGTTCAATGCGACTACAGTGAGTATATACCATAAAAATAGTTCAAACTAATTAAACTGAAGTTGAATTTAATTTTTTTGAGTTTGACATCTCAAATATACTTTTTATGGGTATATGAAGATACCCATATCAAACGTTACTTAATCTCAAAGCAAATCAATGTGTATTGATATTGGTGCCTAGGCACCATGGTGCATGAAACACTGTCCTATATATATATATATATATATATATATATATATATATATATATATATATATATATATATATATATATATATATATATATATATATATATATATATATATATATATATATATATATATATATATATATATATATATATATATATAGGAAAATTACATAAGGCACCATGGTGCCTAGGCACCAACATCCGATACACGTGTCTGAGTGATAATTTTTTGAGTTTGGGTATGAAAATGTTTTATACTCTTGATATATTTATGGTAAGTAAGTTTTGAACTCAGTTCAAACTAGTTTGAACTACTTTTGAGTTCAATGCGACTACAAATGAGTATATACCATAAAAATAGTTCAAACTAATTAAAACAGTTGAATTTAATTTTTTCTGAGTTTGACATCTCAAATATACTTTTTATGGGTATATGAAGATACCCACATCAAACGTTATAATCTCAAAGCAAATCAACGGGTATTGATATGGGTGCCTAGGCACCATGGTGCATGAAACACTGCGTCTATATATATATATATATATATATATATATATATATATATATATATATATATATATATATATATATATATATATAATCTAAAATAGGTATGTATTGATTGCGAAAAATTCTAAAATTTCTTGAATGTCAAGTTTAACTAGTTCAAACAAGTTTGAACACACACATATATATATGTATATATATACACACACACATAACATACATACATATATATAACTAGCGCGCAGGTGTAAAATAAGCGTGTGCCCCTAACTGACCCAACCAGCTAACCGTCCCACTATTCCACCTCATGCTCAATTACTAGCATTTATTAATTATGGTAAAGTTACTATTGAATGTGCATCAAGTTATCATCTGTAACGCATGAAGTTACTTACAGTTATTATCCGCAATTCATAAAGTTATTGCCGTGTGTGAGTGAAGTTATTGCCAACATCATGCATTGAGAGAAAAATTACTGTCGTATATGAGTGAAGTTACTGCCAAACATATATAGAGTTATTGACCGTTTGTAACACTATAAAACTGACAATAACTCTACATGTATTTGACAGTAACTTTATATGACAGATTTTTGCAGTGTCAAAATATAATCAACATATATCTTGTTTTGTTAAGCTTGTAATTTCGAACATAACGGTGAAAGTGGATCACGGATTGGATTTTTGGTGAAAGAGTTATTGTATTTTTTAGGTTGTAAGAAAGATAAAAAAAACACAGTCAAGTGCATTTATTATTTTCTCTCTCCTACATGCATGCATGTAAGTCAAGTTACTACTGTTGTGAGGAAAGTTATGACATATTTTGAGAAAAGTTATTACCGACTATGTATTGTGAGCGTTCAGCAGTAATTTCACTCACTACCGATGGTAACTTCATTCAGAAATATCAGAACTTTCCGGCAATGTGATGGTCTGGCAATAACTTCATTCAGAACCGATGGTACTTCATTCATAAATGTGTTCCCGCCACTAGTTATCATCAATTCGTACGTGCAGTCAGCGACCCACGTGTACCGTGCACATAGACGCTGAATAACGCTACCATATGTGTGTGTATATGTTGCCTTCTTACTCGCTCGCTAGCTGCCTAGCTCATTCTGGAAAAAAATGTTCTAGCTAGCTGTTCCTTTCTTTGCACGGTTTATATATAGTAATTGATCTGGAAATTAAATGTTCAGCGCATGCAACTTAATTTCCATCTGTTTATATTTTTTTCACAAGAATATAATTCCCATGTATTTATCTGTATTAGTAAAAACTGCAGTGTTTCTCTCCCCCCCCCCCTCTTTACTCGAGAGGTCGATGAGCATACACGTTAACTCCTGCATATGCATATCTACACTAGCTGTATCTGCCGAGAAGAAGAAAGAACTGAAGAATTAGCATATATATGCTAGCTGATTACCATCTATATATATATATATATATATATATATATATATATATATATATATATATATATATATATATACACACCGATCGACATGCACGTGCAAATGCTTCACAATTATAGTTTGCAGATTGGTAGAGTGATCATTTGACAAGTCTCATTGGGTACTTTATTTCAGGAAGAACCGAACAAAGCTGACGTGGAGAGTTGTGATGCTGTCCTTCATCTGCGGCCTCTCCGGGTGGGTAAACTTTCCTCGGTTGTCTTTCGCTCTCTTTTCCCAACGAGTGAAGCTTTTAGCTTTCTTTTAGAAATAGTAATAATTTATAGAGAGATATTTATATATAATTTTAATTAGTATAAATAAAGTCACTGTAGTGTATACTACAATTGACTATTGGATTCTATATTTAAAACACTCCGTTTAAAAACTAGATATTTTAGAAAAGTTATTTACTGTAGAAAATGGCTCATAGAAGCCAAAGCGAATAGCTTTGGGCTCCGCTTGTTTGGCCTTCAGATTCTGGCTTCTAGTTTCTTATTTTCGTCTTTTTCTTACCTTTTGTTTTTTTGGGCTTTTATAGCTTTTCTCTTTTTTTCGTTTTCCTTTATATTGTTTGTGATAATCTAATTATTTTTCTATTTTAATTTTTTTTAATTTAATTACACTAAAAAATCACTAGCAGCTACAGTATAGAATAAGACAACTACAGTACCAATAGTGGATAAATAAATAATAAATCACTAAAAAAACTAAATGAGCAGGGCCGCCTAGTTTGCCGGGCTGCCGGAACTTAGGTGCGGATGCCGCTTTTGCGCAGCGTCGCGTACCACACATATATGTATATAGTCACATGCCGATCGATGCTAGCTACTAGCTAGCTATCTATATCCATCAATAATCGATCATGCATGCATGAGGCGCATTATCGGTCACGAGGTGCTTGCTGGCGGAGAAAGCTTTACCATCCATTTTAGGGGGAAAGGTGCCGTCGTACAGCACGTACGCACATATATGCGATGCGGTGCAACCACTTAGAGCAAGTTTAATAAGGTTGATTATGCTAGCTACAAGGGAATCTATATCAGCATAGTCCTATATGTAGGGGAAAGAAAAGGAGAGAGAGAGCCAAGCCGACTCTCATGCAATAGTCAAGCTATAGCATAGGAAAAGAGACATTATCCATGCATGTACCCCTAGAACTAATTGCTATACCCATACATGTATTAAATTATCAATATCCATGTATGTATTAAATGATTGAGAGCTCTTGTGGAGACAACTTATAGCCAGCTTATTGTATGAGTTGACTGTATCATTATCTTTTGACGACATGGAAATGTATTGGAGGTAGCAGCTATCTGTACTATTAAATTTTTCCTGTGCTATAGCCTGACTCTTGCATGGGAGTCGGCTTGACTCTCTCTCCTTTTCTCTCTCCTCCACATAGGAATATGCTGACATGGATTCCCTTATAGCTAGCACAATCAGCCTTATTAAACTTGCTCTTAGAGCATCTCCAATAGTATGAGCTAGTTACTAGCTATAAGACAACTTCTCCAATAGTACTAACATTTAGCACATAGCTCATAATATAAATAGTCTCACATGACACTCTCACATAATCTTGGAATGTGTGTATGAGCCTAGCTCTTGATCAAGAGCTAGCTTTTCTCTCTCTTCTATTAAAATATGAAATAATATGCTTCGAGCTAGCTCATAAGTCACTATTGGAGATACTCTTAGAGAAGTCTCATAATACAGCCTTCAGCTGGCTGTATGGATACTTACAGCCCACTTATCAGCCTACTCATATAGTAGTTACAGCCAGCTGAAGGCTGTATGATCTACCCTTTCCTCTCACAAAGTTTCTTGGTTCTTGTGTTTCAGCTGGCTGTAAGTTTACAGCCCACCTCTCTTCTCTCTCCTCCTCTCTCTCCTCCACCTCAGCATACAGCCAGCTTACAGCCTCTTATAATACTTGCTCTTAGACGTACACAAGATGTTAGGAGGATTACTATGAAAAAATTGATCATATACCCTTCATTTAGATAAAAATTGAGGATTTATCCTTCTGTCCCACGTGTCAGTGACTTATGATGACCCTACGTGTCATTGAGATGTGGA
Organism: Dendrocalamus sinicus; assembly: GCA_036346575.1. Classification (NCBI taxonomy): domain Eukaryota; kingdom Viridiplantae; phylum Streptophyta; class Magnoliopsida; order Poales; family Poaceae; genus Dendrocalamus; species Dendrocalamus sinicus. The sequence goes on from CM070652.1 coordinate 401,423, forward strand.
GGATAAATCCTCAATTTCCTAACTAAAGAGAGGTTATATGATCCAATCTCCCGATTACTAGTGTTTGTCCCCAGACGCTGGAATTCAGGTGTGCTGCCAGCTTGATTGATCTGCTTCTCTCGAAATTGTGACCATGCAGTGCAGATGAACTGGATGAAGTTTGTGCAATTCGATCGATCGTCAGGTTGCACATGCCTAGGTAGTCGATCTAACAATGTCAGCCTTGCTTACGACCGTGGAACCTGCAGCTGCCTGCATCGATCAGAGCAATATATAGTACGTGTCATGGGAGTAACTAAGTAGTACGCTTGTGACGCAACTTGAAATTTGCCTGCGTGCATGCAGCGGCTCGCTGGCGCAGAACCTGTACATCTCCGGCATGAAGCTGACGTCCGCGACCTTCGCGTCCGCAATGACCAACCTCGTCCCCGCCATCACCTTCGTCCTCGCCGTGCTCTTCCGCTACGAGAAGCTGGCCATCCGGACGGTGTCGGGGCAGGCCAAGGTCACCGGCACGGTGCTCGGCGTCGGCGGCGCCATGCTGCTCACCTTCTACAAGGGCGCCGAGATCACGCCCTGGGTCAGCCACGTCGACCTCGTCGCCAAGCTGACGCACCACGCCGGCGGCGCCGCGCACCCGGCCGCCGAGTCGAGCAACCATGTGATGGGGTCGCTGCTGGCCATCGGCAGCTGCTTCTTCTACGCGCTGTGGCTCATCCTGCAGGCGAAGCTGAGCCGGGAGTACCCGTTCCACTACTCGAGCACGGCGCTCATGTGCGTGATGAGCACGGCGCAGTCCGTGGCGTTCGCGCTCTGCTTCGACAGGGACGTGGCGCAGTGGCGCCTCGGCTTCGACATCAGGCTCCTCTCCGTCGTATACTCGGTATGCATGTAGATGTAGCTAGTAGTAGAGATGGGGGAGATGATAACGTCAACTGGCTAGATGAACAATCAATTAATTATGCATGCGCGCAGGGCGTTGTGGCGTCTGGCGTGATGCTGGTGGTGCTTTCGTGGTGCGTGAAGCGTCGGGGTCCCCTGTTCGCGTCGGTGTTCAACCCGCTGATGCTGGTGGTTGTGGCCGTGCTGAGCTCGCTGCTGCTCGCCGAGAAGCTGCACCTCGGGAGCGTGCTGGGCGCGGTGCTCATCGTGGTGGGGCTGTACGCGGTGCTGTGGGGGAAAGGCCGCGAGGCGGCGAGCGAGGCGGCCAAGGTCGGCGAGCAGCCCGACGACCAGGAGCCCATCGACGTGGTGGTGCAGCGTCCGCCAACCAGCAGCTGCGCGCGACAGCAAGCGGCTGAGGCTCCACCTCGCGACAGCACGACGACGACGAGGGCGCAGTCGGAGGAATCGGACAGGTCGAAGCAGCAGGAGCAGCGATCGACGAGATGAACTGGCTCCGGCCCGGTGGAAATACCATATGGATTGGCTTGATTACACTTACTTGTCAGACCGAGATGGGATTGGGTGACACGAGCCATGGATGCGGCTGCAGCAGTGTCCAAGTGCCTAGTTACGCATCCTAGCTTACGAGTCTAGTTCGAAGGAGAAAGGTGGGGTGTGGGTTTTCCCTTCGATTTTGGATCTTAACACTATTGTAGGAGTCGAGGATCAGGACTGGCTGGATAGGGAGACAAAAGAACGAACAAGCTGGCTAGTGTGATGTACTAGTACGACAAGGACAACCACACAAGATTATACTTTAGCTAGGCTAGGGAGGAAAGCGAGCGCTGATCGATGTTGCGTCGCGTCGCGTATGATAAATGAGTGAATGAATGAAGCAACAACTGAATAATTTCCGTGCAGATGCTAGTACTTGTTCCGAATCATACAGTACTGGTACCCATTAGAGAATGTATAATAGCTTGATGTTAGCTGTCTGTAAACTTTATTATATAGGACACGAGATGATATTAATGATAATAGAGGTTTATAAGGAATTGAGCTGTCTTTTATGCAGTAGTCGACTGAAACACGAGAAATAAGACATACTATACATGGAAGAGCTGTTTATAAAAACATATAAAAAGATGATCTATTATAGAAGCTGTTTTTAGTGCTATCTATAGATAACATAGAGATTATTATATATAACAATTGTCTATGGGATTTTTTTTATCATCGTTGGAATGCTCCCAAGCTCGTAGTTTCCTTTTCCTCCTCCCTGTGAATGGTGTGCCCCAAGCTCTGGTATCGTTCCTCACCAGAAGGTTGGCGGCTGCCAAGAGGCAAGGAGCCAGGGGCAGCTAGCTAGGGCAGGGCACAGCACACTTATGCATCCCCTTCAATAATACGTGAGTTGGGCCAGCTGATTGGGCAACCAACAAATGCTTCTCGGCCAGTTCGTGATCGCCCTCGTTGTTATCACTCTAGGAAAGTTAGATATGTTAAGAACAAATGCTATTCTCACCATGACTATACTCCATGAAGTGCCAACACAGCTCAATCTAGCCCACTCAATAACCACTCTTGGGCTTCTGCAGCTGACTTCACCGTGGTTTGGACGCTTAAAACTTTGGCTAAGTTAGAATTCGCCATGGTTTTGACACCCAGTTTAGATGTAGCTACAATTTGGATCCACCAAATTTTGGCTAAGTATCAACGTCAACATGGTAGGGATGTAAGATTTCAGCCATGCCCGATACATCTCCCACAACCTCGACGGACCAAGCATGACAACTCAAGACTACCCCTCTGGGCATTTCTTCTAAACGCCAAAGGGCACGGGGCTAGTGTTGGAGGAATAATTTTACTCCTCCACAAATGGGGCCCACTCTACAAAGGTACCCACACACAGGTCCTATAAATACAGTTACGCTCGCAAAGGACGATTGTACCCCTTATTTGTACTCATAGGCTAGTCATTTCACTGAGGGGTATTTCCGTCATTTGTACAGGCCCAAGAGCCTATAAATACCTCACGTATCTCTCATTTGAGGGGGCTCTCTTGAGCTCTCATAAGCAATAAAAAAGCATATTCAAACTAGTGAGCCTTCAAGGGCTCTCTCTCCAGAGGTAACCCCCGTTGGCTCACCGACAGAAGTAGAGCGGTTCTCTCGGACCTTCGAACCTGTATAAATCCTCGTGTCATTTTTACTCTCGTGGACGACGGCCGATAAGACGGCTGGCGTCCACCTCCTCACTTGTGTTTGAGTTTCACACCTACAACATAAACTTTGCCTTCTCAACTCTAGTCAATATATCAATAATCTAAGTGACAATCCTTTTATATTATGCTAGTTTATCAATCTAAATATTACTTCAGTGTAGTGACTGAACCAATTTCATATTCTAATCAAAACATATAGCAGAAATGAGCTATTGCATTATTAATCTGTTGTCGACAATATTCAAAATGGAGACAAATGTACTATGGCTGAATCAACAGACTTCAGACTATGATTAGAACAAAACAGTAGAGAATAGGCACTAACTCGAAGTATAATCGATAAATCAAACTAGCAGAATATCATTAAAATGTCACTTTGATCTCAAGTATGACTAGTTTCCTCATCGAGCAATCTCAAAAGCCCACGATCTATTATACAAAGTCCTCCCAGAGCTAGCTATTATCACATATTTCAGAGATAATTCACTAGCACAGCAAACTTATGCACGATAGAGATTACAGAATGTAAAAGCTCACTGGGCAGTAGTAGTCCAAGCCACTGAGAAGAACAACAGGGGCAAGGCTCGTCGCAAAGATGATGTCCCAGAAAACCAATCATCGGCATATGCCCAGATATCACCAGAGAGGTTAACGGAGATACAATGCCCAACTTTACAAATTAGTACTCACCAAATCGTGAAGCCGATATGCAGGTATTGCCGCACAAAGCCAACGCAATCTCCAATTAGATGAAGCAACTCGACCATGATAGATCGACCACTGCAGGTTGACCATAGCAGATCAACTTTAGTGATTTGACCATGGCAGATCGACCAAGGCAGAATGACCACGACAATTCGACCACACCTGAGAGAATCAGCAGAGCCTCGTCGGCGTGAAATCGTCGAGACCCTAATGAGTTCGCCGGAGCAAACCATACAAGAGATCAGAGAAATCACCACACTTATTCTCATATCTGGGTATGTCCTCTTGATTTTCTGCCTTTCTGGCTCTCCCATGGCTTCATTTTTAAAGAGGAATGGGGAAATCAGAGATTACAGGAGAAGGAGGTGGCGCCGCCACAACGCTGGACTGAGTCCATCGCATGAAGAGGAGGGTACCATTCTAGATCCCGTTCTCACGGGCGTTCGGTGCATACGGCCTTATCCTTCCCTTTCATCTCTCTTACAAAAGGGCCACACTCCGGTTTCTTTTTCTTTTATTCCAGAATTGAGGGAAATTCCCAAATTATCCAACAGATAGTAGTAGTCTAGTAGATACAAAATAATTATTGCAAATCCTCAATGTGTGGTCGTCTAAAGCATTTCACTAGTGAGGTTGTTACAATATATTCTTAGCTATCTGGCAAGGCTCCCACAAAATTTACCTACCTACAATTTGATAGAGCTTAGGTAATCTCATAGTTTTGCTAGAAGCAAATAAGCAGAATATATTCCCACACTTCTCTGCAGTATACACCTATGAAAATAAAACTACAGGCTAACAAGCACTAACTACATTTGAATTCAACACGATCAGGACTCAAAATCTCTAAACACAAAGCTTCGGACACATCACTACGAGAACCCACCCTGTATATAGCTCAGCTAGATTTATCACAACCAGCAAGCAAGTAAAATTCGTTCTAGTAGCAAAAGGAGATGGCACCAACCTCCCATCCACAAACTAGTTGAGATGCTCCTGGAGGTCGCGGGGGAAGGCATTGAGCGCCGACAACCCTCGCTGCCACATGGTCATATCCTGACCAACCGGCCATAGACTCGTCGGACGCCGCCTGTCACGTCGCCGCGGGGTTGGGAGCGGGGGTGGTTGCCCCTTAGCCAGACTGGAAGTGCGGAGGCACGCGGAGGAGAGCCACCAGGTCACGCCGCCGTAGGGTCGATAGCGGGGGCAATTGCGCCTCAGTCGGACTAGGAATGGGGAGGCAACGCAGACTTGCAACGATGCAACATAAGTCTGTAGCAGGTGGTGTGGGAGAGGAGGCAGCCGACAGCATAGGAGAGAAGGCAACGACGGCGCAATGGAGAGGACGCGGCGTGGGGAAGGAAGAGGAGCCACGCGATGCCTTCGAGTAAAGAGCGATTTGCTTAGGATTGATTTGTGAAATACCTATCCTACCCTCGCTTAAATCGACGGATATGATCGACTGGTACCTTATTTTTAGTAGGAAGGTACTAAATTTAAACTAAGAGGTATTGATACCTTCTAATACCTTCTAAAAATAATAAAAATGGTTATCTATAACGTTGTATATATCCGTACTATCGCAGGCTACGACCGTTGCTTGTGTGCTGTTTCCCCTAACAACCTGGCTGCCTCCCTCCGTGTTGCTGTCATTTTAGCATCTTGCACATCCATATATCACATCTACAAAAGACTGCATTACTCTCCATAATTATATCACTTATTACTCTTTGGACGGTGTGTTACTCTAGCTCATGGTAAATGACTTTGGAAATAACTAAAGAGGAGGAGTTATATAATGAAAAGATGGTAGAAAGTTACATCAAAACTGTAGAATAATATGTATTTAAGAATAAAATTTGAAAGTTAGTGGTCCTGATCAACTCGGCTTCGGTTTCTGGCTTCTGGCTTATTTTTCACTATTCATAAGTTTCGTCTTTTTCTGAACTTTTGGCTTTTTGTTGAGCTTTTTTGCCGGTTCTTTTTTTCCGTATTTGTTTGTATTATACGTAATGGGTTAACATTTTTTTTTATTTTTAAATTTTTTAAATTTAATTATGCTAAATAAGCATCCGTCACCATTCTGCTTGCTTTTTCACCAACTCTGATGTTTTCAGCCATAAGCCAGCTTTTCAGTCGAACCGATCACCACCAGAATGACGTGTCGGAGAATAGAGGGAGCATATAGCACAAGCGAGGATATTTCCTTTCGCAGCATTAGCGCCCCCATCGGCCACTTGTTTAGTAGGATTCTCCTACTGTACTGCTATGCATTGCAGTCACGATCGACAAGTTGAGTTCAGGTCCCGCTTGTTTAGGTCGAGACTTCTGATTTATTTTTTACTATTTTTAAATTTTATCTTTTCTAATTTTTTGGATTTTTTTGCTGATTCTTTTTTCTGTATTCGTTTGCATTATACGTGCTGGGCTAACCTCTTTTTTCTATTTTAATTTTTTTTAAATTTAATTATGCTAAATAAGTCACCATCAGCTACAATGTAATTTCAGCCAGCTACGGTGCAAATTCAGCCATAAGTCACAAAAATTCAGCCCAACCAAGCACCACCTGAGAACATCAATCGTCTTCTACCCCCATCATCAATATTATTACCCCGGCCCTTTCAAAGTTGAAGTGGCGCATGAAGCCACCGATGGCGGTGCCTTGGCCTGTTCTTTTTTGGACTTATAGCTTTTGGTTACGGTTTATGGTTTTTGGATTGCTTATATGAGAGATTATAAAGTAATAGAAACTAATGTGCGATTTTTATCAATATAAATGGAGTTGATATAGTATATACTACAACTAAATAGTAGATCTCATCTTAAAAAACACTTCGTTTAAAATTTAGTTACTATAAAAAAACTAAAAATTGAAGAAAAATCTGAAAAAGAAAAGGGACTTTAATTTGCCTAACTTTGTCCCCTCCTCTTTCTTCTCTTTTGAAGTGTCATGTAGTGTACTATGTGCTGTACTAGACAACTAATCCTGTTTGTTTTGACCCGGCCGGACGCTCTCTTTCTTTCAGATCGACATGATGGACGCCCTCCCCGATTTCTTGTTTCAGATTAGAAATCAAATTAAGGTGCATTATTACAGGGTTCAGAAAATAAACAGCAAAACTTTTATTAACAGATTCTAAGGCTGATTGATGCAGCACGGTCGATGGACATTATCAGCAAAAAAAAAATACATAATGGTTTTTGTAGGCACGGGGACGGACCAAACACATGTACGTGGTGGTCATAAACTCACAAACACATTTGCACAACTCAAGACACACAGGAGATTTACGTAGCGTCAATCTGCAATCTGCTTTTTCATTTTCTCATTAATTTATAGACTCTGATTACAAGTGTACACGCTAAAACTACCTGACTCTTCCGGCTACGATCTCCATGACTCGCACACTCCTCACTACCCGTACACCTTACTCCACTAACCATCACACTCAGTTTAGTGAACACGACCAGTCATATACAAACTAACTGCTATTTGGTCTGATCTACGACTGCACACAATCCTTCGGGTCCTCTTCGAGTTCTTCTTCGAGTCCTTCGACCATGTCCTGTCGACCATGATGCCTCGACCATGCCTCACGACCATGGCTGCTCGATGCTTTCGACCACGGTGCCTTCGATCGCTTCACTGGCCATGGGTTGTCGACCACACCTTTGACCACAACTTCTTCAATCGCTTCATCGACCACGGCTTGTTGACCAGCATCTCCAACCACACAGGCCTTCTGAGCATCGATCGGTTTAGTGTAGCTTACGAGTATCGACCATCAACTGTTGTAGCTATAACCATTGTAGCTACAACTACGACCACTTGCTACAGTACTCCTCTAAGTACTAACTGCTACAATACTTCTACGAGTACTGACTACATTGACTCACGACTACGATCGCTGCGTAGTTCGACTTACGACTACAACCTCTGCACAGTTCAACTTACGACTACGACCACTGTGTAGTTCGATTTACGACTACGATCACGGAGTAATCGAACACACTAAGCACTCAACACAACCACACAATACTCAACACACGAGTACAACCACGTGGTACTCAAACGCTCGGGGATCCACTCAAACACTCGAGGATCCCTGTACTCGACATGACCTCTCAGTACTCGAACACACCGAGTACTCGACACCGACTACGACAGCAATACAACAAGATTATTTTCAACAATCACCACTCTAATCTTGTTGTCTTTATTTTGAGTACCTTCTTTGTTGAGCATCAGAGCAGCTTGGTTCATCATCGACAGTAGCTGAAACGATATGCGCCTCCTTCTTCTTCAGCTTCCCGACTCGCTCGCAAAGTGCCCTCGTATGCCACATTTGAAGCACTTCACCTTATTCTTGTTGGACCTCCACTCACTGGTCTGCGAGTCGTTGTTGTCCTCGTCGTCGTCGTCCCCATGGTTGTTCCAATGACCACAACCATTTTTGATGCGGCCACCGTCGTGATCACGGTTCTTTCTCGCGCCACTGCTTGACCCTTCATTCCTCCTCCTGTTGAGAGTCTTTCACTGCGCGCGTGAGCAATAGATGCTCGCTCTGTTTTGCGTCGATTTCGACGCGCTCATTGTAGGCCTTGTACTGCCCGACGAGGTCTTCGATTGTGAGGGTTTTCAAGTCGACGCACTGCTCGATGGAGGTTACGAGCTGCATGTAGCACGCTGGGGTGACCCGAAGAAATCTGCGAACAACGGCAATCTCATCCACCGTGGTGTCACCCAACGCCTAGATGCCGGAGACGACCGACGTCACTCGACCAACTAAGTCTTCAACGGACTTCCTTTCCTCTACCTTTAGCCCTTCAAAGCCTCTCTTGAGAGGCAGCAGCTTGGCTTCGCGCATGCGCTTGTGCCCCATGTGCGCCGTCTTGATCGCCTCCCATGTCAACTTGGTAGTGTCCTTCCCAGCGAGAGAAGACATGGCTTCTTCTGGCACCGACTGGTAGATGGCGTACAATACCATCCGATCCTTCTGATACTCGGCGGCACTAGGTTTGATTGCTTTCCACACACTCTGAGCCTGAAGCACCTCCCGCATCTTCATCGCCTAAACAATGTAGTTCGTGCGGGTGAGCTGTGGGTACGACAATGTCACCGTGTTCTCCCTCTTCACGGCTACCTACGATCTGGAGGTAGACGAATCACCTCGAAGCAGACCACAAACCGCTGGTGGAGACATACTCCTTCCTTCTCTCAGCATCTTCTCAGCTCATGGGAATCATCGAGTATTCTTCTTCTCCGACACACGGAAGTCTTCCTCGGCTTCTTCTCCGACAAATGAAGAACACCAAGCTCTGATACCAATTGTAGGCCTATGAACGGAACCAGACGCACGTACGCAGTGGTCGTAGACTCACATGAACACCTCTGCACAACTCAAGACACACAAGAGATTTGCATTGCATCAATCCGCAACCTGCCTTTTCATTTCTCATCTATTTATAGATTCTGATTACAAGTGTACAGGCTAAAACTACCGTCTCTTCTGGCTATGATCTTAATGACTCGCATACTCCCAACTACCCGCACGACTTACTCTACTAACCATCACACTCGGTTTAGTGGGTACGACCAGTCACATGTAGACTAACTGCTATCTGACTCGGTCTACGACCGCACACAATCCTTCGGGTCCTCTTCGAGTTCTCCTTCGAATCATTCGACCATGTCCTGTTGACCACGGTGCCTTAACCATGCCTCACGACCACGGCTGCTCGATGCCTTCGACCACAGTGCCTTCGACTGCTTCATCGACCACGGCTTGTCAACCACATCTTCGACCGCTTCACCGACCATGGCTTGTCGATCAGTATGTCCGACCACACAGGTTTTTCGAGCGCCTACCGGTTCACTGTAGCTTATGAGTACCGACCATCGACTGTTGTAGCTATGACCATTGTAGCTACAACTACAACCACTTGCTACAGTAATCCTCCGAGTACCGACTGCTACAATACTCCTTCGAGTACCGACTACATCGACTTACGACTACGACATCTACGCGGTTCGACTTACGACTACGACATCTACGCGGTTCGACTTACGACTACGACCACTGCGTAGTTTGATTTACGACTACGACCACGGAGTACTTGAACACACCAAGCACTCAACACGACCACGCAGTATTTAACACACGAGTACGACCATGCAATACTCAATTACTTGGGGATCCACTCAAATACTCGGAGATCCCTGTACTCAACACGACTTTTTAGTACTCGAACAAACCGAGTACTCAACACCGATTACGACAGCAATACAATAATATTAGTTCCAACAGTTTTTGACCGGAGTTCATTTTATACTGACATGCATGGTTTCTCTGGAGATACGCTTAATCGTCATCCGAAAGATCGATACATTTGTAAGAGTAACAAACGCGTGCCTGCAGGTGCTACTAATATAAAGAGATAACAAATGGGGGAAATTTAGTACGTATAGTACATGTCGATATGTTCCTGTCTCTGAACATTATCAATGCACAAACCGAGCTCAGCTGCATGCTTCCATGCTTGTTCAATTGGACGACTTGAACAATCTTTTTTTTTTTTTTGTAAAACTAAGCTCTAGTGCTGCGGATAAGGATGAAGAGCAGTCATATTCTCTATCTCCCCTCCCAAGTAAACTAATCTTACCGAAAGGATCACACTATATTTGTTTATTAGCACTACAGGTTTTTACTAGGAGTGGAGTATGCAGAGGTGGATTATAGTGCCAGATTGCTTCTTTAATTAATTTGCTGGAGGACGTTAACCCGAAACTACCGTAGCATCCTATCCTAGTTATACAATAATTAAGTAAAGACACGATCGACCGATAGATCGATGCGTGTTCCTCTGCCGGACTAATGAACAATGTTCTCAAACTTAGCTTAGCATTAGATACGCCCGATCGAGAAAATAAACAAACAAAAAGAGAACACAGGTGGTGAAATGCTTCTCCAACATAGAGCATATCACATATTCTTGGCACCTTGATGTTCTCTCAAGCCTCTGTCTCCTCTCGTGCTTCTTGATCAAATCACTACGCAATCAGGTCTTGCTGGTAGTAGTGGGGCGGGGCATCATCAAAATGGGCCACCAACTTCCTCTCAAACTTCAACTCCAAATTGAAGGTGCGCCTTTGTATTGAGCACCTACATCAACAAGCAGCCAAGGTGCTGGTTGAGATTGTTGTTGCTGTTGTAAACCGGCTTAGGTCTAACCCCATTCTGGATAGGCCCAGGGCCGTGCCGTGAAATTTGGAGGCCCTGTACAAAGCTTCTATGGAAATATTATCTGAAGATGAATCCACATATCTTATAATTAAAGACATTTGTTCTTTGTAGCAGGGTGTGCTAAAAGGTATAAAAGGGCAGGAGGAAGAGAGTTGGAAAATAAAATAAGTGAACTTCGTATTTGGATGACGATACTATGGATAACTTTGGTCAATATAAAGGGCCTGTGAAGAAGGATCTGCTCCAAAAATTCATAAAGTCGATGTATAGTAAAAAAAATATTGACAAAAAGTGTGAGGCGTGCATGCGTAAACCTGAGTTGTAAGATGGATGTCATCTGATAGGCAACATCTAGCTCATCTATTTGTATCAACTCATCTAGATAAACCTCTATAATTTCAGATAGGGATTGTTACCTGCAACATTTCTGCAACAAGTATAATACGCTATGCATGCTTCCGACAAGTAAGAAACCCTTAAATGTATAGCACCTGAACAGTTCAAATTAATGTAACTAAACTAAATAAGGCAACAGAAATTGGAGAAGTCCCAGCAACCAAGGGAGAATAACAGATTATTAGTCAGATACGTTGAAGTAGTAAAAAAACTCGCTGGGAATTGCCTCTGCATCAGAATCCATTACCTAGCAAATTTAACGAGACCCGGGAGCGGGAGCGTGTATGCGGTTGCAGAAGTAGTCGCGCAGGCTCCGCAGGCCGCGAAGCGGCACCATGGCCGGCAGGCGCTCCTCCCCAACCAATCGTCATTCACGTCCGCCTCCACTCACCACCCTCGCAACGCAACCCACGGATCAGCTCGATCCAGGACCGCGAGCACCCACCGCCCTCCCAATGCAAACCTCCGGCTGCTCCAATCCAAACCCTAGCCGCCGCGACGCCGGCGGCGGCTGCTCGATTCGAAGCCTCGCAAACCCTAGCTTCGGGATCGAATCGCGGAGGCCGCGAGATTTGCAGCGCGGCGCAGGGGAGCTCGGATTGGGGGAAGCGTAGGGAGGGATTCGAATTGGGGAGAGAGGATTCGCCCGGGGCAGGAAGTCGCCGCGCGGAGATGCGCGCGCGGATCGAGCTACGCTCTGGCGCTCTCGCCTCACACGAATACATGGGCCTTCTTCTGCTGGGCTGATTTTTTGAGGCCCTGAAAATTAGGGGGCCCTGTACGGTCGCACGGATTGTACGCCCATAGGCCCGGCCCTGGATAGGCCACACACACGTAGCAACCCGCTTGTACTTTCGTCCTCACTTCGCGTAAAACGGTTAACCGGGGGTGTAACCATTGGAACTCCTAAGCTTATATATAAGTGCTTCTCAAACTAAGCTAGCAATATGGGACTAACCCACACCCTCATGTGTATACACACATATGAGCCATCATGGGCCGGGGTGTCACAGCTGTCCCATGAGTTTGGATCCCAATTATTATTATATATCCTCTGAGTTTGGATTCTTACATTTTTCTTATTTGATCTGTTTCTTTCCACGTGATTTCATATCCATATCAGCATATGTGATAGTGCGTGGGCAAGCAAGGTTTTGCTTTGCCGCTTGCAATTCCCAACATTCACTTCTGCAGTAGATCCAGAACGAAAATTGTTTTCGTTTGGATTTTTTGTGTAGTGATTGGTCTTTGATAAGTGATATTTATAGTTTTTCAAGTTATTAGAATGCAGATCGACGAATACTTGTGAAAAAATAGAATGTATCGTCCATCCTCTATGTTGTATATTTTATGTCCAAGTAAACATAAAAGAGACTGACGTTGGAAATGAAGAGGCAGGCTAGCTACCTACCTACCTGAAAGCAATAACAACAGCAACCACAATTGTTTGGACCATTTGGTTGGATGTAACTGTCAGCAGTTTGATTATGATTTATGCTTTTATGTACAGTGACTTTCATTTGCTTGGCCTTACCGGCCTATTATCGTGTGATGGTTGTCTTAACACCGCCGAACTGAAAAGGCAATCGGATTTTTTTTTTGGTTTCATCAGGAAAAGGGAACTCCATGAAAGAGAATATTTAGGTCTATGCCGACTTGACTGTTTGATCGACAGGCACGAACTCACATCACACTACCAAATGACAGCATCTGAGATAAAAAAAAATCTCGATATATTTTTGTCACACCTTTTCCTTGCATGATGTGGAAAAGATCTCTGGTGTTATATGTTTTCTGCTTTCTACCCTGAATTTTTTGATTGTTACACACACTTCGTTGTGTTTCTGAAATGCCCACTAGGTTCAGGCATTTGTCTCCAAGACTTTTCTGCTCTCTCTGTATTAGCACTTTAGCAGAGGCAGCAGATGCGAGTAGCCATGATATTTCTGCATATAGGCCTGCTAGTGCTCCAGCGCACGAAATGTTTCAGGCTGGAACCCTTGCCTGCTGCATTTCCTTGTGGCTGTCCGTTTCTTTCTGCATCACACAGTTACAGGGCACAACTATGGTAAAAGACAAGGGAATAAAACCTAAACAAGTGCTGATAACATCTGAGAATTAATGCTAGTAACTGAAAATCAATCTGTGGGTCAATTTTAGGTCATTTCTCTTCAGGAGAGCACCTAAGAGCATTTCCCTCCACCAAAAATCTCCTGTCAAATACGAAGATTCAGAGTCAATCCATGTTGTGGATGGTGAGGTACATCCATTGAATGCAGTGGTGTTAGATGAACGGAGTACTGCTGGTGCTGGTAGGAGTTGTACCAGCCGGATTGCTTGTTTATCCATAACAAATAGATTGTTACGCAACACCGCCATCTCTGCTTGCAGCTGCGGCTTGTCGTTCAGGACAGGACCAGCAGTCGCTTCTTGTTGACCCACGCGGCCACGCCGCATTCAGTGCTGAAACTCCGTTCAAGCACAGTCCTCTTCCCATTATCAGATCTCAAATAACTGTGGTTTTTCTACTCTTCAGTTCGGTAGCCGAAATGTCATGACTTCCCCATTCTCAAATATTGAGAAATCAAACAAGATGCACATTTTTTCACTTGTCTGGATGCACAGGCTGCGATTCATGCGTGTTCAGCAGCCATAAGCCGTGGCCTTTCCACATTTTTTTTATCTTAGTGCCCTCCACGTCAGATTAAGCTTGGCAAGGTTTGCCAATACAGTGAAAGTGGATTCTGACAATTTTTAAGAAAACTTTGTTGTTGCCACAAAAGGTTGCAGAAATATATAACTAGTCAGGGAAGAAGACTTGCGGAGCAGAAGTCTCAACTCCAATCACATAGACTGCAGAGTTCAAATTTCACCGCTGTAAAGGCCGGATTTTTCCATGGTATATGATGTCACCATATAATATATTTTGTGACTTGTACGTGTGTACTACGTCAAGAAATTTCAAAGTAACATTTGAAAACAGATATGTCATGTTTTTTTTACTACGGTAGATATTTTTTAGTTGCGACTCTATGATTTTTAAAATGACAATGAACAATCGAGATACTAGGTTTGAAAAGTAGATTGAAGAATTTACTTAAAAAATAATTTTATTTATTTTAATTTTTGAAGAAATTAAAAGTTAACAGCTAAAAGACTGTACAGGGCCCATGCGAAACCTAATGGTCTTGGGATGATACTGAGAAGCTTGAGAAACCAAAAGAAAACAATAAAAATCCAAAGTAAAAAAAAAGAAAGAAACACCAAAACCAAAGCGAAGGAAAAGGTGGGCAGAAGAGAAGGCGGTTTCCAATTCCCACAGCCTTCCTTCCACATTGGTCTCCTCTTATTAAACCCGATCGCCGCATCCCTGCCACGCCTACCTCGCCCCACTCCCTCCCTTGCGCGCCCACCCACCTCCGCACACAATCGCAACTACTGAAGCCCAACGCCACACAGAGTCACGCAGCAGTTGCAACTTCTTCGCGAGCACTTACGAGTGTTCTTTTGTTTTTCTCTTCAAAAGTTTCATCTTTTGATGGTTCTTGTGTGGAAAGCCGCATCTTCTTGAAGGCCTTCGAAGGTTTCTGAGGCAAACAACGGAGTTGGCCAAGATTTGAATGGAAATCTTGTTTGTCGATTAAAGAAACTTCTCGCAAGTTCTCGGCCGTGGGAGGGCGTTACCAGTGAAGTTCTGAGGTATTGGCGGGCGGTGAAAAGGTGGGAGTCTTTCTTGTGGTGGTCGGTGTGAAGATTGAACAAGAATTCAGTGTGAAAGTTTTTGGGATCTTGCCAAAGGAGCAGAGAACTGGAGCTTTCCTGGGGTTCTGAGCTCTGGGCATTGGCCGTCCGATTTGGGGTCTTATCAGTGGTAAGAAAACTGTGTCCTCCTCCCAATTGCTCTCGCGGCCCTTGAGTTAAAGCTTCCATTTTGCATCTAATTAACTAATCCCGGCTTTGTGTGCAAGACCTCAGCTTCAACTTCTTTTTTTACCAGTTTTTATTTCGGTGCCAATTGCTGATTGATGCTTTGTTTCCTGACGTTGGGTTTCTTTGCTTGATTTGGGCAAAGCTGTCTCTCCTTTTGATTTGAGGAGAAAAGACCTTTTTTCACTCCACTGTTTCTTAGATTCCAGCAAAGCCTTCCCTTGTAAGTTAAAAATATATGTATGTACTCATATTAACACGATGCCTAAACTGTGACACCCCGGCCTATATGTGTGTGCACACCACCTTACTAGTTTACCTTGAGAAGCACTTACATATAAGCCTAGGAGTTCTAAAGATAGCACCCCGGTTAACCATTTTGCGCGAAACGAGGACGAAAGTGCAAGCGGGTTGCTACGTGTGCGTAGCCTATTCAGAATGTGGTTAAGTCTGAGCCGGTTTGGACCCTAGGGCGTTACATAAACATACTCGTTATTCCACAACGCGCAAATTAAGATTTGGAACCAAAAGAAAACAGTTTTGCTATTGCACTTGCACTCTCAATGAACTAAAATTGTAACCCCCTAAAAAACAGCTGCAACTTTAGGTGATTCAGAGTGCAACTTCAGGTGACCAGAAATCGCACTCTCAATCAACTAAAATTGCAGCCCCCCTAAAAAAACATGTGCAACTTCAGGTGATTCAAAGTGCAATTTTAGGTGACTGAAAGATAAAAAAATTTCAGTCGCCTGTGCAATAGTCTATCCCAAAGAAAAATGTTAATTTTGCTGACCATGGATGTTCTGTAACTAGGCCTAATAAGGTGTTCTTCTGGCCTTTCACTCACAGAGAAGTTGTGCCTCATTTGGTGATCTTTGTAAGAAGTATACGACAAGAAAGACTAATTAACTGGTAGTCCACTGGCCCTAGGCAAAGCTCTAGATTATTCAAGTGGGAATAGACGAATAGTATACTCTAGATTGGGCTTGACTTACATCGCACGATTGCAAATGCTCTGCCATTTCACGGGATCATTATTACATCTCAACGCGGCAGCATATGTTCATACATACAAACAATCGCTTTTGAGCATGGGTAATGTAAGAGATGTAGTTCTGGCAGCTTTGACTTTTAGATTGCCTCCTCTTGTTTCCCATTACATATCTTTCTTATTTACCATTCAGGGTACTACTGTGAATCCGTGATGGTCTTTATCCCCAATACGTCAAGAAGTTTTATCGCCAGATAGGAACAAAATGTAAGAGAATCTATGCTATATTCTATTGTGTTGTATGTTCTTGATAGCACTGCCTTTGAGCTTTTTTCGGAAGATTTGGATGACTGTGCTACTTGTAAATTGCAGTTTGTGCCTTTTTCCTGGTGTCAAGTGATGTGATTGGTTACTTCAGGCTTACATCACATCTAAAGATGTATTTTCGAAGCATAGTTCGTGATTTCAGGGAGAGCTTTGGAAATTTATCAAGGCGGAGTTTTGAGGTGAGAATTTCAAGCATCCCAGGCCTTTCGGGCCATCACAGTGGGAAGTCTCTTGGATCTTCAAGTGAGCTGCGGGATAGGCTTGTGGTAATTCAGCAAAGCAGGTGGGCTAGCCTTCCTCCTGAATTACTTCATGATGTGATGAAAAGGTTGGAGGAAGACGAGAGCAATTGGCCATCCCGCAAGGACGTTGTTGCTTGCGCTTCCGTTTCCAGAACTTGGAGAGAGATGTGCAAGGATATAGTGAGAAACCCTGAAATTTGCGGAAAGCTCACGTTTCCGGTATCTCTTAAGCAGGTAATGAGTGAGTTCAATCTGAATATTCTATTGGGTTCACAAATGTTAGTGAGGGTTAAACCTTGTGCATCACATGCGCTTTTTTTTTTTCCATTTGCCATATATTTTTTCCCTCGTAATAAGAAAACTCTGCATTGAAATATTCTGTTCAAGTTTGCCCCTATAATTTCATAAAATATCCATCTTTTCTTGTTGAGATATGCTATTTCCCTATCTCTTAACACTTGGTTGAATCTCACATGCACAGCCTGGACCTCGAGATGGAGTAATCCAATGTTTCATAAAAAGGGACAAGTCAAAACTAACTTATCATCTCTACTTGTGCCTTAGCTCTGGTATGTTTATGTAATTATGTTACACTTTCCCTATTGATCTCCTTATCAGCTGTTTTTCATTAAACTATGACACTCGGTAATTAGATATGGCCATTGAACAGACAAATAGGAAAGTACAGAAACTTTTCTGTCATTACCCTTGTAGGTGGTCAAATCTTTGTCTTCACATTTAAAAGCGACAGTTTTTTTGTCTGTTCTTGTGTAAAAACTCCTAGCAGTACTATCAGTTTTAAACATCTAAATTAACGCTTGAAAAGAATTTTGTTTTCATCATGCGCTACGTATGTCACACGGTAATTATTTCCCTCAGGCCAATCTTCCATGATGTTTCTGCTTCAGTTTTAAACATCTAAATTAACGCTTGAATAGAATTTTATTTTCATCATGCGCTACATATGTCATACGGTAATTATTTCCCTCAGGCCAGTCTTCCATGATGTTTCTGCTTGTCCGTTCATTTCTACCATTTTGTAAACAACACACACTAGCTCCATTGCCTCCTCGAAGGCGATATGTTTTTGTATGAAGATTGCAGTTATTCATTCATATCTATTCAGTACTACCATTTAATGGTTTGTGCTGCTACTCTTTGCTTGCATTTTTCTTCTTTCATGCAGCTAAAAGTTATGTTGCTTCAGTCCATTACATACACAATGATTTTTAAGTTCAACTAGGGGTGTGCTGTGTCATAGTTGCCTGTTTCCCGTTGTATAAAAGCCTTCATCACCCACAATGAAATTGTAGATATTACCTATTACATCTGCAAATCTGCAAGCAAATTTGGTGCTGGGCTTTTAAGTAGTATTATTTTACTACAGTAAGAACAAAATACACATTACGCTAACCATTTTAATTGCATCTTGCAGCTGTGCTTGATGAGAATGGGAAGTTCCTACTGGCAGCTAAAAGGAGTCGGCGAATGACATACACTGACTACATCATTTCTATGGATACTAAAAATATCTCCCGATCAAGTAGTGGCTACATTGGAAAGCTGAGGTAAAGTTTCCTTGACAACAATCTTCCTTTACCCCCATTGTCACTTGGATCACTTTGGTCACAAATGTGTGCATATATACATCATGATACCGCAGGTCAAATTTCCTTGGCACCAAGTTTATCATCTATGACACGCAGCCTCCATACAATGCTGGGACACTTTGCTCGCAAGAACGGAACAGCCGTTGGTTCTCCTCTAGGAAAGTTTCCCCAAAAGTTCCAACCGGTAGCTACCCCATTGCACAGGTGAACTATGAGCTGAATGTGCTCGGCACCCGGGGGCCAAGGCGGATGCAATGCACTATGCATTCCATCCCAGCATCAGCAGCAGAGCCTGATGGCACTGTGCCTGGACAACCTAAAGAGCTCCTCCCGAGGTTATTCGAGGAGTCCTTCCACAGCACAACAACTTCCTTCTCCAAGTACTCCATTGCAGATCATTCAACAGGCTTCAGCAGTGCTCGCTTCTCTGAATTTGCGGGAGGGACTCTGCAAGATGGCAATGATGCAGACAAGGAGAAGCCTTTGGTTCTCCGGAACAAAGCACCAAGGTGGCATGAGCAGCTGCAATGCTGGTGCCTCAACTTCCGTGGCCGTGTCACGGTGGCTTCAGTTAAGAACTTCCAGTTGATAGCTGCTGCGCCGCAGCCAGCTTCTGAGCCTTCACAGCCAACGCAGCCTGCTCAGCAGCAGCAGCAGCCCCAGTCTTCCCAGCCCTCCAGTTCTTCGTCATCCAACCATGATGCGGTGATCTTGCAATTCGGCAAAGTTGCAAAGGATATGTTTACTATGGATTACCGGTACCCGTTGTCGGCCTTCCAGGCTTTCGCCATCTGTTTGACAAGCTTTGACACCAAGCTGGCCTGTGAATAGATCAGTACAATAGCAATCAGAACGGTACTTTATTTGAGGCTGAGCTTGAGATGTATGTATCAAGTACAGGAGTATTATCTGTCTGTGCATGTGCACATGTAGTTGATTCAATCCCAGTGTGCTTATTAAACCTATAAAAAGGGTTGAGGTGCAGATATTTGCACGGGACAAGATCAGAAGGCTTCCATGTGTTGCTATGCCTGTATTTTATGTTGCCTGGGCTATGCAATTGGAAGGAGTTGAGCCACCAGGATGACATCAGCAAATTTGCATAGAAACGCTTATGTGAAATATAGTATGCCACATGTTAATTGCTACCGCTAGCTGAACAGGAATGGCTCTGGTAGCTGTCCATAAAAGTCTGAATTTTGAGGGGGGAGCTAAAGAAAAATCTGCATTTTTGCATGGTTGGGTTGTCTAGATGACATAGGTCTGAACTGGGGGAAGGGGAGAGGGAGACCTTTCACCACTGTACCTAGACAACAACTGGTCCTGTTTTTTTTTTGTGTGGATGATTTTTTGTTGCGCTTTTTGAGATGGTAGAAGACAGTGGAGATGTCGATGTAGACAATGTATTTGGTTTTGGTTTCGAGAAGCTGTTTGGTTTGTTTTGACTTTGGAAGAATCAAAAAGCGCGAAGAAACAGGGCACCATCTAGTCATACTACAGATCAAGCATATCTAGTGACTGATGTTGCCAACCCTTTTTGAGGCCTTGCCTTGAGTAACCAACCAAACAATTGGTCATCAACCTAACAGCCCTCCTAATAATCAATCAACCCAATCTGCAGCATTTTTCAAGGGAACCTCTCGTCATCAGCAGCTGCAGCTGCACTTATCCCTGCTGGCCCAGTGGCTTCATGGGTCGTAGTAGAAGAAAGGCACCGTACTATAGCGCCGTGCCTTTAT
Organism: Dendrocalamus sinicus; assembly: GCA_036346575.1. Taxonomy (NCBI): domain Eukaryota; kingdom Viridiplantae; phylum Streptophyta; class Magnoliopsida; order Poales; family Poaceae; genus Dendrocalamus; species Dendrocalamus sinicus. Next base: position 421,713 of record CM070652.1, read on the forward strand.
TGTAGCGAGGATCCGAACCCCACTGCTTGTAGTAACATCCATGGGAAGGCTGAACACACACTGAATCAGGAGGCGGCGGCTGTCCCAATCTGCATCTGGTTGCCATTTTCTTGCACGGCCTGTGCCTTGTCTTTGCTGTTTTAAGGAGCCGCTCCAACCGACTCTTTAGTTGTGATTTTTGGCTATGATTTTTAATTAAAGTTAAATTATATGGTAGTGGTTGTTAGTTTTTTATAAGTTATTCAATTAAAGAAACATAAAAAATAAAAACACCGTTATATATTCGCGGATGGTGAAAGAAAAAAAATAAAAAAAGCCAATAAAACCGAAATTAGAAATTAACGTGTTTGAAGTGATTTTTGGCTTAAAAAACCAAAAGTCAGAAAAAAAATCAGAAGCCAAAACTGTTTAGAGTGGAGTTTTAGTTGATACATTGGTTGCCAGAGAGCATGTAATATTATTGACTCCATTGGGCTTAAAGCTTTGGGGTTAAAGCTTTTTTGATATGTTTGGCACTGTTTTAGGATTATTTTGGCATTGTAACTGTTGTAAGCTTTTTTGATGTAATTAAATTTAAAAAGTCAAAAAAAAATATTACGTCATCACAGATAATACAAATGAATATAAAAAAGAAAAGACAAAAAAATAAAAAATCAGAAAAAAGATAAAATTAAGATGCTAGAAGCTTGAACCTAAAAGTTTTAAGTCCAATAGAGCAGGGCCAATTAAATCTGCTGCTTGCTTTCTTCATGCTGAAACTGCGCCGAGCAAATGCTTAACTGATTGATTTGTTTAAGGGCAGGGCAGCGACACCGTACTGGTTGAGTATTATTCATAATGAGATTCGCGACATCGCTGGCTGCAGCAGCCGCATTAAAATTAGAGACCAAATCGCTGAGGTTAGCAGGCTCTGCTGGCTTGTCGTGTTGTTTAATTGCTAATGCTGAACGAAACGGCGGCTTCAAGCCAGTGATGAAGGGATTTGATTTATTCATTTTAGACCACTCGCAACGTGCCGTATTAACTCGCACAAGGCAAATGGAGTAGATCATATTTCGCCAAATTTGAGATATGCCACTTAGAAAGTTACTACTTTGACATATGCCACCTAGATTTTTGAATTCAAAATTTGTCACTCCAATTTATTCCTCTTTTGACATATGCCATTATCACTCATTTTCTTCCATTTTCTTTTCTATTCTCTAAATTTCCATATATTCTAAAGATGAACTACAGGTTTTGCCACTTATCTACTCCTCTCATCCCTTCTTCTTCCCGCCGGAGCTCTTCCCTCATCCCCCGTGGCGAGCCCCTGAGCTCCTCCACGCCCGCCCTTGTCGGCGCCAGTCCGACCTCCCCGCCCACCCCCGAGCTCCTCCCTCCCGTCCCCATCGACCTTTCCACCCCCATTGGCGCTAGATCCGATCTCCCCATCGCCCTCGAGCTCCTCCCTCTTCCCTGGCCCCCCTCAGAGCTAGATTCGACCTCCCCGCCGCCCTGAGCTCCTCCCTCCCCTCGCTGATTAGACCACGGCAGCCCACGATCGTAGCCACGTACAACCACGGCCACCTTCGACAACAACCGCCTTTGACCACGACCACAACCGCATTCGACCATGCCCGTGTATGACCACGACCACCTTTGACAACGACCACCTTCGCCCACGACCACGGCTGCATTCGACCATGACCGTGTATGACCACGGCCGCTGTGACCACAACCTCCTTCAACTATGGCTGCCTTCGACCACAACTATGGCTGCCTTCAACCACAACCACAGCCGCCTTCGACCACGGCCGCCACAACCACAACCACCTTCAGTCACGACCACAGCGAGGAGGGGAGCGACGCGGTTGGGAAGGGTGGTGTCAAGGGAAGCCGGGGGCAACACTGGGAGGGAGGGAGGAGCTCTGAAGGAAAGAGTAAAGAGATGGGAGGAATAGGTAGGTGTGTGCCAGTATTTTTGTACAAATCACCAGTAGCATAAATACGGAGCAGTTAGATTAAAACAAAAAAAAAGTCACCCAAGAGAGAGGAGACAAGACGGAAACCATTATTCCTTGGCGTCCCCAACCCAACCCATCACAGTAAACGGCGGGTCTAGGAGGGAGGGGAGACGAAAACCAAACCATTATTATTCCTCCTCCCCTCGCCGTCTCTCTCACCCCCGTTAACCCTAGCTCGCTTTGTATGCGACCCACAATGCCGGCCACCGACTCCTCATCGGCGGCTGCGCCATTCACCTCCTTCGGCCGCTCCATTCGCTCCCTCCGCCGCGACCAGACCCCCTTCCCACCCGCCGATCACGACCACCACGCCCACGCCAACTCCTCCGACCTCGAGATCGACGCCTTCCAGCGCCACGCCGCCGACCTCCTCCTCGACCTCCTCCCCGACCCCTCCTCCTCCGACCGCGCCGCCCCGGAGATTCTCTCCCTCGCCTGGACGCGCAGCCTCCTCAACTCCTTCCTCATCTGCCTCGAGGAGTTCCGCGCCATCCTCTTCGGCGGCGGAGCGGCCGCCGCCTCGCGCCCCCCACTCGATCGCCTGGTAGCCGACTTCCTCGACCGCGCCGTCAAGGCGCTCGACCTCTGCAACGCCCTCCGCGACGGCCTCGACCTCATCCGCCAGTGGCGCAAGCACCTCGCCATCGCCGCCGCCGCGCTCGCCTCCCCTGCCCCCGCCGCGCCTCTCGGGGAGGGCCAGATCCGCCGCGCCCGCAAGGCCCTCACCGATCTGACCATCCTCATGCTCGACGACAAGGGCGGCAGCGGCGGCGTCGTGGGCCAGCGCAACCGATCCTTTGGCCGCGGGAACAGGGACGGCCATGGGCACGGCCACGGCCACCACCGCCGGAGCAGCAGCGGCGGCAGCTCAGGGTCCGGTTCCAGCTCCCATTTCAGGTCGCTCTCGTGGAGCGTATCCCGATCGTGGTCAGCCGCGCGCCAGCTGCAGGCAATCGGGGGAGGCCTACCGGTGCCCCGCACGCACGATATCGCTGCCACGGGAGGCCTCGCTTCCGCCGTGTACACCATGGGTGCTGTGCTCTTTGTCGTCGCCTGGGCGCTTGTGGCCACCATCCCGTGCCAGGACCGTGGCCTCCAGGCGCACTTCTCAGTGCCCAGGAGCTTCCCCTGGGCCGGCCCCGTCACAACGCTGTACGAACGCATCCTCGAGGAGTCCAAGAAGAAGGAGCGCAAGCACTCATGCGGGCTGCTCAAGGAGATCCACCAGATTGAGCGGTGTTCGCGGCAGCTCATGGAGATCACTGACGCCTCGCAGTTCCCCTTGGCCGAGGAGAAGGATGCGGGGGTGCGGGAGGCTGCGCAGGAGCTGGTGCAGGTGTGTGAGTCCCTCAAGGACGGGCTCGACCCGCTTGAGCGGCAGCTGCGGGAGATGTTCCACCGGATTGTGCGCACCCGGACAGATATCCTTGACAGCTTGAGTAGGCCGCACAACACTGAGTGAAGAGGTAGGCAGTTGCTTGTTGTGATGCCGCTTGATTGAACATTGTGTGAAATGCAGCCGCACCACCGATTGAAATGAGGTAGTTTTTCTCTGCGTAAGTTAGCAACTACATATACATGTGTCTGCATAAAGGCGTGGCCTTCTGATAAATTGAGTTCTTTTTTATTTGATTTTTTCTTTCTAGCTTGTGAATCCTTACTTGGGCAGTGCTTCGTACTAATGGTCTAATATTATTGTTTCATTCTTCTCATCTGGTTTGGTTTGGTAATGTTAAGCACTTCGGTGGTTGGTTTCTGTTCATGATTAGCCTGTTGAACAGTCGAACAGAATTATGGTGTGCCGTTGTGAGTGTGAGTAATTTATATTTTCCGAAGGGCCAGTTTAGGGTTTGTGAGGCAATGCTACTGGTATGATCAGCTTTTTGTGCCCAGCAAATGTATATACTACATAATCTGCAAAGAAAGAAAACAGGCAAACAGCATTTCATTGATTAATACACTTATATTTTGGTTGGCTTAGTAAAAAAGATGTTTCTTTCGTCCATCTTTCCTTTTTTCTTTCTCCCTGTGTGTGTTTAGATTTAAAATGGACGCGTCTAATGCGTGCCTTGTCGATGGTCTGTCATCAATAATGCAAAAAATAAAAACCAAATGGAAGGAACATAACCCCATTTGGGATAATTTGGTAGTACATCCTTAGTGTACAATAAAGTACTTATGCTGCTGCTGTGGCTTCTATCATACTTTAGATGATCATGATGGCAATGAGCTGTTTGGGTCAGCCTTACTTGGTCCTGTATTCAAATTTAATTGTATTTTGCATACATATGCTATTCTTGTACGCACATTATCATTAGAAGAAGTTTTGCTTTGTTGGCAATGAATTTTCCTTCCACTGTGCTACTGCTAGGTGAAAATTTTAGTTTTTTATGTGCATTTGATTGACATACCTCCAAAACTATAGTACACCTCTATGCTTGGTACAAAGCAATTCTGAAGGTTGTTTGTATGAGCCTATTAGGGATAGTAATTCAGATATAATTTTGTGATTTATTCTCTTGATTTATATCCCTAGATTCAGATTACCACGAGAGCCATTTTGAAAAAGGCCACATTTTCATAGGCCACTGCATGAAATGCTAGGATGCTCCAATTCGAATCCATATAGCTACTGCTACAGACTGTTTTGCAATTAAGGAAAGGCAAAAGTAAATAATGCACAGTGGCACTGTTTTTACATGATTAAAAGTGCACCATAGCAAGAAGGCAATTTTTTTGGCACTGTGTTAAGGCAATTTTTTTGGCACTGTGTTATTGGTATGCTCCTTTAAGAAGTATCTTATAGCCGCTGGTTGTTCGAAATTCAGATACATATGAAGAGATCTCAGTGCATGGTTTTAAGAGAAGAGAACTAGAGTCTGCAATGGTAAAATGGGTTATTTCTGGTATCCGTTGATAATTGAATTTGATTATCCTTTACCTGAGTGCATCGCTGTGTAAAACTATTAAGTTACTTGTGTAGCTTTCACGATTCTAATGATTTTGATGTGAGTTTAAATATTCAAGGGTTCTAGAACGTCTCTACGAAGTCCAGCCAGGTGAGGTGGTCAATGTGCAAGGTGTTTTGTTTGAATGGGGGCCTTGGTCTTTTTGCTTGTAAACTAGTGGTGCAATACGCATGCTGCAGGTTCCTTGGTCAATAGGCAAAATCTCCCTGTTGTCTTCTGTTCCTTTTATTTTGTTCTTTTTGGTTCCTTGTGGCAAGATCTCCTTGTTATCGACAGTCAGCAGGGAAGGCTTCTATCAAATCGTTACCATTTTAGCTACTGGTAATGTTATGGTAGAAGTCTTGAAGGTATATATGACTGAGAGCAGTGTGCTCAAGAGGTCATAACCGAGTAAAATTGCTTCATTATGAGTTGAGCTTGGTGAGGTTTTCTGATTCATATAGTCTCAGGCTGTTGCCATGGCTTGTTCGCGAATCTTTCGATGGCAAGGGAAATGCTATGCTGCTGGATGTCCTGGGGTTATTCTCTTGTTCTGTTTGTTGTTTTTGCGGGTGGTGATCATTTGGGCTTTTTTTTTTGTGGCTTATGACTGAAAAGCACTGTAGCTGGCTGAAAAAATAATGTAGCTGACAGAGACTTATTTAGTATAATTAAATTTAAAAAAATTAAAAAAATATAAAAAAATATGTTAGTCTATTACGTATAATACAAACACATACAGGAAAAAAGAACCGGCAAAAAAGCTCAACAAAAAGCTAAAAGTTCAAAAAAAGGCGATATTTATGAATAGTGAAAAATAAGTCGGAAACCAGAAGCACAGCTGTTTGTTGTTTTAGATACTCAAACAATCTCTCCCTTAATCTTGACTTGACTCTAAAACATTGAGGTTGTCGAACTCAACTATGATCTACTAAACTCATACTTGATACAGAACGGTGATACATCTTCTCTACATTTTGATTTCTTTCCATCTTATTTGAGTTTGAACGGCGACACATCTTCTCAACATACCTGACTCAACTCATCATTCAACAACAAACACTTTCTTCATCCTCAGCTTGGGGCATTTTGAAGCAAAGTGTCCATAATCATTACAATTATAACATTCTACTTTTGCCTTATCAAACTTCTGATTCTGACGGTCTTGGCCACCACCTCTGGTAGTATTTTTGCTTTCACGCTTCGATGATCAGATCTCCCACTCAGCGTGGGTCAACAAGACCCGTCCGTCGTCGTTGTTACTATTGTCGCGGATGCGTTCCTCATACATCTTAAGACGACCGATGACCTCCTCCATGGTCATTGTCTTTAGGTCTTCAAATTGCTTTATGATTGAAGCAATTGGGAGAAACTATGAGAGAACAGCACGAAAGAATTTCTTTACTACATACAACTCTTCCACCTTCTTGACAAGAGCCTGAATCTTGTTGACGATGATCGTCAACTAGACGGCGAAATCATTGATCGACTCCGTTTCCTTCATACGTAGCATCTCGAATTCGGTCTTGAGAGTTTGTACTTTTGCTTCTTTCACACGATCGGCGCTAAGATGCATCATCTTCAACGCCTCCCACGTGGCTTTGGACGTCTCCTTTTCGGCCAGTAGGAAGAGCGTCTTATCTGGGATACCCTGATAGATGGCCGCCAATGCCATCTGATCCTTGTGCACATCGACGTTGTCGTTCTCGATCATGTACCACACTTCTTGAGCCTTCATGTACACATTCATCTTGATTGCTCAGGCTGCATAATTGCTCGTCGTGAGCATCGAATGATGCAGCGAGACAGCAGAACTCTCATTCGCCATCATACTGGATGATGCCTCGTCACCGATGACACCACTTCTCGGAGAACACGACATGATCTTGAGCACGAATCAAGAATTCAGACTACTTTGAAGTAGCTCTTGGACCGAGGGAACGGAGAAAAAAGCTGTGCTTTTTTCTTTCTCTGTGTGATTTTTCTTGCTGTTTTGGATCTGCTCTCTGTTGCTTTGGCTTGAACCGAAGGCTTGGCTTTTATGGTTGTGCTGCGCTGGGAGATTGAGTCCACCTCGGAGATGGACACCACGCGGACCCCGTTTCGGCTTGGAATTTTTTGCTGGACCTCAGTCACTGTTCTGTCCAGAGGATGCGCCCTTGCTTCTCTCCGTGAGACCCACTGGTCTCTGCCTTCCACATAACATAACCCAACTTTGACTTCTTGCACTAACTACCTGGCGCTGCGCGGACCGAAAATTTCTGGTTTCATGTCAAATGATGTGGCGATCTGGCTTCGCTTCGGGAATTTGCACTGGCTTTTGTCGTGCGTGGAATGAGGATGGAGACGACTTGCGCATGATGAACCGAAGACAACACTGGCCTCGGGAGCCCTGTGCGCGAGACGAGCACGAAACGGAATCGTCAATAACGTTTTTTTTTCTTCGATGATTCGGTTTTCGCCTAGACTCTCGTACCACTTATTAAAATTTCGATCCAAAAGAAAACGCACACATCACAAATAAACGGAGAGAACACATGATATTTCTAAATTTCTCTATTATCTTATTTGGTCCTCCTTTTTTCCTTATTTTTCTTACAAAACTGGCTACAAGCCTTCTCAATATATAAGCTAATAATTTCCTCGTAACATACGTATTCGGACTTTAAGTTGAACACAATTTAAACTTGAATTATATATAAAAATAGATTTTACTACGTCTTAAACTCTAGATTAATTCTTACATTTCGTAACCCAGACGAAAGGCTAAGATTGTACTCGGTTTAAGTAGCAGCACTAACTGAGTTAAATATATCTAAAATAGCATGTCAAAGAGGCGCGCACCTCCAAATGTTAGTCCCATCAATTATGTCTGCGCGATTAATTTCTAGTATCTGTTAAAAACAAGTACAAGTATATGTGCGAATGATGTAGGTGTGACGTGCCTAAGACGTATCTACAAAAAGTTAGTGATGGTGGCACTGTGGGACGGGGCCACTCACAACACCATAGCTCTATGATGAGCGGCCCCCACAGATATATTGTTTTGCAAAATACATGTGAAAACGAGGCCATACAAAGTTTGCATAGGCCCCACCATGAAGTGGGCCTCATCAAGTTTTTATGCGCTAAGGTGAATTGCCTACTAGTTGCAAAATATGTTTTATTCCCCTTCTCATTTAGTAATTTAAAAAATGTTGTAGGTCCCTCCTTACTTTTACCTTAGATGAAAGGCTATGAATGTACTTGGTGTAATTAGTGGGACAAAACCCCGTACCATACCAATATAAATTATGGATCCGCGCGCCCCTCTACACATCTTTCGTCCCGCTGATTTCGACATAAGCTTTCAACTTAGTTTATACTATTTACAAGTTTCGCCTTTTCTTGCGTTTTCAACTTTTTGAGCTTTTTTGCTGTTTCTTTTTCCCCGTATTTATTTATATTATACAAGGTGGGCTAACATATTTTTCTATTTTTATTTTTTAATTTAATTATGCTAAATAAGTCATCATTAGTTATAGTGCAAAATAAGTCAACTACAGTAAAAAAAAATATAAGCCATTAACAAGACTTATTCAGTCCAAATAAGCACCTGCACAGGAGGTGTCTTCAAAGAGTCAACTCCACCAATTATGTGTATATATACAAGGAGTTAGTGGTAAAAACGCTATAGTACGAGGCAACTCACCACATTATATATAGCACTGTCTGCAATGAGCCGCCTCGTTCTAATATCTTCTTGTGCAAAGAATATGTGATAAAGTGGCTTTAAGTGGGTCTCACCAAGTTTTCATGTCCTACGGTAAGAGTAAAAAAACTGAAGGACTGCCCCAGTTTCATTTAGTATTTTTTTAACAAAATGTTGTAGGCCCTACATTATTTTGAACCCCTTAGAGGTTATAGCAAATCTTAGATAAATGCGTCTAAAAAAGCTTAATTAAATGAAATAGAAGACGGTAGATCCCACACTATCGTTTTGTGAGGAAATTAAGGGATGGAGACGCCCTCGCGATTAGATCATTGAGGTTTTTAACCAGGTGCTATCGTGCTAACTTCTAACGCATGGAAATACAATATTGCCTTAGAATTGGTTAGATGGTTTAGTGTTCTTTTCCATGCATTTCAAGCTTCCAACACTGTTTTTCTGACCCTCATTTGATCGATGACATAACAAAACAATATATATTTTTTTGGAGTAGGGCCTGCCACGCTTATTTAGTCCCTCTCTCTCGTACTCGGGATGCATGTCATGTGTGACACACATGCATACAGGACATGTTTGCTTAACCAGCTGCATGCAGGTGGTTCTGGAGTTGAGCATGGAGTGTTGCACTAGCTGCTAGTCTCCTTGCATGGTTCTGTTCAATCTCATCCCATAATCCTCGTCGATCCACCAGAGCGTCGGTTGGATGCTAGCTTGGCTAAATCTCTCCTCTAGCTTCCTGATCCTAGCATCCATCCAAGCCCCCCTAATCTGCACGCACGCATGACATCAGGTCATAATCATACCAGCAACCGCTTATGTAATTCAAAACAAATGCAGGTAATGAATTAGTACTAGTTTTTATATATGAATTTTGGGTAATGTTAAGAACTAGCTAGACAAATACACATAAATAGATAGATATAAACGGTAGGTATGCGTTGGTTGGTTCGTCCAAGACGTCTGACATCAGATATGATTTTTATGTATATAACCTAAATATTTAAAAAGATATCGACAACTAAAGCTTTTAAAATTTAACTACGCCTGTTCTAAAATAACTTTTATATATATATATATAAACTAGAGAGAGGACCTAGCTAAGGATCCCAGTGGCTACTTTTGGCGTGGATGGTGGTCATATATTTTCCACCACTGCTATTTCAAAGCCAATTCTCAGGCCGTTTTAAACGCAAACACCCCGATAGAAGTTTGCCTTAATTTATGCACTTGTCACATTTCTCATGTAAAAAATTACAGGAACCAGAACTCACATCATATATAACAAAACCAACTCATTTTCAAAAAAAGAAAGAAAGAAAACAAACAAAAGCAACAAATGGATACATATGACAAAAACATTCCCACCGCATCTAACATTACTTCGCTTACATACCAGTCGGTATATGCCCTGCAAAGACAACAGTAATCGCAGCTAGTGACACCGTTCTCAATTTGTGAGTATCACATAAAATTCTCAACTCCAACAGACGTTCCCAAAAAAAAAATAAGATTGTATTAATAAAAAAATTATTTGGAACTAACTGTGGCATTGAACGAGAAATTAGCTAGTTTAATTAAAAACACTTCTTTACTAATTACATGATTAACCAGGAAATCAGCTAATAAGGCCCCGCTCGGTTGGGCTGAAAAACTGTGGCTTACGGCTAAAATTGCACTGTAGCGGTTGAAATTTCACTGTAACTGAAGGTGGCTTATTTGGCATAATTAAATTTAAAAAATTTAAAATAGAAAAATATACTAGCTCATCACGGACAACACAAACAAATACGAAAAAAACGAATCAGTAAAAAAGCTCAAAAAAAGCTACCATAGCTACTCCACCCTTGTTCACTACATGGTAGGCCAAGAATGACCTGTTTAAGGGGGCAAAAATGGGTACGATTAATGATTTCATTTAACAGGCACCAGTAGGATAAGCAGTTAAGCACACCCATGTCAAAAGTACTAATATGCACAAACTACATATATCTATTTGAGAGGAAGTAATTTAAGAATCGATATTCAAACCATGTCAAACAAACTCAATAATTAGACAGATATATCTAAACATAATTAATTCATGTCTGCGAACGATCTTGATGAGCAAAAGCATAACAAAAAAGTACCACATCTGATAAAAATTCACTTATTCATAGTTCAAATAGGAAACGACACACAAGTCGGTACACTGGAAAGCAAAAGCAAATCACAGCTAGTACCATCGTTCTCCATTTATGAATGTCACATAAGTCTCGACTCCAACTTTGCAGTTGACATAAATAGTCGATTTCACGATTAGATAGTCTGGCATTCTACTGCCTCAGGCTTTGCAAAATATATTGCGCATAGAGGTCCCTGCGATTAATTCAAGATAAATGTGTCAATATAAGTCAGAAGGTATCTTCACACTCACTCCTTAACGAACAGAACACAGTATCTTCAGTTCTTCACACTTGCTCCTTAACGAACAGAACACAGTTGCATCTTGTTACAGACTAAACATTGCAACGCAAAACTGAACTTACATGGAGTACTGAATGGCCTCACGAGCAGTGTTCGCAGGCAAGAATGCATCAACAGCAACCTCCTTGTTCTCATTCTTCTTGTCTAAATGATACTGCTAAGGATGCTGACAAATGTACCTGTGATCATCCAAAATACTATTCTATAGCATGTAACAGGATAACAATAAAATGAACTATGTGGGATACAGTCTTCAAAGAAGCGTTTGATCTCTTGAAGGCGGTGAGGAGACAGCTCACTGATGTCATTGAAGTGACGGTATTCAGGATCATCAGCACAGACAGCTATTATCTTGTCATCCTTTTCACCCTGATCATAGCCAACCGTTATTTTCAGTAAAAAAAAAGGGTGAAGCATTGTTTTTCTTCTCTTACCGCAAAGAGAATGGAACAAGAAATACCTGGTCAATCATGGGCATAAGGCCAATTGCTCTAGCTCGGAGGAAGGAACCAGGAATAACAGGTTCCTGTGGGAGATTAAAAAAAATTGCAATTACCTCTAGATACCAACACAGTTTACACAATATTCAATAATGCGACTACAAAGAACTGGTGTTTATGCAATTAAAGAGCTACTGGCACCAGTCTGAGAGTGTCAATGCCAAAGGACCAGCAAGTTAATTATTCTTAGACGCCATGACTTAATAATGCAAGGATTGTGATTCCTACATGTTCCCAAAAAAGCGGACAGGGAAGACTAACCTGCATCAGGACCAAAACATCCATTGGATCGTTGTCTTCACACAGAGTCCTCGGAATGAAACCATAGTTATGAGGATATACAACTGATGAGTATAGGACTCGATCAACCTGTCAAATTATATAGCACAATAACAAAAGTACATTATGCTTTTCAAAAATAGCAAAATAAACTCCTACAGCTGATGAGTACAGGCTCAATCAACCTGTCAAATTATATAGCAAAATAACAAAAGTACAATATGCTTTTACAAAAATAGCAACATAAACTCGTACAACTGACAAGTACATGACTTGATCAACCTGTCAAATTATATAGCACAATAACAGAAGTACATTATGTTGGTGGGTGCTTTTCATTCCTTACACAAGTGCACTAAACAAATATTAAACAAGCCATGTTGCTCATGAAGTAAAAAGTGATGATTGATATGCAAGCAATCTTACAAACGGAAAACATACCTTAATCAGTCCGGTTTTCTTGTCAAGCTCATATTTTACTTTGCTTCCCTTTGTGATCTCAACAACCTGTGGTGTGATATATACAGAAACCATTAAGTTCAAAAGTTGCAGGGACTTTCAGGGACCAACTACGCATAAAGCTTCTAGCATCATTAAACAGAACCCACTCAGTGCACTTGTTTTACTGACAAGCAAACAGTTACCAGTAGGCTAATGTAAGAATCAAATGGTCAACAAAAATCCTTATATAGAAAAAAATGGTGAGAATAAAGACACCTCTTATTTGCTTTGAAGGCTAGAAATTCCAATAATAATCCTTAAATCAGAGGGGGGGGGGGGGTTGGCACATTCCTGGAGTAACCATGAGTCTATCTAACTAATGGTACATTTTAATTGGAAGGATTCACAATTCTAGCTCCAATCCATCCAAAGGAAATTTAAACATTTCCAGAAGCATATAATGCCTATGTCAGCATATGGCTACACTGGCCACACTGCAACACAATTGGTGCCACCATCACAATTTAAAAGGCAGAAGACACATGCTGAAGGCAGTGATATCAACAGACTAAGCACACTTGATTCCACCATCTCAAGCCTCAAGGTTGATGACAAACTGATTGAGGTCAGCAAAAAGGTGAGAACCATTACGGACTTACAAAGTGCTGTTGCCAACTTAGTTTTTCAATTTCCATCTATATTGCCATGGCTTGATTAAACTACAGAAGATTTCCAGGTTTGGGTTTAAAAGGTTCCATGCTTGATGTGAGTGCCAAGGATGTCTGTCTTTAATTTTGGGAAATCTGAAGATTCAGTCATCTCATTCTCTAACCTCCTTATATTGATCCACTCGTTAGTGGTGAATTCTAACTATCTATCATGCTATTTGTCTGGTGGGTAGATTTTTTTGTGCCCTTCAGAATATTGATTGCTTCTTTGTAACTGGCGGGTAGATGAACTATTGAACTGAAACAAATTAGGAAATCATCAAAGGCTGTTGCAGCCTATTAAAATGGCAATATTACTTGAACGATTATTGTTTCTAATTTTAAATATAAAACCACCTTTTACGAGGTAGAATTAAATATATTAACAGTCCAACACCAATGGCATAATTGTGTGCAGTCTTCTGCAAGTTAAGAAAAAAGTTTGTTTGGCATGTGCATCGCTAAACTCAGTTTGAATACAAGAGCTACACGCTGCATCCAGATTGGGATTCCAGACTCAACTACATCTGCTTGGGTCCCATACCAAGAACGAACAATGACATCAAGTGGTGAGTAAGCACTATCAAGTTCACAGCTATAGCTACATGAACCCACTCCCCTAGTGCCCCACCCACAGTGGCCCCAAAATGTCCCAAATTTCAATTTGCTTCACCACAGCATGAAATATCTTACTTGCCAAGATGGACAAGGTAAAGTTGGTACTTACAACATTGAACACAGCAGGAGCTCCAGGACCTGTGCAACCAAATTTAATTAGCATGCTTATTTGATCAGGGTGTTTGGTACGCTAGAAAGGAAAATGAGAGGGGGAAACAGTCCCACACCGATCTCAAGATCATGCCATGGATGCGCAGCCACTGATCTCCTCGACAAAGACGACAGGATCCTTTCATTGAGCTTAGGGGTGCGCTTCGGCTGCTCAGCAGCACTCGTATCCTCTCCACACATCCTCCTACACAAAGAAGCCAACAAATCACATCTATACATACTCCACCTCAACCCCCAAATGGCAATGCATGCCAAGAAAACCTACATGGATGGCAAAGTCATGAGATGGGAAATCCGAAAAGTATGCATGCAAGGTTAAATTTAAGAATTTGATGGGTTGATTTAGGCCAGAAAGGGAAAGAACTCAGCCTTTTGGGACAGGAGAGGAAGTGGGAGGTGTAGATGGGGAGCGGCGGAAGGAAGCCGGCGGGGAGGGTTGGTGGAGGGGAACGGCAGGGCTGCGGTGGCAGATGGGGGAGGGAGGGCGGATGACTCAGATCAAAGTCTCCGCAAGAAGGCACACAGATCAATCACATCATCTCAAATTCTTAATCATCATCAAGCAGACGAAGAGATCGAATCGGTAATAGCGATGAAATGAGAGGAAGCCAAGATTCGGAGAAGGAATAATCACCTGCGTTCGGAGACCGCGAGCTACAGCGGCAGTCGAGGCGGAGGCCTCGCTCGAGTCTCACTCTCGGAAACACACTTCCCAGGGAATACTATTTTTTCACTTAACACCCTAGCTTATTACTTTACTAACAAATCAGTACCTGACTAGTGATTAGTCCGTTTTATTTATTATTTGCAGGTCACATCTAGTTCACCTCTCATCCTTTGTTCCGGTGTTCCCAATTATCTAAAATAATAATAAAGTTTGGTAAAGCAAAAAGGATAAACCAGTACAAAAATATGTCTCTTTCAACGGTTTACCCTTTTTCTTCAAATTTAAGACTCATTGAACCTAGCGCTCAGGACTTCCGAACTCTTTTTTTTACTTATAACTTTTTACTTATAAGTTATGCTACAGTAACTAGCTTTTAAATAGTGTGTTATTTTAAGACAATGTTAATATAAAGATTATAATAAAAAATACTGAATTCGGCTGTATTGGCTAAAATCATATATAACTATTTTTCTTTATATATTGCCTCTCACGAACAGCTAGAATTTAAAATTTTAAATCATAACATACATAGCCCAAAACAATCCACCTCTAATCTTGTATGCATCCATCGTCAAGGACACACCATCTATATATAAAAAATCTAAATCGCCACATATTGCATTTCCTACCACTTCCCCTAAAAATAGTGAGCACTTTTGATTACTAGTATTTTTGTGTAGAGAAGACTCCAAATTGTTTCATTCAGTAGCAAATCCATGCCTCCTCACCAACTTGTCAACCATTGCACGCTTTGCCCACTACAAATCCATGAATTGGGTGTCTTTTTTTTTGACTTATGGTTTCTCTCAAACAAATAAATTAGACGGCTTCTCCATCGTCGTTTTAAAGTGGTTTATTAGAACAGCACTTTTGAAGTGTCTTTTGGGTATTCGGTTCATCCACATAAGTGTCGCGCAAAGACTAAAACCATAAATCACAGCCATATGTTATAATTCACAAACCGCAGCCGAAAAGAACCCACCCATTATTTCTCCATAGGCCCTAAAAATAGATAAACTCCTCGTAGCATTCCCAAATGACTGCCTCGGCCCAAAAAATGTGGAAGTTTATCATTAAAAAAGGTACATTTTAATGCACAAAGATTTGTGCCACCTAACCACTCCTCCCCCATCCGCCCTACATGACCCTGATGTCATCCTCACTGGCACGCCTACTCTCTGTTGACATTGTCATTTAGACAACTGGGGATGCAACTACACATGTATACATGCAAATGAAAATGTATGATGAATAATACAATCTTGTATTTTAATTTTCTAGTATTAATGCAACCGATGTAATTAGTTAAGATTTAGTTGTATCACTTGTTATTCTATGTAAATTCGAAAGTTGTAATACTTTTACTCTGCCTGCACTGTGATGTAATGAATGTGGCGTAATTATTCCATTTGGTTGTTAATTATTACTTACTTAGATTAATTACATTGTTTAATTTAATTAAAAGTGAGGTTTGTTTCGGTAAGCCACCCTGTTCATATTAACTTTTAAAAACTATTTTTCTACAATACCTAGTTTTTAAATAGAGTATCTTTTCAAAGCGGGGTCAACTAGTCGATTATAATACATACTACAGTGACTTCATTTATATCGGCTAAAATTGTATGCAGGTTTCTTTCTCCATATGGCTTTCTATAAGCTGCTACTATTTATAAGTTAAAATCAAAAGTCATCAGTAAAAACTAATATAAATAAACTCTAGATGATGCATGGATCTAAAGGCGTGATCAACGGTCCAAAAGCATGCGAGATTAGGGGGGTGAAAATCAAATGAGGTATCGTGTGTCCAGCATTCAGATTATTACCGACAAGGCAAAAGAAAAGTTGGGGAAATTAGGGTCTGTTTGGTTCATGATCAGAAGTTGCCTAGTCACAAGTTAGGTGTACCACAGTTTTTAGGTAGCTGTTTGATTCACTGACGTAACTGTGGCATGCTATACTTTCTTAGCACCCGGCCCCACACGTCATAGACTCAGTTTTTTTGCCAAACTTTACCACAAGTGTGGCTTCAACTTTGTTAGCCACACTTTCTGTGGTAGCCACATATTACCTAAACTTAAATATGACAAGTTTAAACACCAATTAAACAGGCCCTAAGAGTTTACACTGTAAAGACGCGGGGAGGTTGTTCGAGCATGGTGGTGTGGTACGGTACTGAGTGATGAGTGATGGTCTGACCCGGCTGAAAGAGATGCTTCAGGGAGAGATGCTTCACCACGTGCCCCTTCTGTCGCCTGCCAGCTTCTGTCTGGTGATCGAGCTAGCTAGCTTGTTCGTTTTTAACTATTTTTCTTCACAAATCAAAGGAAATGGGTGGTTCCTGGGCAGCATCCAATGCTAGCTAGCTAGCTGCTCACTCACGGGTCCTAGAACCATTTGCGTGCCCAAGCTAGCTACTACAGGCACTTCGGGCGTCGCCGTAATGGCCTTTTTCTTTTCAATTTTTAATTATTTTTATAGTAATAGCTTTTAAACGAAATATTTTTAAAGTAGTATCTAAAAGTTAATGATAATACACACTGTAACGACTTTATTTATATTACTTAAAACAACATACGAGTTTGTATTACTCCATACTATCTCTCACGAACAGCCCAAAAGTCATAAACAGCAGTCATAGGACCACGCAGTGGCGGAGCCAGGACTTATTAAATGATGGGGGTGCGAACTTAAGATACGTTCGTTTTAAGACAAGTTCAAATAACATAGTACGAAAGTTCAATATAGGTACTTAAGCAATCATTCAAGTATTATTCACCTATGCTATTTTTTAGCTTGTTAGGATTGATTATAACTCCTACGACTCCCTTTTAGGTTTCGATTCTTCAGATCATCCTTTTAAATCTAAAGGTAAAAAGGAGCAATTTACTTTCTAGTGCTCCAGACCAATCTATATACAACAATCTATTACTATCATGAAAACCATCCCATCGAAGCTAGTTGACACATGAATATCAGGAAACGATCTACCAACATTTGAGATTCAAGAAACCAATTGACATCAAGGACTCAGATGTATAGAAAAACTGCATGGTAAAAAACAAGGCACAATAAGTCAGGAGCATAGGGACCTGACGAGACGGGTGTAGAAGAGCTACTTGGAGAGCTCCCGGTATTTCTCGATGGTGGATGGGTCGACGATGTACTACTTGTTCCTCTCAATAAGTGTCTTGCAGTACACGCGCACGTGCTTGACCGCTATCCTCGTCGCCTCGCATACCTTGGACTACAGCTGCGTTAGCTTTGATGCCAACGTCGCCATGGATCTATCGCCGTTTCATGGTTAAACCGAAGCAATGCGGATGAGAAAATCAGAACAATATATCTATGAATTGGGAAGCACAAGATGGAGACTTAGCTTGACGACTTCTTTGGTTTACCTCTTCCTCTCTGGTGCCTGGGGTCACTGGCAGCGGTGGCGATGAGCTACGCGTGAGCAGAGCTATGTGCTTGAGTTCGAGCTCGACTGCTGCACTAGGACAGAATCCTAAAGGATTTGGCCGATTGGGGAATTTTTGATGGGGTGGGCGATCAACTGAGAAAGTGAGGATGGTGTAGATACTTAGGCTAATAGGCTTGACTTGTTGTCTATTAGGTCTAATGGGTTGTCAGAAGTATATTAGTATATATTTTATATATTAAGGGAGATATATATCGTTTTTTGTATAAAAATTTTAGTGATGCCAACTGCACCTCTTGCATCAATGCGGTTTCGCCGATGTTTCCACAGGCATGAGAGGTAAAAAAGAAAAGGACAAGGGAGAAAAGGGAAAGGAAGGTAGTCGCAGCAGCAGCAGAGTGAGTGGGAAACGAAGGCAGTTAAAAGAACAAAGTGGGTGCTGAGTACAAGCGTGTGTAGCTAGCGTACTGCATGTACGCGTCGCACCAACAAGACACGGCGGCACGTACAGCACCAGACAAACGGGTGGATCGCTCGGCTCCACACCAAAACCCATCTCAGGCTCAGCTAGGCTTCCGCCATGGCGCCATCCATCCTTCCATCCGTCAAAATCCACTGGTCCACCACCACTGCTCGCTTCGCTTCACTAGTAATAGTACTGAGCCATGCCTGCTAATCGCTAGGATAGCTCCGGCGGTAGCGGGCACGCCCAAAGAGTAAAATAGCTAACTGGAGTGGAGTGGAGTGCCACCGGCCAAGAATCCTATCGACCCCAAGTCCAACTCCGAGATGGATCCGCAGAACCGGATGGGGATGGGGGAGGCGGTGGCGCTCGGGGAGGCCTACATTGGGCCGGGAGGCGGGGAGGTGGTCACGCGGGAGGCCGCGGCGCAGGCGCTGGGCACGGTGGTGCAGCTCCACTTCGAGAAGACGGTGGAGAAGAAGCGCGCGGCCGACGCGCAGAAGCAGGAGCTCTGGCGCCTCTTCCTCGCCTTCTTCCTCTTCCTCGCCCTCGTCCTCTCCGCAGTCGCCCAGTCGCCGCCCGCGCGCCTCCAGTGCCGCCACCTCTGGGCACCCGCGGGCCTCCTCTCCCTCGCGCACCTCGCCTTCTACGCAGCCGTCGCACACCACCTCCGCTGCCTCAACGGATTCAGGTACCTAATTAAGTAATTACAACCGTCAGTCACCACGCACGCAATCAACCATGCATCTAATTAGTGTGCAAGTGACTGACTAATAATAATGCACCTGCTCTTGCAGATACCAGCGGCGGTGCCACAAGCTGACTCTGGCGCTGGCCGCCGACAGGCTGCGCATGCTCAAGTCCGGCGGCGACGTGGTGGCCGCTGCCGACGTGGAGGTACCGTACCAGGAGCCGCCCGAGAGCTACCTCGCCAAGTTCAAGCGCAGCTGGGCCATCCACTTCGCATTCCTCATCGCCACCTTCGCCTTCTCCGTCGCAGCCGCCGTCGCCATCCTCTGCTTCTAGCTCAAACCTAGCCAGCTACTACTCCGCTGTCTACACTGGAGTAATAGCTAGTTTACTCGGATATCTAGGAGCTTAGCTAGCTAAGAATATCGTCAGAGCAGGAGGCCAAGGGGTGCCCGTTCGAAACAAAAAAAAGGGGGGGAGGCCAAGGAGTAATTTGTCTGGCTGGTTCATTGTGATTTATTAGAATGTTCTATGTCAATTGATGTGCCAGTGTGTTGTCGGTGAGTGAAACGCCTCTGTTCTCTTCCTGTCTCCTCCTTACCGTGTTCGTCACACTCGCCTAGCAGAAGCCGCGGTTAATGTGACAAGTTTCGAGGCCCCTCTCTTTCGTGATTTGTCGTCTGCTAGTAATAAGTTGCGAGTGAAGATGTCAAGGATCTCGATGTCATGATGCCAACAACCAGCGTTTACTACTAGCACATGTGTGCCTGCCTGCGGCGTGCTCCGCCGAGTCGCACCGACCAACTTTGCTTTCTCCCGGCCTAATCATAGCCCTGACATGACGCCACATCGTCAAGATGGAGGATCGTTTATGTTAATCACATCACATCAGATAACACAACAACACACGACAAAAGAAAAACAAATCATCTTCCACTGATGTCTCATGTTGTGAAACAAACTTCACCATCGAAATTGAGAGATCAAATGAACGAATCGAAATTACAGATATGCATTGCCTGTTACAACACCATCTCCTTCCCTGTCGGAGCTTGGCTTAAATTTACCATCAAACGAATGCTGTAAAAAGAAACAACTGATGCATCGAATCTTTGGCTCCACGCGAAGTTGTCAACTCCTTGGCCGTGAAAAAATGTTACTACAAGTTAACAACCTCCGGTGATTGCAAGCTGCAACCACCATCGGTGTAAAAGCGAGACTGATCACCCAGAGCTTAAACTTTTCTTCAGCCACGTGCCTGCACACATGTGTAAAAGAAAATATATACCCTTTGTTACCATAGGCGACTTTGCAAATTGATTTCTGACTGACAATGAAGTACAATAACTGCATCAGGAATCTGCTGTATGCTGTTGTTTAATCACAACAACTGAACTAGTTACCTGTGAAGAGCCTGGGTGCCACCTCAGAGCAGATGCCCGAAACTGCATTTCACAAATAGTGATGTCTAGGGTTTACTCGAGTGTTTTTTATGGTTTAGAGTACTTAGATTTTTTTGAGGTATGCATACATAGGAGAAGAGGAATTCGTATGTTTTTTGAGATTCGAAGTAAAACCACGCTCACAAAAAATGGCTTCAAAAATATTGTCAGGATGCACATAATTAATGGTCCTCATGGGAAAAAGTTGTAGAACCTCGACCTGTCCTTTTCACCTACAAAAAGAAAAGTGCTATTCAAGTGGCGTTTATGACGATTTATGATCTGGCAGCTAGCTTGAATCGATATACACGGACAACGGTACAAATCCGTGCTGCATAACCAAACTAGAACTCATGGAACCTCCCTCAGCAGGTTTAAACAGCACCATCGGTAGCTCTATCAACATAAACCACAGAACGCGCCTATATATGATCAGGTACTTGAGCGATGGCAGATATGCAGAATGAAGGTATATTCTCGCGCCATTTGCATGTTAGTAAATCATATCCTGATGCAGGAAAGGTAATAGCAGAACCTTGATTATGGTTGATGGTGTTATGAATATTGTGTGTATTGATATGAGACCCAAAGGGCCATATATATAGTAGAGTATAAGGGGATATGCCATATAAAGATAAGGCATATATGGAATAGAATACAAACTCTATCTCTAATACCCTTAACACCCCCTCTCAAATGCAAGGCGTATGCAATAGCATTGCATTTGAAAAGGGTTAATACTAAAACAAGAAAAATCCGAAATCCGAGTCTTGATGATGTTGTCGTTGCGTGCAGCCTTTGAATAAACTGTCAAATCAAGCCGAAGAGAAATAGATAGATGCATGACAGCGCAGATCGAAGCCCAAGAGGTGGCGGCGCAGTGCACAGAGGACGCGCGGCGGCTAGAGAAGCGGCGGCATCATAGCGACTTCTACGATTTGCACGCGGCTCAGAGAGTAGAGCGGCGGCTGCTGCCATGCAAAAGAAAATTCCTACACTTTTATAACCGATAATAAATTTGTGGACTCGCACGGCTTGGACGAACGAAAGATTAGAAACTACGGACCTTTGTATAGACGCAACGAAAAACTCAAAAACTGACTGTTTTTTTTAAAACTCTAAGCAGAAAAAAATCCTTAAAATCCTCCTCTGACCTCTCCCCCTCACTCTTCCCTCTGTCTCACCCGGTCACCCCTTTCCCCCTCACTCTTCCGCCCTCACTCCCTCCTCACCCTCTCACTCTCCCATCCCCCTCTCACTCTTCACGCCCGTGCAAGACGCGGAGGCGGCGGGCCTCGAGCGCACGCGGCCAGCGAGCCGGAGCGAGGCCGGCGCATGGCACAGCGCAGCCGGAGGCGCCGTCCGAATCTGCGGCGCGGCGCAGAGGCACGGGGGCGCGGAGGCGGCGGTGAATCCGAGCGGGGCGCAGCGGCCGGATCCGGGGGTGACGGCCTGAATCTGGAGCGGAGGCGACCGGGCGGAGCTCGAGCTTGGGGACGACGGCGTCCATCTCGCTTTCCCTCTGTGCAGCGGCCCAATCCAGATCGGATCTGGATGGCGGCGGCGGTCGGGAGGGCGAGGCGGCGTGGCAAGGGATTCGGCCCGGCGGCGTCGGAAGAGGCCAGATCCGGTCGGGAGGCGGCCGGATCTGGGCTTCACGGTGTCGGAGGCGGCCAGATCCGATGCGGCGACGGCCGCCACGGGAGCAGGACGGGGAGGCACCGGAGGAGGCTGAGGAGACGATGGCGGCAGCGGCGTCGACTAGCACTAGCCGGCGGCGGACGGATCCGACGCGAAGACGACCGGATCCGAGCAGGGCGCGGCCAAATCTAGGGCTACGTCCGGGAGGCGGTGACCGGAGACGCGTGCGTCGGCGAGAAGCGGAAGGAGGTGGCCGCCCCCCGGGAGTGGAGCACATTCCTCCCGGGGGCGACGGCGGCGGCGGCCGGCGGCGGCCGGAGCGGAAGTAGATCGATGTTAGAGTTTTAACCTAAGCTCTGATACCATGTTATGAATATTGTGTGTATTGATATGAGACCTAAAGGGTCATATATATATAGGAGAGTACAAGGAGATATGCCATATAGAGATAAGACATATATAGAATAGAATACAAACTCTATCTCTAATACCCTTATCTCTAATACCCTTAACAGATGGGTTGAATAATCGTGGTATATATAGCTGCTCAAAACACTAGTTATGTTTTCGAGCGAGCATCCTGTCAAACAGTGCATAGCTGATGGCATGCGTAAGAAGGCCGGCCAAGTAGTAGCACCGTGGAGTGTATTGGAATGGAAATAATCTGCACTTAATCATCGGACGGGAGGGAATGGGCGCGTGACGACGTCGTTGCCTGCGATAAAATGATTCTTCTTGAACTCCTTCCTGAGCTCGTCGTTGCTGCTGGGGTGATGGGTGCCTGAACTCCTCCTTGCCTGCAATAGAGTGATGGGTGCCTGAACACCCGCAGCGCACGTCGGGATCAGAGGGCGCGCGCTCACACCGCCGGCTGCAACTCCTTCCTGAACTCCTCGTTGCTCGGGGCGCATATCAAAAGCACATGGCATGTCACGGCCCCGTCTGTTGAAAAAACCAACAGAATTTCACCATTCATGGGCAACAAGTTTGGGCGTTCGTCAGCTGCTTGTACTAACTGACAAGCAACACGCGCATGAATTGGTCCTCTCCTCTCCTACCGGGAAGAGAACGATTCTGCTGTGAAAACATAATAAACTCACTACAACAACAGCAATAACAACAAATCTTTTTTTTTTATCTCAAATAAGTTAGGGTAAATTATGAGTGAAACCCCTTCGAGGTCAAAGAAACAAGAGGAAACCTATAATGCTAAAACTATAAGCCATACATCTTGTCATCTAAGCTGATAGTCTAAAACACCGTCCCTAAATCTTCTTATAGTTTCGGTACGTGGATCGCTAAATTCCATGTGCTTCTATCTAAAGTAATTCTTTAGATACATTTCAATCCCTCAACTCTTTTTTCACTGCTTCCTCTCATATCAGTATTGGTCGATTTCTGTCTCTTCTTACTTTTTCAGTACGTTTTAAGATTCCATTACGTACCGGTGTCTCAGGAGGTCTCCGTTGGAGATGTTCAAAATATCTTAAACGATGTTGGATAAATCTCTCTTCAATTAGTGTTATCCCACTTTATCACGTATATCATCATTACGGATTTGATCTTGCATTGTGTGACTATAGATTCATTGCAATATCTTTATCTCCGCTACATTCATTTTCTGTATATGTTATCTTTTATATTCAACATTCTGCTGCATATAGTATCGCAGATCTGATTGTCATCTTATAGAATTTATCCTTCAACTTTTAAGGATTATTTTTTGCAAACACACGGAGAAGTTCTGCGCGTTAATTCATCAGAGGGGGCGGAACAGAGAGGAAAGGAACTTAAGGATTGTTAGAACAGAAACAGCAGCAACTTTGGCCAAAAACCGCACAAAACAAGTCGCCACTGAAAACCAGTTCACCAAATGGACGTGCATCCAATACTCCACGTACTGTAGTACCTTTGGACATAGCTGTAGGTGCGTGAACAATACTCAGCGTCTCAATATGTGCTGCGTCTCTCTGATACGTGTGCTGCTTAGTCGAGTTTTTGCCCGAAAAGGCTGTATTTGGTACCAGATTAACAAAAATAGTATTCGCCGTATGGAATTTATAAAAATAGTATCTCCTTTGCACGATCACTGTATGACATTAGTCTCAAGCCAACACATGGCGGAGTGCCGCACGGTCACCATGTGGTATTAGCCATGGTCCAACACATGGCACGCTAATGATGCACGGTCATTGTGTGGCACTCCACCATGTGTTGTTTCGAGGTTAATGCCACACCATAATCATGCGATGGAGAGCAATATTTTTGTAATTACAACTATACGTATGTTATTTTTGCTAATCACACTTCTCGACGTTGCTTTCCATACTGGCCGGGCACAGCATGTAGTACAAGCTAGCAATTTATTAGCAGTTCGGTTTCTGCTATATACGACGACTTGGCGCTAGGTAGCTACCTTACTCGATCAGTTGTGTGTTGTTGGTGACACTGATTCGCAGTACCAAAACGGGCTGGGCTTGTAGCAGCTGGTAGTGGGCATCCAGAAAAAGGAGACGACAAGAGGATTCCAATAATATACCAGTTACCACTAGCCAGCCGGTGGCACAACGCATGATTGTTGATTAGGCATCCAACGAAAAGCTTAATTTTGTCAATGGTCGAGCAACAACATCATAAATCTAGTTCTAGTGGGGTGTGGAGTCACTTGACTCGCTACAGCAAAAACATTGTATAGAGATATTTTTATTGTATAACAGAGACGACATACTTTTTAGCCTATATAAGATTTTAAAGACATCTTTCAAAATACCACAATAGTGCCTCTGCGTGCACTATTGCTACGGCCGAAGGGACACTTACTAAAATGCCTTTATATTCTATAAGACATATTGGGTTGGGCAGGGGGAGGCGGCAGCGGTGCGGCGAGGTCGTTGCCAGTGGTGGAAGAGGGGACATGGGGAGGTGGAGGAGGGATGCAGAGCTGCGCCAGCATCGGAGAAGAGAAAGGGGGGAGGGGAGCGGGGGAGGGGATGGAGAGCTCACCGATAGGGGAAGCTACGTAGGCACCGGAGAAGAGAGAAGAAGGGGAGAGAGAGCAACAGGGGAGAGAATGGAGGGAGAGGCTATACCGTTAGGAGCTTCTTGATGGTATAGTGTTCCCTAGCTACTCCTAAAAATGAGGTTTTTATTGTAGCGACTGGGCTTATCCGATGAATTTTTTTGCCTATTGGGCCCATTGGTGCATTTTTTTTGTAAGTGTGGCTTCGGGCGACTTTTTTTTTGCGATTGTAGCCCTCTCGTGAGCATGGATGCACCGGTGGGTGACGCGTGGACAATTTGCGGCCCCAGAACGCGGATTATGGGCTCCACCCCTCACGCGCGGCGCAGTGTGTGCTTGGGCTCGGCTGGTCCCCGTTTGTCCGCGCTCGCTATGCGTGGCTTTTCGTCCCGTAGTCCCGCGGTTAGGGGCCGCTGGATGTGGTGGGCCAGGCGAGCCCGTGCAAGCACCGTGCCGCCGTGAGAGGTGGGGGCCATAATCCATGCTTTGGGGCCGCAGGCTGCTCACGTGTCACCCACCGATGCATCTGCGCTCATGAGAGGGCCACAATCGCAAAAATGTTGCCCCAGAGCCACATTTGCCAAAAAAAAAAAGAAAGCATCAAAGAGCTAAATAGGCAAAAAAAAAAATCTTATCCGATCTCATCTTTGTCTGCAGTGGCACACCGATTCTGAAGAGCCAATTAAACTTATTTATGACTAGTGTTGCAGGAGAAAATTAACTCTTTGTTTCCATGCCTCCATCTGATCGAGGAAAATAAGAGAGAAATGCCAACGCTATGCGAACCCTAAGTACCATGAGTATGTTTTATACATGTGTGTCTCTTTTACGGGTTCAAGCAAAAGAAAAAAAAAGATAAGAAACCAATCCGTTCCAAATGACCAGAGGTCACACACACCAAACACGCCTTGCAACAGCCTGGGCAACTTGCACAAGCTAGCCAATCATACGTACTAGTAGTGCTATCTAGTAAGTAAAGTTTACAAAGTAAGGAGTATGTGTATATAGTCCTCTTAGGGCGTCTCCAACAGCTGACTATTTAGTTAGCTAGATTTGATGTGGCAAAGAAAAAGTAGGAGAGAGAGTAGTCACTAGCGACGAGCAAATAACTGATCTATTTCACGTAATCCAAGAACATGAGAGAGGAGCATGTGGGTCCAATAGTATAAAATAGTCTTTGCTTTTGTCTCTCACCTCCACGTCAGCTGACTATATAGCTAGTACTAGTTATTACCATTGCGGTTGAAGCCACGTGCACGCATGGATCGCTATACATTAGCGTGGCAGCTATGCATGGTAGTATATATATATATATATATATATATATATATATATATATATATATATATATATATATATATATATATATATATATATATATATATATATATATATATAGACAAAGCAGAAGAAGAATAAGACACGTACGGCGCGCGGGGCATTACAGATGCGCCGATGGATACTGGGGGGGGTGGAGGAATTAATATATACGTATATATAGTGGTACGTATACGTACGCGGTACGCATGCAGATGGATCGAGCGCGTACGTACGATTGATTAGGAGAGGAGGCCGGCCACAAGAAAAGCATGCATGATGTGCATGTACGCCGATTAAAAACGTCATATGCCGCTGGCTCTGAACAGCCTCATGAGCCCGAAGGTGACGCCCATGGCCGCCAAACCTCCCATCACCACCCGCGCGCACGACCGCGCCACGGGCGCGCGCCCCAGCACCGCGCCGATGCACCCGAACACGCCCAGCGTCGCGCTCGCCACCGCGATCACCACGGCGATCCGTAGCCTGTAGTTCATGATGAACCCGGCCGCCAGCAGCGGCACGATCGCGCCCACCGAGAAGGCCATCGCCGACGCCGCCGCGGCCTGCACCGGGCTCGGCAGGTTCTTCTCCTCCTCGCCGCCGCGCTTGCCGTCGCGCTCCAGCTGCGCGATCTCCACGTCGCGCTGCGAGCACACCGACACGAACTCGCCGATGGCCATGCTGCACGCGCCGGCCAGGAGCCCCGCGAACCCGGAGATGACCATGGCGCGGACGTCGGCCTTCACGGCGCCCACGCCCAGCATGAGCGACGCCGTCGACACGAGGCCGTCGTTGGCGCCGAGAACCGCGGCGCGCAGCCAGTTGGCGCGCTGGGCGAACCCGAACGACTCGTCGTCCAAGGTGGCCGGGTTCTCCGCGTCGACGACGGCGAGCTTCGCGTCGTTCGTGGCCATGGCACACAGATGGATCGTTTGATCGAGGTGTTTGTCTGTATGAGTACCAAGAGAGCGGGACACAAGTGCAGAAGATGTGTATGAAGGAGGAGGAGGAGGAGGAGCAGTACTAGTGTGGCGGACACACGCTTCTTGGCGTCTTTTATAGTGGTTTTCAGGGGGTGTTTTGGTGTATCCAACTAGCTTAGCTAGTGGGTGAATGGAGCCGCTGCTTCTTTCTTCACCGCGAAAGTGTCATTTTTCCTCCGGTATTGCTCGTGGCCACCATGCCCATCCATCCAGGACAAACCTAGCTAGATTATTAATCGTGTGCCTGCCGATTATGCGTACGTGTATATATATACACACACACAGAGAGAGAGAGAGAAATGATTATATAATTTTGGGAGTATCTACTGTGTTGTAAATAATACGGTTTTAGCATAAATTCAGAATTAATCCCAACATAATTAATAAATCCACAAGCATGATATAAATGACTTAACCAACATGCATGTAAACATATGAGCTTTTTAAGTTATTGAAACAGAAGCTTACGCCCAACATATATATCATACAAGCTAGTTACACAAGATTCACTCTTTGCCATCTCCGCCATGACAAAATGCAATCACAATTATATATGACAGTTTTTATAAGATTTGATATTGAGTTTAAATCAAACTTTGATATTAAAGAAATAAACCAATCACGAATATTACTTGCTGGACATCAATTAAGATCACAATAATCAATCTAGCATTCTCTTGACAGGAGCAACATTGATTACTTCAGCATAACAAAGCTAGAATATCAACTACAGTGACCAATCAAAGGATCATAGAGCACTGAAGTAACACAATGTGCAGCAATTAATCACAGTAATATTAATGATCAGAGTATGACAAATAGCAATCTAACTGAAAGCTCAAGATCTAACCTATACTTATGATCATATATAATTTCAGTGTTAAAGTCATGTCATCATTGAGCAATTAACCCACCAAAGCAGAACTTTGCAATTTACAATCAATGATAACTCACAGATATATGAAATAGACCACGAAATTGCAAAGAGTAAGCAGTCGAAAAACTCACAGTACAGGTGATACTTGAAATCACCAAGACAAAACCACACAAGGCAAGGCACGCACGGAGCGCTGTCCCAGAAAACCAAGCACCTCACTATGCCGTGTAAGGAGATGAAGGTAGACGGAGATACAATGCCTGCTTTCACATCTCGGCAAGTCGAAGTATGAAGTTGAGGGTCGAGGATGTTGCCACGCAAGACCGATGGGAGTTCCGGCCAAAGAGCACCCGTGAACACCAAGAACAAGCCTAGAAATCTCCTTCAAACACTCAACACAAAAGCTCCAAATCCAAGGGAAAGGCAAAAGGAAACCACACGGAGATACCCAAGAATGGTGATTCGGGCTACTTAGCTGACGGCAACGGGGAAGAACTAGACCGACAGCCCTCAAAGCTCGAGATCGAATCATTGCCGAGGAAGATGGGAGATCGAAGGAGAGGATGAGGACTCGCTTCATTCAGTGTTTAAGAGAGGAGAGGGATACCGCCTCTTTTAGAGGAGCGGGGAGGAGGCCGACGGGCTGCAGCCAAACGGTCGGTGCCGAAGCGGCTAGGCCGATGGCGCCTTTGGCGCCGCCGCCATCTCGCAAGACCTGGGCGCCCATCTGAAGCAGTCAAGCCGAAGGCCCGACTGGTGGGACCCCCTCTCCTTTTTTTCTTTTAACAAATTGGGAATTTACCCATTTGCCCTCAGGAGTCCAACATGTACTCCCACTTCTTATATACCGTTTAAATAAGGGTTTTGTTAAACATCATCCGATGTTTTCTTCTTAACTATCATCCAGATTTAGGACTGTTAGATTAGAGATCCAATGGTCATAAATTCTCCTCCATTCCCTTAAATTCTACCCCTCCCATGAAAAAAATATCCCTCCTTTAAAAACAAGGTGTCCTTGATTTCTAATCCAAAGGTTATAAATTTGGATGATAGTTAAGAAGAAAGCATCCAGGTGATGCCTAAACACTCCCTTTAAATAATATTGTTATACCTCTTTATCGAATATAGATCACTCAATTCAATTCATGAACTTGACAATTCACAATGGACAAGGAAACATAAGGCTACATTTGGTAAATGTGTGTTTTCCCATTGCCGTGTCTTGTTCTTCTCTGAAACTCAATGTGGACGCCGAGAAAGTGCGCCTTTGATGTTCCATATGGAACATTTTTGGATCGAATTTGATGGATGGGTACAGATCATATCAGTATATCGACGTCATACATGCATGGCAGACTCAGCACTTTCAGAGTTAGTTTTCTGTTTTGATGAGCTGTTTTCTATTTGCCTTGCCAAATTTGTCCTCTTTAGTGGGCAGCTAGGCAGCTACCAGTGCAAATTTATGTCACCTGTACCAGCTTTAGCTGTGTGTTCCCTGAAAATGGTCGTGATGCTGATCAGTGGCCGGTGTGAATTCTATAGAATAGCAAGCTATATGTAGCACTTGGCGCTTCCAACTTCAAGAAACATATGAAGAAAATATAGACTCGATCGTTACAAGAGAAAAGAAGCTAGAACATTTAGATTTGGTACGTTGCAAATTAAATGATCAATTGCAGGTACTAATGTTGTCTATGGGGCCTTCATGCCCTGGGTGACATAATTCAGTATGCCATAGCTACCACTCTCTTAGCGTATGCCTTGAAAAGTAGTATATATGGCGGAACAGATATTTTGTCGCTAGCTAAGTGTAAGAAGAGTACAACAGCAAGCTAGCCAAGAATGGCACATATGTGGCCATATAGCAAAAGTGTATTATTTTTTCTGTAAAGTTAGCTTGGACAGGACATGATCTCCCTATCGAGATGAAAATGAAACCATATTATCTCAGGCTCTGAGCTACTCGACCACTTAATCACTTTAGAAATGGAATTGCACCTTTGAGAAGACAGAAGAAAAGAAAGAAAGAAAGGACCTTTGTGCTAATTGGAATGGCATCTATTCTAGCCATCTACTCCATACCTAGCCGTGGCTTGTCAAGAAAAGAAATCGATAAATCTTGCATCTCCCGAGTGTAAGATCAAGGATATAATATCTCATTTCAGAAAACCAAGTGCAGGCAATGCAAACTGGAAATCGATCGCACGCATCATATCACTCTCGTCGAGACTGTTTTCTTTTTTCTTTTTAATCCAGGCAAAGGAAAGGAGAATAGAGAGATACTGCTTTGAGCAGACAGAAACTTTGAAGGGAAGGTGACAAGAGAGCAACGGCATCCCAGCTTTGCAAACAAACATGTTATTAGGTACACATGATGATACGATCGCGCGCGCGATATGATGAGCGCATCTGCAATTCTGCACTCCAACCATTGTCGAACGAGATAGCTAGTGATGAAGTCGTGAGATGATGGAGAATTATTTGGGTGAGTGTGTCGGGTCGGGGGCGTCGACGAGTGATTGCTGAATCGGCGGGCACTGGCCTGGCCCTAGCTCGTGGACTGGAGTGCAGGTCGACGCAGCGGAGGAGAAGAGATTTTGGGTGAAAAATATTGGAGGGGAGTGCGGGCTAAGCATGCGCTCCACACGAAAGCCACCACTCTAATCCATCTTTATGTTATCCTGCCTTTATTTTGCCCCCAGCTTTACGCAGTGGGCTCGCTTTCTTCAGTCTATTTCTAGTTTAATCTGTCCATAAATTGGTCTCCCCGGTTGCTAAGCTAATGTCCTCATTGGACGTCAGTGCTAACTAACCTGGCCTGTTACAGTCTCGCCCCTTGGGTTCTTCAAGCAGCCAGTCAACCAGCTGATTGGATGGTCGGGTAGGATCAAAACTAAACAAATATCTTTGCCAAGACCACGCACGATTAGGGCCTATTAGAATTTTACGAGAAACGATACCGTTCTCCTGGTCTTTTCCCTCCCTCTGTTCGAAACAGGACTGGCTGAGCTGCCGGGTAGGCGGAAGAACCCCTGCCGAAGAAGAGGACAGAAGAGTTTCGCCGAACAAGGAGGCAACTTTGAAATACAGTGCATATGCTCGCGGTCCATCTAATTACACAATATGGTCGGTGGTGAAGAAGCTAAGATAAAAATAAAGGGTGGGCTGAGTGAACTAAGCTAATTTGGCAAACATAGTTTTATACTCTTATACAGTTCAAATTGATAAGCAAATCAAAACAAGGAAGAAATGCAATAAAGGTACATCGGTAATGAAAAACGCATCCCAAAACATATGAATATGCTTTCACCCTCTCAATGAGTAGCGATATATCATCTATATGTGAAAACTAACAAAATTAGTGATGAAAATTGTAAAGTGGTTATAAGCGTATTATAATTCTATCATTGTCAATACTTCTAAATATCTCTCGCTCGGTGTAGCACACCATCAAGTCATTGAGCAACTCATTAGCTACCTTGTTGCGCAAATATGTTTTAATAATATTCATCGCCAAAAATATTCTCTCAACAGATACCGGTACCACTGGAAGGATCAATGTCGACTCGATGAGGCGATATACCAATGGAAAAGTTCCATCTTTTTTTGTTTTAATCATCGTTTGAGCAAGTCTTGAAATATCATAACATCTATAAAATTTCTCACTTCTCATAATATTGATAATGAAGGTTTGAAGTTGACTTCTTAACAATAATCAGTCAACTAACATGAAATCATCATCATAAATCTCAGCAAGTCAAACAAGTTTATCAACATCAAACTTAGAGAATGAGTTGCTCGGATCAAGACAAGACATGCATACCAATAACTCGAACAAAACTTCATTGATACGATGATTCATCTCATTTATAGTTGCATCAAGAGCAGCATTGAAAATATCAACTTTGTAGTAATGATGTTGAGTCACTGTGTATTTTTGACATATAGATTTACCCATAACTCCAATGGTATTATCCATATCTAGCACAATAATTCATATGTCTCACAAAATCTTTTGACTTGGTGAACAATGGCTCTTACCCATTGTCTCTTATATCCTACAAGCGTTCTTTCACATCCTATGTTAAGCCCATAGCTTCAATAATATATTGATGCTTCCTTTGCAAAGCAAGTGATAGCTTATTTGCAGTACTTAACAAGGCTATTAAGAAATGCATGATAAATATAGATTCAAAGTATTCCATCTTTTTTTTTACCAAACCTCCTGCTCCACCATAACTTGAGTTTTGACAAGCATCTTCACTTATATGTTTTAGCACATCCACCACTGTCTCCTACATTTGGTATATACCAATTGCTTGAGGTGGACCATTCAACAAATTCGCCCTCCTTACTTTATCTCTAATTTCATTGGCATGATCTTCTATTGTAATTGGTGTGCTGGATCGACAATAATTTTATTTATATTAAATTCTAGTCAAATGCTCTTTGGTTGAGTTGTGCTCCCATCGGTTGGGGGAGTACTACTTGATTGCTTATGGAATAGTTACACAAAGTTCGTTTCTCTATTATTGCAATTGTAAATCTGTAAAAAAAGGTATAGAATTCATCACTAACACTATATAATATCTAACAATTAATAAACAATTAACATATAATATCTAACAATTAATAAACAATAGTTTATTGTTTACTCAAGAGTTAAGAGAATTACAATATATACCTCTCCCCATACTTCTCCCCTCCCTCGAGCTTGCTGCCCTAGGCTCGGCAGCTGGACCCTTGGTCGTTCCCGCCCCCATGGCCTGCTGGCCGCCGTTTGCCACCTAGGCTAGTAGCTCGCAGCAGATCTATCCAAGGTAGATCTACTTCCGCCTCCTCCTCCTGCATCTCGCCAGCACCGCCATGGCAATCTGTGACCACATCCCTCCAAACAATGGCGCCGATTATTGAGCCATTGTTACTACTATTGGTTATAGGCCTTGTGAATAAGTTATTGGTTTGTAGGCCGAATGATCGAGAAAAGCACACATTTCTAGTTTTACCAACTGTTGTTTATTGCTGACCTGCATACCAATTTTCGGCATGGATGTAGGCAACCACATGCACGGTGAAGACGACCTGGGCCGGGGCTGGGAGAGCAACAGAACACAGGAACTTGACCTGAGACCGCACTCGACAAGTTTGATGGGCTAGCTAGCTTAGCTTGTGTTCTTTCTGGTCGTGGAAGGAGTAGGGCTTGATCAATAGGCTAACTAGCCCGTGCCTCTTCAGGTCCACATAACAAAATTTTGGGCCGCAGTGGTCTTAACCAGAAGAAAAAAGGGGGTCGAACAGGCCGGTGAGTTTCTCATCATACCATCGGCTATATGCTATGTACAGAGAATAACACAGACAGACAGATACATACATACATACATACATACATACAGCAAATCAGAACCACCAAACATTAGGTAATGTGTGTGTCACGCTGCCATTGTGCCATGCCTACATACATGTAAAACAAAAAGAAAACTCCACTATTTCTGTTGTTTTGTTTATTCGAAGAGCATACACAATTATGCATTCCCTACAACCTATTTAAGGCCCAGCCAGCCTGCCGCGTTTCTCCACTCGACACGCATAAGGCCCACAGAAGTGGGCCCGCATGTCAGCCGGTGCGAGGAAAACAGGGTACCTCCCCCCAAGGCAACGGCTCTGATAGGACGGAAGCGCCGCTTCCCGATACATCACCTTATCCCAGACCCCGAGTGACAACTCACTGACAATGGGTCCAGCCCCTCACGAGCTTCTTGGACCCACTTACATAGCGAGCGGGTCCGTCTGCACAAGAGTAGCAAACTCTCTCTACTCTTTGGGTAGCTGAAATGACGGGAACACCCCCGCCTCCTCCTGCTTTCCTTCCCCATCCCTCGCCTCCCCATCTGTCGTCCGTTCCCCACCCACCTCCCCTCTCCACCATGGCCAACACCGCCGCTTCCGACGCCGACTCCTCGCCGCCGCCGCCGATAAATCTCCTGCCGCCCGACGCGCTCAACAACGTCCTGCTCCGCCTCCCGCTGCGCGACGCCGTGGTCTGCCGCCCCGTCTCGCGCCTCTTCCACGAGGCCCTATCCTCCCAGTTCCTCGCCCTCCTCCCCACCCTCCGCCTCCTCCTCCTCCGCCACCCGCGCCCCGACGGTGGCGGATGCCTCCACGCCTTCGACCTCACGCGCCGCCACTGGCTCCGCCTCCCCTTCACCTCCTTCCTCCCCCACCAATCCTTCTCCCCCGTCGCATCCTCCCCGTCCCTCCTCTACCTCTGGGTCGAGGCCGTCCCTTCGCCTTCGCCTCCATCCCTCCCCTCCTCATCCTCCTCCTCCTCCTCCACCGCCCACCCGCCCAAATCGCTCGCTGTCTGCAACCCCTTCGCCGGCACATACCGCCTCCTGCCCCCGCTCGGATCCGCCTGGGCACGCCACGGCACCGTACTCGCCGGCCCGGGCGGCGCGGTGCTGGTCCTCACGGAGCTCGCGGCGCTGTCCTACACCCCGTCCGGATCCGGTAAGTGGATGAAGCATCCCCTGTCGCTACCATCCAAACCGCGGAGCCCCATACTGGCCTCCGGCGCTGGCGCCGTCCT
The DNA here is from genome assembly GCA_036346575.1 of Dendrocalamus sinicus. NCBI lineage: Eukaryota > Viridiplantae > Streptophyta > Magnoliopsida > Poales > Poaceae > Dendrocalamus > Dendrocalamus sinicus. The sequence continues at coordinate 456,661 of CM070652.1, forward strand.
TGCGCTCTGCGACGTGGGTACCCCGTGGCGCAGCCAGTGGAAGCTCTTCTCCTGCCCGCTTGCCATGCTCACCGGTGGCTGGGCGCCCATGGAACGCGCCGCGTGGGGCGATGTCTTCGAGATCTTGAAGCGCCCCCGTCTCCTTGCTGGGGCCGGCGGCCGCCGCGTCCTTATGATCGGCGGCCTCAGGTCCTCATTCGGCATAGATGCGCCGTGCTCCACAGTGCTCATCCTCCGCCTAGATCTGGCCACCATGGAGTGGGATGAAGCTGGGCGCATGCCGCCCAATATGTATCGTTGCTTCACTGGCCTATGTGAGGCTGCTGCACAGGGTAACGCCATGCCCACGGCCGCCGCCGGTGGCAACAATAAGGTGAAGGTGTTTGGGGGTGATGGGAAGGTGTGGTTCGCTGGAAAGCGTGTTTGTGGGAAGCTGGCAATGTGGGAGGAGGACGAGATAGGGAGCAGCGGTGGAAAGTGGGGCTGGGTGGATGGTGTTCCTGGGTACGCCGATGGTGTATACCGTGGCTTTGTGTTCGATGGTGGCTTCACAGCAATGCCTTGAGGCTGACGGAAAACATACGCCTGTCCGGTGCATGACAAAATGCGCGCAAGTTAAGATTTTTAATTGATCCAGGGCATCTTTCCATTGCATGCAGGGGTACATTTTATTTGCAGTGTACTTGGTTCTTAGCTTCATGGGATACTTTCAATTGTTGTACTTTATTAAAATGAAATGTTTTAAAGATATGTTGGTTGTTCTTTGTTTCACACAATAAAAAACTGTAGACCTTCCTTTGTTTAGATGATAGCTGTTGCTTCTGTAGGAACAGAATTTTATTGTTTGGTAAACTGGTAATTAGTCTTCTTGTATTTATGCGAGGTGTCTACATTGTCATGATAACTTGATATATCAATGCTGTCCGTCAAATGTTTGCTTGGAACTGTAATAGGGTTAACTTTGGTATCAGTTGCCTTTTAGCAAAGGAATTCACTGCCATTGCTAAAGCTGTGGGTCACTGGATTACTGGGTGCTAGTGATAGCATGTTTATTTTGAGGGTTGGGAATGGTTTCAACTAATGATTGTGCAGCTCTGTAATCCACATTTTCGTTGCCCCTGTCCCGTCTAGGTCTTGTTGATTCTGTGCTCATCATGTCTAGCTTCAACTATAATCTGACATTCATTTGATTCACACGGCCTTTTATTAGAAACTTGTATGATCTAAACCCAACGTTAGGTATTAGTTTTCAGTAGATTGGAAAAATTACTTATAAAGTTACCTGTAGAATACCCCCAAAGAACATAATGTCTGGGTCCACCTCTCAGGACTAGCTCTTGTTTGGGAGTTTGAGTTGCTGCTGTTCCAACTTTAGTTTTTTATTTTTGTGTGCAATTATGCATAACTGTGTTGGAAGAAACGAATAGATCCATTTCCATGGGCCAACAGCCCATATGTGGCATGTACAATTTACAAATAACCCCCTACACTATATACAACTATATACATATAACAAACTGATCTTTTGATTTTTCTGGCGCATAGTAGGTATCTTGTTATTATCAACCTTATTTTTAAAATGAACATGAGAAACAAGCTTGTTGGGCCTTATGGCCCTTATATGCCATTTATTCGGATTTTCATATGTGCTCTTGGTATACCTATGTGAATTACCATCCAGCATAGTCTAGGATGTTAAAGCAAAATATAACACAAACAGATATTTTCTTTCGGGATGCACTACTACCAATTTAGGATTTTATTAGGTATTCTAAGCCCATCAGTGTGTCTGGGGGCGTTCGTATTGGCTGCGGCTGATAGCTTTTGACTGAAAATAATTAGTAGTGGTTGAAAGAAATGGCTCTTAGAAGGAAGGGATGAGCGGTGGAAAAAGTGAGGGAGAGATACGTGCACGAGACGGGAGCGAGAGGAGTGGGGTGCGTGATGCGCCAATGACCCACCGTCTTATCCTTGGAGCGAGAGGAGTGGAGAAGCCGCTACAAGAGCCAGGTATTCATATTGGATAATGGTTTCTCCAAGCAGAAGCCAATACGAACATATCCTATATTGCGTATTTAATCGACAATAACCATATAGATTACACCTATGGACTTATGGTAATGATGGACTATTGCTTATTTAATCGACAATAATCAACATTATGGACTTATGGTAATAATGGATTCACATCTTTGAATGCAAAAATATTTACCAACTTTTATGCAATTCATCATTTGGCACGCTAGAAGCCTATCACTTATCCAAATGAAACTCCTGAAATACAGAGGAGCTGTTGCATTTTCTGGGTACCTGTTGTTTGATATTCAGATTGTGCTAACTGCAATTCCATGATAATGGTATTGAGCCAAAATTTACCATGTTTGATGGAGTCGTGTGAGAGCCTGTGACTTCTGCACTATTTCTTTTGGTTGCTCTATTTAATTTCCGGCATGTAATGAGTTATCTGTAATATTAAAGAAGTACTATGATTTTTTGAGACAACATTTTTCATTCCTCCTTTTGCTGTTTCTGAATCTCCATGTTAACAAAGTTCCTCCAGCTCTGAGAGCTATAAATTAGTAGATTTAGTTTGCTCTGAACAATAACATGCCCCTACTCCCAATTCATTTGCAAAATTCTTTATATTTGTTAGCCCTGAGAAAGCCTTGTCAGTTTCTATAGTATGAATGGGCATCTGTATGTTCGTTGTGTACAATCTATACATCAATCACCGTGCTGCTTTCATTTTAGCAGAGAATACTTTAACGATAAACTTGCATGCTTTTGCTTTTTTAAGTAACTAAATAAATTGACACCCGCATATTAGAAACTCATGCCCTTCCATAGGGCATGTCAGTTATTTCAATAGTCTTCTGGATACATTAAATTGTGAAATTGCATCTCTTTGTGCAATTATGACTATGTGGCATAGCAAGCTCTCAGAGCAATTCCAACCGGTTCTTTATCCTGCTCTTCATTGTATATTTACCTAATATGACTCAAGAAATGGACTCCAATCGGTTCTTTATCCTCCTCTTCATTTTTATCGAGTCGTTATTTTCTCCCGGCCGCTAGCTAGATTTGACGAGCGCCTCCTCACTCGCTTCTCAAATAGCTAGGCTATTGGAATGCTAACTCAAATAGAGAGCTGAAAATAATAGTTAGCCTCTTCATCCTAGGAAATAGAGAGGGAGAAATGACTAATGGGATGGAGTTGCTCTCAAGTAGTATACATCTCTTGCCTATTTGTTGGTTATCTAGAAACTGGCCACATGTGGCGTAGCATAGTGACGTTTGTTTCCATTTTGGGGCTTCTCATATTCTCTTTTTTTTTTCCTGGCGTGCATGGGTACTCTCATTGTTTTAGTAGTATGCTGCTTGCTTTGTCAATCGTCCATTTTAGACAACATGTTACTTTTAGACTTGTTGGGAACCTTGTGGTTGGGGAAATGTTTTTGTAAAACTTAGCCTATCTTTATATACATGACAAAAATCAACACTGAACTATGTAAGTGTTATGAATAGCGCTTGTATTCATATGAGGCCAATGGGCCAGTATATATACACAAAGTACAGGTGGTAAATATGCAAAGAACCCCTCATAACAATGGGGAATAACAAACTATACATATATCTCTAACACCCCCCCTCAAACTCATGGTGGATCAACAACACCGAGTTTGGAGAGGTAGAAGTCGTCTTTGTGCTCGAGTCGGGCCTTCGTGAAGAAATCCGCTATCTGAAGCTCCGAAGGCACATACCGAAGAGTAATCACCTGATCATGCACGCAAGTCCTCATGAAAGAAGCATCAACACCAATGTGCTTGGTGAGCTCATGCTTCACAGGATCACGAGCAATACCGATAGCACTGCATCTTGTCGACAAAAGAGGGTCGGTGTAGTGACGAAACACCAAAATCCTCAAGTAACCACCGTAGCCAAGTATTCTCTGCTGTCAAGAGAGCCATAGCTCGCAACTCAGCCTCTGCACTCGAACGGGACACTGCAGTCTGTTTCTTCGTCTTCCAGGCAATAAGAGAACCACCAAGAAAAACACAGTAAGCAGAGATAGACCGACGATCAGAGGAATTGCTCGCCCAAGTAGCATCCGAATAGGCCTGAAGTCAGAACGAATTGGAACGTGGAAAGAAGAGACGACGAGAGATAGTCCCACGAAGGTATCGTAGAACTTGAAGAAGGTGGCTGTAGTGGACCTGAGTGGGAGCTGAAACAAACTGACTCAGAATATGAACTGGATAAGCGATATCCGGACGAGTAACAGCAAGGTAGACAAGACTCCCAACAAGATGACGATAGCGAGTCGGATCGTAAAGAGGCTCGCCATCGAGGGTTTGAGGTGAGCATTGAGCTCCATGGGAGTCTCAACGATCTGACGATCGATGAGAGAGGCGCGATCAAGAAGATCTCGAATATATTTCTCTTGGGACATAAAGAAACCATCCGGAGTGGAAGTAACCTCAATCCCAAGGAAGTAATGAATAGGACCAAGATCCGACATAAGGAATCGCTCACTAAGACGAGCCTTGACAAAGGCAATGTACTCAGAATCATCTCCGTAATGATCATATCATCAACATACAGAGAAGAAGAGTCCACCACGAGACGAAGTGTGGACAAAAAGCGGGATCATGATCACTAGCTGAAAAACCAGCAGAAGTGACCACAGAGGAGAAGCGCTCAAACCAAGCACGAGGGCTTGTTTAAGGCCATAGAGAGAGCGGCGAAGGCGACAAACCATGCCCTCAGAGCAGAATACCCGGTGGCGGATGCATGTAGACCTCCTCACGCAACTCGCCATTAAGAAAGGCATTCTTGACATCAAGCCGAGAAATGCAGACCATGGCAGCGACGCCACCGAAAGAAGAGTGCGAGCGGTGGTCATGTGGGCCACGGAGCAAAAGTCTCATCATAGTCAACCCTATGCTCCTCGCTGGAAGCCACGAGCAACAAGACGCGCCTTATAGCGCTCAAGAGAGCCATCGAGCGAGTCTTAATCTTATAGACCCACTTACATGTGATGGGATGAGAATGAGATGGCAAAAGAACAAGATCCCAAGTACCAAGATGCGCTCGAGGCAGCAATCTCTCGGCCATGGCAAGCTGCCACTCGGGGTGAGTAATGACATCCGGTGAGGAGACAGGCTCACGAGTAGCTGCACCACAAAGGAAAAGCAGGCGGGGCCGAATCGATCGGCGATCGCGAGAGCGTAGCGAGGAGAAGATGACCCATCGGGGACGATGGAGCATCGAAGAAGAAGGCTCATCCGGAAGGTCCTCAATACGAGGTCGACGAGTGTAGACGATAAGGAGAAGGGCGTAGTGGGAGGAACTGCGAGTCGTGAGGAGACGACACGAGCGGTGACAACGGTGAAGAGGCCACGGGGAATATGTGGAGACTCGGTGGAACAGTGGGCGAGGCAAAGCAGATATAGGTGTATCCGGAAAAGTCAAGAAAGACAGAGGCTCCACAGAGGAAGCCGAAGGAGAGGCGGGACGTGGGTAGAATGGGCGAGACTCGCCGAAAGTCACATCCCGAGAAACCCGCATCCGTCGACCAACAGATCCCAAAGCACCGATAGCCCTTGTGCTCGGCGCTATATCCCGAAAAACACACTCAACAGATGGCGGTCGGTTTGGTGCGTTCTCGAGGGCAAGGAGAACGTAGCAAACGCAACCGAACAGATGAAGGCGAGTAGTCGGGAAGAAGACCACGAGACGCTCAACAGGATCGCACCCTTAAGAGCGAAGAGGTCAGTATGTTGACGAGATAGGTGGCGATGGAAACGACCTCGGCCCAAAAGTGAGGTGGAATAGAGCGGCGATCATCGAGCACGAGCCGTCTCAAGGAGATGACGATGCTTGCGCCAGCAACACCATTCGAGCATGAGCACCGGGACAAGAGAAGGCGGCGAGAGTGCCTGCTCGCCAAAGAAGGAAGCTGCGCAGTGACGAGAGGTACTCGCCAGCAGAATCACTCTAAAGACACGAATAGGAGTGGAGAAGCGTGTGTGTATCATAGTGGCAAATTGTTTATAGATAGGTAAGACCTCACTACGAGAAGACATGAAATATATCCAAGTGTGGCGAGAGAAATCATCTATAAAATAATATAATAACGATGACCCCTTTCAAACGAAGGAGCGGACCCCAAACATCTGAATGAACAAGATCGAAGGACGCCGAGACACGGTCTCACTATGAGGATAAGGAAGTGAATCATTTACCTAACTTACGTACGACAATCTAAAGACACGTCTCCGAGACAGACCCGTAAGACCACGACGAACTAAGGACGATAGACGGGATCCACATAGATGACCAAGACGGTGATGCCACCGCTGGAAAGACCCGGTAGATGAAGTGGCGAAGCGGAGGCGGCGGCGATGGTGGCGGCGGAAGGAAGGTGAAGCGGTCAAGCTCCCGAGACGCCGTGAGTCACGACGCCGAGGCCGAACCAACGAGCTCTGTGTGGCGATCCCGAACACAACAAGAGTCGAGTCGAGAATGACCCGATAACCAAGGTCGATGTCGCCCACAGAAGAAGTCGCATGGTAAGGCGAGGAACATGAGCAATGAAGGAACATGAAAGGATGAGTTGCTAAGAGATCCTCGACCGAGAGACAGAAAGAGCTGTACCATCGCAGTAAGAACACCGGCGGGGAGAATCAAGAGGTGAAATAGAAGACAGCGTGGAAGGATCAGGAGTCATGTGAAAGGATGCTCCAGAATCAAGAATCCACGGGAGGTACCGATCGTAGGAGGTGGTCTCTCGGTGCCGAAGAGTCGATGAGCGAACTCGCAGAACTCGCCGAGGAGAACTGAAGCGGCAAGTAGGCGTCGAAGTCCGCTATCTCTGCTTTCGGTGAGAGAAGCTGCTGAAGAGGTCGAGGCAGACATCGTCGTAGAAGCACTAGTGCCAGGAGAAGAACGGTGTGAAAGATGCCGCTTCTTCTTGTAGCACTGGGACTCAGTGTGGCCATCCTTGTCGCAGTAGGAACCAGTGAGGACGGCCACCTCCAGACGGAGGACGGCCACCACCACTGTGGTAGCCGCTGGAGGAGGCAGTGTAGCAGGCGGACGAGCGGCGAGCACAGAGGGGAGTGGCATCAGACCAGCACCACTCAAACGAGTCTCCTCTGCGCGTATCTCGGTAAGAGCCTCCAGGAGAGTGACACGAGGGTGGCGTGCAAGAAGCTGGGCACGCCTTTGCTCGAACTCGGGGCGGCGAGTAAGGAACTCGTAAACCCGCTGAAACTCGGTGTCAAGACGTACATCCAGCAAAGACGGACAGTACGGCAACCCGGCGGCGGAGAGAGTCCAACTGACGCCAAACAGCAGAGCTCTGAGCGTAAAAGGCGTCAACAGTAGCATCACCCTGCTGAAGAGAGTGCTCCTGGCGGACCACGGACAGTGCATGTGGCATCACCGGAGGGCTCGTAGCGCCGGCGAAGATGAGTCCACATCCGAAAGCCGAAGGAGTCCCACAACCTCGTAAGAAAATCGAGGTGGACATCGGCGATGAAGACAAAGCGGCCGGCGTCGTCATCATACCACTGAGTGTAGACGGTCAGACGATCCTTGTAGGAATCCAGAGCCTCCTGGTAGGCAGAGGCAGCTTTATCATCAGCTTCATCAGCAGCAGCCTTATCGGCTGTCGGAGGCAATGCAACAGGCGTAGACTCCGTCGGAGGAATAGGGCAAGGCGGGTAGGTGACATCGCCAGAGAGGACGCCCCAGAGACGAAGACCACGCATGTGGATGCGCATGTGAGACACGAAGTCGGTGTAATTAACACCATCAAAGATCACTGGGAAACGAGGGAGGGAAACGGTGCCCATTGGTAGGCGGCGCTGGACGGCGCGGCGACCAAGGCAACGAAGTCTAACAGCGCGCCGACGGCGCGCGGCGGTTAGAACGACGCGTTTTTTTTTTTTTCCCGAGTCGGTTAGAAAACCGACCGACCGATCGAGACCGAACCCCGACGAGCGCGTTCTAGGGCAAAACCCTAGAACGAGGCGGCGGCGGCGCGGCGACGGCGGCGGCGACGCGACGCGGCGACGGCGGCGGCGTCGCGTCGGCGCGCGAGGAGGCGGCGCGTCGACCACCAGCGGAGTCGCGCGGCGGCGGAGGGCGCGCGGCGCGGCGGCGGCGACGACGTCTCTCGGGCGCAAGGTGGCGGGAGCGGAGGAGCGGCGGCTCGAGCGTCGGCGGAGGAGAGGCGGCCCAGACGGAGAGGCGGCCTCGGGTGGCGGCGGCCGCGAGCGAGCGGTGGGCGGAGGCGCGCGCGAGGCGGGCGAGCGCGGGAGGCGCAGGAGGAGGGCGCGCGGCGCGAGGCGGCGGCGCGCGGGAGGCCGACGACGGCGCGCGGAACCCAGGTAAGCCAAAACTAGGGTTTTGGCTCTGATACCATGTTATGAATAGCGCTTGTATTCATATGAGGCCAATGGGCCAGTATATATACACAAAGTACAGGTGGTAAATATGCAAAGAACCCCTCATAACAATGGGGAATAACAAACTATACATATATCTCTAACAGTAAGCACTATTCGATTTTTGTATAATTAATATCAACATGCAAACATATGTAAGCAAATAACATTTCAAAGTCATTGATGTGTTGCTAACACGATGCTGTATCATTTGAATATTTTTTGATGTGTCATGCTTGACTTTCTTGAACCAAAGCAATACAGTAGTAAGGTCAGAGAACTGAATCTTTTTTTTTAAAAAAAAAACAGAAACTGAATCTTCCTGTTAGTGTCTTATTAATGGATCAGAATGGAATCTGATGTAGAAAGGTAAAACGGAAGCAACATTAATAAAAACGATGGAAAATGCTGTTCACTTTGTTTCGTTGAAGTAGTCTGGTCTTATATTTTGAGTTTGGTGGGCTGGATACGAGAGGTTCTTGCAGCTTCAGGTAGTAGTTAGTATCAGTGACTTTTATTTGTGTGCGCTTGCGTCATTGCGTGCGCCTGTGCGTGTGCTTTCGTTCAAGAAAATGGATTTTGTAATCGTTGTATGTATGTAGAGGTTTCACACGACTGATTATTATTTTGACTTTCTGGCCTGCTGGCCGCTTGGTTTGTTTGGAATCTCGTTCTGTTAGGTTGGTTGCACGGTGAATCCATGACACTGCCTAACGGGTGACAATTAGATAGTGGTATCACACGTTAGTTGTTATATCTTAATGCTTATTAATCTCTGTCGATTAGTAGTATTACCATTGGATGTTCATAGACTGTCCTTTTTGTGCGACCCTGTGGTGAAAGTATCTACACTCCTAAAAATTGATTTTGGTAATTAATGGTAATATTGTGTTTGAAATTATTGTGTACTAAGATATCTTAATAGGTTTAGTCTTCAATTACGGATGATAATAATGCAATGATGGCATGCAAAAACTATGAAGGATTGATATGGCTATAGCTTGTGCTTTTTTAAAAAAATTATTTTGGTTAGTCTCGGTGCTTAGAGAACAGATTGGATTTGTATACTAGACACTGTACTATAAAGTAGGATCATTGCTAGTAGTTTGAGAATTAAATTTATGTTATCTTATCAATAAAAACCATGCATGCATCTTGAATCAGTTTTTGAATAACCTTTGTAAAAAAAAATGGACATCACCGTATAGGGAGTACAATACTACTAGTCCATGGTAATATCGCCTTTGAGCAGCGCTATGATATCATAGTGCAGCAATACTAATTTTTCCGCGGTATGTTTTTTCAAGGAGTATGTTTTGGAACATTTCTTGAAACTCTAGAAATTGGTAGTACCGATTTTACTGCAACAATACCGATTTTACTTCGCAGTAGTGCCGCATTTGAAGTTCAACGGCTAGTTTAGACGTATTAATTGTACACAAAATAACCTTTGAACAGTAGATGCAGTAGTACTAGTCATGTGTGGTAGTAGTATCGTACGTACTGAATTTTATGGGATTTATTTTCAAATGGTCGAATTTCTGATTGGGAGCTATAAATACCTCCTCACTAGCACCATGCCAGTAACATTGGATCTCATTGAATATACTAGAGCTATTGGTGCACTCTCTACTACTCATTTGCTCATATTTCATATTTTGAGGTAGTTGAGAGCATTGAAGTATATTGTATCATTTGTTAATCCTCATGGCACTTGATTTCTCCTCAAGCAAGGGCTATGATTTATTACTCTTGGTGTTTGCTAGCACCAAGATGTTTTGGGAGAAGATTGTGTTTGCTAGCACCAAGACGTTTTGGGAGAAGATTGTGCGGTGATCTTTTCAAAAAAGTTGTGAAGAGACCCGACCCTAGTTGTGAGTAGTGTGCTGCTCGCCATCTCCGGAGTAGAAGAAGAACAATCTTAGTGGACTTGAGATTATTAGGCTTAATTTGTAGAGCCGGTCTAATTTGTTTGGACTTACCTCAACGTAGTGAAGACCAGCAATCCTTGATACCATGGGAAAAATATCGCGTGTCTTAATTGTGGTTATCTCTTGTCTTTACTCTTCTGTATTTACATTCCTAACTACTGAATTGATATCTTGTGTAGTTAAGAATTGTACTTAGTAAAGACATAGCTTATGGTGTCTTAGAAAATTTAAAAAATTCACTTTTAACTTATGCTAGGTTTATTTATTGTTCTTTGTTGTTATAATTGTCAAACTTAGAGCGAGAATTTTTAGATCCTCTAATTCACCTTTTTCTATTCGATTATCCTTGGACCATTAATTGGTGAGCACTGAGATGGATATGAGCAGTTGGTGTGCAATTGCAGATCAGTGTAGTATATACTTTTCAGCCTGGCGAATAAGTGATTCATGTCGCTATCACGCCTAGTTTCTTAATGGCTGCTTACATGGGTAACATTAGTCCCAGCGATGATTCAAGTCACCAAAGGCTGGAGCTCTATTGTTATTACTGCTACTTACTTTTCATAGGCCACTTGGTTAATTTCGACATCTATACTGCTCCGTCGTGTAGTTTGGCAGTGACATTGATTTTTTTTTTCATTAGATGCTTCCTCGGTGGTGGTAACAAAGCGGGTGCTTTGTGATGATGCCATAATTCTGCGCAGTTACTGTGGTATACTCCTATAATGTCTAAGACAGAAACAATAATTATACTCCACCGAATAGCTGGGGTACAATGTATTCCAACTCAAGCAAGTTTCACTGATTTTATTTAGGCTTTGCTCGTTTCGACTTCAGCTTCCGGCTTATTTTTCATTATTCATAAATTTCGTCTTTTTCTGAACTTTTGGTTTTTTGTTGAGCTTTTTTGCCAGTTCTTTTTTCCCCGTATTTGTTTGTATTATACGTAATGGGCTAACATATTTTTTTTATATTTTTTAATTTTTTTAAATTTAATTATGCTAAATAAGCCTCTGTCAGCTACAGTTTTTTTAGCTAAATACAGTGCTTTTCAGCCATAAGCCACTCAAAAAAGGCCCAAATGAGCACCACCTTATTCCAACTTGATGCGTTTTGCTCGAGTGCTCGCAGCACACTATCGACCTTTGTTTTATCACTTGAAAACAATTAAGCCCATGTCATTGCAACTTTAGAATATACGATCCTACCTGATTTTATAAAAACATACTTTTTCTAATTTATTGTGTATTCTAAGACTGATACGAGTGTTTATTTGGTTATTTAGCATCCAATTTGACTAATAAATATATCTTATTTATGACTAGAACTATGGTTTAAATTCTATGTTATTGAGCCACGACTAGAAGAGTGATGTTATCAATATTGCTATAATCTGATCATTTTACATAAAAAAGTAAAATAAATAGATAATCAAATTGATTTTTATTATTCCAAATCTTCGAACCTTAATGTCTAAACTATTAACTTTGTAGTACTTAATATACAATTTGAATTAAGAGATAGGACACAACTAAACACTTAACTCTTTCATAATCTTAAATGATGTGTGATTCTACATGGTTCTACCACGATTCTACTGCGATTCTACACGATTCTATGATTAGGATCGCGATTCTATCAAGTACGACTCAAGATACAATTTGAGCCATATAGGTTTCGTGGGATCATAGAATCGTATCGTATGATTCTACGACTAGAATCGTGATTTTAACAACCTTGGGATGGATGTTGTAGATACCTTTGTCGAGGACCTCAGCATCGATGTTAACCAACCTACCGACACAGGTTTTGGTCCCTTTCACTTCAATTTTGCATATCTTATACAGATTAGGAAAAAAATAAAGCATTGAATTATTCCTTTTTTTTTGAAAATAGAAAAGAAAGGGATGGTGTATCTCAGATTCAATGACACACCTTAGGTGCCAACTTTCCTTTTTTATGTCTGTGCTCTGATATGCAATACTGGACTCATGTTGGTTATGCAACTCATGTTGTTATTCAGTAATAACATGTGAAACTTAGGCTTCAAATTTGATGTTGTATGAATTTATAGTTGTTTATTTTTTAAAAAATATATACATAGTCTTACCAATAATATTATTTTTTTGGGAAATGTGTTACCAACATATCGCTGTTTCTATATTATATCTTAGAGGTGTCATGTGTCAGTTATTGTGCAATCTTGGCTTCTTGTATGTCATTTTATTTCCAACAATAAATATCTTTTATAAGGAGAGGTATTTGGTATTGCATTAGGATTAGTGAAGTTCCGATTCCACATTTGGTTCTTTTTACAATAGTTGATCAGATGCCTTTTCCATCAATACTTATGAAACCTCAAAACATAAAGTGAACCCCCCTAAATATGTGCATACAAGTATATATAATGAAGACATATACACATATTCGTTTTGGACTATTTGTGGAGTTCAATCTCTATTTTGGATCCAAAAAATGCACTAGTATATAGGAGTGTAATTTCGAATACATACCTCTTATGGTTTTCATCTTTCCATTCAAATGAGACTAAGCAATAATATACTCAAACAAGCATGTTAGATGTCATTTAGTAATATATTTGGATGAATGTAATAAGATTATAAGAAAGATATCGAATGCATACCTCAATGATTTCACCTTTTTATCCATGTAAAAATAAGTAATATCATAATCAATAAACAAGGTTAGTCCCACAGATGCATTTGTCATTATCACCAAAATCTCTTAATAGTATTTGTCATTATCACCAAAATCAACTTAAATAGGGCTTGATCTTTCAAGTATTGATTTTACTTGGCGGTAGTAGCACACTTGAAGTTCAATGGCTAGTTTAGACGTATTAATTGCACACAAAATAGCAGTTGAACAGTAGGTGCGGTAGTAGCATACTGAATTTTATGGGATCTGTACCCAAACACGCAAATTTCTAGTGGGGGTTATAAGTACCCCCTCACTAGCATCATAGCAATAACTTTGGATCTCATTGAATACACTAGAGCCATTGGTGCACTCTCTATTACTCATTTGCTAATATTCCACATTTTGAGGTAGTTGAGAGAATTGAAGTGCATTTGTATCATTTGTTGATCCTCTTGGTACTTAATTTTTCCTCAAGCAAGAGCTGTAATTTATTGCTCTTGGTGTTTACCGGTGAGAAGATTGTACGGTGATCTCTTCAAAAAGTTTGTGAAGAGACTCGGCGCCGGTTGTGAGTGGTGTTATGCTCGTCATCTTTGGAGTGGAGGAAAAGTAACCCTAGTAGAATTGATGCCATTAGGCTTAATTTGTGGTGACAGATCAATTCGTTTGGACTTATCTCAACATAGACTAGTGAAGGCCGGCAAGTCTTCGATACCACAAAAAAAAACATCGTGTGTCTTCATTGTGGTTATCTTTTATCTTTACTCTTCCGTATTTATATTTTCTAGCTATTGAATTGATATATCTTGTGTAGTTAAGAATTTACTTGGTAGAGACATAGCTTGTGATGCTTTAGATAACTTAGAAACTTCGCTCTTGTTTTATGACTTATGTTAGGTTCATTTATTGCTCTTTCTTATAGTTGTTAAAACTTTACAACAAAAATTCCAAGGCGTCAGATTCGGCAAGGTCACATCCCTGCGTGCTGCTGCAGGCGAGCCATTGTCGAATCGGAAGAGGCCAAGCCTTGCTTCTCCCGCCAAAAAAATAAGACAAAAAAATAGAGGTCTCCCTCTCCTCCCCTCTCCCCGGTGGCTTAGCTTCACCGGGGAAGAGTACCAGACTGCCCTCTCTCGCCATAAATACCCGGCCGGCGCCTTCCTCTAGAAGATTCTTGCGCAACTGACAAACGACCCCTCGGATTCCCCCGCCCGCCATCACCATCCAACTCTCCCTCCCTCTCTCTCGCCGCTCCGCCCCTAAACCCTAGAGGAGTACGTCGCTATGCCCGTCGCCTAGGCGGAGATGAACGATGACATGGAGGAAGGCATGGGCGAGAGCTCGTGGCCACCGAGCGCCTCCCCTCCCGGGGCCGCCGCCGCCGCCGGGCTCGTCTCCGGTGGCGGCGGCGGCGCGCACGGGTTAACTGACGTCTGGAAGGAGATCCACGACCGCCTCGTGGAGCATGGCAACGAGGAGGCCATCTCCGACCCCTCCTCCATCCGCAAACTGCTCGACCAGCACTTCGAGCGGTTGCCGGCAAGGTCCGCATATATCTACGTCTGTTTCTCACCTGCTTGCGGTGGAATTTTCGACTTGTTTTTTTTTTCATTTGACTTAGTGCTGTGTTTGTGGATCATGCCATGCGGGTGCAGCTATTCCATAGATTTGTTGCATGTCGACAAGGCGGACGACGTGCTGCTGCACCGGAGGATTCTCGCCGAGTGCGCCGACCCTGACAAGCGACCAATCTTCCATGCCCGCTTCCTAAAGGTAAGCGCACCTCTTCGCTCTCTCTCTCTCTCTCTCTCTCTCTCTCTCTCTCTCTCTCTCTCTCTCTCTCTCTCTCTCTCTCTCTCTCTCTCTCAAGCCTGTTGCCGCGCGGTTCATCTCAGGAAAAATTCGCTCGCTGGCACGCGCGCGCCAAGAGCGAGAGAGTTCCATACTCTTCGAGTGCTTGCAGTTTGCTTACTGTGCTCTGTCTCCATGAGCAGTGCATTCAGGACGACAAGCTGCAAGGCTCTGGCTCTGCTCTCCCTTCGAATTCAAGGTACAGGTTTATAACCCAGCCACTTTGCGATACATAGTTTGCCCATTGATGATATCATCTCACCTATTGTTCGAGTGCAGTCGATCAGTCTTAGTTTTGACACGGTATTTTTAAAAAAAAGAACAAAACAAAACAAAAAAATCGGGCCTCTTTTAAATATTATCAAGGTGATATATCTTGCTGGTTAACAGTAGGTTTGTGTATGTTGGACAGAGATGGCAAACTCAGAGAATTAGAGCCATACGAAAGGAAGATGGAAGAGCTGAGTTTAGAGAGAGGAAAAGGTGTCGCTGACTTTGAGGCCATTTCTTCAAGGTAGCTCTAGCTCAAAAGTTATTACACATACCTGCAATATCATAATAATGCAGCCGAAATGTTTCATTCCATTGCGATCTTGTTAGTTTCGGTCATATGTCTCAGTTCCGAAATCTACAAGGCTACAGCTCTATCATGCTTTCAGTATGATTTATAAATCATGGATTATATGCCAGAATGGTGCTGCCGTGCTGGTAACTTGACAGAAAGGCTGTATCGTGCCTCCATTTTGATTTATAAATTTTGGATTATGTGCCTGAATGGTGGTGGTAACTTGATAGTAAGGTACTATCATGTTTTAAATTGTGAATAGAGCTATTTGCGACTATAGGTTGAGGCGTAACAGTAATTGTCGTGGGCCTCTTTTTATGTGAAAGGGTACCCTTTGTAGTCAGCAACTCAGCATTAGTGCAGTGATATGCAATCACGCTAGTGATGCCATGTTCTGATGGTTGAATTTGGTAGATACGGGCCTTTTGCTCTACGTTAGACCCTGGCAATTTAGTTTTAACATAATTCTTTGAAATGATTGGTCGTGTCTTCTTCGCACACTGTTATATTTACTTCTCATGTGCTATTTCAGACTAGTTCGGCAAGTGCAGTATTTTGTGCTGTATTTTGGTCAGTCATTTCGTAAATTGCTTGAGCAATTATCTTTAATTTTCTGGCTCACGAAAACTAAGTTGAAATTTACATTAAAATCTCCCGCAGGAGAGAGATGGAAATTCTCCGTGTTCATGAAATTATTTTTTCTTCTGTTGACAAGCCAAAGCTCCTTAGTAAGGTAAGACTTAAAAAGAGTGCCAGTCCATGTGTTGTGTGATATCTATTTAAGACTCCCGTATGAACACCATGCCTTTTCATATTACTTTGAGTCAAAAAAACATTTATCACAAACTATTGTTTTACAGCTGTCTGCATTGCTGTCTGAAGTTGGATTGAACATTCGTGAAGCTCATTTGTTCTCGACAACAGATGGCTTTTGTTTGCATGTATTTGTTGTTGATGGCTGGGATACAGAGGTAAACTTAGAACATGTTTAGCTAGTTTGTTTGTCGAAACATTTCTGAAACTGTACAGCTTACATTTATAACGTGGGTTGGCAAAAAAAACACAACTATTTTCGATTTCACTAAGTGTTGTCGACAAGATGCATCCTTCATCCTAAATATCAGGATAAGGCATCTTATTTCTAAGTGCTATATATCATATATATAAAAAGGCATGGATCCTGTCTTAGCTGATAGTTATCCAAATCTGCTGAGCAGGTATTTAATTTATGACAAATTTATAAAACCTAGAGTTTTATGTTGAAATTTATCCATGGATTTGGAGTGCCTGCTTTGTATGATGAAGTTACCGAAGCCATTCTGACTTTAAACTTGTCGATTGGCATCTTAACTGCTGTACACATGTACCTCGCAATTTGGTTATCAGTGTACTCTGTGGATTCTTACGAATAGTGAAGCATCAGTGGGCTATGTTACATACTCTTGCTTTCGAGGATTTTCTTGAGTCAAAAACATTGCCCAACGCTATATGCAGGAAACAGATGGTTTGCTGCAGAGGCTTAAGGAGACAGCGGCACGCAGTCATGTACGCAGCTTTCTTTTCCTCCATTCAACTTACACGAATCCTTAACATTTGCAGAGGTGTCTTCCTGGTTAGGATGTCTGGATGCTCGTAATTTACCTTTTCACAGTAAATACAGTGTTGTACATACTTTCAGTCAGCATTACAAGTTTAACACATCATGCCTAACCTTTTCCTTACTGCCGTAAATTCCTTGTGGTATGTAGCCCTCATTGTCTAATCCGACAAACTCGTCAGCCTTGGAGAGCATATAGCTAATGAGAAGACAAAGAGAAGAACTTGGACGAAGAAGTTATCTTTATTATCTAGCTATATATTATCTCTAATTATTTGAAAGAACTTGTAATATGAAGAATTTGTTATTTGAACTATGTTTGGTTGCATTAGAATTTGTAATAGCTAGAATTCTTGATGCTTTTGAACTCATTGCGTTTATGATCTTGTTGATTTAAATACTATGGTCATTTGGCTATGTTAATCAGATTCATGTATTACTTCTCATCCTCTCATTTGAAAAGATTCCTTAAATTTCAACAAATAAAGGAAACCCTGCCAAAATTTCCAAAAATTAATCTTGCGCATGAATATCACCTCTAAATCTCATATACACATATTTAGGGGAAGATTTCTCCATTTTGTTGATGGACTCTTGAATGCAACTATTTCTTCATCTCTTTTGAGCTTCTTTCAAGAATCATTTGCAATTCAAATGTTTCGACCACGTCGGTTTCAACTACGCAGGTTTCGACCACCAACGCAACGGTAGTTCCGTGATTACAATATTGGTAGTTCCGGTCCGCAGTAGTACCGTAGGTTATACTGCAATAGTTTCGATTGTCCTGAGAAATGCAGATACTTCACTAGATTTTGCAAAACACATTTACAAACATTAGTGTCATGCATAAAAGTACCAAACATGATTTTCAACAAATTACAAAACACATTTGCACACTTTTAGAATCATGATACAAGGTTTAAATATGTGCTTCAACCATTTACAAAACATATTTGCAAATGTAAGTCTCATATCACAAAGAATAGAAACATGGACTTCAAACACTTGCAAAACACATTTGTAATGCATAGTCTCATGTTATAAGAATTCAACACATGAGCTTCAACTATTTGCAAAACACATTTGCTAATACAAGCATCATGCCAAGATGAGCTATAAGAGATAAGGTTGAGCTACCAACACATAATGAGACTCAAACTACTAGACATGACACCTCTTAATAGTACGGTAACCTATACTAGCAATCTGGTCTTCCAAGCAAACACTAAGACTGGTAAAAAAACTGGGAACACATTCTTAGTCTTAACTAGTCATACATTTGCCTTAGGTCATTGTCTTGATATGCATCAACTCATTATGCATCATTTTCTTCAACTCTATTAACACATGATGATTTTCACTTACTTGATGATCAACATATGATCAGCTCCTCCTGGACATGCATAACTCATAATGCATTTTTCTCTTAATGGATTTCAACACATGAAGCCATTTTCTATCTAGACTTGATAGCTTTCAACATATAAAGTTATCCCAAGTCATCTTCATTGTGGCACATAACCTATTCATCCAACTCATGAAAAATGTTAGTCCACAGATCAATTGCCATCAATTACCAAACTTCACTATTAACATATAATGGAGAGACTAGATTCTACAATCTTCCCTTCTGGTAATTCATGACAATCTCAACAAAATATGAGATAAAGATTGTATGTGTGAGTTTACAATATGTACACAACATGTGTGTACTTAAGATGAACTTTTTAAGCAAAACTTACTTATCCAGTTGTCATTAATCATCCAACCATTAACAGATAATAGAGAAGTTAGATGACAACCCAATTGCAAATGCTTACTTATCCAGTTGTCATTAATCATCCAACCATTAACAGATAATAGAGAAGTTAGATGACAACCCAATTGCAAATGAGTATATATATAAACCATACAAGCTATATATACTCAAAGAACGTATTTCAAAGTAAAGATCCTAAATATGCATATTAAAGGAAACATGGATCAATACTTATGAAACATCAAAACATAGAGTGAGCTCCCCCTAAATGTGTGCATACAAGTATATATAATGAAGACATATGCACAAATTCATTTTGGACTATTTGTAGAGTTCAATCTATATTTTGGATCCAAGGAATGCACTAGTATATAAGAGTGTAATTTCGAATACATACTTATGGTTTTCATCTTTTCATCCAATGAGACTAAGCAATAACATACGCAAACAAGCATGTTAGATGTCATTTAGTCATATATTTGGATGAATGTAATAAGATTATAAGAAAGATATCGAATGCATACCTCAATGATTTCACCTTTTTATCCATGTTAAATTAAGTACATAATAATCAATAAACAAGGTTGGTCTCACAGATGTGTTTATCATTGTCATAAAAAAAATCTCATAATAGTATTTATCATATCATCAAAACCAACTTAAATAGGGCTTGATCTTTCAAGTATCGATTTTACTTGGCAGTAGTAGCACACTTGAAGTTCAACGGCTAGTTTAGACATATTAATTGCACACAAAATAGCAGTTGAACAGTAGGTGCGGTAGTAGCATACTGAAATTTATGGGATCTGTTTCCAAACGGTCAAGTTTCTAGTGGGGGCTATAAGTACCCCCTCACTAGCACCATAGCAGTAACTTGGACCTCATTGAATTACTCATTTGCTAATATTCCACATTTTGAGGTGGTTGAGAGAATTGAAGTGCATTTGTATCGTTTGTTGATCCTCTTGGTACTTAATTCCTCCTCATGCAAGGGTTGTAATTTATTACTCTTGGTATTTACCGGTGAGAAGATTGTACGGTGATCTCTTCAAAAAGGTTGTGAAGAGACTTGACGCCGGTTGTGAGTGGTGTTGTGCTCGCTGTCTTCGGAGTGGAGGAAAAGTAACCCTAGTAGAATTAATGCCATTAGGCTTAATTTGTGGTGACAGACCAATTCGTTTGGACTTACCTTAACGTAGACTAGTGAAGGCCGACAAGCCTTCGATACCACGAAAAAAACATCGTGTGTCTTCATTGTGGTTATCTCTTGTCTTTACTCTTCCGTATTTATATTTCTAGCTATTGAATTGATATATCTTGTATAGCTAAGAATTATAGTTGGTAGATATATAGCTTGTGATGCTTTAGAAAACTTGGAAAATTCACTCTTGACTTATGACTTACGTTAGGTTCATTTATTGCTCTTTCTTATAGATGTTAAAACTTTACAACAAAAATTTTAAAATCTCTTATTCATCCCTCCTCTAGTAAATTATACTTTCCTATAAGTGGTGAGCTCTAGAGTCCGGACGAAGGGGCGCAGTTGGTGTGCAATTGCAGATGAGTGTAGTATATACTAATCGAAATGACTCGGCAGTGGATTCTTTTCGCTCAGCAGCTGCTGTCCGATTTGCTAGTTGATTCCGCGCTCCCCTTGCCTAATCTTGGATTGGTCTAATCTGCTAGCTGTTGCGTTGCATTGGTTAGTATTATTTGTCTTGACCATTGGATTGGGGGAGGTTGCTACTTTTCAGCCTGGCGAATCAAGTGCTTCGTGTCGCTATCACGCCCGGTTTCTTAACGGCTGCCTGCGTGGGTAACATTAGTTCCTGCGATGTCTCAAGTCACCAAAGGCTTGGAGTGGAGCCCTATTGTTATTACTGCTACCTACTTTTCACAGGCCACTTGGTTAATTTCGACATCTATACTGCTCCGTCGTGTAGTTTGGCAGTGACATTGATTTTTTTTTTTCATTAGATGCTTCCTCGGTGGTGATAACGAAGCGGGTGCTTTCTGAGGATGCAATAATTCTGCGCAGTTACTGTGGTATACTCCTATATATATATAATGTCTAAGACAAAGACACAATCACTGGGGTACAATGTGTTCCAACTCAAGCAAGTTTCACTGAGTTTATTTATTCCAACTTGATGCGTTTTGCTCGAGTGCTCGCAGCACACTACCGACCTTACTTTGTTTTATCACTTGAAGAACAATTAAGCCCATGTCATTGCAACTTTAGAATAGAGGCTGTCGGTGGCAAATCGGTATTCACTGCCTTGTTCTTTTATGTGTACTCTCCATCTCTCTAGTAGCGCACGGCGTTACGTACAGAGAGCAACTAGTGAACGGTATATCGTTCGGAGTACTTTCAACAATATAGATATTACCTCGTCGCCGGCCACAGTCGCCATGCCGCCCCCCCGCCCCCTCCACCACCACCGACGGCGCTATCACCGTCTCGCCACACAGCCCTCAACCCCTTCCCGTCGTGTCACCCCATCTAACCTAACTGCCACAGTCGTCGTCGCCACCACTCTCCGGCTCCGCCTATCGCCCCTGCCGTCGCCCACTGCTGGACCGCTGCCTCCCTCGACCTCTTTCTATGTCTGGGGGAAAATGAACCCATACCAGGGGAGGTGGATTTTCCTCCTCCGACGCTACATCCGGTGGTGGGGCCCCTGCAGGCAGCCGGATCCAGCGCGCAGCGGGGCCGGTGGTGGAGGAAAATTGAGGACATGGCGGCAACAAGAGAGGGAGAAGGAGAGGGAGCGGGTGAGAAGGGAGTTCGATCGGCTGCAAGAGCAGCGGAGTGTAGTAAGAGTGTTTTAAGATTCGTGCGGTTTAGATCCAACGGTTGTTATCTATCCTATTGGAATTTAGGTTGTGCTCATTTGGGCTAAATAAGCCGGACTTATAGCTGAATTTTTACTATAGCTGGCTTATTTTGTACTGTATCTGATGGTGACTTATTTAGCATAATTAAATTAAAAAAATAGAAAAAATATGTTAGCCCATCACGTATAATGCAAGCAAATACGGGAAAAAGAACCGGTAAAGAAGCTAAAAAAAGTCAAAAGTTTAAAAAAAGATGAAATTTACAAATAGTAAAAAATAAGCCAAAAGCCAGAAGTTCAAGTCGAAATAAACATGACTTTATAGGACTGGTTAGTTTTTCTCTTAAGTACATATGTGCCCATACAGGAACGTGCGTGGTGGACACGTCGAAACAACTTGCTTCGTCGTCGCAGCTTCAACGTGACATATCGAAAGTTGAAACTGGATGCGGTCAAGCGAGGTGTCTTGGATCCAGTTGCTGAGAATCTCGAGTATAGATACTTGTAGATGAAGATTTGGACCCTGATGTCAATGATGTTACCAGTATAATACTAGAAGATTTGGGAAATGAGGATTTGACACTGATGTGAGGGTTAATTTACTTAGAACCTTTGCGCTAGCTGCACGCGCGGTGAATTCCTTGGGCAGCGACCAACCAGTGATCATTCGTGCGTGTTGGGTACTGGGGCCGCTGCTGCAGCAGCTTCTTCTTGGCCTGCAGTTCACGCCGACCCCACGGCCGTAGCCTGCAGGTTTGTACCGCGCTGAATCGGTCAAATTATTCGGCGTGCAAGCTAAGCTCGATGGGGCGAGTTAGTAGTCGGTCAGTGACGTGGATCTTGATGCTTGACTGCGTGCAACAACTCCAATTCGGACGCAACAGCTGCTCCCTTGTTGTTCCTGAGAAGCGGCAGCAAATGTTGGCAGGCAGCATAGCATCGGTAAATACTATACTAGAAAGGGAGAGAGAGAGAGAGAGAGAGAGAGAGAGAGAGAGAGATTCCTACGGTCCATTCGGAGAAGAAGATTCCTCCGTCTAGTCGCGGAAAGGCAGCAGCAGATTCCAAGCCGTCCGATTCGGCAAGGTCACATCGCTGCGTCGTGCAGGCGAGCCATTGTCCAAGCCTCCCGTGGCACGCCCGCCGGCCGGCGCAGCCATCCCATTCCTCCTCCCGCCCACCAACAGGTAGCAGCCGAGGCGCCAAAAAAATAAGACATAATAATAATAATAATAATAATAATAATAATAATAATAATAATAATAATAATAATAATAATAATAATAATAATAATAGAGGTCTCCCTCTCCTCGCTCCTCTGCTCCTCTCCTCTCGCCGGTGGCTTGGCTTGGCTTCACCGGGGAAGAGTACGAGACTGCCCCCTCTCGCCATAAATACCCGGCCGGCGCCTTCCTCTAGAAGATTCTTGTGCAACTGCCAAACGACCCCTCGGATTCCCCCGCCCGCCATCACCATCCAACTCTCCCTCCCTCTCTCTCGCCGCTCCGCCCCTAAACCCTAGAGGAGTACGTCGCTATGCCCGCCGCCTAGGCGGAGATGGACGATGCCATGGAGGAAGGCATGGGCGAGAGCTCGTGGCCGCCGAGCGCCTCCCCTCCCGGGGCCGCCGCCGCCGCCGGGCTCGTCTCCGGTGGCGGCGGCGGCGCGCACGGGTTAACTGACGTCTGGAAGGAGATCCACGACCGCCTCATGGAGCATGGCAACGAGGAGGCCATCTCCGATCCCTTCTCCTTCCGCAAACTGCTCGACCAGCACTTCGAGCGGTTGCCGGCAAGGTCCGCATATATCTACGTCTGTTTCTCACCTGCTTGCGGTGGAATTTTCGACTTGTTTTTTTTTCATTTGACTTAGTGCTGTGTTTGTGGATCATGCCATGCGGGTGCAGCTATTCCATAGATTTGTTGCATGTCGACAAGGCGGAGGACGTGCTGCTGCACCGGAGGATTCTCGCCGAGTGCGCCGACCCTGACAAGCGACCAATCTTCCATGCCCGCTTCCTAAAGGTAAGCGCACCTCTTCGCTCTCTCTCTCTCTCAAGCCTGTTGCCGCGCGGTTCATCTCAGGAAAAATTCGCTCGCTGGCACGCGCGCGCCAAGAGCGAGAGAGTTCCATACTCTTCGAGTGCTTGCAGTTTGCTTACTGTGCTCTGTCTCCATGAGCAGTGCATTCAGGACGACAAGCCGCAAGACTCTGGCTCTGCTCCGATAGAAAACGGTAATGGTGGGGGCTCTCTCCCTTCGAATTCAAGGTACAGGTTTATAACCGACCCACTTTGCGATACATAGTTTGCCCATTGATGATCTCATCTCACCTATTGTTCGAGTGCAGTCGATCAGTCTTAATTTTGACACGGTATTTTTTAAAAGAAAACAAAGCAAAAAATAAATAATTGGGCCTCTTTTAAATATTATCAAGGTGATATATCTTGCTTGTTAACAGTAGGTTTGTGTATGTTGGACAGAGATGGCAAACTCAGAGAATTAGAGCCATACGAAAGGAAGATGGAAGAGCTGAGTTTAGAGAGAGGAAAAGGTGTCGCTGACTTTGAGGCCATTTCTTCAAGGTAGCTCTAGCTCAAAAGTTATTACACATACCTGCAATATCATAATAATGCGGCCGAAATGTTTCATTCCATTGTGATCTTGTTAGTTTCGGTCATATGTCTCAATTCCGAAATCTACAAGGCTACAGCTCTATCATGCTTTCAGTATGATTTATAAATCATGGATTATATGCCAGAATGGTGCTGCCGTGCTGTGCTGGTAACTTGACAGAAAGGCTGTATCGTGCCTCCATTTTGATTTATAAATTTTGGATTATGTGCCTGAATGGTGGTGGTAACTTGATAGTAAGGTACTATCATGTTTTAAATTGTGAATAGAGCTATCTGCGACTATAGGTTGAGGCGTAACAGTAATTGTCGTGGGCCTCTTTTTATGTGAAAGGGTACCCTTTGTAGTCGGCAACTCAGCATTAGTGCAGTGATATGCAATCACGCTAGTGATGCCATGTTCTGATGGTTGAATTTGGTGGATACGGGCCTTTTGCTCTACGTTAGACCCTGGCAATTTAATTTTAACATAATTCTTTGAAATGATTTGTCGTGTCTTCTTCACACACTGTTATATTTACTTCTCATGTGCTATTTCAGACTAGTTCGGCAAGTGCAGTATTTTGTGCTGTATTTTGGTCAGTCATTTCGTAAATTGCTTGAGCAATTATCTTTAATTTTCTGGCTCACGAAAACTAAGTTGAAATTTACATTCAAATCTCCCGCAGGAGAGAGATGGAAATTCTCCGTGTTCATGAAATTATTTTTTCTTCTGTTGACAAGCCAAAGCTCCTTAGTAAGGTAAGACTTAAAAAGAGTGCCAGTCCATGTGTTGTGTGATATCTATTTAAGACTCCCGTATGAACACCATGCCTTTTCATATTACTTTGAGTCAAAAAAACATTTATCACAAACTATTGTTTTACAGCTGTCTGCATTGCTGTCTGAAGTTGGATTGAACATTCGTGAAGCTCATGTGTTCTCGACAACAGATGGCTTTTGTTTGGATGTATTTGTTGTTGATGGCTGGGATACAGAGGTAAACTTAGAACATGTTTAGCTAGTTTGTTTGTCGAAACATTTCTGAAACTGTACAGCTTACATTTATAACGTGGGTTGGCAAAAAAAACACAACTATTTTCGATTCCACTAAGTGTTGTCGACAAGATGCATCCTTATTCCTTCATCCTAAATATCAGGATAAGGCATCTTATTTCTAAGTTATCCAAATCTGCTGAGTAGGTATTTAATTTATGACAAATTTATAAAACCTAGAGTTTTATGTTGAAATTTATCCATGGATTTGGAGTGCCTGCTTTGTATGATGAAGTTACCGAAGCCATTCTGACTTTAAACTTGTCGATTGGCATCTTAACTGCTGTACACATGTACCTCGCAATTTGGTTATCAGTGTACTCTGTGGATTCTTACGAATAGTGAAGCATCAGTGGGCTATGTTACATACTCTTGCTTTCGAGGATTTTCTTGAGTCAAAAACATTGCCCAACGCTATGTGCAGGAAACAGATGGTTTGCTGCAGAGGCTTAAAGAGACAGCAGCACGCAGTCATGTACGCAGCTTTCTTTTCCTCCATTCAACTTACACGAATACTTTAACATTTGCAGAGGTGTCTTCCTGGTTAGGATGTCTGGATGCTCGTAATTTACCTTTTCACAGTAAATACAGTGTTGTGCATACTTTCAGTCAGCATTACAAGTTTAACACATCATGCCTAACCTTTTCCTTACTGCCGTAAATTCCTTGTGGTATGTAGCCCTCATTGTCTAATCCGACAAACTCGTCAGCCTTGGAGAGAATACAAGAGCTGCAAGAAAAGATTGGAGATTCTGAATTCGACAGGAGTTTGCTGGAAATTGGCGAAAAGATTGCATCTGGATCTTCTGGAGACTTGTAAGAGCTGTATAACACTTAGTTAGGAATACTAAGGAAAACATGAAGTTAATTATCTAGAACGACAGCTAGGCAGCTACCACTCAACTGCTAGTGTGGATTGCATGCCCTTTTCTTGCATCTTTTAACAAGGAAATGGCTTCACGAGGGTACACTGTCAACAAACGTAGTCAAGAAACCGGCTGTATTGTGACTTGTGGAGACATCTTACTGTGTGCATTGACCTATATTTTGAATGTTCTAGGCAAGAACTCAGGAGAGCTCAGTAACCAAGAGGTCCCGTTTGTGTTGTCTTCTGCAGATTTCGAGGAACTTATCTTGATGTGGATGTTGCAATAAAGTTCCTTAGAACTGAGCATGCTAATGATTCTTCAACAGTGGAGTTTTTGCAAGAAATAGTTATTCTAGGGTAAGCTTTCTTATTGAATCACTCGGACAGATAAAAGAGACACTGAGTCATTTAATTCCATGTAATTCTAACACAGTTACATCTTGTCCAGGAGTGTTGATCATGAAAATGTTGTTCGATTTTATGGGGCATGCACAAAGGATCGAAAGTATCTCATTGTAACAGGTGACCAATATTGCTGATAATCTTGCTTGCTGCTATTTTGGATATGAATCAGTATCCTTGTTGCTCCAGACTCAGATAACTGTGCTCTTGACCTTGGGTATATTTGTACTGTGAGTAACATTGGTTTTAAAAGTTGGAGCTCATGCTTAAGTTTAACCAACATGTGCTTGGTCATTCATTGTCAGTCCCCTTTGTTATGAATAGCGCTTGTATTCATATGAGGCCAATGGGCCAGTATATATACACAAAGTACAGGAGGTAAATATGCAAAGAACCCCTCATAACAATGGGGAATAACAAACTATACATATATCTCTAACACCCCCCCTCAAACTCATGGTGGATCAACAACACTGAGTTTGGAGAGGTAGAAGCTATGATGTGCTCGAGTCTGGGCCTTCGTGAAGAAATCCGCTATCTGAAGCTCTGAAGGCACATACTGAAGAGTAATCACCTGATCATGCACACAAGTCCTCATGAAAGAAGCATCAACACCAATGTGCTTGGTGAGCTCATGCTTCACAGGATCACGAGCAATACTGATAGCACTTTGTCTTTGTCGACAAGAGAGGGTCGGTGTAGTGACGAAACACCAAAATCCTCAAGTAACCACCGTAGCCAAGTAATCTCTGCTTTGTCAAGAGAGCCATAGCTCGCAACTCACCTCTGCACTCGAGCGGGACAACTGCGGTATGTTTCTTCGTCTTCCGTGCAATAAGAGAACCACCAAGAAAAACACAAGATGCGAGAGATAGACCGCGATCGGAGGATCGCGCCCAAGTAGCATCCGAATAGGCACAAGTCAGAACGAGTGGAACGTGGAAAGAAGAGACGGCGAGAGATAGTCCCACGAAGGTATCGCAGAACTCGAAGAAGGTGATCGTAGTGAACCCGAGTGGGAGCTAAAACAAACCGACTCGAATATGAACTGGATAAGTGATATCCGGACGAGTAATGACAAGGTAGACAAGACTCCCAACAAAATGACGATAGCGAGTCGGATCGAAAGAGGCTCGCCATCGAGAGTCGGAGGTGAACATTGAGCTCCATGGGAGTCTCAACGATCTGTTGATCGATGAGAGAGGCGCGATCAAGAAGATCTGAATATATTTCTCTTGGGACATAAAGAAACCATCCGGAGTGGAAGTAACCTCAATCCCAAGGAAGTAACGAAGAGGACCAAGATCCGACATAAGGAACTGCTCACTAAGACGAGCCTTGACAAAGGCAATGTACTCAGAATCATCTCCCGTAATGATCATATCATCAACATACAGGAGAAGAAGAGTCCGACCGCGAGACGAAGTGTGGACAAAAAGGGCAGGATCATGATCACTAGCTGAAAAACCAGCAGCAGTGACCACAGAGGAGAAGCGCTCAAACCAAGCACGAGGAGCTTGCTTAAGGCCATAGAGAGAGCGACGAAGGCGACAGACCATGCCCTCAGGAACAGAATACCCAGGTGGCGGATGCATGTAGACCTCCTCACGCAACTCGCCATTAAGAAAGGCATTCTTGACATCAAGCTGAGAAACAGACAAGTGGCGAACAGACGCCACCGAAAGAAGAGTGCGAACAGTGGTCATGTAGGCCACAGGAGCAAAAGTCTCGTCGTAGTCAACACCATGCTTCTGCTGGAAGCCACGAGCAACAAGACGCGCCTTATAGCGCTCAAGAGAGCCATCAGAGCGAGTCTTAATTTTATAGACTCACTTACATGTGATGGGATGAGAATGAGATGGAAAAGGAACAAGATCCCAAGTACCAGTACGCTCGAGGGCAGCAATCTCCTCGGCCATGGCAAGCTGCCACTCAGGGTGAGTAACGGCATCCCGGTAGGAGACAGGCTCACGAGTAGCTGCGCCAGCAAAGGCAAAACGGGCAGGAGGCCGAATCGACTGGCGATCGCGGAGAGCGTAGCGAGGAGAAGATGACCCATCAGGGGAAGATGGAGCATCAGAAGAAGATGGAACATCAGGAGAAGATGGCTCATCTGAAATATTCTCAATATGAGGTCGACGAGTGTAGACGATAGTGGGAGGAGCCTGGGGAGTCGTAGGAGACGACACAGGCGGCGACAACGGCGGAGAGGCCACAGGGGAATATGTGGAGACTCGATGGGACAGGTGGGCGAGGCAAAGCAGATATAGGAGTATCCGGAAAGGTCAAGAAAGACAGAGACTCCACAGAGGAAGCCGAAGGAGAGGCGGGGCGTGGGTAGAATGGACGAGACTCGTCGAAAGTCACATCCCGAGAAACCCGTATCCGACGACCAACAGATCCCAGACCGATAGCCCTTGTGCTCGCAGATCTGTACCCGTAAAGACACACTCAACGATGGCGGTCGGTTTAGTGCGTTCTCGAGGCGAGGAGAACGAGCAAACGCAGCCAAACAGATGAAGGCGAGTAGTCGGAAGAAGACCACGAGGCGCTCAACAGGATCGCACCTTAAGAGCGAGAAGAGGCTGAATGTTAACGAGATAGGTGGCGGTTGAAACGACCTCGGCCCAAAAGTGAGGTGGAATAGAGGCGGCGATCATCGAGCACGAGCCGTCTCAAGGAGGTGGCGATGCTTGCGCCAGCGACACCATTCGAGCATGAGCACCGGACAAGAAAAGCGGCGAGTGCCTCGCTAAGCAAGGAAGGCTGCGCAGTGACGAGAGAGGTACTCGCAGCAGAATCGGCACGAAAGACACGAATAGGAGTGAGAAGCGTGTGTGTATCATAGTGGCAAATTGTTTATAGATAGGCAAGGCCTCACTACGAGAAGACATGAAATATATCCAAGTGTGGCGAGAGAAGTCATCTATAAAAATAATATAATAACGATGACCCTTTCAAACGAAGGAGCGGACCCCAAACATCCGAATGAACAAGATCAAAGGACGCCGAGACACGGTCTCACTATGAGGATAAGGAAGTGAATGTTTACCTAACTTACACCACGACAATCTAAAGACACGTCTCTGAGGCGGACCCGAAGACCACGGCGAACTAAGGGCGGCAGACGAGATCCACACAGATGGCCAAGACGGTGATGCCATCGCTGAAAGAGCGAGCGTAAACGAGAGACGGCGGCGATGGTGGCGGCGGAAGGAAGGTGAAGCAGTCAAGCTCCCAAAGACGCTGCTGTGAGTCACGGCGGCGAGGGCGAACCAACCGAGCTCCGTGTGGCGATCCCGAACACAACAAGAGTCGAGTCGAGAATAACCCGATAACCAAGGTCGATGTCGCCCAGAGAAAGAAGTCGCAAGGTAAGGCGAGGAACATGAGCAATGAAGGAACATGAAAAGATGAGTTGCTAAGAGATCCTCGACGAGAGACGAAAGAGATGTACCATCGGCACTAAGAACACCGACAGGAGAATCAAGAGGTGTAATAGAAGACAGAGTGGAAGGATCAGAGTCATGTGAAAAGATGCTCCGAATCAAAAATCCACGGGAGGTACCGATGTGTAGGAGGTGGTCTCGGTGCCGAAGAGTCGTGAGCGAACTCGCAGAACTCGCCGAGGAGAACACAGGCGCAAGTAGGCGCCGGTCCGGCTATCTCTCGCTCGGTGAGAGAAGCTCTTTGAAGAAGTCGAGGCGGATGTCGTCGTAGAAGCACTAGTGCCGAGAAGAACGGCGTGAAAGATGCCGCTTCTTCTTGTAGCACCGGGACTCGGTGTGGCCATCCTTGTCGCGAGAGGAACAGTGAGGACGGCCACCACCACCGTGGTAGCTTGGAGGAGGAAGCAGCAAAGTGACGAGCGGCGAGCACAGAGGGAGTGGCATCGCACAAAGACCACTCAAACGAGTCTTCTGCGCGTATCTCGGTAAGAGCCTCCAGAGAGTGACACGAGGGTGGCGTGCAAGGAGCCGGGCACGCCTTTGCTCGAACTCGGGGCGAAGGTGAGTAAGGAACTCGTAAACCCGCTGAAACTCCTGTGTCAAGACGTACATCCAGCAAAGACGGACAGTACGGCCAAGAAGGCGGAGTGAGTCCAAGCGACGCCCGATGCAGAACTCGAGCGTAAAAGCGCCACGCGAGCATCGCCTGCTGAAGAGAGTGCTCTGGCGGACCACGGACAGTGCATGAGGCATCACCAGAGGGCTCGAGCGGCCGACGAAGATGACTCCACATCCGAAAGCCGCGGAGTCCCACAACCTCGTAAGAAAATCGAGGCCGACATCGGCGATGAAGACAAAGAAGCGGCCGAGCGTCGTCATCGTACCACCGAGTGTAGACGGTCGACGATCCTTGTAGGAATCGAGCCTCTGGTAGGCGAGGCGGCTTATCATCGGCTTCATCATCGCCAGCAGCCTTATCGGCCGTCGGAGGCAATGCAACAGCGAGGCTCCGTCGGAGGAATAGGGCAAGGCGGGCGGTGACATCGCCAAAGAGACACCCGAGACGAAGACCACGCATGTGAATGCGCATGTGAGACACAAGTCGGTATAATTAACACCATAAAAATCACCGGCAATGAGGAGGAAGCGGTGCCCATTGGTAGGCGGCTGGCCGGCGCGCGGCGACAAGGCAACGAAGTCTAACAGCGGCACCGACGGCGTGGCGGTTAGAACGACGTTTTTCTCTCTTTTTCTTTTTTTGAAACCCTAAACTTAACGCCTTGGCCGTTAAACACACGCGCACACGCAGGAGGCGGCGGCGGCGCGTGGCGCGCTGGGCCAGCGCGCAGAGCGGCGGGCGCGCGCGAGCGATGGCGTGTGGGAGCGCGGCGCTGAGCGAGTGGCGGCGGAGGAAGCGGCGGCGGCGTGCGGCGCGGAAGGCGGCGGCGAGCGCGGAGGAGGCGGCGTCGGGTGGAGGCGGCGGCGGCTCGACCAGCAGGGCGGCTCGGCGGCGGCAATGACGGCGGCGGCCGGCGAAGCGGAGCAGCGCGACGAACCCAGCGGTGGCGCAAGATTCGCGCGCGGCGGCGCGGGCGGCGGGCAGCCGAGGCCGAGCGGGCGGCGACGGCGGAGGCCGGAGTCGACGACGGCGCACGGGAGTCGGCGACGGCGGCCGACGGCAACAGCGGAGGCGAAGGCGGCACGCGGGAGTCGGCGACGGTGGTGCAGAGTCGGCGACGGCGCGCGGAACCCTAGGTAAGCCAAAACCCTAGTTTTGGCTCTGATACCATGTTATGAATAGCGCTTGTATTCATATGAGGCCAATAGGCCAGTATATATACACAAAGTATAGGAGGTAAATATGCAAAGAACCCCTCATAACAATGGGGAATAACAAACTATACATATATCTCTAACAGTTAACATCTAATGTAAATAGCTGTTGATTACACATGTTTAGATTTCGCATTTTAATGAGCCTCATTTAGAAGAATTGAAAAAATAGAGCTTGAAAGACAGGGGGATAACTCCTGTCTCTTATGCATTTTGGTAGGAACTTCAAGAGCAGCTAAGTCTAGAGGGAAGTTGTGAATTGTGATCATTCTTGCTGCTCTGTTTCTAACGGATTGACAGGTCTCTACCCACCCTTAAGTTAGCCTTTGATTTGCTAGCTACTATTTCATGCATGTGAAATAAGTCTTTGTTTGTTTCCCATACTTATGTAAAATTGCACTGTGTTAATTAAAAGCGAAAGTTCTATGTTGTTTAATGAGCTTAACTTTCAACATTCTGTTCCTCTGTTGTGCCATGTTAGTGTAGGTTGTAGGCGACGACAGTCCTTTCACACAGTGGCTGCTCATACTGGAAGTGACATGGTTGAATCCATCAAGAATGATGCTAGCCATTAGCAATTGGAACTTGCATGAGACCGAGAGCCAACTACCTGAGTTTAAGTTCTCATTTTAATCGTGTGGTTATTTCTGTGTGCTGGCTCCAAGCACTTTTGCTACTGCTGTGTTCTTGTTTTAAACCCCAAAAGGGCCTCTGTGCCATGTATTGTCTGCTTATGTGCTTTCATATATTTTTTTATTGATTAAGACTATTCACAGTAGTTTCCTCTGTCTATGTTTTTATTGTCAAGCGATTCATTATTTCCTGTCGGCTGGTATTCATGAGATCGTATTTTGCTCTTGTTATTGTGTGTTTCTTTCAGAGTACATGCCTGGAGGTAATCTATATGACTTCCTTCACAAGCAAAGCAATACTTTGGAGCTTCCCGTGATTCTTAGGATTGCTATTGGTATCTCAAAAGGGATGGATTATTTGCACCAGAATAACATCATCCATAGGGACCTAAAGACTGCCAATTTGCTAATTGGCTCTGGTCAAGTATGCATATCATTTTAAAGTTGTGTAGTTATCAATTCCGGGTTGTTAAAGTGTTGATGGGTTTCTGAAACTAGGTTGTGAAGATTGCAGACTTTGGTGTCTCTCGGCACCAATCTCAAGAGGAAGAGATGACTGCTGAAACTGGTACCTATAGGTGGATGGCACCTGAGGTGTGTTGATGCATTTGTTGTTTGTCCTCTGGGGTCTTTTTTTCTTTCGGAAATGCCAGATATCCTATAATTGCTTGACCAGACTTTTGTACTGCAGCACCAAACCTCTCGGGCATCCTTTTCATTTGCTCATGATAAGTCAAAGTCTCAGCGTCGAAACATGCACATAGGCATAGACAATGCTGTCCTTGCTTTTTTTACTTTGCATGCAAAAATAAGGATTAAGTTCATATTACACCCCTCAACGATATCGAAAGTCCAATTTCACCACAGGTCCATAACAGTTTGGACAGTTTTGTAGTTCAGGGTGAAGTTGCTATATCATGGAGCAACAAAGAGTAAAATGACCTGAAGGTTATACACATTAGAAGACAATTCTTGTATGCACATTAGAAGACAATTCTTTCTATGCAAGCTGAGATATTGTGTACAGAGTGCAAAAACTATCGTTAGAAGACAGTTCTTTCTATGCAAGCTGAGACATTGTGTATGTGCAATGTGCTTATTAGAGTTGCTTGTCTTACCAGGTAATAAACCATAGGCCTTATGATCATAAGGCAGATGTCTTCAGCTTTGCTATTGTTCTATGGGAGTTGTCCACTTCAAAGGTAAACCTTGGTGTTGTGTCCAGATTTTACTATTCTTGAGTTATTTGAACATCAGTAAACTTTGGTTAAAGGTAACGGCCTAGCTTATTTCTGCTGTATAGATCCCGTATGAAAGCCTGACACCCTTGCAAGCTGCATTATCAGTAAGGCAGGTATGTATTTGATGCCAATAAGCTCCTAGTTAATCACACTTTGGATATTGAGCAGTGAGCTATCAATAATGGATGCTCAAGGATGAAGGGGCCGCAGTAAGCATTGCTCCTTGTTTGTTAGGGATATCGCTTGGAGATCCCCTCGAGCGTGCATCCAAGATTGTCTAAATTGATTCAACGGTGTTGGGATGAAAATCCTCATGCACGACCCATTTTCTCGGAGATTACTACAGAACTGGAAGATATCTCACGGCATGTTCAGGTAAATTTGCTGATTTTTGTATAAAGTGAAGTATTTTGCTTGGTGTTTGAGATAGTGCTGTGATGAAAGCTGCATATTTTTTGTAGGCCTCCAATTCCAAGGGAGCCCATCGACATTCTAAAGCAAAGATACAAAAGAAATCACAGCGATAGAATACCGGGGTTCCTTATGACCATGCATATGAGACAGCTTAGAGGTTTTCTTCCAAATAATCAGGCTACGGTTGGTTGCTAGCTCGATAGTAGAATGATTTGGGTGCTTGCATGTATATTATTCTTCAACCTAATGCCCGATTGGTATGATTTTCTGTTCTCTTAAAATACGTACGAAGAAGAAATGTAAGTTACAATGCTGAACAAGGCAGTAAGGACGCTATTAGGACATGCGTGCTGTATTGCTGTATAATGTAGGTGCTATAATATAGTTTTGTGTGTTTGCACCCGTTGCATTCTGGTTCCTGTACGGTGAGTACGTCTTGTAAGAGCTTCGGATGAAAATGTCACTACATGTTCCATTTTGGTGGTTGTACACTTGTAAGTCCGTTTGGTAAGAGCTTTATTAGTTGCTGAATCCACTGCGCCCCATCTGGCGAATATCTGAAACTTGAGAACCGTTGGAAGCCAACTTATGTTCATGGTTTCATAAGGAGGGTTCTGCAGAATTCGGACCTTTTTTATTTTCTTTGGAAACGATTCAGAATTCGGACTTGTGATGGGAGGAATACTGCGAGATACTCCAAGATAATTTGGGTTGGACCCCTGGCTTATGGAGCCGGGCCTGGCCCAATTGGCATTGCTCGGCCTCTTCATTTTCGGGTAATGGAGATTAATTCTTCGTCTGGATTTGGTACGCTTTTCGTTCCAGTCCTTCGGCGATGGCGAGCACGGAGAGGGAGGCGCCGACGACGGTGGGCGGTGAAGCAGGTGCGGCTTGCCGGCCGCCTCCGCGACAGCCTCGACTGCGGGGCCCGCTTCCTCGCCGCCGTCACCCACCCCAAGGTCATCCGCCTCCTCGATGTCATCCAGGCCCAGCCCCAACCCAACCCTGCCTTGTCTTGTTGCCTTAGTTTCCAATCTACTTGTTCCATATCTGATTTCTACAAAAATGAAGAAGCCAACTTTGCACAAATATTTCTCAAACAATGCAACTAGGAGTAATATCACTACATTTGATATTTCTTATCTACAGATCGGTACTCACATATTTATGAACATTTGGGACACATTATTCATTAGCAAGGTACTAAATTTATTGTATTGTATATTTTCAATTTGTTCTCTTCCTATTTATATATGAATTTGATATTCCATTGACAAAAAATTAATAGATATAGTTTTGATAAATTTATATTATGTTATAGCGTTAACAGTAGAGCTCTTCCTCTATTTTCATTCTGGATTCGTCACTGCATGCACTGCAGGCCGGCGGCATCCACCGCGTCCTGAGGGACGTGGAGAGGAGGATGAGGGAGCAGCTGGGGTACAGCGCCGACGCACAGTTCGCGCTGCACGACGTCGATGAGGAGTCGCGCGCGGAGAACCTGAGGGTGCACAGCGAGAGGCTCGCCGTCGGGCTGTGGCTGTTGCACAAGGGCGGCGAGGGGGGGGGGTGATCAGGGTGTACAAGAACCTGCGGGTGCGCCCGCAGGGACTGCCATGAGCTCTTCAAAGGATTATTGTCTCGTGTGGTGAGGGTGTTGGTGGTGAGAGAGGCGATCGAATAGTTTTGGAAATGCCGCGTGCTCTTGTAAGGACTATCGGTGACTAAAACATTGTTGGCTGAATAGCTTCCACTTTCCCAACTACGTACAACTGTATACATCAAGTGTGATGGCGAATTTCCTACTACCAAACGTAGTTTGTGTAATATGAATATTCGTTGGTCAGACACTGACCTTTGCTCAGTCGGTAGAATCCTTAGGTCGCTGGTTCGAATCCGGCAGGTCGGATTGGGTGCTTTTTTTCAATTTTTTACCTAACCTTTTCGGGTCCAGTGTTTCTCTAATAAAAACTAGGAGCAGCTATGTAGAGATTCATCAGTTTGTTTGGTCCCTTGGTTTATTTTTGTAGCACCCTGCCCACCCTCTGGGTTCAGAATATTACCACCATTACATACTCGTACCATTCCATCAACAGCTAGAAGATTTTAAGACAACACGAATTTATTTATGTTGCTGCGACCAGATACATCATAGTTTTTTTAGCTCTTATTCTAGCATACTAGCAGAGTCAAATATACTGATAAAAGGTGGTACAAAGAGTGCTACTGGTTCGTGCAAATTATTCATGTGCTACTCTCGCCCGTGCAAGACGTCCTCAACAGTCACCTAAAAAACAACGAAGCAAGAGTGAGTCCAAAGACTCAGTAAGTACAAAGCAAAACAGTAAATAACAGGTTCACAAAGCAGTTCATAATCATCATAATTTCAATTGTCATTTGTTTCATTTAAACTCTTTAAGCTCTTATTAGCCATTCATTATGCATATGCACATGCACTTCTGTCTTATCTCTTTAACCAATACCGGTATAGCAGAGCGAGCACCCGTCGATGCTCACCCAGGCTCGCCTTGTTTTCATGCAAGGATCACAAGCCCGTCCTTTTTCATACGAGGACCACAGTAGCCCGTCCTTTTTCATACGGGGACCTCAATCTCCACTCCCGTGGAGCGTCCACACGAAGTGGACCTCTGTTATCACATCACTATCATAACATGCATGCAATGCAAGTTCTCCATTTATGCATATCAACATGACATGTCTCAACAATCGTCATTCGTCATGCATCCAGAAATAATTAATTTACCACAACATGGTAAGCAATGCACTATTATTCATTTATTAGCAAATATTACCCGAATTTACCGTTTTACCATGCACTTACCTGGTTAGTCTGGGGGACGACTCGTGGACGGCTCCGACCCGGGACCTCCACCTGTACAAACGTCAACCCGACTTAACACATCAAATCAAAACCAGAACTTAAGCGAACAACGGCGACTCTACACGCCTGACTCGACTCTAGCATAGAACGCACGGTGTTAAGGACCCATCACGCAGGTACCTAACCCCATTTTTTCTCCTCTTTTCTTTTCATTTCTTTTCTTTTTTCCTCTCTCTCTCTCTTTCTCTTTTCTTCTTTTTTTCCTTCCCCTTTTCTTTCTCTTTTTTTTCCTTCCTCTCTTTTATTCGGTTCAGCCGAACAGCCTCAACCACTCCCCCCAATTCTCTCTTTCTTGCACGCAACTACGCCCCAGGCGCTCCTCCAGGCGGCGCGACGGCGCGCGGCCAAGCTTGGGCTCGCCGGCCCTGGGCTCACCGTCGACCGACCTCCGCACGCCCCCACCTTCTCCTCACCCTTCCCCTCTCATTCCTCTCTTGGCAATTTGCAGCATGGAGGGGCTCCAGCTTGTTGGTCGAGAGCGCCATCGGTGACTCCTCCCAATCCAGCTGGCCAGGGCCAGATCCGACCGTCCCCTACCGTCGGCTGCCTCCCCTCCGACCACTCCACCCCCCTCCTCGCTCTTCGCCTCAGATCCGGCCAACCAAGATCGGATCCGCCGCCTCCCCTCTGTGCGCACAGTGGTTGGGTGCGGGGTGCCGCCGCTCGGTCGGCACGGCCTTTGGCCGTGCCCTCGGCTCCGACCATGGCCTCTACGCCTCCGACCTCGGCCTTCGGCCACGCCGCCGCCCCCTAGCTTCGGCCGCTCCCTACGGGTTGAGCTCGCTGGCCACGGCTTGCAGCCGGCCGGCCACCCCTATTATAGGACGGTTTGCCCCCATCCCCTAACTCTTTGTGCTCTTCATCTACTTTTGCATGCTATTGTGCTACGTTATGGGGTTGTGGAGGGATGGTGGACGTACTCAATGGTTGGCTTGGCGTGGGTTCGGCGGTCGTAGTTGTCGTCGTCCTTGCTCCGCCGTTGTCATCCTCACGCCACGACCTTCGCCGACTCCATGGGGCGCCTATCTTCTTGCCCTTCTCCTCCTTGCTCTCTTGTGGCCTGGCTCCTCTCCTCCGGTTCCCTCTTCCTCACTCTCTTTGTATTGCTCTAGCTGGTTTAGTGGGGAAAAGAAGAGGGAAAGAGATTGAGGTAGCTACTCTCTAGTGCTAGCTCTAATGAGAAAGTTTTGCTCTCTTGGTGAGTTCTCGGCTGGGGAGGAGAAATGAGAATGGGGCTTTGCTCGGTTTCTGCTGGCTTGTCTACTTAAGAGGGTATGGCTATTACTCTCTCTGTGAAATGCCACTTTTGCCCTTCCCATTTAGCCTTGGCTAGGTATGGGTATTATGGACCTTTTGGTCCAAAGGCATTCTGTTTGGGGTTTTTTCTACTGCGGCAGGTAAGTTGATAAAAAAATAATAATAGAATTTTCTGCCAGATGACGAAAACCCATAATGCGAGACAGTGCCGACCATCCCTAGACGGTTTGGAAATCTCTACGAGCGTTACTTATTCGGCATTCTAAAAGCCGATGGGTCTAACAGCAAAACTCTCCCTTGGATTGCGTCCATTATTAGCATTACTTCTCTTTTACAATTTAGTGGTATTACAATTTTATTTAAATTACAGCAAACTGAATCGTGGTGTTCATTCTTTGTTGTTGATTTCTCTGGCAACACAGAACCACATCTCTGAGACATAGACGTGATGTGCTCAGCTGAATTGTTCCCAGGACACGTTTCTCGCTACTGCTACACGTAGCTATACTGTCAGTCAGTGCCACAAATCCAAGTTATTTTTCAGCTTATTAAAGGGAACCATCCCCATTTTTATTGGATAAGCCATGCATCATCACGGACAAAATTCAAGTCGCAGGAAATCTGTCCAATAAGCAACCAAAAGGAAAAGAGGTAACTCATCCGCTATGTTCCTGTACGAAACAAGGGCAAGCAAATAAAAAGACACTCCATGAGCAATGTTGATTTTCGGCTGCTTCAAATCCTGGAACACTTTCGACCATCCCAAATCGCAGGGTTATTATACCTTAAGTACCAAGGGCTATCAGTTCACAGCAGCAACTGCCTTCTGCGACTCAACAGCCTTCAAAACTTCCTCTCCCATTCGCTTGCATCCAACCAACGTCTGCTAGGAAAGAATATAACTATATATAAGTTTCAGAAACGAGAAAACAAGAGGGGGAAATAGTACCTGCTGATGACAAGTGGCTCAAAGCGATCTTGGTCCCAACACAATTAATCTAAACATGGCATACCGCAAGCCTTATATTGTGCCAAAATCACTCTAGGTGAGCACCAAGTACTTGGCGTTCAAGTAGAAACAATATGAAGCTAATAATCATTTAACTTTCTGTTTGGCAGAAACATACAAAGTAGCTAGTAGGAGTTGAACTTTCCTTCAACATAAATTTAGCAAGTATTAAATGCAAACACGGAATTTGTTGATAATGGTTCCATAACAAATTAATCTTACCGTTCCAGGAGAATATATGTCCCCAGTTCGGAACCCATTGTTCAGTGTTTCTGTAACCGCAGCTTCAATTCTCTTTGCAGCATTTTCTTCTCCAAGGCCATAACGCAATAGCATCGCAGCACTAAGAATTGTAGCTAACGGGTTTGCCTTGTCCTGCACTAGATAAATAGTAAGAGGAAGCAGAATTTCAAACAAAGCTACATCTTAAAGGCCAATGTAGTGTCTAAGTGGATTGTTTTGAAATTAGAAGTCATCTCAACCTGCCCAGCAATGTCAGGGGCAGAGCCATGAATAGGCTCAAAAAGAC
Organism: Dendrocalamus sinicus; assembly: GCA_036346575.1. NCBI lineage: Eukaryota > Viridiplantae > Streptophyta > Magnoliopsida > Poales > Poaceae > Dendrocalamus > Dendrocalamus sinicus. The sequence continues at coordinate 496,518 of CM070652.1, forward strand.
CAGGTCCCTGCACAGAAAAATTCAGCGCTTGTACTTCCATCATTTACAACGTCCATAAACAATTCAGAGGACTTGAGGGAACATTGAAGGGCATCTATTACCGATTCACCAACACTGGCAGATGGGAGCATTCCAATGCTTCCCGTGAGCATTGATGCTTCATCAGATAATATGTCACCAAAAATGTTGTTTGTGACAATGGTGTCAAACTGCCATGATGCAGGGAATTTAGTAGGTCAACACATTCTCATATTGCTTAGCCCAGGGTGCATTAAATTACATACAAAGAAACATACCTGCTTCGGATTCCTAATAAGCTGCATTGCAGCATTATCAACATACATGTGTGAAAGCTCAATGTCAGGGAACTCAGAAGCTAGTGCAGTTACCCGTTTTCTCCAAAGCATAGATGCCTACAATGATATTCGAGCGAAAGGGTTGTATTAATTATGTGCAAAATAAAATGTTCAAAAATATATAAGTTTTATCCTTTCAAGAGGTTTTCTAGCGTCAGCAAAATGATAGATCACAATCGCTGTATCCAAATAAATGTCCAAGATAAAAACATCAAATATTTGGGTGTCACAGATATATCTCCATGGCTCAGTTCAAGCTTCAATTCAAATGGAAGGGAAGTCACAGATCCATACAACATATACTTCAAAACAAGTTTTGAAAGACGTTTGGGGTTAATATAATAAATTACCTCAAGCACATTTGCTTTGTCAACCGAGCAGAGTCTCCCTCTTCTCTTGCGAGCAACCGCAAATGCAACGCGTGCAATACGATCAATCTGGGGATGAAACACAGAATTCCATTAACACCAAAGATCAAAGTTGTTACAGATGAATGCACTGTTCAATAAAAATGGTATCAAACCCTGAAAGCACATCCTGATATCTGTGAGCAAAGAAACGGCAAAATAAAATGATCAAGAGATTTAGCCATGCTTATGTCTTGGGGGCCAGCGGGACTATCACTCATTCAAGAAATATTTTTTCAAGGAGAGGTGCTAGAATGTCTAAAGACGGGTGAGGTCACCTCAGAAACTGAATAGATTTCAGTGTTGAAGCCAGTGTCCTCCCCCTTGTCATTGGTTCCAAAACCCCTAGGTTTGCCAAAGTAGATTCCTGCAATGCAGAATTACAAATTACTATTAGAAGTTTCAAGTTTCATCAGAATGCACATAGAAAATTTAAATTAGCAATGAAAGAGAAATAATCATCCATATTTAATCGTAATTTAGTCAACATTACCTCCAGTAAGCTCTCTAACAACCATGATGTCAACTCCTTCAGCTACATCTTTCTTCAAAGTAGATGCATCTACTAACTACAAAAGTGTTAGGCCAAAGAGAAAAGTAACTACAAAAAGAACATTTGAGTACCATTGGCAGACCAGAGCAGCATTGTTATTCAGTATATAACCACACAAGAATCGGAACAAATAAGCTCATTCATCCCAAATCTTGTAGCTATGCTTTCATTTGCTAGTATGCTTATTTATTTAAACAATTGAGACTATTGGTACAGATAGGAGACATGATAGGATGCCTTTGATACATGGACTCAGATGCAATTAAGCGATACAACCAAGTAAACAGCTAGCTAAACTACGAATGGCAGTGTTGTTAAACAAAGCTTAGTGCTTACATGAATTGCACTGAAAATGATGAGACATGGATATACCTGTGGTAACACTGTAGCTGGCCGCAGATTGGCAAACACACCAAGCCCAGCACGGATCTGGAGCAGCCCGGTCTCCGGCTTGAGGTGCTTCTCATTGTTATCCCACTTATACCTACAACCACAGGGAAAACCACAGACATTACACCCGATTACTGAAGCACAAATGCGCATCACGAATTCCGACCCAACCAAATGCAATTCAACGCTGTTGCTACTTCTTAATCGCTCGCTCACCCTCCTATTGCGCCGAGGAGGACGGCGTCCGAGGCCCGCGCCGCCGCGAGCGTCTCGTCGGGGAGTGGCACGCCGACCGCATCCAGCGCCGCACCGCCCATGAGCACCTCCTGGAAGCGGAGCTCGACGCCTGTGGCAGACAGAAACAAGGGGTCATGCTCATTCTGCTAGTAGCAGGGGTTACGGCATTGGATGCTGAGGGGTTGCTCAGCTTGCCTTCTAGATAGCCGGCGAGGAAGAGGACGTCCTTGGCGACGGCGACCACTTCCGGGCCTATGCCGTCGCCGGGGAGGAGCGTGATACTGTAGCTCCTCGCCGCAGCGGAGCACCGGAAGGTCGCCATCGGACGCCGCTGCGCCGCCGCGCCGCCGCGCCGGCGGGAGAGGCTTAGGGTTTTGAGCGGTGTAGCTTGGAGCTGAGCCATCATGCTTGGTCCTTCGGTCCTTCCTGTCTTTCGGGCCTCAACTAGATTAGATGAGCTCTTGGCCCGTTTCGTTTGGGTCAAGATGTGGGTTAGGGTTTAACCCGCCTAAGAAGATTTAACTTAATCTAATCAAAATGTTTGAGTTCTTTTTACTTAATGCTTATATTTTTTTTATTTTTGCTATATTATCTAGCTTTTAAATGGTATGTCTTTTTAATATGGGGTCTATAAGTCAATTGTAATAGACACTGTACCGACTTCAATTATACCGGCCAAAATCACATACGATTATCTCTCTTTATACTCTCTCGCACATAGCCAAAATTCAAAAGATATAAGCAATAAGTCACAGTCCAAAAGAATCTACTATCCTATAATTAAGCTAACTCACAAGAATTACCTTAATCTGTGTCCAGTGTCTCAGGTCACTGACCCGGTTGGCCGACCGATGGGTCATCAGTCGGACTGCATGTATTTAAATTAAATTTTCATAAGTATATATCTCTCAAAAAATAGGCACAACAATCAACATTACAATAATAGAAGTATAGAACCATAGCCAATAAGCATGCAACAACTGGACATATATATTATGCTCTACTATTTGAGTTAGCAGCAAATTGGCCCTGCTTAAAAGAGCTTTTTTTGAGTGACTTATGGCTGAAAAGCACTGTAACTGGTTAAAAAATATTGTAGCTGACGGAGGCTTATTTAGCATAATTAAATTTAAAAAAATAGAAAAAATATGTTAGCCTATCACGTATAATGCAAACAAATACGAGAAAAAAGAATTGGCAAAAAGCTCAAAAAAGCCAAAAGTATAGAAAAGACGACATTTATGAATAATGCAAAATAAGCCAGGAGCCAAAAGCTCAAACCAAAACAAGAGGGGTCTGAAGAATATCTGGCTTGTGTACATATATATGTCCCCCCTCAATATACTGCTCCCATTCTTATATTTGCATGGGAAGTTGGGTGATTTGCATATAAAACTATCAAGTTCACCTTTTTTGTGTGTATTCCGTCTAACTAACTTCTTATACTTACAGCCCGGTACCAGCTTATGATGTAGATTAGATTGCCATCATGCAACGGTGGCATTCTAAAGCACAAATCACCAAACAATAAAAGAGAATTCAAATTTGATCAAGTCATGATTATAGATTTCAGCATCAGTCAAGCAGGACCTAAGAACACACACTAGCTAGACAAATGAACTTAAAATATCTATATCTATATACTGGACTTGGACTACACAATGCTTTCAGTCACTGTAACCAAGAATTCTAATGCAACGCTTGTAGACTGTAGTTGCAGCTAACCCAACTACATTGCAAGCCTCAACCACTGTCCTGAACTAGCTAGCAGAAAAAAAAAAGAATACTTACGCTGTTAAACAATACTGCTAATGATAACCACGCCACCAATCACGAACTGGAGACCAACATGTGAATGCCACGATCATAACAACCGGTTTTTATGATCTAACACCTATGATTAAGGATTAGACTGACTGGTGCTGCTGCAATAGCTAATTGATCGATTGATTGATAGACAGATTCGCTGACAAGCAGGTGACAAAAGAGGTACAAAATAAACTACAAGTAGATATTGGTTATTTCAATGGACTTGCTCTGAACTTATTATTTAAAACTCCCCAATGTGATCCATAAATCCTAATCATGAAATTAACTCACCTATGGATCTAAGTCAAACATTGACTATTGATCCACCGATCCAAGCTCGCATAAGAAAACTACCAATGCATTCGGAAATCGGAAGTTCGAAAGGGGAGGGTTCAAATCTGACCAGTCTCGGAGGGTTGGAAATGAAAGTCCAGTCGCGGGCGCCAACAGCAGGCAGAGCACCAGAGGGGGGAGGGCGAGGTAGGAAGAGGATGGCCGGTGGTGAGGGTGCCAGCCGGACCTCTAGAGGAGCCATGTTGAGCGCTGGCTGGAGCCTGGAGGTGGAGCGCCGGTGTGGAGCAGAGGAGCCGTGGAGCCGTGGACTGGCTCACTGTCTCACTTGAGTCACTGGCGGCACACGGCTGACCAGGCTGGGGCTGGATATTGGGTTAGTAAAAAAAAAAACCCTAATAGCTCTCTATATTCCAAAAAACAAGTTCGCTCATTAGTTTTCTCTTGAGCATTTCTTTAATTTGAGAGTATTTATGTCTTTTGCTCTCATAAACATAATTCGATCGGGTCGACTGGGTTTTTTCAAGTCAACTGTATTAGGGTCCTCTGAGTAACCATGCTTGGGCCCAAGCGAGGCCGTCTTTTTTACTAGTATGTAATGAAAGAGAAATTTCGATATTTGACACTGAATACGTGCGCCTCTCAACTTTTAACCCCCAATTCGCACACCTTTGAAAATTTAACCCTGTCACTGCGAATTCTTTTGATTCAAGGATTCTCCTCATTTTTACGGTGACAAGTGTCAAAATAGAAAAGAGAGAAAATGAGGAGAATCCCTTGAATCAAAAGAATTCGTAGTGACAGGGTTAAATTTCTAAAGGCGTGCGAATTGAGGGTTAAAAGTTGAGAGGCGCACGTATTCAGTGTCAAATATCGAAATTTCTCGTAATGAAACGACGAATTGAACCGAGCCGCAAAACCAGATGGCTCCGGGGAAGCGAGGCAAGGCCAAAGCGGAGGCGCCGCCGGCCACAGCGAACGCCGGTGGCGGCGGATTTCCTAGCTGCCTTCGCCTGATGCCGCCGTCCACCGTCGCCATCTCCATCCACGCCAAGCCCGGCTCCAAGGTCGCCACCATCACCGGTCGGTTCTCGCCCTGGCCGCTCCCTTCCCCTCCCTACTCGAACTTTAACCTTGAGGTGCGTGCGGACTTCGCAGAGATCGGGGAGGAGGCTGTCGGCGTGCAGATCGACGCGCCGGCGAGGGATGGGGAGGCCAACGCCGCTCTCGTCGACTTCATCAGCTCGGTAATTAACTGGTTCACTGCGGTTACAAAACACTTATGTTGTGGGGGTGGCCAGCCCCAAACGACTGCCTTGCAGCACGCCTAATAGTATAAAGAAATATATAAATGTATCTATATCTTTTGTAATTATTGAGAGATAGGATGAAAATTTTACATCATACTCCAGTTATGTATATAAGCCCCTAAGAGAGGTATGAGGAGGCTGGTTCCACTTACTCTTACCACTAGCTCTTTCTCTAATTCTCTTAGTGCTATATCTCCCATAGAGAAGAGTACTCTGAACCTCTATTATAGCCATGCTACAACACTTGATCTAGACGAATTGACGGTCACAGACGATTGATTGTTCCATGGTATCGATAGGAACCAGATATAATAACAATGTTTAAGAGGTAGGCTAACTATATTACAGTTTTGATCGTACTAGCAAGTACCGCTCCGGAAATTGGGAATACAAAGTAGGGACATATGATTTTGCTGATGCACTTAATTGTTATAAACGGATGGCTTGACCTATTATATACCAAATTCAAACTTTTAGCATATTATGATGCATGTAATCAATGAACAAATATCGCACAGGCTGTGCAGGACATGGATTGGCATAGCTTGTTCAGCTTGGAGATCTGTGACATACTTAAATTCCAAGCCTCTTTTTTCTTGAGCATTGAAATTGACTGGGCAATTCCCTGCGTTACTTCACCTGCCAATTTTGCTTCTTTTGGTCATAGTACTTCCGACTAGCCAATGTAATCCTTAGTTTAGTTCCCATTGTCTGGGGTGTTCACTAGGAGGAAGACAGCATTGAAGCTCGATGATGGGTAGTCAGTTTGATACATGTGGCTATATAATTCCCGCATGGGCAAATTAAGGATTTGAACTGTGTTTGATCTAAGAACACAAAAAACTCCACTTTGTTCTTTACTAGAATCAATGGAATTTCAAGTGGTCCTTATAGCCTGCCTAACTGCCTAAGCATGCTGAGAAAGCAATTTTTTGCTAAGAAAAGGGTTAGTTTGACTGCTGAGCAGATAGTTACAGTTCATAATTCTATCTGCACTACGCTTTATGTTGTTTTAGATCCTAACAGATACTCATGTGAAGCCCGATCACATGACTTTGGCCTTATTCACTGGCTAAGTACAATTAAAGGAGTTAAATTCATGGATAAACAATGGCAGTTACCTGATTGAGGATAGGTGCTTTGCCCAAAGATTAGTTCATTCATCAAAAGTGCAAGAAAAAACTGCACTTGGTTAGACTACACTCATTGGTTCTATATAATTTATATAGATGTTCTGAATGTCTTAAAATATTCAATGTTACATTTTTTAGGTCCCATCTTAATTCTGAGAATCACCTTGAAATATGCAGGTACTTGGAGTGAAGAAAAGAGAAGTATCTATTGGCTCTGGCTCTAAATCAAGGGAAAAGGTTGTACTAGTGCAAGATGCGACGCTTGAAGGTGTTTTTGATGCTTTAAAGAAGGCGTGTAATTCTGCATGATTTATGCTAAACGTGAATATGTGGAGGGGTACTAAGGTACTTAATTGAGTAGAGTATCTATCAGATAAATCAGTGCTCTTTTTCTAAGTACATCTTTGCCCTTCGAGTGAAGCCTGTAAATGATTATCTTGAAATCTACTTCGTGAGTTTCCAAGATGAAGAAAAATTGGCCGGTCTGTTCTTTTATCGTGAGATGGATGTATGCTCATGAGATGGTACAGGAATGGGGAGTTGGGAACTGCTCTTCTCTGAAGAGAGTAACTGAGATGGTGCGCCATGACAGATGAAACCAGAAGATGGTTTTGATGATGTTTCACATTACTTGTGCTACACTGTCGAGTGCAGTCGAGGACTCGAGGTCCTGATTTGGACTTTGGGGGCCTGTTTGTCCGTTGGGCAACTGCAGGTAGCAGCCGCTCAACCCATAGCTATCAAGAATGATTGCGTTACTGGGTCGGGCCAAATTTGGCAAGATGTTTGTCTTCCCTTTTCTTTTTCCCATCTGAAGTCGTCGACTGTGGAGAGTATATCTCGGTGCTGCTGATAAAGGTATTAAGGTAATCAATGGGCACTTGGAAAATTTTCACGTTGGATCCCGGCCTGTTTGGGCGACAAATTGAACCAAAAGCAATCACACGATCGGACTTCGAACTCCTTGTTACGTGGATCGATTTGCAACTCTGACGATTGGCTCGATGTAGATGCAATTGGGGGTGTAATGTAATGTAGTAGTAACATGTAGCAAATGGAGTGTTTGATTCTAACGGCCCCTCTACAATGGTGCCAGAAGTTGGTGTTACTCATCGTTTGGATGCAAGTGGCTCTGGCTGGGAGTGGTAGCATAGGCCCTTGCTGCGATTTTGTACCTCCAGATTGGAGCAAGAATTCAGCCTGGGGCATGGGGCACATGGCGCCTGCCTCTGCCAGCCTTTGATTGATTGGATTTGTCAGGTTGTTTGTCTTGTACGATTACGGTTTGTTTTGCGCTAATCTGCGTGCAAGATCGTAAAATAGTCGATTAAAATTTGCAATGGGCACAAATGCTCGTGAAGCAGTCAAACACGCAAATTGACCAGTATCCTTTTGTGTCGATAATTGTGGGGCAGAAGGATGATGGTGGAATAGTCTTGAATTGGACTCACGAGAGACTTTACGTCGATCGAACTGCAGAGTAGGTGCATCAATCGTTTCAGAATCAGAAGGGGAGCGGCGCTGGAGGCAGGGGAAACTCTATAGGCGGCCAAAGGATCAGTTCTTTTTAGCTTTCAAAAGCTATTTTTTAAATTTTTTTATAGCAAGTAGTTTTTAAATAGAATGTTTTTTTAAGATGAGGTATACAAGTTAATTATAGTATACAGTATAGTGACTTCATTTATATTGGCCACAATCACACGCGAGTTTCTGTTACTCTGTGCTTTCTCTCACAAATAACCCAAAAGCTATGAGACACAGCCATAAGCCGCAGCCAAAAAGAACAGACCCAAAATTTATCGGAGAGTAGCGATAGAGTCGAAAATCATCGGAGTGTTTTTGGTTTAATGCCAAAATTTTTGAATTGGAATTTGAATTACGAAATCTGTATTGGCCGAAATCGATTGAAAAATGATGGATTTTTTTTTGGAAATTTCACTGGTCACCGGTTCTTTCATTTTTTTTGGCAAATTTTTTTTGAAGTCTTGGCAAAATTTAAAGAGGTCCAAAAATTTTGGCCGATACAATTTTTTCACATGTGCCCACCGATAACATCGATTCTCGCTGGTAACTGTTGAAATTTTGGCGATACAATTTTCCCTGGCTCGAGGCATATACAAGACTCGGTACTAGTATCTATGGAGCACGTGTCTCAATGACAGAACGGAGTGCCATGCAAATACATAGTACATGGTATAGGTGTGAAATTAGAGTTTGATCATATATAGCCGCCCGCCATGGAGGCAAGAAATTAACCTCCAAGAGGCCGCATGCGTGCGAGTTTCGACCCTACAAAATTGCGTAAAGTAAGTAACACGCACAACTCCATTGACTGGCCTACAGCTCTTTGTTGGAACTCTCTTCTTTTACACAGATAACAAAAACGTAAAGCGAGCAAGTGCTCTAGCAACTAATTAAGCGCTCTTGATTTCTCGGCATGGAAGCACAGGCACATTGCTCGCTCGACCCTGCGCAGCACAGGTGATGCTAGCTCGGTACCCCGACCAGGCGATCGATGTAGTACAGTACTGGCTTGTTGCCCTGCTTGGATACTCGTGTAGATTCTTCCCCTCTTCTATCTCCAGCAGGAGTACCTGAATTGAAACTGCTCATCACCACGTCAGCAGTCCATGCAACACCCATGTTGCTCAAGGCTCCAGAGGACAGATATGTGTGTTAAACTATGAATAGGATACGCTAACGTATATTAAAATTTTCTAGCATATAAATTAGGGAGCTATATGAATAAGAAATTATAAATCGTTATCACTAGACGTGCAGTGCAGCGAAAGTAAAGTTGAAGCGCCCGATTCAACTTAGCGCGCGATAGTGTAGTGGAAATGGTTGATCATCCTCTGCCCAACCATCTCCTCGCAATCGTCACCACCAACGTCGCAGCCATAACAGCGCCTTTACCGATGTCTATACGTCTAAGGACGGGAGATTGTGCGTCGGTGCGCTAACATCAGCGTACACGATAGGGGGTTTTGAGAGGTGGCGGCTAGGGTTCTAATTGGTGTGTCTCGGGATACTCCTCAGCCCTGTGTCTTTTCTTAATATATAATCTTCAATCAGATCCTTAACTGATACGATTAGATATCGTATCCAACTCGAAAAGTCTTTGACTGGATCTTTATCAAATACGAGTATATATCGTATTTCACTCGGAGTCTATCGTCCGGACTCTTATCGTTCCAATCAGTTAAGTGTGTGACCCTGTAGATTTATGTATATTCGGCAATAGGCGAAAAGCTCCTTTCTGATCCATAAGTCGGTAGCGGTTTCTAGCAGGATATAATGACTCTCAAATATATATAAAGATCATATCAGATGGACCTAAATAGTACTTATTTCTTTGCCTCACGATACTAGATCGAACTCAAGGCGAGAAGCGTGTCATCTGCTCGATCTTTTACTCGAATATGTAGTGGATTACTCAGTTTGTAATTGATTCCTCAACTATATTCAGCACGTTCATGCATTTTCTTAATCTAACCACATCGAGGGGTCCAAAAATATCTCCGCCGTTATATAAAAGGAGCAAATTCTCTCTTGATCGCTCATATTCCTTTGCGTGTTTCATAGTAAATCTGAAAGTTATCTTTATGACCATCCAGTTACAAAGTAGTGTTTGGCAACCCTAACTAAACTGTTATATACGTAGAAAATTATGACGATCTTATGTCTAAGAATGTTACATACACTATGTATAAGTCCAACTGATGATATTTAAGAATATAACAACTACCATAGTGTCACATGGTATATCAATCCAATATATACCATGTTCTCTAACATATGTTCACATTATTGATTTGATATCCTCACATCTATAATCTGTGAAACATGATCATCAATCAATACACGTGTTGATCTATAAATCATAATTGTCCCATATAATAATATAAGATCAAAAAATTTAGAACAATATCCAAACATGGATAAAGATTTCCACGAATAAATCACATGCTTGTTGATCAATATGAAATATATTTATTTAATGAATAAAATAATATATTATTTAAAAATGTTATAAAGATATAAATGATATAATTATCTCTATGATCGTCAATAAAGTATATCACCCGTCAAAACATTGGATCGATGGAACCACGTTAATTAGTTTGCCTATCTTACTTATCGCTTTGACATTACACTTGATGCAGATCGATCATCCTTTACCCCTTTTCGCGATATACTGCAAAAGCATCCCCCCACACACCCACACCCACACCCAAGCAGGATGGATCATAAACGTTAATACGCGATTCGTTTGGTAGCCATCCAGGAACCCGCGCATGGGTATATGGACTATGGAGCTGCACACGAGATCATGCGTAGTGACTGTACGAAATCAAATGATCAACATGAGTACGTACTACTCGACGACAAATGTAAAGTATATATCCCTTTCAACATCAATCAACTCAGTCTAAACTTGGTAGTGTACGAGGTGATGTGACACTAACATCATTATAGTCAGACAAACACGCTCTGCAGTACGTAGTACTAGAGCCTATCGGTATCGGCCTAAGTGATGATCAGTTGTTGGCCCATGCTTGCATATCATCGTCTTAAAATTGAGACAAAAACCAGCAGTTAGAGTAATGTGCATGCTCTGTAATCTGTAATGTAGTATTCCAAAGAGACAAGAGTTTCATGTGCTCGGAATCCAGGCCAGAGTACGTAGTAGCCGCCGGGCCTACTGCTGCTGCAGCGTTCTGTGGCTGATGCGAATGCGACAAGCAGAGTTAGTGGACGACATGGATCGATGGGATGTGCACTCTTGTTTATTTCGGAAATTGAGCATCGTTGGACGACACGCGTATGGGTTATCTGCCTTTGTGAGAAGGGAAGGCGGCGGTAGCAGCAGCAGGGTAAATTCTGTCAAATCCCGAGGCCGCGGCTGACGGCCATTGCTCTTTCTGGAGAACATGCAGCAGTAGCTAAGAGAGAGAGAGAGAGAGAGAGAGAGAGAGAGAGAGAGAGAGAGAGAGAGAAGCAACAAGCAGTTGCAAGCGCTACGCTACGAGCGCCGGGATGCATGCGCGTTTGGATGGTAGAGCTGCCCTCGCTATTCCAACGCAGATCGACGATCGATCATGATGCACCTTTTGAAAAGAAAGCATGCAAAACAACTCGTGATCGGTGCCTGAACAAGGAAGGTTCCGGTTCAGTTTTGGTGTTTGCTTCGCGCGCGCGATTGCGAAGATTTGAGAGGCAAAAAATAAACGTGCCGTGAGGAAGCAGGCAGACTGCAGGGACACAGCACGGCGGCGGGGCGGCGACGAACGCGGAGGAGGAGACGTGGGGGTCCAAAGTGAAGCGGGCCCCACCGGACAGAAACAAACTGGAGCACCGGGCCCGCAGGCCAGACCCCGCCCCTTCCTTCCTTTTGTTTCACTCGCTTTGAAAAGTCTCAAGTCGTGCCTCCCGGTCGGTAATTTCCAAACTTACCCCCGTCCCGTTCACCGCACTGCCGCTCGACTCCCTCCTCCGTCGTCTCCCTTCCACGCGCGGCAGCTCCTCAGTTGCCACCACCCCACCCCAATCCTTGGGCGAGCGTCAAAAGCCCAGAAACCTAGTGTAGACACACGGTGCGTATCATATTTATTTAAGAGGAGCTTGGTTCCCTCCACCCCCGCACGACCCCACCACTCCGTCTCCACCACCTCCCCCTCGCCGCCGGCCACCACCTCCATCGCTCACAAGCCTTACCTACCTCCATTGCCACCGACCACGCCACCCTCCAGGGATTTCCAATCCTCTCCCCTTTTCCAACGTTTTCTTCTTTTGGTGGGGCGCTGCCGCTGCGCTCCTGTGCCGGGGAGGATTTCATGAGACCCCGACGAGGAGGTCCATGACGACCGGAGGCCGCCGATGGAATGGCAGATCCCGTCGACATCGACAAGGTAGGGCTGGGCCTCCTCCTCCTCCTCCCCTATACCGCCGCAGTCGCCATCTCTTCACCTTTATTCCCCCCCCCTTCCTCTCGTCTTTTGTTCAAGTAGGTTCTTTTAGCTTACGAGCATATTGCCAAATTGCCAATGCGGGAGGTGGGAGCCAGCCGTGTGATTTATCCGGTCGAGCCAAGGTCACACCTTTCATGCGGCTTGTAGGGATAGAGGTTTTGGAGTCTTATGGGGAGGTTGTGATGGAAATGCCAACCCACAACAATAGTTTGTTTGATACCAGCAATCACGATGTGGACGTCCGGAGTATGGGCAATGCTCGCTGCTGCCTTCTGAGGTGCCGATGGTTTAATTTCACCTGAGATATCCCGGGAGCCTTGTGGTTACTGCAATGCACAATTTCTGCTGGGATAATTTGGGGGGCGAGAATAGTGCTGCGCTGTTCCAGTCCACATATTTGGACGCACAATTGCAGCACGCCAAGTGAGGCGTGCTGCAATGAAATGCTAGGACGCAAGATCGTTTCTTGGTTGGAGAATATTGTGACGAGACAAGGAGGGTGTGATTTGAGTTTGGGAATTTCGTTCGGGCTTGTGGCTCAAATTATTTCGTGAACATGTTTTGGAAGGAGGAGGTGTTGTAGCACCAGCTTCGTTTTTGTGCGAGTTAAAATATAATTTCAGGTCTTGCTAAACTACTTGGTTTCAGGGCTTAAGATGATGTTCACCACTTGTATGATAAACACCAAACTAGCAGTCAGGTCAGTTCTGCCCTTTTGTTAGGAGTTGGGACTAGCTGCTGTGTCATCATTCTAAGCATTTTGTAGCCAGGTTATGTTCGTGAGCTCTGTTGGTCACAAAAAGATTGTGAATAGTCTTCGTTATCCTTATATGAACCCTACCCATGATTTTCCTGTTGCGCGGTATGACTGAGATCTCTCTTCTTACTGAAAATGAATCCTACTCTTTTAGATGTTCTGGATAACTGGATTCTTTAAGGCGGCCAAACATACTACACTGTAGCTGCACCTTTCCATGTGAGCGCAAAGAATATAAAAAATACAACGAAGAAAACAATGCTACAAGCAAACGCCCCCATTAGTTACTTTGTTTTGAGGGGAATGGCCAGGAAGACACTTGGAAGTTTCACATTACCATTGGTGCCATCAAAGTTTGGGTTGTGAAGTACATTCCTAGGAATTGTTCTAAATAGTTTTTTATAATGTTTTACCAATGATCTGCACTGATTGCTTTGGCAGGCGCTTATTGCTTTAAAGAAAGGCTCCCAACTGCTTAAATATGGTCGCAAAGGGAAGCCAAAGTTTACTCCCTTCAGACTATCAAATGTAAGCTCACTGCTGCAACATCTCTGTGTGCGTGTGCGTGCGTGTGTGTGTTTCATGTGTTTCATAAATTTTGATCTTGAAGAATGATTTTTAACTCTGCAATGTTTGGCCTGAACTAGACCCATCGTGGTTTTAGATGGCCTTTTCTTCATTGATACATATGCATCTGTCTTTTATTCATGGAACTACTCATCCAAGCTTACAACCATTGGGGCAGAAATGTCTGCAAAATGGCAATCGCTGAAAAATCTTTAACATACTAACAAGAGAATTGAGAGCAATAAAACTTCCTTTTGCAGTTACTATATATACTCATATGAATTTCTCTTTTACGCTCCACAGGATGAATCAACTCTTATTTGGGTCTCAAATAACAAAGAGAAAAGTTTGAAACTAGCTTCTGTGTCCAGAGTTCTCTCAGGACAAAGAACGGTAAGGACCTTTCAAACAATTTGGTCGTATTTTATTTCAAGTCTTTGATCTTTCAACAATTATTCTTTTCAGCTGGTTTTTCAACGTTTTCTGCTCCCTGAGAAGGACCATTTATCCTTCTCACTCATATATAACGATGGGAAGCGGTCCCTTGATCTGGTATTACAATGAGAATTAATTTAACATTCTTGCTTCTCTTCCTTTTTGATTGAGTGTTATCTAATTATTTCTGATCCTATTTTAAAGATCTGCAAGGACAAAGTTGAGGCAGAGGTGTGGTTTACAGGCCTTAACGCGTTGATATCTCCAGGACAGCACGGATCCCAACCCCAACACATCAATGGAATTCGCAATGGTGGCTTTTCTTTTGATGTAAACTCACTGCTTCAACAGAGCTCACTTTCTGCATTGTTTTTTCTTTAGTACTTACATAATCTTGATCACAAATCATTATTTGAGTTGTCATCTTTTTGGGCAAAGCTATCACTATCTTTGTTGCAATCTCAGTTCTTAAGTTACCATTTTTTTGTTGCTGTGATCGACTATCAGGCCACTATTTAACTTTTATGCATTAGTATCTTTATACTGACTCTTGTTGCACAAAACATGCTATTCTTGTAGTAAAATGCAGTATCACATGGTGTGAACTAGCATAATGTCTAAAAATATCTCATAATCATAACAGCAGAACCACGATTTCAATGATTTTGTCCACTGGAGCTTCTTTGTTTGATGTTCTTTTGACCTAAGCTCTCTCTGTGTGTGTAGGAAGCCTCTTTTCTACTCCCGAGTGTAATTATACCCTATATCGTATCTTACAACGTAGAGAGTATCTCCCGTAACGGAGGGTATGTACGTGTAGTATATGAGTATTTAAGATCATCTAGGTGGTATGTACATTTTTTTTTGACATACTCCTTTTTATATGTGTATGTGAAGGTATTTACAAAATACGATAGAAACTATAGACTCCTTTGCAATTTTTTCATGGGGTTCATATTAGAGTATTTTATAACTAGTATACGAGTATATCTAAAATGATAAAGGTGTATTTCAAGTTTGTTTAGGTGGTATATTAGAGGTTGGTGTAATTACACCCGGGAGTAAAAGATATTTTTCTTATATATATATTTTTCATATTAGAGTATTTTGTAACTCGATATATATATATATATATATATATATATATATATATATATATATATATATATATATATATATATATATATATATATATATATATATATATATATATATATATATATATATATATATATATATATATATCGTAGTTATTAAGAGTTCACATTACCAGTTATTCCTTAAGTTTTTAAATACAACCTTCATTTGTAGGTTTCAGTTTTAGAAAATCTTTTACCTCTGCTAGTACATTAGTAATGCATTGATGTGGTTTTGAAAACTGTGAAGCGCTTGTTCTCTTTATCTGTTTTTGGATTCATCTTTCAATTTTTAGTCCTGCACAGAATTGATGAACCACACATTTACATCATGATATGCTAGACTCAGCATCAGCAGGATCTGTCGGCCCTGGATACGTTCTTCTCCATGGATGAGGTTTGGGCTGCTGTCAAATCCTTGCCTTCGGAGAAGGCCCCCGGACCGGATGGTTTCACAGGAAAATTCTATAAATCCTGTTGGGAAATTCTAAAAGATGACATATTGCAGGCCCTAGAGGCCATTCAGAGGGGCCATGTGTCCAAATTCAGATTGCTTAACACCGCTTTCATCACCCTTCTACCCAAAAAGGCTGATCCTTTGCAGGTCAAGGATTATAGACCCATTAGTCTCATTCATAGCTTTGCCAAGCTGGTTGCGAAGATCATGGCTAACCGTCTGGCTCCAATTCTCCCTGATTTGGTCTCCAAAAATCAGAGTGCTTTTGTCAAAGGGAGGAATATTCAAGACAACTTCTTGCTTGTGCAGCAGCTGGCCAAATGTTTGCACAAGAAAAAAGAGCCTCACATCCTTCTCAAGCTGGACATTTCGAAGGCCTTTGATTCGGTCTCTTGGCCTTTCCTGCTGGACGTGCTGCAGCAGCTTGGATTTGGTCGCCGTTGGTGTAATCTGCTTTGTTTGCTGTTATCTACTGCATCAACTCATGTTCTGGTCAATGCTGAGCCTGGGGATTTAATCCACCATCAGCGGGGCCTTAGGCAAGGTGATCCTCTGTCTCCAATGCTTTTTATTCTCCTCATGGATGTTCTAAACTCTTTGGTCAGTCATGCCTCTTGTGAGAACCTGCTGCAACCCTTGGCGGTTCCTCAGGTGCAGCATAGGATTTCTTTTTATGCGGATGACGTTATCCTGTTCCTTCGGCCGGCAAGTAATGATATACGTCTGATTAAGCAGTTGCTGGAGGTTTTTGGTCATGCCTCCGGCCTCAACACCAATTTGGAGAAGAGCTCGGTAACTCCTATTCAGTGCTCCGATGCTGAGATTGGAGTAATTTCAGATTTGGTGCCTTGTGAGATTAAGAACTTCCCTATCAATTATCTTGGTATTCCACTCAATATCCGCAAGCCTTCTAAATCTGAATTGCAGCCCCTTGTTGACAAGGTTGCCAACAACCTCCTTCCGAAAGCGTCGCTAATGAATAAGGTGGCGGACTTATTACGGTGAAGGTGGTCCTTCTCGCTATCCCTATCTATCTCTTGATCGCCCTTGACTTGCCTAAATGGGTTTTCAAGGCCTGGACAAGAGGAGGCGTGGGTTCCTTTGGAAAGGGCAAGAGCAAAGCGACGGTGGTAATCTGTTTAGTTGCTTGGAGCAAAGTCCACTACCGTTGCGATATGGGGACTCGGCATTCTTAATTTGGAAGTTTTGGGTTGGGCGTTGCGTGTCCGGTGGCTTTGGCATCAAAAACCGATCCTCTAAGCCTTGGGTGGGATTGCCAATTCAAATTCCACGGATCGCTCGAGCTCTATTTGATGTTCTTTGTTGAGTCTCTCGGTTGGCAATGGTGAAGGCACCAAATTTTGGGCTGACCGGTGGCTTCAAGGAAAATCTATCTCGGAATTGGCTCCTAACTTGATCAAGTTGGTTCCTAAGAGAACTTCCAAGAAGAGAACAGTTAAGGAGGCGCTGAATAATAGAAGATGGGTATTTGATATTAAAGGCGCCTTAACTGTCCAGGTGATTCTTGAATACTTGACCATTTGGTGTCAGGTGGATGATTTGGTCTTGGATCCTGTTATTTCTGATCAGCACTTTTGGCGCCTCTCTAAGAATGGCAGCTACAGCAGCAAATCTGCCTATGAGGCCTTCTTCATTGGTTCTGTCAGGTTTGCTCCTTGGAAGAGAATTTGGAAGAGTTGGGCTCCCCTGAAATGCAAGTTCTTCATTTGGCTTGCTCTCAACAACAGATGCTGGACGGCAGACCGTCTTGCAAAGCGTGGCTTGCCTCATCCCGCTGCGTGCCTTCTTTGTGATCAGGTCGGGGAGACCGTCCAGCATATTCTGACGTCCTGTGTCTTCTCTAGGCAAGTTTGGACAGTCATTCTTCTGAAGCTGGGGCTGGTTTCCATGTCCCCCCAACCTTCTGATACTCAGTTTTCTAGCTGGTGGTGTAAGTCCATAAAAGGCTTGCCTAAAGATCCTAAGAAGGGCCTAAATAGCCTCATAATTCTGGTGGCCTGGGAGCTTTGGAAGCACAGAAATTTTTGTGTTTTTGAGGGAGGCTCCCCAAGTATCCAGCTGGTTCTTCAAAATGTGAAAGAGGAATGTGGACTTTGGTGTTTGGCTGGTGCTCGAAGTCTTTCCAAGTTGGTCCCCTCAGGTTTTCCGTGCTAAGTCAAGAGGGGTTTTGGCAGTTTCTTGTTGTTCTTGTTTAGGTTTGTGTGGGTACAGTGGGCTGGGGTTGAGTTAGGTCTCTTGACCTCTTCTTTGTAGCCCTTTAGTTTTGTTGGGTTTTTGGTTGGCCTTCCCTTGTAACCCGTTTTATTTCTTCTTCTTAATGAAATGACACGCAGCTCTCCTGCGTCGTTCGAAAAAAAAAAAAAAAAAAGACTTCTGACCAGTTTTCTGTGAATTTGTTTCAGTGTGGCAGAGAAAGTAGCCTAAGCAGTAGCTCTACATTTACCACGGATTCCCTTGACAACAAGTTGAGCCAAGCAAATTCTACCAAGGACCGTTCTTCTGGAGAATTTACATATTCAGAAAGGTCAGATGTGTCAGATATGCAAGTGAAAAGTGCTTCTTCTTCAGACATTCGAATCAGTGTTTCTAGTGCTCTCAGCACATCCAGCCATGGTTCTGGAAGTGAAGATTCTGAATCGTTTGGGGATGTTTATGTCTGGGGGGAAGTCATGTGTGATACCACTTCAAGATCAGGGTCTGATAGAAACGTTTACTCTCCTGGTGCAACTACTGATATACTTGTACCAAAGCCCTTAGAGTCAAATCTAATGCTTGATGTCAGTTATGTGGCTTGTGGTGTGAAGCATTCTGCGCTTGTTACAAGACAGGCAGAGGTATTTACATGGGGAGAAGAATGCAGTGGGCGGCTTGGTCATGGGGTTGGTACAAGCATTTTTCAGCCACGTCTTGTTGAGTCATTATCAAACTGCAATGTTGAAATAATTGCTTGTGGTGAATTCCATACTTGTGCTATTACTGCAACTGGTGATCTTTACACCTGGGGAGATGGTACCCACAATACAGGACTCCTTGGTCATGGTAGTAACGTGAGTCACTGGATCCCAAAAAGAGTTTCAGGTCCTCTGGAAGGCCTTCAGGTGTCAACTGTTTCTTGTGGTACATGGCACACAGCTTTGACAACTAGTTCTGGACAGTTGTACACATTTGGTGATGGCACATTTGGAGTCTTAGGTCATGGAAATCGAGAAACTATCTCGTATCCAAAGGAAGTGGAGTCTTTGAAGGGTTTGAGGACGATTTCTGTTTCATGTGGGGTGTGGCATACTGCTGCTGTTGTTGAGGTTATCATGACACAGTCAAATGCTTCATCTGGAAAGCTATTTACCTGGGGAGATGGAGACAAATATCGCCTTGGGTATGGCGACAGGTCTTCAAAATTCAAACCAACTTGCGTGCCTTCACTGATAGATTACAACTTCCATAAGGCTGCATGTGGCCATACTCTTACAATTGGGTTAACTACTTCAGGGCACATATTTACTGTAGGGAGCTCTGTGTATGGACAGCTTGGCAATCCCAGTAATGATGGAAGGTATCCACGCCTAGTTGAAGAAAAGCTTGGAGGTGGTGGTATTGTGGAGGTTGCTTGTGGATCTTATCATGTTGCAGTCTTGACAAATACTGGTGAAGTTTATACATGGGGTAAGGGTGCAAATGGAAGATTGGGTCACGGTGATATTGCAGATCGTAAGGTACCTACACTTGTTGAGGCTTTGAAGGATAGGTCTGTAAAACGTATTGCTTGTGGATCAGGCTTTACATCTGCAATTTGTCAACATAAATGGGTGTCCGGGATGGAGCAGTCCCAGTGCTCGGCATGCAGACAGCCATTTGGATTCACTCGAAAGAGGCACAACTGTTACAATTGTGGCTTAGTACATTGTCATTCGTGCAGTTCAAAAAAAGCTCTAAGAGCAGCATTATCTCCTAATCCTGGAAAGCCATACCGTGTATGTGATTCATGTTACCTGAAACTAAGTAAAGTTTTGGATTCTGGTGTCAGTTATAACAGGAACACTATACCCCGCTTACCAGGGGATACCAAGGCTGAGAGAATGGACACAAAGGCAAATAGAGTTGCATCAGCTACTAGTTCAGATATGATCAAGAATTTAGATGTGAAGGCAGCAAAGCAAACAAAGAAGTCTGACTATTCACCACAGTTCCCTGCAATTTTGCACCTGAAAGACATTTCTTTAATTGGTGCAGCTGACCTGAACTCAGGTTCTACAGTAACAAACCGATATGCTAATGACCCCATATCTACTTCATCATTTTTGAGAATGCCATATCTGAATTCTTCCGGCTCCTTGTCCTCAGAAAGCTTTGAGAGCCTCAGGGATGCAAATGAGCTTCTAAAGCAAGAGGTTCAAAAACTACAGGCAGAGGTATGCTTGGTTCTAATTTTTGGTACTAACTAAAAACACCAGGGAAAAGGAGTCCTTATGCTTGTCTATGGATCAGGTTAACAGCCTGAGACAGCAACGTGAACAGCAAGATGCCGAGTTGCAGAAGTCAGAGGCAAAAGCTCATGAGGCCACGACCCTTGCCGCTGAAGAGGCATCCAAATCGAAGGCTGCAAAAGAAGCTATAAAATCACTAACAGCTCAGGTGATATTTTGAACTTAATCTTGCATAATCTTATCAATGTTGAAGTTGGTACTAGCGGCATATTCTCTTGCCAGTTTCTTCTTTTCTCTTATTTGCACCTTTTTGCATTAACCATGCATCAAAACCATAGCATGAATAACCTTAATTAGCGACATCAACAGGTAAATTTGGAGAGTTAATTTCAGTTGACATCAAGAACAACTTTTCTCCTCAATACCACTATAGGTTCCTTTCTACTTGCTTCCACTCTCAGAATTGCAATGCAAATCCTAATTTTCTGAAGTTCCTTAGTATTCATGTTGAGAACGACGTCTTTACCCTCAAAACATTCAAATGGACGTCTTAGGATTTAGGTGGAATCTGGCTAGGTTTTACACTATGAAGTTGCTAGGACCTCTATCTCTTCTGTTAAAGCAGAAGTCTATGATGAATCTCATTAGACTGCGAAGCTGGCTATACCAGCATTTGTTGTCTGTGCCTTTTCTTTGTGTGGATATATGCATCCATACATGGGCTTGGAGGGTTGCATTCAGTTGCTGTGGATGTTTGCCTACTCAGTTTTTACGGATGTTTCAGCTCATCATTCTTGATGCTAATTTCTCTCTTTGGAATAGCCACAGCTGCTTTGAACAGACAACTGCGTTCATGTGGACCCATTTTAATTCTACAAATCATAATAATGTGCATTGAGCAGATAATTGGGTTGTCTGGACTTGTTTCCCCCCCTCTTGGACAGTACTAGAAAACAGTGCTCCTTTTTCTGCAGTTAAAAGAAATGGCTGATGAAAGGCATCCTCCAGGAGCGTGTGACATGAAGCAAGCACGACTGATGTATCTACCTGGTGGTGCAGTTTCTCCTGAAATCGGGAGAGAAAGCCAGAAGCAATATGAATCAGGCGGCATTCAGTACCCCCAAAAACCCACTTCTGTTACATCTGCTCGGTTTAATGGGTTGCCTGCCCAAGTCCATCAAATAAGTGACCCGAACGATGCCGCGATGGTTCCACAAGAGAGCAGCGTCGAAACCTTCAACAACACCAAAGAGTTTCCAGCAGTGCAGCAGAGGACCAATGGTGGGATGGCAGGGCATTGTTCAAGATCAGAAGATCATGATCGGTTGGAAACAGAAAGGTTCCAAATAAACTTGCACGGTTTGAACATGAGAGGTTCCAGCCCACCCAACAATCAAGTTGAAGCAGAGTGCATAGAACAGTATGAACCTGGTGTATACCTAACCCTAGCTTCTCTTCGTGATGGAACCAAAGAGCTGAAAAGAGTGCGGTTCAGGTACTCAAGATTTGCCTTCCATAAGAGCTGTTATTTTCTTTATCTCTCCCTTGGATAACCACATATTCTGATATGTAAGTACTGCTTGCAGCCGGAGAAGGTTTGGAGAACATCAAGCGGAATCATGGTGGAATGACAACCGTGAAAAAGTGTACGACAAGTACAACGTGCGGGGAACTGATCGGATCTCTTCAGTAACGACGGTTTAGGGTTGCACCTGCATGAAGCTAGATATCCAAACTGGTGCAGAAGGCACCACGGCGTACCTAGTACATGTGGCACATCTCGTCATTCGGAAGGCGGAATTGCCATCGATGCGTATCACGAATGTGCTGTACCGTCTTACTTATTTCTGTGTTCTCTCCCTGACTGTATCGCTCCCTGTATTCTTGTTGTATAGGAGAATCATGATTCATGTGACACATGATGGGAGCAATGTGGTGTTACTGCTCTGTCGACCAAGATACAAGGCTATATGTATATTCCTGGGATTGAAGGATGAGCGAAAGCTCTTTCATCTTGCGTGCGATTACCGAAATGAGATGATCTCTCTCTTCAGTTTTACATCATGTTTTGTTTTTAGTATCTCTCTCTCTGGTAGAGAGCATACGAAATGGGCCAGGGTCTCCATTGGCAGGATTCCTTTTCGACTGCTGGTAATCTGAAGTGAATGGTAGGGCGTGGAGGAGGAACATATGACAGAGGACGAAGGAATCACGTGGGAGATGCAATAGGCTACTGAAGGGAAGGGTCAAGGCTAGAATGTAATCTGATAAGCTTCGAATTTGCTTTTTCCATGAGGTACGTACGTGGTGTTTATCACATCAAAGCAAAGTCGGTCGGCGAAGGCGTCCACCTCAGAGCACCACCAGTACTAGTAATGCACAATCCAATCTGAAATCCGAGGCGCTTACTACAGACTAGTAAAGCTTTATCTATCGGGTAAGGATGACGTACGATACGATTCCTTAATTGATCCAGCTAATCGCTATGTTCCTCCTCTTATCTGCATTGCTGGACTTCACCGCCGCGCCGATGCTGGCCTGTCGAGGGAACTTTGTTCGCGTAGATAAGTTTGATGATCTCGACTTTATTTTATTTTGGCTGTGATCAATATGGTTTTTTTTGAGTGGTTTATGGCTGAAAAGCACTGTAGCTGGCTGAAAAAACACTGTAGCTACAAATGTTTATTGAGCATAATTAAATTTAAAAAAATTAAAAATAGAAAAAACATATTAGCCCATCACGTATAATGCAAACAAATACGGGAAAAAAAGAACCGGCAAAAAAGTTCAAAAAAAACCAAAAGTTCAGAAAAAGATGAAATTTATGAATAGTAAAAAATAAGCTAGAAGCTGAAACCGAGACGAGCGGGCCGGCCTCTGAAATTCAGTTTTCATAAAACTAGCTTCCTTATAGTAGAAATTGCAAAATTAACCTCCTTCTATGCAACCTACCGCGCCCCCCGAATGGGGCAGGTCACCTGCCCCGCATCATCGGGCATGGTAGGGACCTGCCTCTAGCGTTAGGGGCAGGTGCTATAGTACTATACTTTTAGGGAAAATCTATTTAATTATATTTTAGGAATTTTCAAATACAGCAAATAAGCTCTAAAAATTATAATTTTTTTGTGGTGCCTCCCCACACAGTATACTTGAGTGTATAATTTTTCCATAATTTTATTTCTTCCAATTTTTTTCAAAAAATTCCTACAAATAATATACTTGAATAAATTTTCAAGAACAATTCATAATGGATAAAATTATGAAAAATTTCCTACAATATTGAGAACAACCCTGTGTAATTTTTCATAATTTTATCTATTCTGAAATGTTCTTGAAAATCCATTCAAGTATAATGCTTGTAGGATTTTTTGAAAAAAATTGGAATGGATAAAATTATGGCAAAAATATACAAGCAAGTACACTGTGTGGAGATGCACCACAAAAAATTGTAATTTTTGGAACTGATTTGCTATATTTGAAAATTCCTAAAATATACTAAATAGATTTTCTCAAAAATGTGGTAGTATAGCACCTGCCCCATTCAGGGAGTGCGGTTAATTTTGCAATTTCTACTGTAAATGGGCTAGTTTTGTAAACAATGAATTTCACGGGGACAAAAAAATTAAAAAAAGTCGATGATCTCTTCTCTGCGTCAACGTAGATGGGGACAAGGTGGTAGAATACAATCCAAAAAACTAGAATTCTCGAATCTACCATCTCCTCTCCCCCTCTTAATAACTTACAACAACCCTAGTAGGTCTAACCCATTACGCCTACCAAAAAACTCACTAATCCACTAACACGATTTTCATACACTGATGTATGTTTCTTAAAACGTATTGCAAGGCTCAAACATCTAACTTTTTAGGGATTATCCGCTTTTCAATTGCTCACTATATATTCACGCTTTCCCCTCCATGTTGAACTGTTCGACACAACTCTGTTAGGATTCCTAGCTCTGACATCACCGGTTAAGCTAGGCTTATCCTCTAAAGAATCAGATTATCCAGCATATGCGAGTTTATTATCCTGTATTACCTCATGCTCCACCTTTCAAGGCAAAAGATCTCACTCGATTAGCTCCAACCCAAGTAAAAGATGCGATAATGCGTGAGGAGTTTTTTTAAAAAAAACGAGGGCAAGTACGAATTTTCGGGAAAATCAGAGGGTTTTTTTGAAAAAAAACGAGGACTTGTAAGGGCCTGTACGTAAGTAAATAAGGACCTATACGTAATTTTGGAAACCCGCGGGGCGTCATCAAAAATTTTTTTAGTGGAAAAAACTTGCAGGGACCTATTCGCGAGGAAAAAGGACCTTTACGTAATTTTCAAAAAACCTGAGGGAATCACCTCGGCCGGCCGTACGCGAATTTGCTGGCCACGCGCCGGCCGGCCGAGTGCAGGGGCGTGACGTGGATGCCCGGGGGGGCCGGAATCCCCCAGGTTTAGTATTGGTATGATACCTGTTCATAACTTCATATACATGATAGCACATCGTTCTCTTCCATTGTCACCTAGCTCGTACTTCCTCCCTTCCATCCCAAACCAAACCACTCTATATTCCACCCCTCATCTCATCACTGTGCTGCCTCAAATGGGTCACTTCCGCAGATGCATAGCCATCGTGCTCCTCATCTTCCTAATCGTCGCCACATTGGCCGCACGCTGCGACGGCTCAAGAAGCATGCACACGAGCTACGTCAAGCCGCGTGCAACGTCGACGGCGGCGATGAGCTCCGGGAGGCTCTTCGGCTACTTGCCACAAGCGAAGCTGATCCCGCCTTCTGGCCCATCGGAGCGGCACAACTCCGTCGGGCAGGAGGGGGAGCTGACCAACAAGCCTTAGTTGCCCTCAATTTGCAGGTCTTGAAGGTTACCTACGTACATGAAGGTCATCGAAGTATGCCACATACTAGCTAGCTAGTAGCATGTAGTGGCCTGTCAGACTTTTTTTTTCAGTTTATACATTCCTCGATCTATTACTCTTAGATTATAAGGCAGTCCATACTACGATCGGTTATGCCATCTTTGCTTTGTTTCTCTGGTTAAATGATAGGAGAAGAGCTTTTGTATTGTCCTTAACATTAGCTGAATTATCACTCTCAGAAGAAAGGGCAAGGGGATGATGAACTGTCAGCTCTGAGGGTGTGTTCAGCAAAAGGTTGGCAGAATGATTTTTCGAACATTGTGGTTTACACCCATCATTGCAACGTACTGTTTTGACCTTTGCTTTTTTTCCTCCCTTTATCTACACCGCATTGCAAATTACCTGCAACATGTGTGTGTAATTAGGGCTGGACGAAAAACTCGAAGCTCGTTAGCTCGGCTCGGCTCGTGGCTGGCTCGGCTCGGATAACGAGCCGAGCCGAGCCAAGATTTTAGCTCGTTAGCTATAACGAGCCAACTCGAGCCAGCTCGCGAGCCGCTCACGAGCCAAACGAGTCATGCTTCCAGGAATTTAGATATGCATATGCTGCTTCCATGGACCTAATTTGTACTCTATTGCATGTGTTAATGTGTAAATTTGTACTCTAGTGTACCCAAACGAGCCATGTATGTGTTAATTTGTACTCTATTGTACCCAAACGAGCTATGCTTCCATGGATGAATATACGATGGAGACATTTTTTGACCCTGGCTCACGAGCCGAGCTTGTCACCGAGCCGAGCCGAGCTAGCTTTTTAGCTCGTTAGTTATAACGAGCCAGCTCAAGTCAGCTCGTTATCCTACCGAGCCAGACCGAGCCGAGCCAGCTCGTTATCCAACCCTATGTGTAATCAGTTCAATAAATGAAGCTGGCGGTTTCAAAAAAACAAAAAACCTGCGCAGCAAGTTTCCCAAACCCCAAGCGTAGTAATTTTCTTTCAAGTTCACCTGAAGATAGCTTTTCTTTCCTTCTTTCTTTTCCTTTCTGAGGAATACCTTCTGAAAAACCTTTGACATTTCATTTTTGCCAGATAAAAAAATATGTGAAAAGAACTCGGTATATGCATGTATGTGTTAATAATTGGTGAGGAAAAGGAGGCGCCCTGTGTGTGAATGGTGGTGATGATGACACATTGACGTATGTATGTGTCTGAGTTTGTTTCCCTTGACAAAAAAAGTACGGTACGACATATGGCGGCCGGTAGAGAGTACTGTACCATACATCAGGGCCGGCCTCTCCTTGTTTGACTGGAGAACAGGTAGTACTAGCCAAACATCTCTACTATAATTGACCAATTGAAATTACACTCAGTCCACCCAAGAATACGTCCCCCGCTGAGAGCATCAACCTTCGTGCACCCACAAAAATGCACCCAGCAAATTGTCTTCATTTAAATCAAGGGCTAAAAAAAAACTCTCCCTGGCTTCAACCCAATCGTGCGGCCTGGATGGAACGTAGGCTTCAACGCGAGGCTTCAACACGAGGCACACCCGCTCTCTCTGATCCCCCAGCTAGCGAAAATTCCGCCCGATACGCTGCTCACCCCGCCCCCAACCCCCCGCACCGCGCCGCCGCCTCCCACCTCCCACTCCTCCGCTGCACTCCGCCCTCGCTCCTCCTCCCCCGCTCCGCCGCCGTCTCCTCCTCCCCCCACCCGTCCGCTCCGCCGCCGCCTCCTCCCCTCCCTCCCACCCCGCGCTCGAGGCCGCCGCCTCCTCTTGCCCCCACCCCGCGCCGTCGCCTCTCTCGCTCTCCTACGGTTAGGGTTTCGCCGCTTCTTCCCCTACCCATGGCGGCAACCACGGCAACCTCGCTCCTACGCCTCTCCCTCCCGCCGCCCTCTCGCCCTACAGCTGCCAATCGCCTCTCTCCCGGTCTCACAGTCGCGCCGCCACCATCCCCATCTAGGGTTCCGGTTTCATGCGATCTCGCCGCCGCTGCGGCAGGAAACCCTAGGGGCCACTCCTCTCCGTTCGAACCTCAGGACGCGACCAATGGGCAAGGGCGGGCAAGTGCCGGGACGGATCCGACTCCTCCGGGTCGGAGCCGGCCACCTCGGCCTTCCCGGCGTGGGTGCGCACGCCGAGCAAGTGCCTCGCGGAGCTGGGCGTCCCGACCCCGCGCCGCCGACCGAGCCCTCCGAGGTGATGCACAAGTTGGAACCCTAGGTATTCCTCACTCAGTTCTCCTCCCTCTGATTCCTCACTCGATTTTCGCTTCTTCATCCTCCCAAGTTGGAACCCTAGGTGCATCCTTCTTTCTCTGATTGATCCAGTAGGCGGCGGCGGCTCCAGGCATCTTGAGGAGGCTGTGCTTCCATCAATAGTGCTGCAGAAGGGCACCTCCGTGCAGCTCATCTCGCCGAGGTTGCATCCGCCGGTGTCTGTATTCGTTTACGTCAGCACCACCTTGTTGTACCCGCTTGACACCTGTAAGTCCAAGTGAGGCCGAGCTCCAGACCCAACTAGGCACACACAAATTCAGGTATAGCTAATTTGTTTCTTCTCTGTTCTTTGGATGCATCAGAGGCAGTCCATGAGAATTTGGATGTAGGGGTTCTTGATTTTGCAGAGGATATTTGGGATGATTGGGATTTCCTGTGAATTATCAATTGATGTGATGGATGGAAGAATCTTATGTTAAATAAGGATGTGTTGATTTCCACAGAAGCCAATTGTGAATTCTATGGGATAGAACTGCACTTGAGATCAATTCATCTATCGAATATGCACAAAAATACAAAAATGAAAATTTTCCATGAACAGTGTAAGCTGTTCAACTATGTCAGTTCCAATATCCCCCTCCCCTCCCTTTGGTTTTACTCCACATCTTGTTTGTTGGCTTGATTCTATTTACTTTTTCACCTGTCCTTGTTCCATCTATATGTTGTTTTGGCTCAGTCTGAACACATCAAAAAGTAATTTAGATGTAGTACTGATGGAAAAATTAAGTGACGATCCAAATAAAGAAGGAAGAGGGGAAAAATAATCTTTCCATTAACAGTACATTGTGTGCCAATTATGGATATTTCATACCTTAACACCTTTACTCCATACGTCATTCCTTGCAGGATATGAACATAATATCAATGAAGTAAGACATTACAAACTTTCAGATTATAGTTGTACTTTGAATTTACTGATGAGGATAAATGAGCGATTCAATCATTGATGTAGCTACCTTTGCGGTTCCTTGATGTTTGTGGTCGTAGTATTCAATTTCGAATATGATGGCAAGATTCTTGATGATGTGCAATACACCTCAACCTTCATGGTTCAGTTTTGCTATCAATTTCTTATTATCAGCAAAACCAAGCGATAAATGAGGAAATAGTGATCAAGTGAAGAAATTTCAGAAAAGTAGTTCAAGAGAAATATTTACTTTGCTTTTGGTAAAGTTCCAACAAAACTTAGGCATAGCCGTATTTCACTGGCAATGTTTTTTGGGGAACTTAAGTTGTACATTTGGAATATGTCCTTTTTGTGATTCGGAAAGTTGTTTGTTATTTTTGTGATTCATTGTACAATTGTATCGGGACTATTAACAGATTTAATATGAAATATTCAATGTTAATTCTCCTCTTGCAAGGATTTTAGGAAACTTAAATTTTCATATCTTTCCTTGCAGAGCACAGTTACTATGAAGAAGGAAACTTTGGTATAATCTTTGCGATCAACAGTTTATTTTCTTAGCTTCTGCATAAGCACTCTTTCTCATAAAACGACATCATCTTTCTTGATTCCTCATACACGTGCATAGGGATCAAGGCCTTCAAGTGAATAACTGATTTATTCTTGGGTTTAGTGTAGAGTATAAATGAATCTGTTAATATTTGTTACCTGCCATGTAGTTTGAAGATCCCGTGATCTTGAAGATGCAATTGAGATCATAAGAATTGGCCGATTGGTTATCTTGTGTGTTCTGGAGGTATAGTCCCAATTCTTCACCCCTAGAATATCTCGCTAAGCTTGAAGTGCATGCAATGTTTTAATCTATTGACATGTTTTATGATTACCTCTCTCTCTCTCTCTCTCAACACACACACCCCCGCCAACCCCTAAATTCCATGGTTATGTTTTGATGCGAATTCACGACAATGGTTGGCGGCGGCTACGTGATCTTGTCAAAAATGTACTTACAAGTGGCAGCAATGGTAAATTTAATAACAATATTCATGTTCTTCTTGCGGGTGACAAATACGTATTCTCGGTATGTTACAACTTTTGAAGAATACAGATCCAAAGATACGAGGTTAGTATATTCTTAGGTCATCTTTTCTTTCGATTGATAACAAAATATGAAATGAAGCAAATAAAATAGCTTCATGTTCCTTGCACAATTTATTTGTAGTTATGTACATAGACATTTTTAAGCTGTATTACTAGGTTCCTTTGGTCAAGACATTTTTAAGCGCATTACTAGGTTCCTTTGGTTTAATTTATGTCTAAATCAGCACTTCATCTATGTCGATTTACACCAATATCTTGAAATTAAGATTACCTTTCTTGTCATGTTTTTTAATATCCTGCTCAATCTAGAAGTATCGGACTATTATTAGGCTCGCATATCGGGGTCCTTCCATTTGTTTGCAAGCTTGCACTAAAATTATCTTGTTTTGAAGATCTCCGTGAAATGTTTTGCAATATTAGTTCTTTCAACCATATCCATTTCGTGTAGTGCAAACAAAAGGGGGAAAATCAGCCTTTTTAGACTTTGCCCGATTGCATCAGTTGGCTTTTATTGATGTGTCCTAGCTGACTATCTGTTATTTCTTTAACCCAAATTTTCTATGATTTTTCTGGAAAATATATACCATAGGATCACTCGGATATGCATAGTTTAATCAACAATTTATTGGAATGAACACCTTTTCACAGGGAGCATCACCTTTTCAGAAAATGGCAAAGGTTTGTACTACTAAATTCTGAACTGTTGTTCTCAAGATTTTCACATCGCAGCCCAGCTCTTGTACCTCTGAAGAAAGTGTACGCAGTTGTTTGATCCTCTCGCATGAGAAATTTCTTTTATGCTCATTTATTTAGCATAGTCCGGACTCTGGAGAAATCATAGTAGCACTTGGTCCCTTTAAAAAACTATTACTTTGTTAAGGTTAAACAAACTTGCGAGTAACCATATAGTTTGATGTTGTTTCTTAGTCATAAAATATGGTTATTCACTTGGACATATAGTCATATAGAGCGTCCAAAACTACTCAAGTACAAGTATACCAGGATGTCAATTGTCTTCTTTGGGTGTTTGGCGGTACAAATTTGGTTAATCTGTCTTCTTTATGTGTACGGATCAAAAGTTTGGATTTTTTCCTGCTTTTGCGTTTGCTAGGCTTTTGTTTTGTTATGGTCGAATACCGTGTAAATCGATGTTATGATTCCCTATTTCTTTTGCAAGATTAGATCTTTTGGGGGTAAAGACTTGTATTTACTAATGATTTGGTTTGTGAGGGAAGTTTTTTATATGGTTTGGCCATTCAGTCATTCACTCTTCCACCAGTTAGTTTCTATGTTTTTTGGTGTTGTGGTTCATTGATATGCCACAAATATGTTTAAAGTCATCGAATCCTCATTTTGATTTTATGGTTCAGTCGAATCTGTATTTATTGATGGCCTTTCTCCCTCATGGGATGAAGATCGCGTTGAGAAGTACCTTAAAAGTATGGAGCTATTGAGAAAATTGAACTTGCAGAAACATGCCAGACGGGAGAAAGGATTTTGGGTTTGTTACTTTTGATACGCATAATAATCTTGTTGTATGTCTTGATGGGATAACTAATTGCGAGATTGGCGAAGGTGATAACAAGGTCTGTTTCCCAACCGTGTTTGCTGTACCTTTTAACTGATTTTTACCATCTACTCTTTATCTGTTGGTCAATGGATGAGTAATCATGCAATTCCTTCTAATGGTCATTACTTCTGGTTCCTTCTAATGGTCATTACTTCTGGTTCAGCAAAAGTGAGAGCCGATTGTCAAGACCAATACAGAGACCTCCTAGAATGAAGCATGGGTTAAGGGAAATTTTAGGATTGGGCATAGTGCTCCTCGAGGTGGCCATTTTCCATATGCTCATTGTCCTCCACCACGCCGGCCTCCACCACGTATTATGCGACTGATGTTAGTCGCCTATCACCCATCGAGTCGCCCTTTGAAGAGGCCAATAGATATTAGAGATAGACGCCTGTTATGTCAATACCGGATAGAGTTAGGCGAATGCTTCCTCTGGAGAGATCCTATGATAGAAGGCCCCGGTGAGTGATGTTATGTACAATCTATCCATTTTGTTGCAGTCCAATCCACTCTAGTCGCCTCACTTTTCTCCATTTGAGTACTGACTCTGTTTACCCAAAGAGAAGTCCAAGGAGAGAATATGGAAGGCATGATGAACTTCCTCCTCCAAGGAGCGAGCATTCAATCTTCATCTTTGTTTTCAAAGAGGTCCATAATGTTACCCTCCAACTATCTAATATCCGTAATGTATGGTATTCTAACCTATGTTACCCTCCAACTATCTAATACCCGTAATGTATAGTATTCTAACCTGAAATTACTCTATGGCATTACAGTAATGAGTTTCATCAAACCGATTGCAGCTATCAAAAACTTTCAGAGCAGACTACGTTGTCCCAGATTTGCCTCTATCACCATTGGTGATGAAAAGCGACTCATGCAAACTATTCTGAACATCTGTGGTAATGCTGTTAAGTTCACCAAGGAGGGCCACATCTCACTCTTAGCTTCAATTGTGAAGTCTGACTCTTTAAGAGACTTCAGAACTGCTGATTCCTCTGGTATGGCCCAGCCATGGCGATTCTGGTTCATCTGGCCCGTCAGCTCTTAAAGAAGAGAGAGGGCTGCCTTGTCTGAAACCTAGATACCAGAGGAGTGTATGATGAGCTATGATATGATGTACTCTAAGCGATTGTTGATATGATATACTCCTAAGCATTGCGAGAGAGTTCCAAATAGGGGGGGCTCATTAGTTGGTTGTCCCTACTTCTGCATGGGTCCATGAGGAGTCTTCAGTAATTTTTCGAAGATGAACAATGGTGTGTTTGTGCGCGTGTCAGTGTGTGTGTATCGGTGGTGGTGGGCTCACTAACATTTAATTCAGGTACCTCTATTTATTTTCTAAGTGCTAGCTGATCTTGAAGAGAGTTACGATCCACGAATTCGAAACAATCATTGTGCCTGCACTTCTTACGTGGTGTTAGGAAGTTGAAACTTCTGGAGTCTGGAAGTAGCGTTGCATGTGGGATTCTTCTACGTGTTTCATGTGGAAAGAAAGGACAGTTGTATTAAATCCCAATATCCATTTCTCCAGTTAAAAATGCAGCGAATAGAAGTTCTAAAGGCCGCTGGACTAGGCCCCCGACGCTGCCTCCACCACGCACACTTGAATCTTAATGAATCTGATTATTCGTTTTATTTTTTACAAATTTTATCTTATTTTATATTTTATCGTAGCGTTAGCATGGGTATACTACTAGTTATAAAAGAAACAAAGAAAGAAAAAGAGAGATGAGTAAGATGACAAGATGTGATGTGTGGTTGCGATGGATGAAAGAAGGGGGATCGAGAGATCCATGAGTGAGTTTGGGAAAGGACCTGTGTCTGGGGAGGAAGGGATGGCTGTGGCAGCTGCAGGCAGCGACATAGATCATGGATGTCCCTTTGTTTAAAGCTAAATCAGCACGGGCCCTTGAGCCGCCCCACTGTTGTGCGCCCACACGGCCCATTGCCCCACCAGCCAACGTAAAATTTTTACTTTTTAGCCCAACATTTGAAAGTTTTTTACATATAAACTCCTGGAGAAAAGATTTGCAAAAATAGACCTTTTACTCGGCGCTAAAGCATATGGCACCCAGGGTATATAGCACGACGCCATATGCTTTGGTGCCGTGAAATGACACGTCGGAGCCAGGATGGCATAGCACGACGCCAAGGCCCACGGCGCCGTGATATGCACGTACGGCGCTAAAGGCCGTGGCGCCGTGCGTCGGGACTTAAGCCCGAGCACGTCCCCCGGCCCCCAGCTCCCCCTCACTGTTCCTCTGTTCTAACAGTAAACCGCCGCCCCCCCCTCTATTCCCCCTCCAAATCCTCTCAAATCCACCGATTAATCTCGCGATTTTGCTTCCAAATCGGGCAAGCAAGGTAAACTCTCTCCCCTCCCTTGATTTTTTGCAATAGATATGGATTATTTGAGGTATATTTCGTAGGGCAAGATTTGAATCTCTAGATGAAATTAGTTCAATTATGAGCGATTTTAGGTTACGTTTGCAATGGATATGCGTAATGTAAGAGAAGTACTGTGTATTTGGATAGGTTTTAGGGTTTGATTATTATTTATACATGGTTGTGTTCGGTTTTAGGTTTTTAGGGTTTCATATACCAAATAGGATGATTTCATGTCAACATGGGCAAGATTGTATGTCCACCTAACCCTTAGTAGCTTTGATTATTGTTTATATTTACAAAATTATATTTTTACCACCACCCCTAATTTAGATTTGCATTCTAATTCAAGTGGCAAAGACAACTTATTGTCAATTACACCAAGTTATATATATATATATATATATATATATATATATATATATATATATATCAATCATGTCTTTGATAAATATATCTCAGGTATTTCTGATTAATATTAGTGACCTAATACTTAAATTATTTACCTTAATCATATAATCACTATTTGAAAAGGGGCCCATGGATTTTGAGATATGTAAATAATATTTATTATTATCATAAGGTTTATTCTTACACTAATTATTCTTATACCATAATTAACTTACTAATCTTTGTTGACATGTATTTAACCAAGGGTAAATCAATTTGATTCCAATTATTATTCATGTTGATTCCAATTTCATAATTCAAATTGATTATTATTTTTATTTATAAATCATGTTTTATAAATTTCTTATTTGAATATTTCTTAACCATTGAATTCTAAAATTTATCACGGGATGGCGAGATACCTGGTGCTAGGCGAGTTCTACGAGAGGAGCACCGCGCGAGCTCACGGAGGACGGCGGTGCGTGTGTGGTCGAAATGTACATGTGTTCAACTTGATGGTCACGCGACTAACTTTTATAGCAATTTTCGGAGATACCCATACGCCGTCCTCGAACCCATGATGGGTTCCGGTTGATGCGCTACGACTACGATGACCGCTATACCCCCATCGCTGCGCGTCTTTGGGCTTCACACGATCGCTAACCTATTACTGGCGGGCATGCGGTCTTCAACCTGCAGCTTTGACCGCACTTGTCGGCAGTGCATTTTCTCTATCGGGTCTATTTGTTTTCGCTTCTATATTCTTACGTACGTAACTAATTCTTTTCTCCTTGTACTACTAACAGGTGGAGGCCAGAGACACACACGTTCCACCTTCCCTGTGGGGAGATGACCGTCACGCTGCAGGACGTGGCGATGATACTTGGACTTCCCATCAGGGGACACCCGGTGGCCAGATGTGTATATACGGCGCCAAAAGAGGCGCCAAATACCCTGGCGCCGTATATACACATCTCGACGCCAAAGTGTATGGCGCCGTTCTAGCTATGTACGACGCCCACATGTTTGGCGCCGAGATAGGTGGACTTAAGGCACGGCGACCAGTTTGGCTAAGTCAGAACACGGCGCCACGGTTTTTAGCACCGTATGTGCATATCACGGCGTCGTGGGCCTTGGCGTCGTGCTATGCCACCCTGGCTCCGACGTGTCAATTCACGGCGCCAAAGCATATGGCGCCGTGACATGTACCCTGGGCGCCATATGCTTTGGCGCCGAGTGAAGGGTCTATTTTTTGCAAATCTTTTCTCCAGAGCCCCATATGTAAAAAAACTTTCAAATTTTGGGCTAAAAAGCAAAAATTTTACCCAGCCAACCTCTCTTATGCCTGGTTTTACTGGAAAATATACATTCATGCGTGTTACCTGTGTTGTTGTCCAGCTGCAAGGAATATAGTATTATATGGTCTATTCTTTTGAATTACAATTTTTTATTACGATTTATTAATTTAATAAATAGTGATTGTTAGAAGAAAAAAAAAGCAAAAACCAATAAAAAGCCAAAAAGAAAACATAGCATAGTGTTGTGACAAAGCTAGGAATATATAGAATCACAGCCGCAGGAAGCATTGCCTTTTCATTGCATAAGACTACGGATTTCGTATCCATACCCTGAGCTCTTACAACGAGATTGGTTGCATACAATGTACCCCCTGCATGTGTAATCGAGTTGCACTCTCTGAGTAACAAATATAGAATCATCATATAATAATACAACCTAAAAATGAAGAGAGGGAGAGAGAAGTGTTAACGGGGGTGCTCCAACGTGGTTTAGCTTCTAGCTTCTGCCTGAAATTACATTGTATCGACTAAAATTGTATTATAGCGGCTGTTAGTTTTTTAAGTCATTCAATCTATTATATTATCAAAGCAAAGGCAAAAGGAGCCACCACATACACTCTCAAGGGGTAGAAATTCCCACATTAATCGGAGAAAAAAAGAAAGATCCACACCGTTGATTATAGTGAGTCCAGATTA
Source organism: Dendrocalamus sinicus (assembly GCA_036346575.1). Taxonomy (NCBI): domain Eukaryota; kingdom Viridiplantae; phylum Streptophyta; class Magnoliopsida; order Poales; family Poaceae; genus Dendrocalamus; species Dendrocalamus sinicus. Next base: position 532,270 of record CM070652.1, read on the forward strand.
TAACGATCTAGACTAAACGGAATCCACATCAAATACAATCTAACAATAATTGAGATTCCGAATAATAAACAAATAAAATTAGCAATTTAATTTCCATACGAATTCCTAAGTAAAATCCCTAAATAAAATAATTTAGAATAAAAATTAAACAAAAAAAAATAACAATTGGATTTGTATATGAATTCTAACACAAAAACTGAAATTTGAAATTAAAAAAGAAAATAAAACAAGTAATTTGATTTTGCTATGAATTCCAAAGTAAAATATCTAAATAACTACAAATTAAAATAAAAATAGCAATTGGATTTGCATACGAATTCCAACAAAAAATTGAAACCTGGAATAAAAAAATTGTAATTTAATTCCCACACAATTTCAACGTAAAATCCTTAAATAACTAAATTTAGAATAAATTAAATACAATCAGCAATTTTGTTAAAAATTACCACTTGGATTTGCAAATGAATTCCACCAAAAAATTAAAATCTAAAATATAGAAAAAGAAAATTTGCAATTTAATTTCCAAACAATTTCAAAGTAAAATCCTTAAATAACTAAAATTCAGAACAAATTAAATAAAATTAACAGTTTGGTTACCAAATGAATTCCTAAGTAAAACCCCTAAATAAATATAATTTAGAATAAAAATAAAAATATAAAAAAATTGAAATTCAAAAGAAAAAAATAAAATTAGCATTTTGATTTTGTACAAATTCCAAAGTAAAATCCCTAAATAACTATAATTCGAAATAAAAAAATAAATAACTATAATTCTAAATAAAAAATAAAAAAAATTAGCAATTGAATTTGTATACATATTTTAACAAAATATAATCTAAAATTCAAACATATAATTAAAATTAAATCTAGCTACTAATTTGTGAAGAATATACTTTTATTTATAGACCTAGTTTTTTCATAAAAACCTTACAGATGTTTCCTCTAAATCTATTATTAATCTTTTCCATCCGATTATATTTTCGTTTTTTCCTTTGTATACAAATTTTAACAAAATTATTCCTTAGTTTTGTTTTTTCTGGATTTTTGGTTTTTTGGGGCTTTTTTGCATTTTCTTTTTTCTGTATTCCTTCGCATTGTTCGTGATGGGCTAACTTTTTTCAATTTTAAAATTTTTAAATTTAATTATGCCAAATAAACCACCTCAGCTACAGTAAAAAAAATAAGCTAGCTGCAATGAAAAGGCCATAATCTATTGCCAATCTGGGTAAGGCCTTGATATGGGGGAAATTTAACTATTTGCCACCCTTAAGAATGTCATCTAGTCAAATGCCATCTTCTTCGTTGCAATTAACAATTTGCCACTCTTAAGATGTGGTTGACTAATTGTTTGCCACTTTCGAGCCCACGAAGCGCCAAATCATGCCATGTCACGGAGGCGCAGGCGCACGCGCATGCGCAGGCGGCGGCGCGGGTGTGTCCGCGTGTGGCGGCGGGGAAGCCTTGCGCGCGCGGCGTGCTGCAGCGAGGAGGCGAGGCGGGAGGCCGTCAATGGCGGTAGCGGCCGGAGGGGAAAGGAGAGGAGTAGGGGGAACATGAGCATTAGTGTGCCAAGGGGAGCTCACCGGAGGCGTTGGCAGGTCCGGAGAGTAACCGTGGCGGGCTGGCATCGGGAGCCGGCGGTGGCGCGGGCAGGGGCATGGTGCCGGCTTGCCGGAGAGGGATACGGAGCCCGGTGAGGTGGGGAATGTCTTCGTGGTGGCCGGGCGGTGCTCCAGGTGCGAGCAATTGGCTCGGGGTGCGGCGGGTCACCGTGAAGCCTTGGCGCCGGAGTTGGTGAAGAGATGGCTCGCCGGCGGCCTGCAGGGAGAGAGAAGCCAATTAGGCGGGGGAGGAGAGGTAGAGGGTGGCGGTGAATGCAAAGAGGGACCCAGGGAGTCCCGAGAACCACCGGGTGACGCTGGCGGCGGAGCCTGCGGGAGGGCGCCTGCTGCAGAGGAGGTGGCAGGGGAAATGGGCCACGCGCGCGCTGCGCTTGTGCCCGCGCGCGCGCCTCCCACACGCCGCACGCCGCGCCGCGCGCCGCGTGCTCGCGCGCACGCGCCTCCCGCGCGCTGCGCCTCCGTGACATGGCAGTGACATGGCATGATTTGGCGCTTCGTGGGCTCGAAAGTGGCAAAAAATTAGTCAACCACATCTTAAGAGTGGCAAATTGTTAATTGCAACGAAGAAGATGGTATTTGAATAGGTGGCATTCTTAAGGGTGGCAAATAGTTAAATTTCCCTTGATATGGTTGGCGTCACTACATTGGAACTGCCAAGGTACCGGACGGACCAAGTGACATCTTGTTCAGTTTTTTCATCTTATGGTTTATAACCTTTTTTAAACAAACAAACGGGAAGGCTTACCTGTGCTGTTTCGAAGTGACTTAGCACGATAACTGTTTTAAATAGATTATCGATATTCGATTCGTTTATACGAAAGTTTATATTATGGTTAAAAACTATAAGTCATAGCCGAAAAGGGCTCAGTTATTGACTTGTGGAAGGACAGTAGCACTGGTTTAAACTCAGCGGCGGATCCAGCGGTGGGGCGGGGGTGCTCGAGCCCCCCTACCGCTACCGGACCCTTGGAGCCCCATCTAAATTTTTAGCCATGGATGTATAATGTAAAAGGGGTTGAGGTCGAGCTGAAGGTACTTCAGCCCCTCCAAAATTTTTTATGGATCTGCCACTGTTTAAACTCGTAGCTATTCTTGAAAAGCATGGGTTCGAAGTCCTCAAAGAAAAGGACCCAAGCGCCGCTCTGATGGCAGAAGATGTCATCCACCGCCCGCCCATCCGGTCTCGAACCCGAGTACCTATTTTCTTTCTTAAGCGAATGGCAGAGCTAGCTCTTCGCCAAATTTCAAAAGGAAAAATCCCTCACAAAAAACAAAAGGAGGCGTTGTTTTTTCCATTCTCGAGGCTTCTTGGTCTAACAACGGCGGTGCAAATGGAGAGGCCCAAGCAGAAGCCCAGGACCTCGTCTTTGGCTCGGCTGCGCTTGCTTGAGTTGAGGGTGGACTGGCCGCCGTGCCGATGCTAGCACTAAGGATGCTCGACGGCGGCGGCGCCCTAGTGGAAACAGGTGACGAGGCAGGCAAGCACCTTGCAGGCCCTACGGGTCGCGGTGAAGGGCGGCGGCGAGTGCGAGGGTGGGGACGCGGTGGCGAGCAGGAGGAGGTCATCCACTCGGGTCTGGATCAAGGCCCATTTCTGTATTTGGGTTTGGATTGGATATAGGTTTCTTTGTTTTGAGTTTGGGCTGGATTGGATCAAAGAAATGACGTTTAAGGCTTGGACCAGGGCTGACACATTAGCAGGCCTAGCTGGCACGCCTTCCACTGTCCTTGCGGGCTCCACTGCTCGGTGCTCCCACCGCTGCTGCCGCCGAGATCGCCAAACGGATTAATTCTGCACTTTTTTTCTTCTTCTGACAACTGGTGATTTGTTACACAAATTGAATTAAGTATGTCTAAAGCACAAGTGCACAACCAACCAAAATTACCTGCAGATGAGATCCAACAGCTAGAACGAGGAGCTCCCAGAGGCGCGTCTCGATATTTCGCTTGCTGAAATTGCAATCAATGTTTTGTGTTTTGACATGGAGTTTGTTAAAAGAGTTTTCTCTTAGGTACTTATATCTCTAAGCTCGCTCTATCTCTTAAGCTTGTAGCTGTGCTTGTTTCTAATTAACACCGTAACAAACTTAGTATAGCTGGTGATAAATCTTTCGTTGTCTTTTGGTTACTACTGTACCTAGGCGATCCAGCAATATAAAACCAATCGTCGGAGGTGCGCAGGGCCTAACCAAAACCAATCTACTCTCAGCTCTTTTTACAAGGAATCAAAGCGTCTCTTCTACTCCTCGCCAACTAAAGCTGGGGTGGTTTAGAATGAGGGATATGATTTCTGACGTTTAGGGGACGGGTTTTAAGTGGTATCAGAGTTTAGAACTAAAATTAAACTCGTAGAAGAGTTGAGGGGCTAAAAATGTTCTTTTTCCTCTCTTTTCGCTTGAGAGAGAATGGCACTCCAGCAGATTAGTCGTGGCGGATACACACGGCCTGTTGGCCCAAGAGAGGGCAGTGCAGGCTAGAGTATATGGATGCCCAGCCAGAAGCATCTCTCCCTCCTCCTGCAGCAGGCTCCCCGGCGGCGGCCACACCGTTGGACCTGCCTGGGGAGCCTAGTAGGGTAGGGAAGGCCATGCCGCTCGCGCTGATCCGATCCCCCGCCTCTATGCCTGTTACGTACGTGCGCGCTTTCCTCCCACACGGTCACCATGCCAATCGACGCTGGCACACCACGCCACTGCCTCGACTGCTCGCTCGGCCGGCAATTCAAGCAGGTGAGGCGAGGTGCATGCGATGCCACAAGTGAAGTGACAACGGATCGGATGGTTAGAGGAGCGGGTCGAGGTGGTTCCTGCAACATTCTTCAAGTTCGCCAAAAGCGCAGCCAACAAAATTTACCTACGGACCAGATCCAACTGCTAGAACGGAGGAGCTCCCAAAGGTCGGTCGGTACTGGATTCCCTTGCTGAAAATGCAGTGCAATCGATGCTTCGACATGGAGCTAGCATGCTGCTGTTTCATCGGTCAGAGATTTCAGCTCAGGGACGACGGACAGCTCCAGTACTGTCGCTCCATGTCATGTGTCAACAGCATTACGGTCCACAAGCACTGCGCCCGCGTTTTTTCTCACCATGATCGGAGAAGCGTCCCGGACACTCTCATTTTCAGATCACAATTTCAAAAAGGGTGGTTGGAAGCACGTTGCATTTCCCTTCAATTTTGTCCCCTCCATCAATGTACGTTGAATCCCAGGTGATAATTCAGAAAAAGAAAGTCAGAAAGTTAGGGGGGGCAAACAAACAGAAAAAAGAATCCAATTTTGCGTCACACTCATTTTTACTTACTGCTACCTTCCATCAATTTGTAATGTCGAACCGCCAACATTTCCTTACAACCTTGTTATCATTTTTTTAGACCACCTTGTTACGATGGTTGTTGAGCTAGGCTGTCAACTGCCAATTAGACACAACATCTTCTGGACAGCGAATCCAGATCACCAGAAATTCCATCGTTACAAGTCAATCAACGTATATATACTTCTTTCCAGAACCACGAAAGTCAGTCAGAATCCTTAATTCATCAGCCAATGTTCTACTTCCAGGACACTAAAACATTGCTGACGAAGCATTACGGGCGTGCATGCCTGGTCGAATGTAACAGTGGATGCAGATTTGAACTGGTAGAACTGAAGGGAACGATTCGGAAAAGTCAGAGATGTGCTACGTAAGGATAAACCGAGTGATAAAGTAAGTCAAACAAGGGCAGATCATGAGTAGAACAATACGATGTCGGCGTCAAGCCAGCCCATGTCGCGTCCGAGTTTAAAACTAGCACGTAGTTCGCTGCAAGAATACGATCGATGTCGGCACGCACAGGGCATGAACCTGCGCGGCTCTTCCATCCATCGGGTCATCTGACATCCTAAGCGTAATATAATCCTGCCCATGGATTATTTATCCGTGCTTATCTATAAGATCATCTTTCCAGTTAATTACAAGCAAGGAATCAATTAACTCTAGTCACTTTCGTCGGTGAAGATTTCGTATATTATTGTTGTTCGGGCTGAAAGGAACTTGATACTGAACCATAAGCCAGCAGTTTATAAAACCGGATCGTTGAAGAGGATACATGAATCACCACTTGCTGATGGATCTGCGCGAGGTGAAAAGACAAACAAAGCGGTAATCGTGAGCAAATAACAAACAGGCACACAGGCAAGTGTAGTGCAATTTCTACATACAGCTAGTCAAATGCATGGAAGAGACAAATCTTCCTCTTAGGATACCTATTACCTCCACATCGATGAGGTATCGGGTTACACTTGCATCTACCGATCTAAGTGTACATTTTCCTCGTTTCTCTAAATTTCTAGCCTTTCCCGTTTGTCTTAACCTGTACTCACGTTCGAGTGATTTGACAGAGACAGCGAGCTAGCCCTTGCGTCTCGATCGCAAGTCAAAACAGATTAATCAACCTAGCATTACTTAATTAGCCGCAAGTTAGAACACAACGCACCTCAAACCGCGACCTACCGTTTACCAAAGTTTTGGCCTTTCTTATGTTCTATTCACGATTTTTCGCTTTGGAACACATCATGTGATGTCCCATCCACTTGACGATATTCCTTCTTCTGCTCAAATCGTTTCGTCCGTGTAGGATCTGGTAGTACCAGCACAATGTAACGGAAAATACAAACTCATAACCTACACCGAAGGTAAGAGTCAAAGAACATAAAGGCACCTAAGACAAATAGTCTCACCGAGCTGGCCAACAGCCATAGGGCAATTGGACCGTTCGGCCGGTCTGACCGCAAGTGCCAACAGTCTAACCGGGCCTCAGGCGATCTGATCACTTAGGTCATAGCGGTCTGACCGCTCGTCGAACAGAGACAAAAACAGTACAGCTCTCGTTCAAGAAAATGACTCACTCTTAACCACTGATCAAAACATGATGAAACCTGGTACAAATCCTCTTCCTATGATGTCAGAAATCTATTCCAATCATCGATCATAAAGATCAACGACAAAATTCATACATTTATCTAAAACAAGAAAGGTTGCATCAAAACCGGCCAAAAGAAAAGAAACATCGATCTACTTTTAGATAACATTGGATTGGTTCTCACATGTCATAGCAAGCTAGATTATAACAAGAACTCAAGCTAAAACACTAAAATCACCCATCTCTTTAAGAAAAATGGGCAATCACAGGAACTTTCTATAGAAAGTGTCTAGATAGATGGGATCTGATCTTGAAGAGATATCTCCACCATTTACACGTCCTTAGCACTAAGAAAGATCAAAAGGAAATAAAATCCAAATAAGAAAACCAAGTAAATCAAAAGCACAAGAAAGAATCCATGGCACAACTCACTTGAACGAAATATAGATGTTTAGTTTACTTTGAGGTGAATGTTTTACAGTCATTCCCTCATAGAGGACAGGGCTCTAAATCTAGAGCACACATAAAGTTTTCAATACAAGGAAACCCTTACCTCACTCCAACACCACAAGAGAGCTCTACTCTCTCAACACATACAAGGGCTTTATAAAGTGGCCACTTAGCTCCTACCAAACCCTAACAAACAGCCCACACTAAGGGATACAACCACTTACAAATGCAAAAATCCGGTAACCTATACACAAATGTGTTTCATACTCACACACTTTTTAAAGCGTGACTTTTACATGGCTCCCATAACCCGATAAGATATTCTATCCTCTAAAACGTGACCTCAACCACTTAGGCTACCACCGTAATTTTGCAAGCCACCTTTCCACCCAATATTAGATAATTTCCTTAATTGTCACCCACCAATCTTCACAGTGCTTCTCCTCGAGGTAACCATCATAACAAAGTCCGTGATGACGAATGACTAGCTGTCAAGATCGTACACCTGCTCTGAGGACCATCACCAATTGAAACACCTAAATCCAATGACACACCACATACATGCATTTGCCTCATTATGATCCTTGACTTATTCTCATGCTTCTCCGCTTGAGACAATGCCCCATGGCCTCAGGGCACCTCCCCTGGCCTTGGTCTTGCTGTTGACCATAACAACCACTAAGTGCCATGCACAACAAAGAACAAGCAATTGTCCCCAGCACAAGTGATATGCACTTGTCTCTTATCAACAAAAGCAAGCAAATATGCATCACTTGACACCCACGTCAAGTTTCTCATAATGCATGGACTCTAGCCACGACTAACACTACATAGACTTCCCCTATGACTAACATAACCAAAACTAATTCAACTCACTCAATTTCCCTGAAGCTAGTTTGACTGTCAACCAATGAGCGATTAAACCACCACAAACTGACATAAAGCATCCCAATAACAGGGGATTGGTTTGACTACGGCAACCATGCCGGTTAGATCGCCTGACGACCTCCGGTTGGACCACCACTACATGGCCGGTTACACCGCTCTCAAAAACTTTGCACAACCCAACGAGCACCTGTTTGGAATAAATGTACCGCTAACTAGAAATTGGCCACACCGTATTTCCGATCAGTCCGCTGTCATAACCATTCACATTGGACACCGATCAGACCATCACCCACGGTCGGTCAACCCGCTCTAAGCATAGTAGTCAGACCGCCTTTGCAGACCGGCCATACCATTGTCTACCTGACAACAAAAACGGGAGGGCAAATGACACAAAGTCAAACTTAAACTTCGACAATAAAGCGCAAGCAAAGTCAAATGCATATCACACAACATGGGGTGGCTATTAGATCGGGGAGGCTGATTAGAGGGACAGGGGTGAATAGACTGTCTAAATTTTTTTCTCTAATTAATTATCAATTTTTATTTAGCTAAACCAAGCAAATAATGCGAAAGTTCAACTCAAAATGGTTTAGCACAAATAATGCTTAAAATAACTAGATTCACCTAAATGCACCAACAAGATAAGCCTATGTCAAAGTTTACAATTCTAGAAAGATAATTTAATTCTACAAATGTAAATTGAGCACAAAAAAAATAAACCACAATTGATATAGTTGCTTTTTACCGTGGTGTTTGAAGACTTGTCGGTCTCCTCTAGTCCACATTGAGATTAACCTAAATGAATTGGATTGGCTCCATGAATTAAGCCAAAACACCTCAATCCACTTGTGGTAGCTCTTTCCTGCTCTAGGTAGATGAGCTCCAACCTTCAGAACTTTACCGGGTCTTCTCACAACCTTCTTTGATAAGATTACCGTGCACGACGCCTCCAACATCGTTTACGAGTTGGCAAACTCCAAGAGTAATAAGTCAAACTCCTCGCTTGACTCTCATCACGTGCAAGGAATGCACAAGCTCGAGTGAATATACAATCCACCTTTAGATGCAACACATGCAATCTAGAGCTTTCCTCCTTGCTCACAGGTGCAACATATGCAATCTAGAGCCTTCCTCTTTGCTCACAAGGTGCAACACGTACATAATTGAGAGAAGGTCCTCACACTAGCTCAAAAGAGTGAAATAGAGTACCAAAAGTTATTCTCCAACTGGTCACAAGGGGGTATATATACTCCACATCTCAAAACTAGCTGTTGGGATAGAAAAACAGGATTTCCGGAAGTACCGCAGGAAAACGACTAATACTTCCGCTCCCCTCAGGAACGGTCAGAAAACTAGCCATTGCAGGAAAATCTAGTAGATCCATTGTGCAAAGTCCGATACTTCCGATCATCAGAAGTACCGCAGTACTCGTGTGGAACTACCGATTTTCTCAGGGACGAGAAGACTCCACACAAGTGTTTCTCTGAAAAAACGTACCGCTACACAAGCTGGACATTCTGCAAATTGGAAGTACTGCTCATACAGAGCCGGTAGTACCGCTCACTGATCGAACCGCTCACACAAAGCAAGTCGAACTGCTCACACAGAGCTGGTAGAAAGTACCGATCGTCGACTACTCTGGTCTCTGACCACGTTGGATGGTTCGACCACTTAGGTCTCCAATCACGTTGTCTGGTTCGACCACATAGGTTTCCGACTACGCTGGTCTCTGGCCACGCTGGTTTTCGACCATGTTGTTTGGATCGACCACACAGGTCTCCGACTGCGCTGGTTTCCAATCACATTGGTTTCACATACTTAGGTCTCGACCATGTCGACCATGTCAAATTTTCATCACGTCAATATTCAATCACACAGATCTCCGACCACCATATTGATCTTCAACCACTTTGTATCAATCACGTCAGTTCGACCATGTTAATTACTACCACACAGGTCTCGACTATGTCGGTTCGACCATGCTGGTCTTCGATCACATAGATCATGACCACGTTGGTTTTGAAAGTCTTAGTTCGACCACATTGGTCTTCGATCACATAGATCTTGACCACGTTGGATCCGACCGTCTTGGTTTGATCATGCTGATCTTCGATCACACAGATCTTGACCATGTCGTTTTCGACCATACTGGTTTTGATCACACATATCTCGACCACACCGGTTCTGACAACGTTGGTTTCGACCATTTCAATCTTAGACCACGTCGACATTCGACCACACAGGTCATTGACCACGTCGATCTTTGACCTCATCGGTTCGACAGCGTTGACTTCGACCATGCTGGTTCCCGACCACATTGGTTTGACCGTAATGGTTCTCGACCACACAGGTCTTCCAACCACCAATAGATGTGGTAGTTCCATGATTACAATGCTGGTAGTTCCGACTAACGGTAGTACCGTAGAACATGCTACGGTAGTTCTGATTTCCCTAAGAACTGCATATATTTTAACAAATTTTGCAAAATACATTTGTAAACTACAGTATTATGCACGCAAGGATTATTCATGATTCCCAATAAGTTGTAAAATACATTTGCACACTTTTAGAATCGTGACACAAGGATTATATATATGAGTTTCAACTATTTGCAAATATAAGTCTCATACTACAAAGAATGTAAACATGGACTTCAAGTATTTGCAAACGCATTCGCAATGTATAGTTCTATGTTATAAGCATTCAACACATGAGCTATAACTATTTGCAAAATACATTTGTAAATACAAGTCTCATTCCAAGGAGAGCTAGTGCAAGTGAGGTTGAGCTATCAACACATGATGAGACTAAAACTACTAGATATGACACCTCTTAATAGTACAATAACCTATACTCGTAATCCGGTCTTCCAACTAAGCATGAAGACCAGTAAAAGACTAGGAACACATCTTTAACTCTAGCTAGCTATACCTTTGCCTTGAGTCACAGTCTTGACATGCATCAACTTATGATGCATCCTTTACTTCAACTCTATCAACATATGATGTGTCTTCACTTGACTTGATAATCAACACATGATCATCTGCTCTTGGACTTGCATCAACTCATGATGCATCTACCACTTGATTTGATGATTTTCAACGCATGAAGTCATCCTAAATCTTACTCATTTATGGAATCTAATTTATTCATCTAACTCATGGAAAATATTAGTTCAGAAAATAATTGTCATCAATTACCAAACTTTACTATTCACACATAATGAAGAGATTAGATTCTACAATATTCTCTTTTTTGGTAATTCATAACAATCTCAATAAATAATATGATAGAATATGAATTACAGTATACAATATGTACACAATATTTGTATACTCTAAGATAAGCTTTTAAAGCAAAGCTTACTTATCCGGTTGTCATTAATCATCCAACCATTAACACATAATGAAGAATTAGATAACAACCCGATTATGAGTATATATGAACTACACAAGCTATATATACTATGTTTTAAAATAAAGATTCTTAATTTGTGGAAGTTGAACATGTATTAATACTAATGAAATCATAAAACAAAGAGTGAACTTCTGCTAAATGTGTGCATACAAGAATGTATTGTGAAAGTATATGCATATATTCAAGTTTGACTTATTTGGTGAAGTTTATTCTATATGTTGGATCTGAGAAATGAAATAAAATAAGAATGTGATATTGATTGCATACCTTTTATGTTTTTCACCTCTTCATCCAAATGAAACTAATTAATATCATAATCAATAGACATATTAGTCTCATAATTGTATCTGTTATTATCACCAAACCAACTTAATAGAACTTAAACTTATAGTTGCCATCACATGGTCTCATAGTCTACTCATAAAACACTGTGCTCAATTGACCGATGTGCTACAGAAACATTTTGTACTCCAAAACTACATGTCAAATAATTATACAGTCACATGAAAAGGATTTAATTTGGGTCAAAGTGGGTGGGGAAATTTTGTAATATCTTTGTTCGGTACACCTAGGGCAAGCAAACAATACACTTCACAGGTTATAGGGGTATTCGTATTGTCTTCCACTACTGATTTTTGGTTGGAGAAGTCAGAAACCAATATGATACTGGTTTTTTGAAGCGGCTTCTTCACTCCTTCCGCTCCTGTCTCACATACACAGCTCTTCCTCACTTTTCTCACCGCTCGCTTCCTTCTTCTGAAAGCCACTTTTTTAAGACAATGCTATTTATTTTTAGCAAAAAAACCATCAACCGTTGCCAATACGAACACCCCCGTAATACACACTTCCACATGCAGTCTTCTCTATGCTTAGATCCTATGTAGCGTGTGTGTTCTCTCTCTATACACACACATCAATGGATCAAGCTAGACAAGCGTGGTCAACGATGCCTCGTTAGTCACTGGAGATTACCTATACAAATTTCCCGTTTCTGCCTAGTAATTCACCACGCAAACACAACGCTTACGTCTCCAACAAGGGGAGCCGGCCAAAAGCATTGAAAAATACACACCAAATTAAACTAGAACAGCACCGGCTTCCCAGGCGTTGGAGACCTCGCTTCGTCGGCCATTTCCTCTCGAACTGCTTTATTTCACTTCGTCAACTCTTTTCAGCTCCATCTGTCGTTCTCGCTCGACCTCTCTGCCTCACACACAAATTAAACAAACTTAATTTGATACGAATTGTTAGCTAGCTAGATAGTATTGTTTTGTGTAAAAAAAAGGTACCATGAAATGTGCATGGTCTATTGTTAATTACCACTAGCAGATTTATCCGTGTAATTACATGATTAGATATTATGATGCAGTTGTCTTTGATATACAACTCTACCGCCTATCATTGAAATACAATTATATTTGCTATACAACTCTAGTATACATATATAATTATGCTGCAATGTATGTTCTCAAGCACAGTTATATTTTTTTTATCAATGTATAATGTTCTAAAGAATGATTTCTAAGACGTTTTATTTACATCTTAAAAAGACGTTTTATTTAATTTCCTGATCAGAGTCTTTCATTTTTAAAAGCTTTATGATGAGAAAAATCAATTTCCAGAATTAATTAATTGGCCGGTCTCCTTCGTAGAAGGCTAGCAACAACCGATAAGATAGCGAGCATGGTGGACTGACTGGCCAGGATCTTTAATATTCGGGCAGCTCATGCACATCTCGATCGAGCTTCGCCGTGTGGACTTGCACACGTCTTTGAATCCATCCTCTCACGCATGGCATGATGCAGATGATATAGACACCATTTTCCCACTCTCCCACAACGACTCCGCACACCATCCGCCATTGTTCTCTTCTCCTAGCTCCTCTTCAGCTCACCACCACCACAACGGCAGCATCAACACGAAGAAGACGACCGTTGCTTACTGATTGCTTCCTCATTCCAATGGAGCAGCAGGTGGAGGTGCCCTCCTACTTCCTGTGTCCCATCTCCTTGCACATCATGCGTGACCCCGTCACGCTGCCCACCGGCATCACCTACGACCGCGACGGCATCGAGCGCTGGCTCCTCTCCGCCGGCACATGCCCCCTCACCAAGCAGCCCGTGCCGCCAGACTGCGATCCCACGCCCAACCACACGCTGCGCCGACTCATCCAATCCTGGTGCGCGCTCCACGCCGACGACGGCGTCGAGCGCCTACCCACGCCGAAGCCACCCGCCGATCGCGCCCGCGTCGCCTCCCTGGTCTCCCAGCTTGACGCCAAGAGGTCGTCGCCGCAAGAACTCCTCGCCGCGCTGCGCGAGCTCAAGGACTTGGCCGCCGAGAGCGAGAGGAACAGGAAGCTCGTCGCCGTCGTCCCCGGTGCGGTGGAGTTATTGGCCGCTGTCTTTGTCGCGTCGGCGACAACGTCAGAAAATGCTGCCGCGTGCGACGAGGCGCTCGATGTCATCTCCTCTCTCCAGCTCTCGGAACAGAGCCTGGTGCGTGTCATCGAGAGGAACGAGACGCTCGTCGACGCGCTTGTCTCCACTCTGCAACGATCCAACGCCACGTCCCGGACGCACGCAGCGCTGCTTCTTGAGGACGTCACGGCGGTCATGTCGCCAAACAGGCTGGTGTCTCTCCCGGAGCAGGTTTTCAGGGGGGTGGTACAGCTGCTACGCGACAAGGTCTCTAAGCCGGCGACCAAGGCGGCCCTGCACGTGATGGTCGGCACGACTTCTTGGGGCCGCAACCGCATCAAGGCGGTGGACGCCGGCGCGGTGCCGGTGCTCGTCCACATGCTCGTGGACGGGCAAGAGCGGCGCGCGTGCGAGCTGGCGCTCGGCGCGCTGGACCGGCTGTGCGGGTGCGCGGAGGGGCGCGCCGAGCTGGTGGCGCACGGTGCAGGCGTGGCGGTGGTAGGCACGAAGGTCCTGCGGGTGTCGGACGTGGCGAGCGACAAGGCGGTGCGGGTGCTGCGGTCGGTGGCGAAGCACGCAGCGACGGCGGTGGTGGTACAGGAGATGGCGCAGACGGGCGTGGTGAGGAAGCTGTGCCTGGTGGCGCAGTCGGAGCAGTGCGGCGATAGGACGCGGGAGAGGGCGCGGGAGACGCTCCGGCTGCACGCAACGGCATGGAGGACCTCGCCTTGCTTGCATCCTCACCTCCAGGCATTGTACCCTTGCTAATCAATGCATCCATGCAGTGGCAGTTCAGAGGAAATTAAAGTCTTACTTCCCGTTGCTTATGTGAATTGAGGTGTACAGACAGAAAACTGAGATCGAAGAGAAGAATTCTATCTATTCGAGTAATTTTTGGTCTCTTCTCCTTGCTACTATTTTGTTCGGTTCAATCTTCGACACCACATGCACATTACGCGTGGTCATTTGTTGGCATCAATTCGAGTTGCGATTACAAACGAACAGAAGAAAAATTAAGTTGAAAGTCCTATATTGATCTCCATTCTCCAAACTTTTGCTGGAGAAATATCTGATTAGTTTGCGCACCAAAACAAGTCAAAACTAATAATTCACGATACATGCATGTGGCATAATCTGATTATAGATATGGTGACCCGCAACAAGCAGTCCGTCCCCGGCGCTGGGATGCTTGATCTGGTCGATGCAAGCGCGGCAACAGCTGATGCCGCTTCATCTCTCTCACCACCTCACCTCATCTCATCACATCCGATCCGCCGCCGGTTGATGGTGCGGACCAGACCCCAACCACGCATGCACATGCGGGAGGAGAAGTGGAGGATATATGTAGTGTAGGCATGTATGCTGCATCAGCTCATCCTCTTCCCTGCAGAATCAATCATCGCCGTCCGGGGTGACGTTAACGTCGACTTTTTGTCGTCCTTGTTAGACTATACGGTGATCGTGATTAAAAGTGATGATAAATAATTAATATTTGGATTGCTTTAAAATTTACGTTTGCGAAAAGTTTTGATCGATTACAGTCAGTCAAAGGTTTAGAATCCGAGCGATCTCGTTCTGTTCTGAGTTGCTCCGAGTGGTTTTCGTTGGTTCATAGTGGTTGTGCTTGCTCTAAGTGGTTTTGACTTGTTTCGAGTGGTTTTAGTTGGTTTCGAATGGTTTTTGTTGCTCCGAGTGGTTTTGCTCTGCTCCAAGTGGTTTTGGTCGCCCCGAGTGGTTTTGCTCTTCTCCGAATGGTTTTGGTCTGTTCCGAATGGTTTTAGTTGCTACGAGCGGTTTTAGTTTGCTTCGAGTAGTTTCGGACCAGTCCAAACGGGTCCGAGTAGCATCGGACGGTTCTCGAGTAAGCACTAGAGGATCAAACGGTGTTCAAGTGCCACCAGAGGATCAGACGGCCTTCGAGCGATGCGATCAAAGATTCAGTTAACGGACCGGTCAAAGCTACAGGTTTTTGTACGGCCGAAGATATAGTGATCTGGTCAAAACTATATGATCGAAAAAACAGTATTCGGAGGTGAACAGTGATTCAGCTGGTACTCAGAAGAGTATTGTAGTAGAGCTCGGCTCTACGACCACGTCCAACTTCGACCACGACCGATTTCAATTATGTCTGAATGAGCTCGGCTTTACGGCTCCGGGTTCCGACATTATGTAAGGAGTCACTAATGGAAAGGTTTAGAGATATAGTAAAACTCGTGTTATGAAAGGTTTTAGGTCCCTTGATTTGATAAAGAGATAGAGTTGTGTGTTCGTATTTGAGATAGACATGGCTTGGACGTTAGCCTATAAAAGCAAGAAGATGCTAAGGGCTAACATGTGGTTTTGGTAAGGCTTTCGGGGAGAAAACTTGTGTGGATTTTTAGAAGGCTTTCATCGAGAGAGCTTTTACGGGTGCCGTGAGAACACTTTGCAACCACATTCATGATACAGAAATAATAGATCAAATCTATTCCCAGAAAAGTTTGCTAGCATCGGCGATGTGTTTTCTGAGCATTATTTTTCTTCTGTCTCCAGCGTGTACTCATTCGAGCGGCCGAAGACTTCAAGCGGAGGGACATTACAACTACGTGCGTCGACGGTCGTAGCGAGCGGTCGTAGTGAGCGATTGAAGGAAGCGATCGAACAATCGAAGCGTTCATCGAGCACGGCCGAGCAAACCAGCGTCTTGCGGTTGTAATCTACATCCGGTAATTTAGATTGTTTTTCTTTGACTTTTAGTTTTGGTTTCAGGTTCCAAAAAAATAGAGATAATCATTTATCCTTTTTGTTTGTGCCATACAATCCTACAGTCCTCCTTGACCCCCTCTACTCCGGTAATTGTGATCCCGATCCTAATATCTCCTCTCTGTCGTGTGTGCTGTTGCTGCTGTTGAGAGGATTTTTGATCGTGATCCACGCCCAAAGTTATACGGACCTCTTTGATTTTTTTTAATAGGACGTCCTTTGTTTTTAGAAAAATGCGCATATTTAAATTAATACCATACCTCAATGAGTAGAGTACATGACTACTCAACTTTTACATTGAAAATTATAAATGAACAATATGTCATAATCAAGTCTTTGAATGGATGAACGTGCTATATTCCTTTACCTTACTTGTCATCGACTCTGTATATTACAACGGTATCTTGATTGTCGATAAACATAGTAGTGGAAAGTAGATTATCGATGATCT
This sequence comes from Dendrocalamus sinicus, assembly GCA_036346575.1. Classification (NCBI taxonomy): domain Eukaryota; kingdom Viridiplantae; phylum Streptophyta; class Magnoliopsida; order Poales; family Poaceae; genus Dendrocalamus; species Dendrocalamus sinicus. The sequence goes on from CM070652.1 coordinate 549,156, forward strand.
CTATTGATATGTGGGACCCATGTCTTAGTAGCAGTTTTGTTTGTCAGAAGAAAATCTAAGTTATCTTTCTCGACCTGGTGTCGATTTTCGATGTAGATATCACCATCGTCATCCAAGTAAGCCGGTCCGATGAAACCCATTGTGAGTAAACAAAATCTGGCTGAAAACTTACCGGAGACGAACAAAACTAAACATTTTAATTAAAAAAGAAAAAACTGAAGAAATCTAAAATTATTTTTGGAAAATGAATGGGTCCCTCACCGACACAACGCGGGGAGAAGAGGGACCAATTGTGTGTTAGAGCATCTCCAACAAATCTTCTAAAGTGCTCATATCCCCTATATTTTAGAAGAAAAGGTAAAAAAAAAGCTCCAACAGATCCTCTAAGTGGTACCCAAAAATATAGAGGACTCCATCCCTGATTTTTCGTCCCCCATATATGGAGGACGCGCACCATCCCCTAAATCGGCCCCAACGCTCCTGCGCCGTCCGATCCCCTAAGGGTGTGTTTGGTTGCCTGAATCTCCTTCGTCCTGGATGGGTGGATCCGTATAATCTGAGAAAGAGCCTGTTTGGTTGCCTGTATGAGCGGATACAGCCTGTATGAGCGGACGCAAAAATACGCGCTCATCCTGGATGGGTGGATACGCTCAAAATGAGTTTCACTAGCCATCTGGATGAGTGGATGCGATGTATCTTATGCGGTCCCACGTGTCGACCTCTCGAGTTTGGTAGATCGCATCCGCTCATACTGAGACAACCAAACAAACATCTCGCTTTTTGTATCCGCTCATACAGCCTCACCAAACATCTTCTTTTTCTGAAATACGATTCCACTCAGCCTGCATCCACTCATCCAGGATATACGATGCAACCTCCATCCACGAACCAAACACACCCTAAATTCTTTGGTTGGTAGTTTTTGTGGACTTAGATTTTAATTTAGGGGACCATATTTAGAGGACTTGTTGGATGTTACATATTTTTAGTCTTCTATATTCTAGATTATGTCCTCTAAAAAGTGATTTAGGGGATAAGATTTAGAGAACATTGTTGGAGATGCTCTTAGACGGAAAACCGTGCACAATTGTAGAGCCCAATCAATACATCGATCGAAGCCGCCCAAGCAAGTAACGTGGCCCCTCCATCCGGTCGGTCTCTAGTTTAGCTCCCTCGCCCAGGCCCAAATATTAACGACAAGAGGATTTCATTTGTCCCCCCCAAGTTGGGCCAGCCACTTAATTTGGGCCGAGTGCTTCCTTCCTTTGGTACGTTTACCCACCTTGGCATGAAAATCAATACATGTTCTCGCAGCATCACACCACGTAAATTACTTATTTCGACAGCTGCTTTTCTGGCCTTCTCCAAAAATGCCGTCTCTGCAAAACTAAGCAAAGCTTGTTAATTACAAACCTAACCTAATTCGTTTCCTGTGCAAATGTTTCCAGCCCCACAAAGTGGGGTGGGTCCTGCAAATGGAAATATATATGGAGTATACTACAGGTGTACAGACCATCAGTGATCATCAGTACGTACTTGGCTGCAGCCACATACATGCATCGAGAAGACATGCAAGTAGACCAGCCAGTATTTGACTAGTGGTAGCTTATTCATTTGGAGCCAACTGTCCAGACCAGACGTTTGGCTCGTTAAGCGCAGTTAATAATTTGCAGTGCAATGCTTTGAAGAGAAGAGTAACATACGTGCGGTGCAGTGTAATCCCTGGATATCGACCGATCTTAAATCTGGTCTTCGATCATGGTGTAAAATGTGGGATCGACTCGACTCGACAGATGACTTTGTAGAATATGATATTGATCCGTGCTTTACAGATGGAGAGAAAAGACCTTAAATGATACATGTTGACGTGGCATGCCAACCGTGCAGTGCAGTACGTGGCGAGGCACGGACAGTAATTAGACTGATATGGATACTTCATTGATACAAGTCCCTTTGGCTTTGGTTACAGCTAACTGAGACTACCTGCCAAGCTTACTTTGATTTGAACACACGCTATGCTAAAGATCCATTATTCGTTCCATGCGTTTGACACGTCAGCTCAAGTATGTTTCTACTGCTAGCTAGACTCGAGAGAGAGAGAGAGAGAGAGAGAGAGAGAGAGAGAGAGAGAGAGAGATGGATGGGGAGCGTCGGCGAAGGGTGGACGGGGCCCGTACGTCAGGTAGCAGCAGCTGATTGGTGGGCCGGGACGATCATCGAACAGCACATGCCTGCCAGCCACTCCACCAGCTAGCCACTCTTTCACCACTCTGCCGGCCCGGCCGTCACATGCCTTGCAAGTACTCCTGCATCATGGCATTAGAAGTCCATATCCAATATTTTATTTTAATCAATTCAAATAAAAAGAGAAAAGATGTTGAATCGATTAAATATATTGGAGGGGTCGATTCTAACACACAAAAAAATATAGAACCGAACTCTACTTAGAAGTCGATTCAAAACATTAAACAATTCATATAAGCATTAAACAACTAAATAGGAGATTGTGCGGTCGAGAGGATATTATTATTATGGTTTTTTAATATAACGTGGGTTTCAATTATTTGTAGGAATCGATTTAATATATTAAAGGAAAACAAGTTTAGTTCCTAGAATACTTACGTGGTATAAATTTGAATTGACATCGATTCAATATACTACTCTAAACACATATATTCTGCCCTGTAATTAATAAACTGTAACACCCCCATTTCTAGGAGTATTATGAAACCCTCGCAGCTGCCCAGGACTGTTCAACTGCGAGTACGTCCATTGAGTGTATAACATTGCCAACACAAGCTTAGCGTAAGCGAACTTTATTACAATATAAAGGCTAAAAGCCAAGTCTTACATTCTGAACAAAGATGCCACAGCACGCTCGAGCGGAAGACGACCCTAATTCCACGCCGTTGATCTCGCATGCGGAATCATCCCTTCGTCTTCTCGCATCCTCAAAATTAGTTTTTTCTGTTTATGTTTTTAGCAAGCATGAGTACTACCACTGTACTCAACAAGTCACACTGAGCTTAATAATAATTTCATGCATGGTATATCAAGAAAAAGGGGAATAAAGGCTATTATTTTATGTGGATGCAGTTTTAGTTGGAACCATTTGAAAACCTTTAAAATGCACTTCATTAAAGTAAAGGGGGGGTTTCAAGCTTGATTATCATTACTTAACATTACTACCAAACCATTCCAAAACTACTTATACCTTGATTCTGGATTCACCCACTAAACACAGCTTCGTTTACCGGAAGCACGGCGTATTCGAATACCATTTGTCATGACTTTGCAAAGCTGCCCTGCTTTACCCACAAGATCTCTTAACTCCCGCGATAGAGTTAAGACAACAAGGATGTTCACTGCTCAATTCTTTGTGTAGACTCCGCCCAGTAGGTGTTTGATCTCAACAAGCTCGGATGACCCCACGGATCTCGTCCGACTCATCGCAGCCCTACAGTTGTATGGTTAACCACCTCCCATACGAACTCACCCTCTGTCTCCCCCTTTCCAGTTGCAGAGGTTCAATTGAAGTTGAGCAGCTACTAAGCCAGGTTTGACGAAGTCAAGTTTGACCAAGTCAACGCTTGTGGTTGGGCGGTTACTATGTCCGTTACTCAGCATAAGGGTCTAGTCCTTACATTTTAACTGAGGCATCACCCACGCACAAACCCATATTCAGTACCCACTGTACTACCACCATTCCGCAACCAGCCTCCACCCTAGGATAAGGTCTTCGGATCCATCTCCGCAATCCTCGCTTACCCTAGACCCAACTTTTCCAAAACTCTAAACAAATACCAAAGTCTTAACAGTATAAAGATTCAATGTGATTCTAAACTACCATGATATTAATAATCTTAATTTTTATGTTACTAGGTCTTGTCAAGGTGAATGTGGCCATCAAGTTAAACTGGGCTTTTCGGGTGGTAGGACATAACTAGTATCATGTTATTCTAAACATTGATTGTACATAAAATAACAGTTCACAAATAGCATAATGAAAATACTGGTAAATAAATAAATAGCGGAACTGTAGGCTCAACATGATCAAGGTATGTGTGACTTGCCTTGCGGATTTTCGATTTCGATTATTTCGTATTCTTCAGTGGGCTGGGTCTGGACTTGAGCTTTTCCCTCCTGCTCTTGTGAAATCTCGACTTCGGAAACTAGCGCAAAACAAATAAAATAAAATTAATTCCATGCTCGAAGGATTGAGCTAGGAATAAAAGAGGAAAAGAAAATCCGCAAAACTCCATTAAATTGGGATTTTGGGCTAATAGGAGGGCTATATGGGGAAATGGGCCTTGGATTTGGGTTGGCGGGCTCGAAAAGAATCCGGGGAGTATAAATATGTATTTTTGGACTTTGGGTCAAGTACTGTTCATCCGGTCCGGTCGGGTACTGTTCCTCGGGCTCGGACCCGACGCGGCTAGCGGACTCGGTCGGGCCACGTCACGGCGCGCGGCCGAACGGCGCGAGCGAGCGGCGGCGCGTCGGTTACATGGAGCGCGCGCGAGCGGTTCGGCTGGATCAAGCGCTGCGGCTCGGTCGGGTGCGTCGGGTGCGGCGGGCGGTGCGATCGAGCGCAAAGCGGGCGGTCGGCGCGCCGAGTGGCGATCCGCGCAGCGGCGTGGCGGGCTGGTGGGCTCGGCCGCGTTGCGGGCGGCTTCGGGTCGGGTGAACGATGCCGGCCGTGCTGTTCTTCTTCTCCAACCGCTCCGCGCTGGCTGGGCAGAGGGAGGGTGGCGGTTGGCGGCGGTAGAGCGAACTGCGACGGTGACCAAGGGTATGGGCGGGTTCCTGGGAGTGAGGAGGTTCTATTTTTGGGGTTTGGAGGTGCAGCGGAGGCGCGATCGCGGTGGTGAGCTCCTCCTCTTTGCGGTCGTTTTAAATTTGCGGGGATTGAGAGCTTCCGGGGCAATTGGCTCGGTCCCGAGCATCCCCGGGTGCGGAGAAGGTCGGAGAGGAGCTGGCCGAAGCTCGGGAGGCTTGGGTTGGGCCGGCCACGGTGGTTGTTTTTGGCAGTGGGGCGGCTCATGGTGCTAGGGAGGGAGAGAGGTTGAGGGGCTAGGGCAAGGGTTGGGGGTGGTTTCTAGAGCTACGGGGATGCTACACGCGGATGCAATTGGGTCGCAGATGGCCGGAGATGGGGTATTGAGCTAGGGCACAGATTTGGGGAGACTCGCAATTACCGGCAATGGAGAGGAAGTGGGGGCTCGGGATTGCTTGGGGAGATGCAGGGAGACTGGTAGGCTTCAATAGAGGGCTTGGCCTCGCTTAAATAGCTGGGGAATGGCGGTTCACCGAGAGTGGGGTGGGGAAATATCTGGCGGCGGTGGATTAGGGCTTAAGCAGTGCCAGGGCAGGGCAGAGGATGAGGTACGGCTCACGACCAGTGGGGTAAGGTGGCGAGACTCGTAGGCACTAGAAAGCGCGAGGAGGCGTCTTTGGGTTTGGCGGTGAAGCAGCAAGAATCAAGCGGTGGAGATTTTTCAGCGGCGGTGGATTTTTCGGTCATGAATAGTGACGCGAAATATCCTCCGTTCAGCGACAATGGTGGGGATTTGAAGGTGATTTGTGCCAAGATTCGTGAGGGTTAGGGCTAAGGATGAGATGGACAAAAGAGAATTGGAAATTCACTTCAAATTTTGATTTTTGACAAAATTTTGGTTTGTTTCAACCTTCCCCCCTTAAAAAGAATCTCGACCCCGAGATTCGCCCAGGTTAAAGAATGGGTGCAAAGTAAAACTTGTTACAGTTCTAATTCCTTTCCATAGATCTTGTTTTACTCAGGTAAGCTTCCAGTAGTGACTGTTAATTGAGCTTCCGTCAGTACTGTGTCCCTTTCTATTCATCTGGACTCTCAAAACTTTATGAAGATAGTCTCAAAGTATGTACATGACTTGAGTTCCTTGATTTAAGATAATCTCATCCGGAAACTTATGCAATAGCATAACCACGGTCAAATAGAGTTCTGTTGAATTTCTCTGTGGTAGGTTTGTTTGTCTTGTAGTGTTTGTACTGGTCAATCGGTCCATGATTGCTCATAATCTCATACACTTTTTATGTCTTCGGGAGTCTGTAACACAGATCCATACCAATATCTCTGTAACACAGATCTATACCAATATCCTTTGGTTCTTCTTCTCCGTTCCAAGACTAGTTATGACTGTGGTAATCCGTCTTTTATTTTCCAGCAAATGTTATAAGTGTTGTACCTTGAAATTTCTTTTTTTTTTACCTCATCAAAATTCTTTCTTCATTCCTGGGTTCATCTTTATTCTATCAAACCGTATAGAGAGCTGTGAAGTGTAAGTTACTTTTATGACTGAATCTTCGAATTCCTCTTCATTCTATATTAGGAGTGACCATGAGATCCCAAGATTTCTGGTTTATTTCCTAGTGGATTCTGTTGAATTTACTTGTTGTAGTAGAGATAACACTTAATGACCATACCAGGACATTTGCTTTCATTGACTATCCAACTCACAGTCCCTGATTATTTATAATCATCCTCCTTGTCAGGAATTTAATCTCAGTTGACCAGTGCATGAGCTATGGCTACTAATTCCAGACCATAAGTAGTGCACTTCTCTTCAGGTGTCGGCATCTCAATGCAAAAGTTGTGATCCTTCCGTCTTGGATTAGCATACATCTTAATCCCTGTTTCTACGGTGTGACCGTAGGGCTAAAATCAAGGGATATTAAAACTGGAGCTATAATCAATCTAGTCTTCAATAGGAATGAGGCTATAATGTTTATCTTCTAAGAATTTATCTTGTTAACACTCAAGCTCATACTTATTCCCTTTTCTGTTTCTTTCTTTCTTTTTTGTTTGTACCTGTATATCATCCTTGTATTATACTAGTTCAATCATGTCTTGTATATTCGCATAAACTTTCCTGGTTCATTTACCGTAACCTTCATAGGTATTTTACATATCAACATTCCACATGATTTCCCCTTAGTATCCCTTGAGACGATTCTGATTTATTTGTTCTAGTGTCCATGTTCCCATTGTCTTATTCTGATTTTCTATCCAAACTGAGTTGGTTCTTCCATTCTTTATGCAGTCTTTCAAATATTGTCGTACTTCTCTTACATGAAGTTGGAAGGTAAGTTCACAGTGAATTGCGATACAAACTTCTTTATTCCTTATACCACTGTACAGATAACTCATAGATAACTCACGGGTACATTCGATATCTTAAGAGACTACTTGCTTACACAGACGCACTTGCTTATACAAAAGTATGACATGACACTCATCTCATATTCCACTCTTACCCAACGGTGTGGTCTTAACTTTCTGACTGCTTCATTTGTCACTTTCTCTTAGTCACTTCCTTAGGGTGTATTTGTCTCTTTTTCCACTCGAGCCTTTTTGGAGCGGCGTCCTTCTTCCTCTGTTGGCAGTTGATATGATGTTGATGCTTGTCCTTTAGCTTGCACCCTCGCCACTTCCTTGGGGAGGGATTTCCATGGACATTGGGAGCGAATATGTCCTTCCTGATTGCAGTGAAAACAAGTCTTGAGTGTCATAGTCACAAGATCGCTTTGCTTGATAATCTTCACATATCCTGATATTCTTTCTTCTATCCGGAGAGCTTGATCGACTACGAGTCCGTAAATCCGAAAATTCCATAGTCATAATGTAGTGCTTTATCTTTGGCTGTAACCCTTGTATAAAATATGCCACCCTTCTTGCTTCGTCATTGATATCCTCTTGGGCATATTGTGACAGATGATGGAATTGTTGCAAATACTCCATAATGGGCTTATCTTCTTGTCGGAGATTAAGAAAATCCTGATATTTTTCTGTGACGACTTTAGGAGGCATATAAGTCTTGCGAAATCGAGTCACGAACTATGCCCATGTAATATCATTCTTGTTCGGATATATCCATTGGATAGCGTTCCACCAATTGCTAGCTGGTTCTGATAATTGGTAGGCGGCGAAAAGAACTTTTTCTTTGTCCGTACATCCGATGGTCTCTAGTCTCCTCTCGATGCTCTGTAACCAGTTATCAGCACTCAAAGGTTCCGTTGCCGAAGAAAATTCCGGTGGTCGAGTCTTCATGAAAGTTGTAAATTTGAATGCAGTCGCACTTGACATTGATACTAGTTCTTCTAGTGACGCTTTTGTAATGGGTTGTTCCAATATTCTTGCTTGTTGTTCTAGTATTCTGACTTGTCCTTGTCCGCCTTCAGTCCAGGTCTTCTCCATGATAGACACATCTTTTATGTCAGATAGGGCTTCTGTCATGGTGGATAGAGCTTTCGACAAGATGGATAGTCTGTTCTGATTCTCGTTGTCCATCTGTCGCACCATCGAATCTTTAATTTACTCGGTGCTGATTCATTTAACAGTAGTTGAAACTTAGGGATCAGTGCTGTAACATTTTTGGGCTTAGCAGAGGAAGTGAGACTGAAAACGAGGGAAGAGCAAAAAGAGGTAGGAAAGAAAATGAAGTGAGATTAAATGTTGTTTCTGATTACTTTTGTAGGACATCTCTTGAAAATCTTCAAGCTTACTTGCAAGGATAATCCCACATCTGCTAGCCTCCAACATTCGTAAACTAAATTTATTCTCATACTACTCTTGTACATGGGCTCAAAATCCAATGCCCTTTTTAATTTAGTCTCTACTTCATACTAAGGTCACATTGTATCCTAGTTATGACCACATTTTTGTCGATAACCTCAAACAAATATAATGATTCCTTGGATCCACCGAAGACATAATTCCTATTGCATTATCCTAACTTTATTAATCATATCATGGTTATCCAAGTTCTACAAAAATTTTAACTTCAACCATGACTATAAATCCAATATCAAACCTGTTATAATCCAATATCCTTAATTTAAACCCACCGATATCATTTGTATCCATATTCCTTAAAAATCCAATTATTTTCACCATCAACTCATAATCTCAGTCGGCTCATTTGATAATCAACTAAGCTTCTTGCTATCTCTTTCTCATTTAATTTATCATTTGAAAAATCCACCTAGGATACTATCATTAATCAGATTTATAATCCAATAATCATTATCATCAATATCCACCAAGAATATTATTATTGATTAGGCCTAAAATCCAATAGTTATCATTATCACATTTTTTTTGATCCAATAAATTCTATCACCTTATCCATTCAGATTCTTCTAATATTAACATAATTCCACCAATATCTTCGATTATCATCGTCTCATATTTTAATCCCTTATAGGTCATCTACTCCCTTGTCTGAACTTCCATGGTTACAATTCAACCTATTTGTTGCAATCAGAAATTTGCATTTAATTTCTTCCAAGATTTACCTGATAGGTAAGGATAGATCAGAGTAGAATAGGTAAAGAATCAAGGACGAAATGGGATAGGAGTAGAGTTTTTAACATACTCTTTATTTAAAATCAAGAATTTAGTTTTGCACGAATCACTTATATAGCAGCCTACAGGCTAATAGTGCGATTCGGCTATTAATACAAACATAAATTTTCGTCTACTAAATGGTTTTACCCTTTGCATCAAAATATCAAATGGGTATCATTTACTAACTACTCGAGCAGTAACCTTATAACTTTTCAGAAGGAAAAGCTTTTGGTTGGGGTATTTACACTACTCCTTTTTAACATCATTTTTAATGTTTCTTAAGCTAAGGTTAGCATTTGTTTCATTTGGTCAGCATGAAGTTAGTCTAAACATCTACTCGCATTTTAAGCTTTTGACAAACCCAAAAGGAAAGCTTTTGCTTTTTGTCTAAGAAGGGAAAGATAGAAGTAGGAAAGGTGAGACAGCAATAACACCTATGGTTTTTAAAATTCTTTTGTATTTGAAAGTATGGTTTTGTGAAATCGTAATCTTATCGTAACCAAACCTACACTTAGGGTCATCCTACGGTCAAGCAAGCGGGCTCTGATACCACTCTGTAACACCCCCATTTCTAGGAGTATTATGAAACCCTCGCAGCTGCCCAGGACTGTTCAACTGCGAGTACGTCCATTGAGTGTATAACATTGCCAACACAAGCTTAAGCGTAAAAGCGAACTTTATTACAATATAAAGGCTAAAAGCCAAGTCTTACATTACAGAACAAAGATGCCACAGGCACGCCTGAGCGGAAGACGACCCTAATTCCACGCTTCGTTGATCTCGTACGGAATCATCCCTTCGTCTTCTCTCGCATCCTCAAAATTAGTTTTTTTTTTCTGTTTATGTTTTTAGCAAGCATGAGTACTACCACTCGTACTCAACAAGTCACACGGAGCTTAATAATAATTTCATGCATGGTATATCAAGAAAAAGGGGAATAAAGGCTATTATTTTATGTGGATGCAGTTTTAGTTGGAACCATTTGAAAACCTTTAAAATGCACTTCATTAAAGTAAAGGGGGGGTTTCAAGCTTGATTATCATTACTTAACATTACTACCAAACCATTCCAAAACTACTTATACCTTGATTCTGGATTCACCCACTAAACACAGCTTCGTTTACCGGAAGCACGGCGTATTCGAATACCATTTGTCATGACTTTGCAAAGCTGCCCTGCTTTACCCACAAGATCTCTTAACTCCCGCGATAGAGTTAAGACAACAAGGATGTTCACTGCTCAATTCTTTGTGTAGACTCCGCCCAGTAGGTGTTTGATCTCAACAAGCTCGGATGACCCCACGGATCTCGTCCGACTCATCGCAGCCCTACAGTTGTATGGTTAACCACCTCCCATACGAACTCACCCTCTGTCTCCCCCTTTCCAGTTGCAGAGGTTCAATTGAAGTTGAGCAGCTACTAAGCCAGGTTTGACGAAGTCAAGTTTGACCAAGTCAACGCTTGTGGTTGGGCGGTTACTATGTCCGTTACTCAGCATAAGGGTCTAGTCCTTACATTTTAACTGAGGCATCACCCACGCACAAACCCATATTCAGTACCCTTTGTCATCGCCACCATTCATAACCGACCTCCACCCTAGGATAAGGTCTTCGGATCCATCTCCGCAATCCTCGCTTACCCTAGACCCAACTTTTCCAAAACTCTAAACAAATACCAAAGTCTTAACAGTATAAAGATTCAATGTGATTCTAAACTACCATGATATTAATAATCTTAATTTTTATGTTACTAGGTCTTGTCAAGGTGAATGTGGCCATCAAGTTAAACTGGGCTTTTCGGGTGGTAGGACATAACTAGTATCATGTTATTCTAAACATTGATTGTACATAAAATAACAGTTCACAAATAGCATAATGAAAATACTGGTAAATAAATAAATAGCGGAACTGTAGGCTCAACATGATCAAGGTATGTGTGACTTGCCTTGCGGATTTTCGATTTCGATTATTTCGTATTCTTGATGAAATTTGGTGCGGACTTGAGCTTTTCCTCTGCTCTTGTGAAATCTCGACTTGAAACTAGCGCAAAACAAATAAAATAAAATTAATTCCATGCTCGAAGGATTGAGCTAGGAATAAAAGAGGAAAAGAAAATCCGCAAAACTCCATTAAATTGGGATTTTGGGCTAATAGGAGGGCTATATGGGGAAATGGGCCTTGGATTTGGGTTGGCGGGCTCGAAAAGAATCCGGGGAGTATAAATATGTATTTTTGGACTTTGGGTCAAGTACTGTTCATCCGGTCCGGTCGGGTACTGTTCCTCGGGCTCGGACCCGACGCGGCTAGCGGACTCGGTCGGGCCACTTCACTTCGGGCGCGACCGGCTGGAACGGGCGCGGACGAGCGGCGCGATCGGTTGCAACAGGCGCGGCGCGAGCGGGTTCGGCTGGATCAAGCGCTGCGGCTCGGATCGGGTGCGTCGGTGCGGCGGCGGTGCGGTCGGGCGCAAAGCGGCGGTCGGCGCGGCCGAGTGGCGCATCCGGCGCAGGCGACGTGGGCGGGCTGGCTGGGCTCAGCCGCGTTGCGGGGCGGCTCGGGTCGGGTGAACAGTACCGACCGGTACTGTTCTTCTTCTCCAACCGGCTCCCGCGCGCGCTGGGAACAGAGGGGGAGGGTGGCGGTTGGCGGCGGCGGTAGAGCGAACTGCGACGGTGACCAAGGGTATGGGCGGGTTCCTGGGAGTGAGGAGGTTCTATTTTTGGGGTTTGGAGGTCTGGCGGAGGCGGCGATCGCCGGTGGTGAGCTCCTCCTCTTTTGCGGTCGTTTTAAATTTGCGGGGGATTGAGAGCTTCCCGGGGCAATTGGCCTGGTCCCTGAGCATCCCTGGGGTGCGGAGAAGGTCGGAGAGGAGCTGGCCGAAGCTCGGGAGGCTTGGGTTGGGCCGGCCACGGTGGTCGTTTTTGGCAGTGGGGCGGCTCATGGTGCTAGGGAGGGAGAGAGGTTGAGGGGCTAGGGCAAGGGTTGGGGTGGTTTCTAGAGCTACGGGGATGCTACACGCGGATGCAATTGGGTCGCAGATGGCCGGAGATGGGGTATTGAGCTAGGGCACAGATTTGGGGAGACTCGCAATTACCGGCAATGGAGAGGAAGTGGGGGCTCGGGATTGCTTGGGGAGATGCAGGGAGACTGGTAGGCTTCAATAGAGGGCTTGGCCTCGCTTAAATAGCTGGGGAATGGCGGTTCACCGAGAGTGGGGTGGGGAAATATCTGGCGGCGGTGGATTAGGGCTTAAGGCAGTGCCAGGGCAGGGCAGAGGATGAGGTACGGCCTGCTGACCAGCTGGGGTAAGGTGGCAGAGACTCGTAGGCACTAGAAGGCGCGAGGAGGCGTGCTGGGTTTGGCGGTGAAGCAGCAGCAACTGGCGGTGGAGATTTTTCAGGCGGCGGTGGATTTTTCGGTCATGAATAGTGACCGCGAAATATCCTCCCGTTCAAGCAGCAATGGTGGGGATTTGAAGGTGATTTGTGCCAAGATTCGTGAGGGTTAGGGCTAAGGATGAGATGGACAAAAGAGAATTGGAAATTCACTTCAAATTTTGATTTTTGACAAAATTTTGGTTTGTTTCATAAACGGTGCACGTACGCACGATGATCAGTAAGCTAAACAGATGGTTTGCTTAAGTACTAGCTCTCTCCGGGCTAACTAAGATCGATCACTTCATCATTCGATGACAAAGCGAGAACCCTATATGAGCGATCATTTTCTGAAGATCGGGCTAGAGCTGGCTGTGACTAGCTAGCTAGCTACAGTACATCTTCTTGTTGCTTGAAATTTAGTTTGCGCCTCAATAGCTTGTCGTGCATTGTACGTCCTCTAGACTAGACATGCATGGATATTAAGTGGCTGATATGATTGACTAACGAGCTGGCAAAATTAACGATCCAATCCAAGTCGGAGTACCTGTCGGCGGTTCAGTGTCGCGTATACTTTTTTCTGCGGACGGCGCACCCCTTCCATCGCTAGCTAGCTGGAAGGGGCCGGCCGCGCGTGCATGCATGCTCTGAATTTTGCTCCGGCCGGCCGGAAATCAAGCAGTCTATCATCGCGTCGCGTCTGTCTTGGATCCCATCGATCGATCGCTCAAGCGCTGAACCGACGATCGAGTGCTACGTACGTACTAGTGCACGAATGCATGCACGAGCCGGTGGGTACGGTCGGAACTCCTCCGCCGCCGTGTGCCAGTATTTCCTTCGAAGAAAGCTGTGAGAGCACGTAGAAGTCACCATGTGAGTGATAACTATTTGGCTTTAATGTGTAAGTTACGTCAAAAATTTAAAACTAATTTAGAAGTTTTTCAGTTTTTAGAGTTACTTTCAGGATTTAACCAGTCTAATTGGTGGCTATGGAACGATCAGACCGAACATATGCCTTTTAAAAATAGACACCAAACAATTATATAGACATGTTTGAGGATATGCTAGTACTAGGTGTCGCTTTATTTGGAGTTCTGAGCTAAAACTAGATAAAGTTTAACCAAAATTGTAGAGAGCTTGTTTTTTTTTTGTTGTATTTAAGTGGTCTGATTGGCCTATGGTCAGTGGTCCGATCAGGGTGGTTTGATCGGCATTGGGCCAACAGTCAGACTGGTCCATTGTTACCGGGTTGAGGTTGATAGGAGTTGGACGGTCATACCGGTCAATGATTGGCGGTCAGATCGGTCTTGTAGGTTTAGTGTGTGTTTTGGGTTGAGTTGAATGGTTTGAGAGTATGCACGACATAGATGCCATTGGATGGTTGTGTGTGTTACATGATACATAATTTGGTTAACGTGAGTTAAGTGCATGAAACTTGTGCTCGGAATCGAATTGCTTGGTCTTTGGATGTGCAGAGTTGCTTGGAGAGTGGTGGCTGCAACGCAATGGACCAGGACTAGGCGAGAGAGCTGAAGTTCGTGCGGTCGGGTAAGTTCGAGTGAGGCTACCTGTCTGAAGTGTGAAGCTCATAAGAGACAAGGATCACGGTGATGCATGCAAGTTGGTGCATGTGGTGCGCTAAGTGACAAGGCCAATACACGTAGAGATGGTTCGGGGAAGTTTGAATACGTGAAGATGTGATGATTAGTTATTGAGCACTATAGACTACGTGTCAAATCATATGGAGATGCTTTGATAGATTGGATTGGTTCTCAGGCTATCAGTACCTTTTGGATGATTCGCTTTGAAAAGCGTGCATATGTGTAAAACCTGGTATGGTGTTGGGTTAACAGGTTAGTCCATGTAAGTGGATAAAACCCAACTAGAGATTCTGGTTCTGGTTTCTTGTAAGCCTCTACATGTAAGGAGGGAGAGATATGGCTTAGGTGCTAAGCTTGGGGAGTCTTGGCTAAGTCTTTGAGAGTTAGGGTTAGAGTTTTCAAGAGAAAAGTTTATATGATGGAGAGGGAGCATAGTATACGATATACATATTAACATACTCCCGTTAGCCCATTAGGTCCAATAAGTCAAGCCTATTAGCTCAAGTGCCCAAGCATCCTCACTTCCTCAATCGATCGGCCAAAAAGTGCTAGGAGCTCTCCAAACAGTTCTTCTACACCTGTCTCGCCAAGTCTCCTATGCTCCTGACTTATTGTACCTTGTTTTTACCGCTCAGCTCTTTTATGCATCTGAGTCCTCAATGTCAATTAGCTTGTTGAATACTGGTAGATCATTTCCTAATGTTCATGTGTTAACTAGCTGGTAATTAGGTGGTGCTAATAATGCTTCTAAATTCTTGTAAATTGTCTAAATTAAGATATGATAAGAACATCATGGGGGTTGCAAGATATGCCTTTGGAGAGTTCTATGGTGTTAATTTGAGTCTTAGTATATTAATTTATGAACTTGTATTGAACTTTCATACTAAGTCATTTAAACTTATTTTAGAATAGATGTGTCTTAAGTTCATACCCCTATCGTTAAAATCCTGGCTCCGTCACTACATGCATGCATCCCTGTATGTAAACTACCCCTTTCTTTCACTGTCTACGCTTTTAGCTCTTTCTTTTGTCGGGGAAAACACAAGCTAAACCGACATTTCTTGGGCACATGCATTTCGTATTCGCCGGTTATTTTCATCTAAAAGAAACAAAGTAACCATGCTGCCGGACATGAGAGCAGCCAAAGTGGTCGGCTTTCTTTTTGTCCAGGAACATAGCTGCTGTTCTCAGGGACCGAAGAACAGAATCATTGAACCACATGGCCCGGCATGACCACATGCTAAATGCTACTCTCTCAACACAAGGACATAACAGAGAAGAAAGAGGCGGTAAACTGGGATCCCCCTATTCCTATTCCTGTGAGAAAAAGAGCATGGCCATGATCACCAAAGTAGGACTAGTAGTACTTCTATCACCACTAGAGTCTCAACCCCAACCAAAAATGAAAAAGGCAAGGAAAAAAGAAGTAAAGACGAAACTTAACTGCAATGTGGGTACTAACGCTTTTAAGTTCCATGTGCTTGCTATTTAGTACTGACATGATAATCCTTCAATCCTTCATAGCTCAGCTCAGCAATTAAAACCGTTTGCTATATTGTGTGTACTAAGTAAATTTTGTACAAAGCAATAATGTAATGTTCTTATGTTCCATTGTAATTTTGTACAAAAGCAATAATGTAACCGTTTGCTATATTTTGTGTACTAGGACCGTACGTACGTCCAGATCTATCTGATCGCGTCGATTGGTTCGGTCGATTTGTACAAAATTATTTTGTGTACAAGCTGCAGCCAAATCTGCAGCGGATCGACCGGTATTATTAAGGCAAAATTTTTCATAAAACGAACCCTCGTTTATTATATGACCGTGCATTTTCAAAACTCTATTCTCTTATACGACTGTCGTAGTCTCCTTTAGATTTTGCATATAATTTTTTTTTTCAAAATACCTATATTACCATCGCATTTTCCTCTACTCTCCTCTCCTCTCCTTCCTCTTTGATCTCTCCCATGTGAGATAGGGACGGCCATGGGAGGCACAGACCGAGTTTGGCGGCTGCTAGCTGGTACCGAAACGATGCACAGCGGTGGCGTCGGTTTTGAGGACCACACACGGATTTGAGTAGCGGGCCCCTGCTTCGCCTCACCATCGCCATGGAAGGGTTAGAATTAATTTTAATGATTTGTAAGTGGTCGTAGAAAAAGTGGTCGAAGCCACACTCGAAGTCGTGGTTGAACAGTGCTCGAAGCTGTAGTCAAAGCAGCAGTCGAAGGCTGAGGTTGAAGCAGTGCTGGAAGCCTTGCTCAAAGTAGCAGTCAAAACTACGGTAGTCGGAGTCAAAGACTACGAGTACGAGGGCAGTCAAAGATCCGGTCGAGATCACTATAGCAGTAGGTACCCGGAAGGACACTGTACCAGTAGGTACTCAGAAGAACAATGTAGCAGTAGGTACTCGGAAGAACACTGTAGTAGTCGGTACTCGGAAGGATATTGTAGCAATCGTACTCGGTAGTTGGAAGTCCTAAGTAGTCGGTACTCGGAAGTTGGACGCGCCCGAGTGCAATCGGAGCGTTTGAGTACGAAGAGAAGTTGGAAGTTGAAGCGACGTGAGAAGCAGTCATAGCCTGAGTCGATAAACTGCCCGAGTCGTGCGGATCATGGGGAGATTCCAGGAGGCATAAGAATAGACCCAAGTTAGTGGGTGCATGGAGGTCGTATGTGTGCATGAACTTATTTAAGCTGTGTAATTCCTATTAAGTTGAGTAAGTGTTGTAGCAATAGAAAAGATTGAGTAATTCAATCCCAACATTGTATTAGTCTCCCTCTATGTGTTTATCCAGAGTGACAAGAAAGAGGATTAAGCGATTCAATCCCAACAGGAAGTACCTCCAGAGAAGTAAAGAAATTAAGGGTGGGTTTGTTTTAGCTTAAAGTCAGCTTATACTCGTTCTATCTACAGTAACTAGTTTTTAAATGATGCATTTTTAAGGCAGGATTAATAGGAAGATTGTAGTAAAAACTGTACTAAGTTCAGCTGTACCGGTCAAACTGGTATGCGACTATTTTCCTGTGTATACTACCTCTCACGAACAGCAATAATTTAAATATTTAAGTCGTAAACCATAAGCCATCAGCCTGAAAGAACCCACCCTAAAACTCCCCTGAGTGTAGATTGGAGACTAGAGCGAGATTTTTCTTCACGATGCACCTCAGCTTCACCTCTAGGTCCTCCTCATCCTCCCGCAGCTTGACCCCTCCTGCCACCATCATCGGCTCCTTCCGGCCACTACCAGGTGGTTCTGCTGGGGCTAGCTACTGCATGCTTGTGTGGTGTAGATATTGGAACTAATCTTGTTGTTGATAGTGATCGGTGTTGGAGTCATGTGTAGTCGGTGTTTGAGCACTATGTGGTCGATGCTCGAGTACCGTGTTGTAGTCGTGTGTTGAGTACTAGGAAGTCGTATGTCTTGTACTCATGTGTCGAGTACTATATAGTCGTATTGAGTACTCATGTGTCGAGTATTGGGTAGTCGTGAGTAGAGTACTCGTGTGTCAAGTACTGTGTAGTCGATGATCTCGAAGTCAGAGAGTAGTCGGAGACTCCGGAGTAGAATACTCGTGTGTCGAGTATTGTGTACTCATGTGTCAAGTACTAGGTAGTCGATGTGTCCGAGTACTATAGCAATCGGTGTGTCTGAGCACTATAGTGGTCGTAGGTCGATAGTCGTAGCTATAGTACTCAGTTGGAGACATGGTCGAAGTGTCGTGGTCGAAGTACTCATAAGTTGAGTAGCAGCCTTGGTCGAACAATTGTGATCGAGGTGCAGTGGTCGTGAGTCATCATTGCTGCCAAGTAACGGCTGAGTAAATGAGTTGGTGAAGTTAGTGGAGTAGTGGCTGCAAGCAACGGAAGCATTAATAGCTGCATTCTTTCTGTGTTAAGGTTAGCATTTACTGGTGGTAACACACTATCAAAGTTTTTTTATAATCATTTGTTGTATTCAGTAGTATAAATAAAAAGAGAAAACGGAAAAGTTGTATAGCATTACGCAACACCAAAACTCTTGTGTGTCTTGAGTTGATCGAAAGGTTTTTGTGTGTGTGCTATGACCACCAAGTGTGTGCATTTTGATTTATCGCTGGGCCAACAATTACTATCAGAGCTTGGTGATTCCCGTGTATCGGAGAATCAGAGTTTGGCGATTCCTGTGTGTCAGAGAATCAAAGTCTTGGTGTTCTTTGTGTGTAGGAGAAGAAGCCGAGAGAAGACCTCCGTGTGTTGGAGAAGAAGCCCAGGTGATCTCTGTGAGTCAGAGAAGAAGAAACCTAGAGGTTCTCTGTGAGTCAGAGAAAAAGAAGCCTAGGTGATCTCCATGACTCGGAGAAGAAGAAATCCAGGTGTTCTCCATGTGTCGGAGAAAAAGAAGCCCAGATGATCTCCGTGAGTCGGAGAAGAATAAGCCTTGGTGTTTTCCGTACATCGAAGAAGAAGTCTTGGTAATTTTTGTGAGTTGGAATTCCCGTGTGTTGGAGAAGATGCCAAGGGAAGGAAGAAGTGTGTCTCCGTTTGCAGTGCGAGACCTGCTACGAGGTGATCCATTTCCCTCAAACTCACAAGTGGTGGTCATAGAGGCGACCACGATGACGACAAAGGTGACAACAACTATGACACCATTGAGTACCGCAAGCCGAGGCGAGAGGCTACCGCAGCTGACCATGTGTTGGTCGGATGGTGGCGTGCATTTGAGGCGACATGATGGCGCATGCAGCGGTGTGCGTAGGCCAGAGGTGCATAGGGCGACGGTGATGAGCCAGCTGCAGTACCAAGCACCCAGGAACATGACAACGAGGCTCTGTGTGGCCATGGGGTGAGATCAGTTGTGTACCGGCATCACACGCAACGTGCGTAGTGGTTATGCCAGCATGATTACCACGGCGAAGGGCAACGAACGGCGATGCGAACACACCATGAGGAGAGTTGGCATGAGGCCAATGATGGTGGTCCATAGCCATCATCACAAGAGAACCAGCGATGCTCTGAAGTTCAGCGAAAAGGTACTCAAAATAAAGACAACAAGATTAGGGGGTTGATTGTTGAAACTAATCTTATTGTTGATAGTGGTCGGTGTTCAAGCCATGTGTAGTCGGTGTTCGAGTACTGTGTAGTCGATGCTCAAGTACCGCGTTATAGTCGTGTGTCGAATACTAGGTAGTAGTATATATTATACTCGTGTGTCAAGTATTGTATAGTCATATCGAGTACTCATATGTCAAGTACTAGGTAGTTGTGAGTAGAGTACTTATGTGTCGAGTACTATGTAGTCGATGCTCCCGGAGTCGAAGAGTAGTCGGAGATTCTGGAGTTGAGTGCTCGTGTGTCGAGTATTGTGTACTCGTGTATCAAGTACTAGGTAGTTGGTGTGTCCGAGTACTATAGCAGTTAGTGTATCCGAGCGCTATAGTGGTCGTAGCTAAAATGGTTGTAGGTCGACAGTTGTAACTACAGTACCCGGTTGGAGACATGGTCGAAGTGTCATGGTTGAAACACTCGTAAGTCGAGTAGCAACCGTGGTCGAGACGCCATGGTCAATAAGCCGTGATTGAGAAGCTGTGATCGAATTACTCGAAGTTGAGTAGCAGCTGTGGTCGAAGACACCGTAGTCAAGCAACCGTGGTCGAACAGCTGTGATCAAGGTGCAGTGGTCGTGAGTCGTCATTGCTGCCAAGTAATGGCTGAGTAAATGAGTTGGAGTTAGTGGAGTAGTGGCTGCATGCAACGGAAGCATTAGTAGCTGCATTCTTTCTGTGTTAAGGTTAGTATTTACTAGTGGTAACGCACCATCAAAGTTTTTAGTAACCGTTTGTTGTATTCAATAGTATAAATAATAAGAGAAACTAGAAAAACTGTATGACATTACGTAGCACCAAAACTTTTGTGTGTCTTGAGTTGATTGAAATGTGTTCATGTGTGTGTAGCAACCACCAAATGTGTGCGTTTTAATCTGTCGCCGGGCCAACAGTAGAGGCAGCGGCACAAGGCGCGCGGCTGCGCGGTGGAGGGTTGCGGCAGCCGCTGCAGCACCTCACTTGCAGGTAATGGCGTGTCGGCCAGACTTGCAGTAGTACGAGTTCATGGATTGCATCTCAGCAGTTCAAGCAATCCTTTGCACGCAGTATGTGACGTGTAGGCTGATTATGCTTGAAGAAAAGGAAGAAGACGACGCAAGGGCAAACGGTAATTGCACAGCGACTCACGGAACTTGATCAACAACGGTGACAAATAAGGGTAATGCTTCGAAAATGCAGTGGTATGCAAGGGAGGAAGGATGCATTTTGCAGTGGCAGATTAGATATAAAAATTGAGTTTTTCCTATTATTAACGCTACTCTTAATTGGCGATGAACTGAAACCTGGACGTCATTTGGAGCTAGCGGGCTGGCTGTACGTTAGGTTCCCATGATCTAGCAGATGCTGCGTGGTAGCTTAAGGGCATGTGTTGGTGCGGCGGCGGCTTATGGCTTTTAGCTGAAATTTTTGAATTTTAGCTGTTTGCGACAGAGATTATGGAGAGAGATACTCGCTTACAATTTTGGTTGATACAGATGTTGGGTTTTTAACATGTACTATAATTAACTTATAGACGCCGTCTTAAGAAAATACCCTATTTAAAAGTTAGATACTATAGTAAAAAATAAAAGCCGCTAGCTTCCATCGAAAAGAACTTGTGCTTGTCATCTTTTTCAGTTGCTTTCTTGTCATCTTTTTCAGTTGCTTTCCATTTCAACACAGGCGGAGGATCGGATCAGATCAGAGGAAATATCGAGGGAATCACAAGCAAGAATTGAATCACGGATCTGCTGTCGTGAATGAATTTATTTGATTCGATCATCGATCGCCAAGATATATACTGCTCGATTCGATCATGCGGATTTACAATTGCTAGTAAATTAACCATTGCCTTCTTCCGTGAGAGCATAAATTAGGCCTGCGTGAGAGAAGTCTTACCTTTTTCGCTGCCGCGTAGGATCACAGATGTTTGATCGCCCGTGGCAATTAGTGTAACCGTTGGATCGGCATGTATGGTCCACGAGGGACGGGATGGCCATCCCGGACTGTTTCCTGTGTCCTCTACTCTGCCTGCACTGCATTGAACAAGAACACTTCTTTTCTCTCTGTTTTTTCTTTCAATCTTACCACTGCAAGTTGGAAGCCAAACGCATGTTAAGGGGATTGACCATCCATCCATCCATATACTCGAAAGAAGAAAACAAATCACGTCGATAGAGAAGAAGAAAAGACAAAGAAACAAGGTTAAAAAAAAGGAAAGAGTACTAAATTGTGGAAAGAAAATAAAATCAAGGAAACAAAGAAGAGAAAATGTGGCAGGCTAGGGGTGAAAAGTAGATACGAATTATATGTATATCCGGTTATCGTATTTGATAGGATGTGAATATGGTATAAATTATGTCATCCGATTAACAATTTCTATCCTATTTGTATTCGAATTCGTATAAAAAATATAGATGCGAATATGGTATGGACTTTTACCATCTGAAATATTATTTTATCCGGACTATCTGTATCTGTATTCATATTCGACGAAGCAATATACATATTTTTATTACAATATGACTAATTAGTTGGACAAGTTTTATTTAATTGAACATGAATTCGTGTTTCTTTAAGTGAAGTAAATAAATTAGAATGATTAAATATAATTATATGAGGATAAAATATCATTAATGTCGTCATACTACATAAGTTATGAGGATATCTGAATCCGATCAAACTGAGTAGATATTCGATTCGAATTCGTATCCGATATTTGTCCGGTCCGTATTCGTATTCGACGTTTGTTCGATCTGTATTCGAATCTAAAAAAATATGATGCGAATATGATTTAACCACTATCCAATCTGTATTCGATCCGTTTTCACTCCTATGGCAGATAGGCACCCCCAATCAAGGAAACAAGAAAGAAGGCTAGCAGTAGTACTAGGCCGTTCGACTTAATTTTTACTGATAATTTTTAGCTATGACTGATGAGTATTAGTAGCTAATAGAAGCGGCTTATAGAAGTACGCTACCACATGTGATTATGGTTTGCTGATAAGAAAGAGAGCAAATGACGATGCAACAAAAGATACTATAATATTTAGATCATCATGTGACTTACAGAATTATAACATAATAAAATATAAAGTATATTACTACATATAAAAGTGTAAAATAATGATCAATAAATAGTAGTCATCGATAAAAAACAATTTATAGAATCTGAAATATTTGTATTAGGTTTAGCTTTTGTAAGCTCTTCTCCCCTGTATCCGAGGAGACGGCACCGGAGCGAATAAAAAGAGGGCAAGAAAAGGGTGGAGAAGGCGGCGAGGCGAAACAAGAAGGGAACCCCATCCCAAGCTTGGAAAGGTTGCTCTCCTTCCCTCGCACGCTTCCTCCCCCCTCCAATGCTCTCCTCCCCAACCCACGCGTCTAGATGGACCCCCCCGCCGCCTTCCTCCCCGTCGCCGCCTTCGCGCTCGTCCTCGCTGTCTTCGCGCCACGAGCGGCCTCCGCCATCCACCCGGCCGACCTCGCCGTGCTCGAGGACTTCCGCCGCTCCCTGACCAACGCCAATGTCCTCCAGTGGCCCAACGGCACCGACCCCTGCGGCTCCCCGGGCTGGCCGCACCTCTCCTGCGACCGCGCCGGCCGCGTCAACAACATCGACCTCAAGGGCGCCGGCCTCGCCGGCCGCCTGCCCCCCACCTTTGCCGCCCTCACCGCGCTCCAGGACCTCAGCCTCCAGAACAACCGCCTCTCCGGCCCACTCCCCTCCTTCCAAGGCATGTCCAGCCTCCGCCACGCCTTCCTCAACGGCAACGCCTTCGACTCCGTCCCCGCCGACTTCTTCCAAGGCCTCACCGACCTCGTCCAGATCGCCCTCGACGACAACCACCTGCTCAACGCCTCCTCGGGGGGCTGGACGCTGCCCGCCGACCTCGCCGCCTCGTCGCAGCAGCTGCAGAGCCTCATGCTCGTCAACTGCAGCCTCGTCGGCGCTATACCGGACTTCCTGGGCACCATGAACAGCCTCCAGGAGCTCAGGCTCTCCTACAACAACCTCTCCGGCCCGATCCCGGCCACCTTCAACGGCTCGGGCATACAGACGCTCTGGCTCAACAACCAGGGAGCGGACACGAAGCTCTCCGGCACGCTCGATGTCATCGCCACCATGCCCAACCTCCAGCAAGCCTGGCTGCACGGCAACCAGTTCTCCGGCCCCATCCCGGACGGCATTGGCGCCTGCAAGCAGCTGCAAGACCTCCAGCTCAACAACAACCTGCTCGTCGGGCTCGTGCCGCCGAGCCTCGGGACCCTGGCCCAGCTCCAGTCTCTCAAGCTCGATAACAACAATCTCTTGGGCCCGGTCCCAGTGGTCAAGGCGGCCAACTACACCTTCTCCCGGAACGAGTTCTGCGCGGACATGCCCGGGGATGCGTGCTCGCCAGAGGTGGCGGCATTGCTCCAATTCCTCGCCGAGGTAGATTACCCTCAGAGGCTGGTCGATTCTTGGTCAGGGAACAACCCCTGCGCGGGGTGGCTGGGCGTTACCTGCGTTGGGGGGAATGTGACGGTGCTCAACTTGCCGGGGTATGGACTCAATGGCACGATCAGCCAGAGTCTCGGTAATCTGACTACGCTCTCGGACATCAGGCTCGACGGGAACCACCTTACTGGGCATGTGCCGGATAGCCTGACGAACCTCAAGTCGCTGCAGAAGCTGGACTTGTCCATGAACGACTTGGCCGGGCCGCTGCCCACGTTCAGCCCGACCGTGGAGGTGAATGTCACCGGCAATCTCAACTTCAATGGGACGGTGCCAGGTGCGCCACCCAACGATGACCCTCGGTCGCCAACGCCTAGCACACCAGGCTCACCAGGCCGTGCTGCCAGTCAGGGGAATGGGAAGAAGAGCTCAGTTGTGGTGTTGGCCACAACCATCCCAGTTGCAATCAGTGTGGTGGCTCTGGTGTCGATGGGTGCCGTGCTCTTCTTCTGCAAGAAAAGGGGATCAATCCCGCCACAGGCAGCCTCCGTTGTCGTCCACCCCCGTGACGATTCTGACCCAGACAACATGGTCAAATTTGTCATGGTGAACAATGACAGCAATGGTGGTGCGTCCCAAGTCAACACACACAGCTTTAGCAGCAGTCGGGCTAGTGATGTTCTGTAGGATCGTCGATGGCAATCAGAGGGGGGTGAATGATTGTAGCTCCTAGCGAAATCTTTTCTAAAGATTTTATTATTATTATTTTTACCTGCAATTAAAAAAAAACAAAACAAAAACAAAAAACAACAAAAAAAAACAAAGAAAGCTAAATGATCTCACGCATGCATGTTCTAATTGTGACCAAGCACTATTATTCAACCTTTAAATATCTCTCTCTCTCCTCAGGAGGACAACACGTCGATCTCTGGGCAAAACTTTCCACAGCAAGTCATCTCTTTAACCCCTGGACGCAAGCATGTGACCGTGCAAGGAAAAAGCACGCCAACAGAAATTAAAGATATCGCTCCTGCTTGACGTTGCTCCTGCTCTGCAAAAAATCAAATCACGTGATGCATATACAGACCCGTGGAGACTTCCTGTGCGCGTGAACCTCGGCCAGACCCACGTCATGCACAAAACCGAAGACAGCAATGTATGTGCACCGAAAACGAGGAACACGATTTAGTCCCCAAAAAGCTGTACCGATGTCTCGGCCAGCCCCCGCCTTTTATTACCAGATGGAATCCGTATTTGTTACGAACTCGGTCTGCGATTCCAAAACAACTGGACCTCCGAACTAAAAACAAATATCTGCTTTTAATCTTAATAACTGGGCCTAATTTTTTTATCTCAACTAGACTTTTGCCCCACTAATTTTTAAGGGATCCGAAACCCTTCCTAACACAGGTTTTCACACTTCCGATTTTTCAACTAATCGCACGTCGAAGCCTACAGGACCGCACCTCCTGTATCTTCTCCACGCATCATCCACCTTTGATCTCCATGCTCCAGCGTGAGCCCGACCACCTCGTGACATCCTTGACCGCCTGGACCTCAGATTTCCCCCTCCTAGTCCCGGTCTTCCTCGTCACCGACCATGACCGTCTCCACGCCCAACCTGCACATGCAAAGACCAAAGAATATTTTTTCCAGCACAAGTTCTCACCAACTTGACCAATATTAGTCCACGCACACACGCACACGCCTCGAATAAAAATACTAAGCCATGTTGTCAATTATTCATCATCATAAAAATCCTAAACCTAGCCACACGGTCTTACAATCTCCCCCTTGATGAATACATTGACAACACCATATGATAGTATGATGAATTAGCTTCAAATAGATATAAGAGAAGAACTGAAGCCAAAAAAAACATTTTGTAAGCCATAAATCTCAAATCTCTCCCCCTCAACACAAGAGAGGTAATTTTAGCAAATGTCTCTAATTTCTCACAAAGCACATCAAATCTCTCCCCCTTTGGCAATGTAATCATCAAGAAAATTCAGAAAATGAACAATTCTAAGAAGGAGCAATGAGAGTAAAAATTAAGAAGCTTTGTAAATTATACAAGTCATTGTGCATTGATTAAATAAAAGAACCAAGCCATATTTTTGTGTAGAGCTATCTAGATCATATAAAATCATATATCATATAGCAATGCCAAAACCATCCTTGAACATGATTAAGCAATTTATATTAATAACAAGCATCTCAACAATGACCAAATCAATTATAAAGAGTACAATGAGATATCACAACAAAAAGTCAAAGCCTAAAAGTGAAACAAATTTTAAATCCAGATGAGCTAGTAGTCTCATAAAACAACCTATTACTCCACACTCAATTCATAGGCATGTGGCATGCTTGTAGCATACTTCTTTTCATAATAAAATGTTTGAAGCATTCTTGTTTGAGATGGTGGCATGCTTGAAGCATACTTCTTTTTATTTTGCGCACTTTTGTGCTTTTTCTTTTTATTCACCATGGCATGCTTGAAGCATACATCTTTTCAATTGTCTCTTGCTCTTTTTTTATAACATGCCAAATTGAGTGATCATAAAAAGGTTGCAATATGAAACATACGAGCCTCATAGCCAAGATTTTAAATAAGACTCACAATCAAGCTAATCCTTTTTGATGTACATCGTAAAGTACTATCTATAATTAATCTAGTCAAAGTATTCCGCTGTGTCATATTTTAGTTCAAGTATAGCAAATTAATTATAACTAGTCATGACTAAAGCTACACAGCATATGAGTAAATATGACAAAGAGAGCTCTACAACTCATTTAATTTTAATGGCTTGGACTTGTTGATTTATTTGACAAGTATAATAAATAAAGCTTCCAAGATCTTTAAGTAAGCTCCCCCTCAGAATAATCCCATAAAATGTAATACACTCAACTCACTTCGCAAATGAGCAAAACGGGAAGTATCAAGCGATTTCATGTGAATATCAGCAACTTGAGAATCTAACAAGATGTAAGACAACCTCACCTTTTCCACATGGTCTCTCAGAAAGTGAAATCTCTTGGAAGCCATAAAAAAATGAAGAACTATCAAGTGTTCCAATCAAGTGATGATGAAATAAAAGACTGGAACACAATCGAGCTTATGTTCATCCTTGTCAGCTGTTCTTACATCACAGGAAACATCGGTCTCACAGTACTGGGGTTAGTGAAATAAGATCTAGGAATCCAGTACTGAGACACACGACGAACAGGAGCAACAAAGCTAGAACCAAAGCCACGTGCATGTGAAGCAGATTTAAAGCCATCATGAAAGTTCTCTAAAAACATAGCTTTCGCATGTGATCTAGGAACAAAAGACAATGCACGTTTTTGTTTTAAAGCATTCAATCTTTCCTTCTTCTCTTTCTTAGCACGTCTAAAGCAAAATTCATGCAAATGACCATCTCTTCCACAATAGGTACATTGAAATTTTACATTATCAGAATTATTTTGAGAGGATGAGCTAGCACCTATACCATGATTCGATGATTTTTGCACAAAGCCAGCAGATTTAAACACAGTTTGTTTTTGTTCAGATTTTACTTCAATCTTTCCAGGTTCAAGAAACTTAACAACCTTAGGAGGATTATTCTTGGCATGCTCAACAAAATTAAATCCTAGACCTCGGTTTTTCACACTTGTTTTTGACTTGTCTAGAATCATATTCAGATTTTTCTTGCCAAAAGAGAATCTCTCTAAAGTGTCCTTAAGGTACTCATTTTCCTTAGCCAAAGTGGAACAAGCGATTGCATTTAATGAGTTCATTTGCAAGATTCTTGAAGTACTAGATTGAGCAAATCTTTCTTTTCAATGAAATCATTCAATTGCCTAGTCAAAGCATCAATTTCAATATTTAACTTAGGACAATTTGAGCAAGATATGTTCTCATGATAAAGCATTTGTTGAATAGATTCTGAGATAAATTAAGTCTAGCTTCTAGCAATTCACAATTAGAGCAAGCTTTAGATTGAGCATTTGAAATACTTGACTCTAAACATGCGAAGAACTAGATTTGAGCTTTTCAATTTCATTATTTGCATGTTTTAATTTTTCATCACAGAGTCATGTGTCAATTTTAATTCATCAAATTTATCGATTACATCTCTAAGTTGAACCAGTTTGATGCACTAATAGATCTATGACCTCCAACTCGAATGTAAAACTTGACAAGACTCACATGATTCATCATCGTGAATTAAAGTCGTAAGTCTATTAATTTCAGAATTTAAACTTTCAACAACACAATTATTTTCTTTCAATTTCTGTTTTGTCTTTTTTAATTCAATAGCAAGTTTAATCAAACCATCTTCAAGCTCATCATATGAAGGTCTTACCTCATCGGGATCACTATCGCCATCATCATTGTTGTTGCCTGCCATGAAGCACATGCCTGTGAAGTCATCGTTCTTCTTCTTCTTGCCTTTAACATCATCATCGTCGTGGTCATCATCGTCACAACTCTCATATTCCACATCGCTCAAGTCAAGACTCTCGAGGGCGGCTAGGACCTTTTCAGCAAACTTGCGACGAAAATTTCCACCTTTGGTGTTGTTGTTCTTGGATGGCCGACGACGATAATTCTTGTCTTCTTTGATCATCTTCCCCTTGAGCTTGGGACAATCCATCTTAATGTGGCCAGGCTCGCCACACTCATAGCATCTGATCGGACCTGACATGCCTCCTCGCTTTCTCATCCTCACATTGTTGAGTGCCTTGTATGCTCGTGAGGAGATCAACACCAAGTCCTCTTCAGGAAGCTGTTCGAACTGTTCCTCTGAAAAAGAAGACAAGGCAGACAAAGAAACACAAGACAAAGCACTCGACGAAGTAGCCTGCACGGGGTTAGTCACAAGTGCTAGAGATGAAGATTTATTAATCTTAGATGGCAAAGCTTCCATCTCATAGGTTTTCAATCTAGAATAGAGATCATCCATGGTTAAAGTATCTAGATCGACAGTTTGATTAATAGTTGTGACAACCATCAACCACTCAGAACCTAAAGATCTCAAAATTTTAGTTGCATTATCTTCATCAGCAGGAATAACACCAACACCGCGAAGATCACTCAATATTTTCTCAAAGCGAGCAAAGAGATCATCAATGGATTCACTAGGTTTCATAGCAAAATCAGAATATTCTTTTTGATAAAGATTTTTACGTACCTTCTTGATTTTAGTGGTTCCTTCATGATAATCGCAAAGAGTTTTCCAAATTAAATGGGCAGAATTAATATGAGCTACACGATCAAATTCTTTACGAGAAATTCCTTGGAACAGCAAATTACGAGCTTGAGCATTTAAATTAACATCCGCTTTATTTAAATCGAATAACAATGAGAACCTCATATGGTGTAGAAACTTTATTCCAAACATCACTACCTTGAGCCTCAATATAAGCTTGCATCCGACACTTCCAAAAGCAAAATCGGTACCATCTAGCATGGGGGACGATTCACATACCTCTCGACGCCATAGCAACCCGCTCGATACCACTTGTAGGATCGTCGATGGCAATCAGAGGGGGTGAATGATTGTAGCTCCTAGCGAAATCTTTTCTAAAGATTTTATTATTATTATTTTACCTGCAATTAAAAAAACAAAACAAAAACAAAAACAACAAAAAAACAAAGAAAGCTAAATGATCTCACGCATGCATGTTCTAATTGTGACCAAGCACTATTATTCAACCTTTAAATATCTCTCTCTCCTCAGGAGGACAACACGTCGATCTCTGGGCAAAACTTTCCACAGCAAGTCATCTCTTTAACCCTGGACGCAAGCATGTGACCGTGCAAGGAAAAAGCACGCCAACAGAAATTAAAGATATCGCTCCTGCTTGACGTTGCTCCTGCTCTGCAAAAAATCAAATCACGTGATGCATATACAGACCCGTGGAGACTTCCTGTGCGCGTGAACCTCGGCCAGACCCACGTCATGCACAAAACCGAAGACAGCAATGTATGTGCACCGAAAACGAGGAACACGATTTAGTCCCCAAAAAGCTGTACCGATGTCTCGGCCAGCCCCCGCCTTTTATTACCAGATGGAATCCGTATTTGTTACGAACTCGGTCTGCGATTCCAAAACAACTGGACCTCCGAACTAAAAACAAATATCTGCTTTTAATCTTAATAACTGGGCCTAATTTTTTTATCTCAACTAGACTTTTGCCCCACTAATTTTTAAGGGATCCAAACCCTTCCTAACACGAGTTTCACACTTCCGATTTTTCAACTAATCGCACGTCGAAGCCTACAGGACCGCACCTCCTGTATCTTCTCCACGCATCATCCACCTTTGATCTCCATGCTCCAGCGTGAGCCCGACCACCTCGTGACATCCTTGACCGCCTGGACCTCGATTTCCTCCTAGTCCCGGTCTTCCTCGTCACCGACCATGACCGTCTCCACGCCCAACCTGCACATGCAAAGACCAAAGAATATTTTTTCCAGCACAAGTTCTCACCAACTTGACCAATATTAGTCCACGCACACACGCACACGCCTCGAATAAAAATACTAAGCCATGTTGTCAATTATTCATCATCATAAAAATCCTAAACCTAGCCACACGGTCTTACATGTTCACATGATCGAGGCAGGCAATTTCGTGATTGCCTTGCAGGTCCTTCGTGGTGCCACCAAGAACTTTGCCCAGGAGAATGTGCTTGGCCGTGGGGGCTTTGGTGTCGTTTACAAAGGGGAGCTACATGACGGCACGATGATCGCTGTGAAGAGGATGGAGGCTGCGGTGATCAGCAACAAGGCCTTGGACGAGTTCCAAGCCGAGATTGCGATTCTAACCAAGGTCCGGCACCGCAACTTGGTGTCAATACTGGGCTACTCAATTGAAGGGAATGAGAGGCTGCTGGTCTACGAGTACATGCCTAATGGGGCTCTGAGCAAGCATCTGTTCCAGTGGAAGCAGCTTGAGCTGGAGCCACTCTCGTGGAAGAAGAGGCTCAATATTGCCCTGGATGTTGCTCGTGGAATGGAATATCTGCACAACCTGGCGCATCAGTGCTACATTCATAGGGATCTCAAGTCAGCAAACATTCTCCTTGGCGATGATTTCCGAGCAAAGGTGTCAGACTTTGGGCTCGTCAAACCTGCACCGGATGGGAACTTCTCTGTGGCAACCAGACTGGCTGGAACTTTTGGATACTTGGCTCCTGAATATGCTGGTAAGAATTACTTTGCCTGATTTTACCAGGAAGTATGGTTACCATGTTAAAATTTGGTCGCTTTTGTTGTAGTTCTGATCATCATATGTTAATTACCATTATCAGATAGCACATAATTTAGGTTTGAAAACCTAAGCCAATGTTGTAGCCTGTGAATTGCCTTTGAAGACTCAAGGCTGTGCTAGATATGGGAGTAATCCTTGCTGTTCAAAATAACCTCGTCATAGAACTGAATTGATTTGACAATGATCTTGGAATTTCTGATGAACTAGTTGCTCTAAAAACCCTGTCACTGCTAGCTTGCAGTTTACTGCCACCATCTTATTTTAAATTTATACACTAGTTCTTGATTTACTTGAAATTGTTTCCTCGTTTCTATCTATGCAATCAACACTACCTGTAGCTCAGTCCAATATTGTGAAATTTCAACCTCTTTTTGATGCAGCAAATGAGAACTATCATTTGATGAAAATTTTGCTAGTAATTCTCCTTTTCCTGTTGGTTATGCCACCTTGTTATTTATGATTCCTGAATGTGTGGTTGATAAGTTGCTGTCATGATCACTGTAGTGACCGGGAAAATCACAACAAAAGCAGATGTCTTCAGCTTTGGGGTAGTGCTGATGGAGCTGATAACTGGAATGACCGCCATTGATGAGAGCCGTCTGGATGAGGAAACCCATTATCTGGCCTCGTGGTTCTGTCAGATAAGGAAGGATGAGGAGAAGCTCAGGGCAGCCATTGACCCTACTCTGGATCTCACCGACGAGACTTTCCAGAGTATCTCGGTGATCGCAGAGCTTGCTGGCCACTGCACATCCCGGGAACCCTCCCAGCGGCCAGACATGGGCCACGCCGTGAACGTGCTTGTCCCAATGGTGGAGAAGTGGAAGCCTGTGAATGACAAGGCTGAGGACTACATGGGCATCGACCTGCACCTGCCGTTGCTCCAGATGGTGAAGGGGTGGCAGGACGCAGAGGCCAGCATGACAGATGGAAGCATCCTGAGCCTTGAAGATAGCAAGGACAGCATCCCAGCTCGGCCGGCCGGGTTTGCGGAATCGTTCACCTCGGCCGACGGCCGGTGAAGCAGCATGTTATGCAAATAAGTACAAGTCTCTCTCCTGGACGTCACCTGTTTTCGCAGTGTTCTTGTAAGAAAAAGTGTGCTTCGTCCATGTGCTTCTGCTTCTGTAGATAGATATCCTCTCTCTCTCTCTCTCTCTCTCTCTCTCTCTCTCTCTCTCTGTGGGGTAGGATTGCTTTTCTATTATTCCAATCTTGAGATTCAAGTTTCTGGCTTCTTGTCAAGTCATATAATGTTTCTTCAATTCCGGTACTTGGAAATTTTTGCAATGGCATCTGGTGTCTCATGCTGCTAGGGGACAGCGCCAGCGATCCGTATCATGAGCCTCGTACTACTGAGGGAGCAATAGTCCTGGGTGATTCTCGGTCTCCCCGGCACCATGTTATCCAATTTGCAAACGAGCCCTCTAAGTTGGCCGAAATCGCTCTAAGGCCCTTCGTTCGTTGCTGTCTGTCGAATCGCCTCACTAGCAAGATCCGTTGTCTCAGCACCTAGCTCCGTGTGCTCTCATGAATCTCCGCGTCGCTTTCCTGGTGGCACACCGCAACTAACTTCTCTCGTAGTGGTGCGTTGTCTTACTCCCTTTCCCAGATCTACTCCTGCACTCCATTGGCGTCGCTTGTTCCATCTTCGCTGGTCGAGCTGCTGCCTTCCAGTCGAATAGATCCGTCCTTCCATCCGCTTGTCCCAAGCCCATGCTCTATCTCTTCTCTCGATTCCCTTGCAGCATTCGACATCTCAGTTCCTCCTCCAGATCTACTTTTGCTGCTCTCCACCAACGTCGCTTGTTCCACCTCCGTCGGTCGACCTCCTCCCCCCTTCCTCCTCCACGTTCTTTTCGGTTTCCGTTGGAGGTTCTAGAGAATATCTTGCTCTGCCTCCGCCAATCAACCTCCTCCCCCTTCCTCCTTCGTGTGCCTTTCGGTTGAATAGATCTGGCCCTCCATCCGCATGTCCAATTCCCTCGCACCGGGGCAGTCGGCACTCCAACCATGACCCTCCTTTGACCACGGACCTCCGTCGACCACGGTTGGCCCTTTTGAATATGCTTCGACCATGGCTGGCACTTTGACCACGATGTGCCCTTCGACCGCACCACTCCTTCGACCACGCCCTACAATTCGACCATTTTTTACCACATCTACCTTTTAGCCACGCCCTGCTCTTCAATTATTTTCGACTACACCCCGCCCTTCGACCACACCCCACCCTTCAATCAGATCTATTTGGACCACGACCCTCCTTGGACTACGGCCGACACTTGGACCACGGTTGGCCCTTCGACCACGCTTTAACCACAGCGGCCGACCCTTCAACCACGGTTGGCCTTTCAACCACAGCGTCCAGCACTCCAACCACGGCCCTCCTTCGACCACGGTACTTCGACTACGGCCCTCCTTTGACCACAGACCTCTGTCGACCACGGACGACCCTTTGACCACGGACCTCCCTCGACCAATGCCCTTCCTCGACAACGACTGGCCCTTCGACTATAGCCCTCCTTCGACCACATGACCTTCAACCACGGCTCTCCTTCGACCACGTCCCTCCTTCAACCACAGCCCTCCTTCGACCATGCTTTGACCACGGCTGTCCCTTCGACAATGGCTGGCACTTCAACCATAGCTTGCCCTTCGACCATGGCCTTCCTTCGACCACGATCGGTACTTCAACCACGGCCCTCCTTTGACTACGGTCGGCGCTTTGACAATGCTCGAGCCTTTGACCATGCCCGGCACTTGGACCTCGGTCCACCTTTGACCACGGCCGGCACTTGGACAATGGCCCGCCTTTGACCATGGCCGGCACTTCGACCACGGCCCTCTTTCGATCACGACCAGCACTTCGAACACGGAAGGCACTTCGACCGTGGCCTTCCTTCGATCACGACCCTCCTTCGACCATGGCCGGCACTTCAACCACGGCTAGCATTTCAACCATGGCCCTCTTTCAACCACAGCCCTCCTTCGACCATGGCTGTCACTTCGACCACGACCCTCCTTCGACCATGGTCGACACTTCGACTATGGCTGGCACTTCAACCGTGGCCCTCCTTCGACCACAGCCCTCCTTCAGCCATGGCCGTCACTTCGATTACGGCTCTCCTTCGACCACGGCAGGCCCTTTGACCAGGGCCGGCCTTCGACCACTGCCGACACTTCGACCATGGCGGGCACTCCGACCACGGAGGGCCCTTCTACCGCGGCGCTGCAACTATATTATTATGTAGTCTATATGTAGCTGCAACATAAAAGGCTTGCGAGCTATCTATACATTTTAATACCTCTTCATGGAGATATACATGTGTGTTGATAAAAAAAAATTATACCTATTTTGTGCATATGCATGTTATAATACTGCATTCTATGCGGATCCCCTAAACAGCTGTTGTGCTGTGAATTACAGAGACTAATATTTCTCGCTTGATCAAACGTATTAAATTATGTATTTTTTGTTTGGCGTAATGTAGTGCGCTACCCTATTTACTTACATATAAGTTCTTATTTTTTATATGTAGATCCTTGTTTCTTTTAAAATAACCCTCCTTTTTCCCGTAAATATGTACGTATCCTTGTTTTCGGTTTTTCGCGTATAGATCTCTGTGTCACGGTAACTCTTTTACTTCGATATTCACATGGTAGCTAGTGCAGCGTGGCGCCGTGCTTCCGCATCTAGTTAGTTCCAGTCCAGGCTTGATTTGGCTCTTTTCTAAAGCTCTGCATTGGATGCATCATGCCTACATAATTTTCGAAGCTCTATCCTATACTTACGAAACATATTGATAGTGAGCTTGCAGACCCAGTTCAAGAGTTATCTGCCGAGTGTTGTTTGCAAATACAGCGTTACTGCTATTGATCCTGTTTTTTTTAATATTTTTTATGGTTTTTAAATGCCTAAATAAACTGGACAACTTTTTAAGCAGTTTCTCGAATCCACTTCTCCAAACGGTTTTTCAAACCCAAAACAATGTGCGTTGTCTATGACAACGGGAAACAGATGTGACGCAAGTGACATTTTCGTTGGTCTGTTTTTTACATAGAGTGCTCAATTTTCATATATGCCAAAATGTCTACGGCCCATTGCGCTTTGTTCACATGCTGATTAAACAAAGCAAAGAAAACCAAAATACGGATTAAACAAGGCAAAGAAAATAAAATAACCCATCTTTGCCGCACCTGCTAGTCATTTGGTAATTGTATGAATTTTTTAGCAATATTTACAGTGGATAAAATTGTCAAAATATTACACAGTCAAGTACGTTGTTGCGAGAGGCTGCACATAAAATTTTGTAATTTTTTAGCACATTTTCTATATTTAAAAATTCAAAAATTATCTCATTATCGTATGAATTTTTTAGCAACATTTATAGTGGGTAAAATTGCCAAAAAAAATTAAACAGTTAAGTACGTTGTGTCAAGAGGTTGCACATAAAATTTTATAATTTTCTGATCTTATTTGCTATATTTAAAAATTAAAATAAATAATATACAAAAAATTAAGATAGGTAATTAAACCGGCTGCCCTTGGACGGCAGACCCTTGCCGTCTGGTGGTGGGGCGGCAGGCTGTCTGCCATTTGGTGATGGTGCGGCAGGTTGCCTTTCGCCGGCGGCCCACCCATACGTCAGCTTTACAGCATGACCGTCCGACCACCGACCAGTAAAAGTGTTATTTTTGCAAATATAATCGGCGTATTGTCATTTTCGTAAATACGGCATAAATAGTGTGATATATGCCAAAAAAATCCTTGCCTTGCTTTCTTTCTTGCTGCTGCTATACTGGCGGAATTACACGGATACTACAACGTAGTAGTACCATTATATTGATCTTGAGATCTTGTGCCGGATAGCTAGCACATTACATCACATTATGGAGACGTCAGTCTACGTACTGCAAAGTATTACACGAGATCAAAATAATGACGTACTCGTACGCTCCATGTGTGATACTGTCTCTTGATAAGTTGATATGGATGCCATGCCATTCTGGGTGAGCATTAAGTGCATCCGCAGAGACTGTAGAGTAGAGATGGCAATGGGTACCCGAAACCCGAGTACCCGATGGGTTTTACCCGATAAGGAGGCGGGTATGGAAAGATATCTTCACCCGCGGGTATGCTAATGGGCAAAAATCTCTACCCATCGGGTATGCGGGTCTTGGTGCGGTGTATACTACCCGTACCCGCATACCATGAGTAAAATATACCCGGGTGTATATTAGATATAGCAACAGTACATATACACGTGGCCGTATATATATATTCGAAACGGCCGATGGAAATACCGCTTTCGTATATACACGTGCCCGTATATACCCTTATCAATTCGGGTATGGGTTACCGTCGGGTATAAATACCGCGAGTGCGGTATGGGTAAGTTTCTATACCGTGTGTGGTGCGGGTATTGTAGCGGTGCGGTGCGGGTATCGAATACGGGTATGGTTTGGCTATACCCGACGGGTATTTACCCGTTGCCATCTCTACTGTAGAGTGAGCTGCTAGTCGAGAGACTTTTGGTATGGATGCGGATGAACCCATTCAAATGAGGGAGGTCATGACTACGGGCTTGTTTGTTTCCACTTAAAATTATTATAATCTAGCTTATAAATCATAAGTGGAAACAAACAGTCTAGATTATAAGGTAACTTATTATAATCTAATAGCCCAGATTATTGTAATCTAATAAGCTTATTTCAGCTTATAGATCCACCTTTTATCTTAATGACCATAAAACTTTAGGAATATTACCCACTTTTGCCATTCATCCTACTCCCAACTCCCGTGCCTCTCTCTCCCAGGGCATTGTAGTCTTTAAACATTCGAATACAACAATCCATAACTCTGATAATTCAGGCTATCAAATACCTAACAGCTTATTTCCCACCAGTTTATTATAAGCTAGTTTATATAATCCCCACCTATAAGCTAGATTATAATAATCTTAAGTGGAAACAAACATGGCCTACGTACATGTGAGACTCGCCGTTGTAGTGACCCGTTGTATATTCATCACGGATTAGTTTGTTCCCAGTCAGGTAGCCCATCTGCATCACCTAGATAGAAAGCTCTGGTCTATAAACAAAGCAACTATTCTACAGTCTACACAAGCAGTATGATTGGCATTCTACGATTGCATATGCACACATATCTTATCGGCTATAACTCTTCTCTAAATGTATTCATACATATCTGTTCTCATGGCGCTAGTAAATGTATTCATACATATCTGTTCTCATGGCGCTAGTATTATATCACTACTACCTGAAAATATAAGTACATGTAGGTTCAATTTATTCCATAAATAAATCATAACATCATGTATGCAAAATAACAGAACCATCACAGGCATAAAAGATCTAGACATGTAAACCAGGAAACTGTACATGAACAGATCTAATACGGAGAACATGACTGTTACATACCGATGATTACATTACGATCGGTTTTGCCGATGTAGACGCCGCAGCACGGTGAGATGACACGAAGTCGATGACGATTCGCGGCCGAGCGAGCGAGGAAGACGAGCGAGCTACGGCGGCGATCGCGTGAGCGCTTCCCAAAAACCTTATTCGCCCTCTCCGGTGCGAGGACTTGGCGGCGGTTCGGAGATCTGCTCTCCCGAACAGCGGTGCACGCGGCGGACGGGGCGGAGTAGACTACGTGGGGCGGCGCAGCACAAAGGATGGAGGAGGCAAAACCCTAGATTGATTTTCGCATATCTTTGTATGGAGGCGGCGACTCGTATTTATAGAAAACCGGGGCGTATGATCAAGACGCTGCGACGTTCTCCATAACTCAGTGGCAAAGCGGATTAGTCGTGCGTAACCGATCCGGATTCACCGCCACTCAAAACAGCAAAATAAAATTGCAAAAGGAAGCCGCGTCTGCGCAAGCACCTAGAGCCGATTTTGGCGGACCATTCACGCAGGTGCCGTGCGCCCGCGCCCCCCGCCCGGCGAGGCGAGCGAGCGCGCGTGTGCTATCCTCTAGTTCTCTCCCACACATGCCTCAAGTGGCTAGGAGTGCACCATCCCTTTTAAGGTGGTCTTCCTCTCCTAGAACTACCAATATGGTACTAAAGGTCACATGCATGCCTCCTTTGCATGAGTAGACCTTTGAGATTTAATAGGAATTATTCTTATTATATAGGCTTAGCCCACATAATCCAACACTAGCACATACAGACATGTACCATTACGTAGATACACGACACTGCAGGGGAATTATTTCCCAACTTGACCTTGTGTTAATCAAAGAAGCGATTAGGGAAAAGGATATAGGAGTTGGGGCACGAGGCCTTGCATGTGAAGAGAAACACGAGCTCTCACCTGGCTCTTCGTCGCGGCTAGCGCCATAGCAGCAGTGTAGATATTATTGAAGCCTGCCGCGTAGTACTACTAGCGAAGAAATGGCGGCCATTTGCTCGCAGTTAAGGCCGGTCGATGTGCGATGGGTCCTGCTAATACTCCTCCAGCTCTGGTCCCAGATTGTTGTGTTGAGTACTCCTACTAGCACCGATGATGATTACTAAACATTAAAAAGGTGTATCAAAATGGTCCTCCTCGCAGGTATTGCTGCTGCTTTGGCAGCTTCCAGTAACATGCTCTCGGTTCAGCGATACTCCTGCTACTTTTGTTCAGGTACACAGCTGTTGCAGCCAGAAAAGGGACAAATTAAAGGGTGGTGGCATGGGCATCAAGCCTGCACAGTTCATGAGGATAAGAAGCCAACACAAGATAAAGGGATGGACCGACCTTGATCGGCATTGAAGAATTCCCGTGCTTCATGCTGCTACAGATCTCGTGTAGTAATCAGCGCCACATCGATCTGGAGGTGGAGCAAGCAATGCATCTTCCTAACCACATTTCCTTCCTTTATTTTCCCAAGGGGACAATATCATGACGCAGCACAAAGTGAAGAGGACAACTTGTCCTCCCACAACAAAAGCCAACAACACCCTTCAAGCCTCGATATTTGTTGGCAAAGACACAGATCATTCTCCAGGAATTCCATGATACAGTACTCCGTATGGGAACGTTATCAAATTCGTGATGTTGAAACGCGAGTAGAATCAGATACTATCAAGGAATAGAAGGCTGTCCCTATGCTTTTGAGTTATGGCGATGACAACAGCTAGATAAACATTGATGAGGAGCAATATGTTCTCTTGGCGAAATATGTTCAGATATATCTGGTGCTGCTATCTTGTTATATGGCACCAAAATTAGCCAAAACTAGAAACCAAATACATTGTGGGAGGAAGCTGTAGGGATAAAGTAGCAGATCATTATTGTAAGTTTGTAACAGTTTACACATCTCATGGCAGGCTTGGGGTATGATCAAACGATTAGGATCCAATGCCAGGATAATAATTGGCTGGAAAATGCCGGGCATTCTAAAATACTCGCACAGCTCCAGTACTTGATGAGAAATTATTGAGGATCCAGGGTACCATAGGTTCTTTATATAAAAAAAACATATGGAAACTGGTCAAATTTATGACGAAGCTGTTGGATCTGACTGTAGATATGGGGCAAAGTGTTTCAGTGCCTCCTCATATACAGGTTTTTTGAAATCAACTTCCTGTTCAATGTGAAATTATATTAGATACTCCAGAAGCCGGGTGATCAGATTATATCGAGCTGGAAAATGGCCCACCTTTTCAATAACTTGCTGAAGTGTCATCCATGTCCATCCAGAAAACTCCGGCTTCTCAGATCCATCACCGTTAAGGTTAAGCTCATCATCCTTCCCAGAAAATCTAAATAGAAACCTGCTTATCACCACAGGTTCACAAATCACATACCAAATGGCTTATATAAAGCAAATGCGCTTGCTCAGCATAAAATTACCTTGAACTGAATATTCTGTTTAGGGAATTAGGGATCATCAAGACAGGAGAGTAAATATATGATTAATGCTTTATAGATACACACTGGGATTTCAATCAAGAACAATGACCAGATAACCAATACCACTGATGGAAATTGACACGGTTGAATAATATCTGACGAAGTTGCAGCTTAGTCAAGCCAAGCCTAGGCCTAAGTGACAAGTCTGGGCCCAAGCCTAGGCTGGGCCTAACTGAATGACAGAGGTGAGGAGATATTAGAAGTGGGCTGCACCATATATCCATGGGCAAGCAGAACCCATGACATATCTCTATCCAAATCTAACTAAAGCTTTTTTTTTTGTCCACCCCAAATAAGATCCAATGAGGCCCAAATCTAAAAATTTGGACAGCCATACCTTACCAACTACCAGCCATAAAATTTATACCAGTGACATGACCTTTTTGGAAAGATAACAGTCATGTATCATTGTTCATATTACGAAGCTATCAAAATTATTCGTTGGTATCAGGAAATAACACAAAAATAGCTTAGACAGAGTTACAAATCACCAATAAAAACATTGTATTTCCATGTCAGTCCCAACACAAAGACAGAACTGGAGCTTATTATAGTTGGCTTTGACTTCCAGTGGCTCAACAATCGACCACTAGGGGTTTCACACTTCCACTTAACACCAAAATTGTCTAGCCGTTTCACTGTATGGAAAACTGCATATCCTGGATAAACATTCAATAGGAAGCTTCCTACCAAGGGATACAATACGAAAACATGGATCATCACAAGCATGATCCTTGGGACGCATGTGAGTGGGTTGGATAGATAAGATCTGTCCATCACTCACAGTATAATGGCTCCTCGGAGTTTCCTACCCATCCCCTCCATAAGAAGCTTTCTATTGAATTTTTATCCCCATATCTCATACGAAAATTTTTCAATGCATCGCAATCGGACACACATGTATATGCATGTGCACACCATGCAAGACAGGTATGCACAATGTACCGCGCGCACACATACGAGTTCATCCAGGGTGATGATTCATTAGCTGAAATGTATCTAAGCATGAAATGTAGACTTCTGTCAGTATGCAAGATGGTTCCTAGAAATGGAGTTGTAACACGTATGCTGCATACAAGTACGGTATATATGATCTTCCACGTGAATTATAATACATATAGCCTAATGAGTAATAAAGCATGTTTTGATATCAGTAAGGATACATAAAGTAAGGTGATAAGGCACGTTATGATATTCAGCATGCACTCTTATAGCGTGACATATTTCCAGTGGGCTGTGCTAACAAATTAACATGTATCAGATTCAGCTTGTATAATGGTGTGTTTCTTTAGCAGAGAGACCTACAACAGCTACAACTACCTAGCCTTATTTGCAGTACTCTGCCTACTAATTGCTATTCTATCTGTTTGATGAGTTTTTGTACAAATATGCTAAGTCAAAGCAAATACAGAGATACATGCTTGGGAAGAAAAGTGTGGTATGTGTACGTGCTACGCAAGACTTACTTTCTTTAAGACCAGGTAATGAAACAGTACGTGAGCTAGTTTTTCAGAGTGGTTGGTGCATGGTCGACGTGTTACGCCTTGTATGGCTGCATGTCACTGGCCGATCATGAAGCATGCGCGCTAAAATCATTCCCGAGTTCGTGGGTCTTTGACCACGCTACTACGACCACGTTGTATCGACCACGTTGGTTCGACCACACCTGCTTGACCACGGTTATTTTGGCCACGTTGTGTCGACCACGTTTTGTCTTCCACGGCTTGTTGATCACATTGATTTTA
This sequence comes from Dendrocalamus sinicus, assembly GCA_036346575.1. Taxonomy (NCBI): domain Eukaryota; kingdom Viridiplantae; phylum Streptophyta; class Magnoliopsida; order Poales; family Poaceae; genus Dendrocalamus; species Dendrocalamus sinicus. Next base: position 590,961 of record CM070652.1, read on the forward strand.
TTACAACTCAAGTCGTATCGCTCACACAAAGTCGGTACTTCCGGTCTACGACTACTCGCTAGTCTTCGACCACGTTGGTTGACCACATTGTTCTCTTCAACCGTTACTTGGACGCCTCAATCATGGCTCCTCGATCATACAGGTCTTCGAAGCATCGATCAGGTACTTAAGCTTGGTTCACTGAACGGTTCACTGTGTCTTATGATCGGCTTACTATAGTTCGGAGGGTCTCAGACTCCAGGGGTGCTAACTGGTCTCCGACTCCTACATGAACTCGGGCACACATGTACTTGACTACCATCAACAACAAGATTAGTGCCAACATGATCTACAATCTAGTTCAATTGATTGTTGTGTCGTGCCGCATACGGTCGCATGTTCTCGTCAATCGCAAGGCGCGTGGTTAATTTATGACAGCCTATGCATCAAGATGGAAGGAAGAGATTGGTTCTGGGTGTATCATCTTTGTAATGGAAAGACGACTGCATTGTATCTCCATTTAATGAAAGCAATTCTCAACAAATCTCTTTCGGATGGAAAATAGAGGTCTAGAAGGCAAGAAATAGATAATCGATCAGGAAACTGATCTCAAAATTAATAGCACGATTGGCACCATATGAGAGCTGCGTACGTTGCCTACTGCCTTCGCTTGTGCCTATAAAAGGAGAGACGAGACACAAAACGGAGGGGGACCGAGGAGACAGACTCGGACAGCACGCCCGCACCTTATACACCAAGGCAAGAAATCCGGGAGCGATTTCTCGCGTTAAACACTATCTAAAAACGGGTTGACTTTCTTGATGATTCATTCAGAGAAACAAACTAATATTAGGTTTCATTGAAACATGTTTGGCAGTGAGTGGCTATTCAAGTTTGTGCTCTACATGATAATTCTTGCAGGTTGAAGCAGACAAAGAGCCACAACAAACTGTGGTTACTGGGCGTCATTCTTAGCTAGAAAAATTTAGCAAGCTTACCATTTCTGAGCCTAGCCTTTCTAATCCGTTCCCCACTTAGCATTAGCTTCTCTCTCACATCCGATAGGAAATGATATGTTAACCAATTGGGAGCCTACACATGATTGCATGCAATGCATGCAACGAACTCAGCAGGACCTATCATGAGAATGATTATGAACAGCAATTATCCTAACCACCTATTAGGAGGAGACATCGAACGTTTACTCTTTAGGATAGTTGAAGGTAGTCATCTCTGCAATGTTTGAAAATTAATCATAATTAGAAGAACTTGGGGAGCAAGTGAAAGGCTCTCGACTGATCAGCCACGATTTCTACGGATGTAACACCTGTTTCTTCCCTTAATTCTCTAATAGCAGCTGCTCTCGGCTCTTCTCCTTCATCTATACCACCCTGTGGTATCAGAATGCAACACCAATTCTAGTAGTGATCAATAATTGAACAACCACTACCAGTACTACTAAATGGCATAACAAAAGTATAAATTAGACCCCAAAAAAAAGGAATAATAAATCACCTGAGGCATCTGCTGACTGCCAATCGCTGGGGATGTCAATCCTGGACGGGGAGACCAGCAGATCGAAACCCTAGAGAGAAGCCTGTCCAAAAGTTGAGGAAACCGCAGAGGTAGGTAGGAGGCGCGTCATGTTCCTCATGGGCTTGGATCAAATCGATATGCCATGTGCTTCGGCCCGTATGCCGAATAGAGCCCCAACCAAGTTTCCACCGTTGAAGCTCAAAAGTCCCCCAAAGTTGCTTGCTTGCCAAAGTGTGATCGACCGGTCCAACGAAATCCCCTTCAAACAATTCCAACATTTAATTTTTAGCGAGTTCCTCGAACCATTCGAGGAAACTTCAAGTGTTCAACAGGTTCGATTTCTTATCAAGTTTCATGCGATGCAATCGCACGTGCAAGAAAAGATAGGCGAAATAAACTTAAAATATACTATGATCTGGGCCTACTTGGTTGGGACAGCCCATTGGCTCTCGGCTTCAAGAAAACGCTGGACACCCCGGAAAGCTAGCCCAGCCCAAAATCAAATGTCCCACCCAAAAAACATAAATCAAACAACACTCTGTTCGGTTTGTATGCTTTTTAGGTGGTGCGTTTGTTTACCGTGATCAACTCAGCAGTAGAAATTTCCTATAATAAAAAGACTTAGCAGTTATTTTCGTGGCATTTTCATGTAATTTCATCTTCTATTCGGATGAACTCTTGGGAGGAAAAAAAAATGTGCACGGGACGCGGGCCGGCTAGCTGTTTGCACCACACCGCATCCGTGAAGCTGAGATGTTTTTTTTCTCGAAAAAATCTCTGTTGAGCTTATGTCTATTAATCATATTTATTGCGTACAGTATTTTTAAACATTCTATCATTTAGAAAGAGATCGTCCCAGTGGTTACCATTTCCCCAACCGCCTTAATTCCGCCCTCTATAAAAGGCCCTCCCCTCACCGCCTCTTCCCCGCTCCAAAGGCCACAGTCTTCCGACTCTCTCCACGGATTCGATGCTTGCGGTGCCCGTCCCGCAAACGACTCGCGGGGATCCCAGAGGAATCGGTTCGTGAAGAGATGGAGGAGCTCGCCACCTCGCCGCCGCCCACCGCGGTGCTGCAGGTCGTCTTCGTCGACGGCGACCAGAGCGTCGACCTGGGCACGGTCACCGTCCAGCCCTCGCTCGGCGTCCGCGAGCTGCAGGCCGTCGTCGCCGATCGCGTGGGCGTCGCGCGGCAGCAGATCTCGGCGTTTCTCGCGCGTCCGCACCGCGCGGGCCGCGTGCCCCTCGACGAGGGGACTGACCTCGCCGCCGCTGTCGCGCGCGAGGGCTCCGGCTGCTATGTCCTCGCCGTCCTACGCCGATCCCGCCGCGAGCGCCGGGGCGGCCGCTCACGCCGCGAGAAGAAGGCGGCTGCCGCGCCCTCCGCGCCGCCGCCGGAGAGGACCATCCTGAAGCGCCTTCCCCCGACGGATCTGGCCTCCCTGGCCGCGTCCCCCACGCCGGCGATGTTCGGGGCCTGGGACTACGAGGCGCAGCTGCGCGAGATGCAGCGGCAGCGCGAGTGGTACCTCATGCGCACGGCGGCGGCGGATCCGTACGCCCCGCTCAAGCCGGAGCGCGAGGACCCGCCTCTCTGGTCCCCGCGTCCCCGCTCGCGGCCGGGGACGCCCTCCTTCTGCCCCGAGTGCGAGGCGGCGGCCGCGGCCATGCGCGAGCCGGCCTTCCACTGGTGCGTGCGTGACCCGGTCACCGTCGCCTTCCGCTCGCCGGTGGGCCCAATCGAGCGCCCAGCCAAGAAGCGCCCCTCGCCGCCGCCGGCAAGCCCCGGCCGCGTTTGTTGGGATGATGCCCGTTTATTAGCTGTTAATTAGAAGAAAAGAAATTGTAAAGAAGAGAGGAGGAATTGGAATTGGGGATGATGAGGATGCGATGGTTGCGTGTGGGGTTTGGGCAGAAACAGACGAGGAGGAGGTTTTTAGGAGAAGCGTAGCAGTGTGTAGAAGCAAGGAAGGAAAAAACGCGGCCAGTGCGAGCGAGGAGGCTGGACACGTGGGCCTAGCTGTTGGTTCGGCTACAAGTTTTCTTCTCTTTTCTTTTCCTTTTTTCCTACGTGACAGATGATATGAGGTGGTGCCTGCCTGAGCAATGTGGCTTGGACGAGATTGGGCAACATTTCTGGAATTCTCTTCTTTTTCCCTTTTCTTTTTTGTTGTCTCTGAGAGAGAGAGAGAGAGATGCCTAAAGGATGGCAGCTTGCTTCTGACATACCAAAGTGGAATATGCAGCAGAAGTTTTTACTAGTATGTGATGAAATATATTATTATCTCCAGTTTTTCCATTTGATTCTCCCCTCTGTTTTTATCTGCTGTGTTTGTGAAGAGCAACCAGCCATGTTTCCAGGCTTCTAGTTACTGCGAAGCAGACAGGTCAGGTGGACGTAGAAATGATCAGTCTAGCGATGGGGCGAAATGGACAGGTCATAGAAAACGATCAGTCCGTTATTGGACTGGTGTGCTGTATGGTTAATCTTCGGAGCTCGGATGGGCTTGTAGTTAGTTTGTACGGCCTGATTACATACATATGTGCACAGATGGAGTACGTACTAATTCAATTCCCCGGCCTGGAAAGGTGGCGACAATTCACCCACGTTCCAGTTTTTATTTTTCAACGAGGATATTCAAGCCGCCTTACACAGTTACACGTACGTCAACGTACCCACGCTTGATGACGACGCGTGCCACCGCTCTCAAATTCCATGGAATGAATAATCACCTGATAAGCTGATACAAGTCCTAAGATTAGGCAACCATGCTTTTTCGCAAGTAAATGACGGTATCGATTTGCTTCATCATGAGATCGAATTTAATAGTGTATCGAGTACTGGAACAACGCATTCAAAAAAAAGTAGAATTTATTGAATTGTGCTTGATCAATATGGCGAACACAGCTTGATTTATTTTGCACTATTCATAAATTTCGTCTTTTTCTGAACTTTTGGCTTTTTTTTGAGTTTTTTTAACGGTTCTTTTTTTCCTCGTATTTGTTTACATTATACATGATGGGCTAATATGTTTTTCTATTTTTAAATTTTTTAAATTTAATTATGGTAAATAAGCCTCACATCGATTCTGATGCTTTTTCACCCCATTCTGATGTTTTGACCATAAGCCATGAGGCTTTCAGCCGAACCGATCACCACCTGATTTTGGAGACCTGTGGAGGCGTGTGGAGAATTTTCAGGCGAATAAAGATGTGGAGAGGTGGTGGTCTGTCCGTGTTGATTTTCACGAGTACCTTACGGACCAGGTGGAAGAAGTGCACAGCGAGGAGGGGATGTGGAAACAGTCAATTCTAGAGAGGATGAAGATGGCAAAGCTACAGCGGGAGCTATGTTAGGTGGTGGTGTGGCCACCGACGTTGCGTATGTGTCGTCCAGATTGGACGACATCGCAACGATATCCCTAGTTCTGCCACACACGGAGGAGGCAGAGTAAGGGTTCAATGAGGGCATACTCATTTTAGGGCAGTGCTTCCATAACAAGAGCTATTGCTAGATATATCGTCAACATTAGCTGGATATATCGGGTGCACAGGTTCAACCCGGACACCTACATCGTCAAGTGTGTCGACAAGTCCTGTCCTGACAAGGCCCGTGCACAGCGGTTCAGAGGCGCTGCCACAAACTTTAGGATAATGGTGCTGAAAGATCACAGTTACGAGCTTGCAGCGCCACTACATAGGCACTGCAACATGACATCATCATATGTTGCAGAGCTGATAAGCCACCTCGTGGTGGTAGACGTGTCTGTTTCTCTTAAGCTTCTGTTGGCGGATGTAGTGAATATGGTGGGGTTCGATGTCAGCTACAAGAAGGTGTGACGGGCGAAATGGAAGGTGTTGCAACGTATGTTCAAGACGTACGAGGAGACGTATGATCTGGTCCCAAGAATGATGTATCAAATTACAGAATGAAACCCAGGCACATATATTAACAGGAAGGCGCAGGTTCATCGTACGCAGGGCCCGAATTATTTTGTTCTTGACAAAGTGTTCTAGGCCTTCTGTCAGGCGATAGAAGAGTTTAGGTGGTGCTGTCCAGTGCTAACGATGGACATGATATTCCTATCTGGTAAGTACAAGGGTACTATCCTCACTGCGATTGTAGCTGACGCGAACGACCAGTTACTCCCGTGGCCCTTTGCAATTATGGAGAATGAAAATACTGATAGCTGGTTGTGGTTCCTAGCGAATGTAAAGCAGGCCGTCGTACAAGATCGTTCAGATGTGTGTGTCATTTTGAACCGAAATGCAGGCTTGTTATCCGCGTTGTGCACGATGCAAAATGAGATACGAGTCATTGAGGCTTCAATTGTCCCCATAAAATTCTTTCAAAAAATTTTCGCACTACAACAACACATGGCGATCATAATATGTTACTGCCAGTCTAACATATTTCATACCGTTGAGAATCTACAAAAATCACAAACGGACCATCCTACCTACATTGTCTGTCCTTTTATTTTGAAAAAATAACAAGCTAAAAAAATATTTCCTACATGTATTATCTACACTACGTAAGGAGTTTTCAAAATATGTTTCAAAATATTTTGCACCTCATTTCTATATTACAAACTTCGTATAAACTCTACACATAAATAAATTACAGACAAAAATTCTTAATGTTTATAATTACAAAAAATTTGCACAAGCTAGTAAAGAAGACTCCACACAAAAATCATAATTTTTAAACCTCATTTCCTACATCTAAAAATTATTACATCTTCAATACATTTTTATAAATAAATAGAAAATTTATATTTATCACGAAAGACTATTACACTAAGAGCAGTTGATAAAAAATTCGTGCACTGTGCTAATCGTGCGGTCCTCGACCGGACGACTACTGTAGCAGGCAAATCGTGTGGTCTGTAGCCGGAAAATCGTGCGGTTGGGGACCGCACGATCTCGCTGTCGTGTGCTCCCTGAACACGATTAACACGTATCACGCTCCCGTAGTGCCGCGGTCAGGGAGGGGGCTAAAAATAGAATTACGGTTATTTAGAAGCTATATTTGATATTCGTGTGATCAATAGTGCCTGATTTAACCAAAATTCACTTGTTGTACACATGACTGCATCGTCAGTGTCTGCCATTAGCAATCTGATGACACAATTATGAACATAATCTCCGCCATCTGTCACATGCTCCTCCAACTCTTTCAAAATTAATTAATGTACATTTGTTGAGGCACGGAATGATGATATGCCTTATTTATTCCTGGTGACAAACTAAACCCAGTAGCTTTTCAGGAAAAAAAAAAGGAAAAAAGAACAAATCGAACTAGATTTTAATAGAACAAATCTAGCATGATAGATAGGAAAAGTCTCAGTATCGTCCTCATCTTTTCCTGTCGTTGCTCGTATGTTTGAGCTGGTATTTTTATATTTTAACAGAAAAAACTGGTGAGCCACGTGTATGTTGAATCATCATTGATATCTCGATGACCAGTTGAATAGTTGATATATAGTGGAGGGCAATTCATCCGAAAAACCAGATGACGAATTATTTCCTCGCAAAAAGAAAAGGCTGGTGAACTATTTAGACTTATATTACCATAGAGATTTTGCCCTGGATGCAGATATTTTCTGTGCTTTTATGTTTTGTTCTGGTGTCAATCAATTCATTGAAGTTAATGCTTTCTGGTATCCAAGCCAATGCTATCCAAAAACAATCAACCTGCCATAGCAAAGCTCGGGATCTAAACATACCGTTTTGTTTGGCTTTTGCATTCCTTATTTTTAGCAAAACTTTTTGAGATTAGAAAAATTACATACCACATGGGACTACAATCAGTGCATATAGAAAATGCATTCCGGCCATGGTTTTTCATTTGCGAATAGCTACAAAACAGTTATTTCAAGCAAGATAGTGAGATTCTTGCTATATTTGCTAGTATGAGCAAACATTTCTATGGGCAGTGAGCTGCGGAGATGGAAGACACAATGCTTTCACTATTAGGTGGAAAAACCAATAAGAATGAAGGCAGGGAGAACAAAGGGAGCCAATATCATGTTTGAAACTGCAAAAACAAATATCATGTGTTTCTTCTCATTTTTCGGTATTAGGTATATAATCGTATGTAAAAATTACATTAAACATAAATACATCTAGCAAATCATCTAATAATATTCACATATTGCAAAATTAGTATAGACACTAAGAGAGTCCACCCTAAATGCCCGCAAAAACTTAGCCTTTTTTCCTCTAATGTTTAAAATTGATTTCTCTCTCCTTAACCGAACTCTATCTCATCATATAAAAAACATAACTAGAGTCACTACCCTCTCACTCCCTCAACCCAATCCCCTTTGTTAGACCTAACCACTGCTACCTCTTACCCTCATCCCCTTTCTCTCTCCTTCTTAAACTGGATCCCTCTCCTCTCCACCATCGCCGTCATCAATGGTGTCTCCTCTCTCTCAAAACCAACCAAAGCGAGATGGAGGGGGAAGGCAAATGCCCCGACGAATACACCTTGTGGCAAGTGGCAACAACGATGAAATGTTACAATGCAGCGGCGATAAGGTTGCGACGATAGCATCAAGGTCAAGCAGCGATGACATCGGATAATTAAAGGGGAAGACAACGAGGCGGACAATGATGGCAAGACAGCGACGACGACTTTCTCAATCCAAGATTAACAGGTAGGTTCACACAAAAATTCCTATTGTTTTTGAATTGATCTACGTCGAGAGTTCAGTTTTCAGCTTCTTTAATCGATTGCCCTATTCCAAGTGGTTTCTATCCCCTTCAACAGACTGGTTTGATCGGAGCTGTTCTTGCTTGAAAGCCGTTGTGTAGCTGGCAACCGATCCTGGTGTCAGGACAGTCACGCACCCCGTATCCGGCGGGCCACGCGACAGTTCCACTTCTGCCCCCCCGCTGCCGTTTCCGTTTTCCTCACTTTCCTTGCCCGTTTGGCAATTACTCTTGTTTCTCTCTCCTCTCCTCTCCTCTCGTCTACTCGTCTTCGCTTCCTCCGCGAGCCACCGTGGGGTCCCCCTCCATCCACCCTTGTCTGCTCAACCAAACCACCTCTCCCTCCCTCCCTCCATCCATCCCCCAATCCCAGATCCAGTCCTCTCTTCCGGAAGCATCAGGACTAGCAGCAGCAGGAGGTGGCGACGGCGGCGGCGGCGTTTGGTGAGAGATGGAGAGCCTGGCGCAGCGCGCGGCGTTGCTGCGGGAGTCGCTGCAGAAGAGCCAGTCGGCGACGGACGCCGTCGTCTCCATCCTCGGCTCATTCGACAGCCGCCTCTCCGCGCTTGACGCCGCCATGCGCCCAATCCAGGTGCGCAACCCCCCGAGCTGCGCTTCCCTTAGGGTTCCTGCGTGCCTAGCTTTCTACTGGTGTTCTGACGGCGTCTCTGTGGGCGTGCAGGTGAGGACGCACGCGGTGCGGACGGCCCACGAAAACATCGACCGGACGCTGCGCTCGGCGGATGTGATCCTAACCCAGTTCGATCGAACTCGAGAGGTGCTTGCTTCAAACCCAAATTCCTTACTTGTTACGTGCTCTACTTGTATCCGGATCTGCTTGTGGTTGGAATTGTAGCTTCATCCGTAGCTCATGAGTGTAGGGAGCGTGTAGTTTGATGTGATCAGTCCGTTTGCTGTGTACGTTTAGTTCCAGGCTGCTACTGTTGATTAGCCCTTCCATTTCTGATCGTTTTTTATGCATATTTTGTTGCAAATTTGACCTGGTATGGTTGAGGAGTGCTGGAGCATGCATCGCCTGGTTCAATTGCTCACTGGAGCTTCAAATCTTTGTTGTTTCCTTCTTCTGGGTGGTCTTTCATGTTTACCGAGGATGCAGGTGGTGCGATTGTAGTCGAAATTGTAGCTTGTATAGGCGAGTATTGAGGAAGTGTAGTTGGTGTGGCACAGTTTTGTCCGCTTCAAGAGGTTGAAATGTATCTATCAGATGCATTTCGGAGGCTTCCATTGTGATTGGTCAGCACAAGAGATAATTTTAGTTGAAGCAGGAGCTTATTCTGTGGGTAAGGAGAATGAACACTTGCTTGATGTGATACCCCAACGTATACTCTGTCCTCTCCCATGGTAGATATCTCATTTGTTGTTGTATGTTTGAACTTTGTTGATGCATGTGATTAACGTAGGAATGTTCTTGGCAGGAATCAGATCTTAACATGTTGGTGGGAAGATTGTGATTGTGTGTTTGGGTTTTACTTTACTGTACATGTGGCCATGTACATGGTTAGAACTTTGAACTGGGCTTAATTTGGGACTTTCTTGTTATGCTGTGCTATGTGGTAAATCTGTCAAGTAGCCAACTTTGTAAAAGCAGCCCATTACTTGATTTGGTTTCAAATGCCATAGAAGATGGTTCAGTAGCCTTTTTTAATCAAATCAGTTTGTTAAATGTGCTGGTTTGAAGTGCACCTCAACGCCGACTAAACCTGTCATATTATGAAAGTGATAAAATGTGTAAATCATTTCATGTTGATGATGCCATTTGAATATGTGCATTCAGGATTGGTTGTATTAGATTCGGTAACTATAATGGTTGGATGTGGATTGTCTTTTCAATAGAGAACTTGAGGTCCTTGAGCAAGTCTCATGAAAACTAGCTTTTAGCAAGTCTCATGAAAAACTAGCTATTTCTTTGTGTTTTGATTGATTGCTATTCAGGAGCAAGGCATGACTTCAATTGTTGTCATATGTACAGGCAGAACGTGAGATACAGAAGGGGCCACATGAGAACCTTCAGGGTTTTCTAGATGCAGTCGATCGGCTGAGAAGTATTGAGCGTTTCTTTAGCTCAAATAGGAGTTACCGCAGCAGTGATGGGGTGCTCAACCATGTGAATGCCCTCCTTTCTAAGGCCCTCGTGAAGATGGAGGGTGAATTCCAGAACCAATTGTCCCAGCGCAGGTTTGTGTCCCATTATCAATTTATATTTGTTTTGTCCTCGACGTCATCTAACTCTTGCATTGTGCACCCTCCTAATTGTTTCCAGCAAACCTATGGAGCCTGATCATCTTTTTGATTGCCTACCAAGTACACTTCGACCATCGTCTGAATCTCAGCCCGAAGGTGGAAAAAACCCATCAGCTGGTGCACATTCCGAACATCAGCAAAACTCAGAGGCTGCTGTATACAGTCCTCCTGCTCTTATTGAGCCAAAGTTTGTTCCTTTGCTAGCTAAACTAGCACAACAGTTGGTTCAAGCTGGATGCCAACAGCAATGTTCAGAAATATACAGGTACAAGGAGCTATACTCTTCTCTCTCATCACTCACATGGTCTCATCACTTATATGGATAAAATGAAACTGAAGTTATTCTTTTATTGAGATTTTTGGTTATCATTTTTCTTTCATGTTCACGTGAATAATGAGATGAACACACACAGATGTTTCTCTGGATTGAACATAGAAGCAAATAATACTAGATTTAGTGCCTGCAACTTCTATAATTAGCATTGTTATGTTTGTCAATTTGAGTACATCTATCAACTATTTGACCTTAGTCAAAACCATGAACAAGGGTTCAAATATTGGTTTGGAATACCAGTGCCCGGCCAAATAAAATAAACCTAAAAATGTTTTTACCGGACGTACTTTCAGGAAAAATCCTGTAAACTACTTGGCTCCTGCATCAAGAACAAGTTTTATTTTTGCCTTTTCTTTTTCTTGTTTGCATGTGCATGTGTGCTAAATTCCTCCTATGCATACATGAGATATAGTTGTACTGTAGAGAGTCACTCGCTGAAGCATATTATCCTCTTTTGTGCAGCGAAACTCGTGCTTCAGCTTTAGAATCAAGTTTGAAGAACTTGGGTGTCGAAAAACTGAGCAAAGATGAAGTGCAGAAAATGCCTTGGGAAATATTGGAGTCTAAAATAGGAAATTGGATTCATTTCATGCGAATTGCTGTAGGTATTTTTTTCCTCAGATTTACTGTATGCTATAATATGCCTCTGGTGACATTTACCTTTGCTTGAAACAGGTCAAGCTTCTATTTGCTGGGGAACGTCAACTTTGTGACCAAGTTTTTGAATGCAGCCAATCTTTGAGGGATAAGTGCTTTGCTGCAATAACTAAGAACAGTTTGGCTACTCTACTCAGCTTTGGAGAGGCAATTGCTATGAGTAAAAGATCACCAGAAAAGCTGTTTGTTCTTCTAGACATGTATGAGATAATGTGTGAACTTCAAACAGAGGTAAATTTCTGATTCAGACCATAGCTACCTGCAACTTGTTTTACTGGTCAACCACCACTCTTGTGTGCATAATGATAACGACACCTATGCATACTGAACTGAACAGTTAAATTCAGTTTGTGGTTGACCCAAATTCTAGACCCCTTATACCGTCTCACAACTTGTGCTTGTCAGAAATCCTGCGGTACCTTTCTTAACAGCTTGGTCTGCTTGGGTTTGATACTTTGATGACATTTTAGCTGATTAGTTGTTAAAAATAAAAAGTGATGTTGCGTATGCTAAGCTAAAAATACCAATTTCTCACTGCGATTATACAAGTACGAGTGGTAGTCATATGTCACAGTTCGATACCATATTTTCCATCATTCATTGGGCCATCTGTATTTGAGGGCTCACCTTTGATCAAAAATCAATTTCCACCATGGCCTTTGGAGTTTGGACTTTCTTGTTTCTGTTTATATATATATAGAATGGGTTTTCACTAGACAAATCTCATAGGAAATGTGGAGGGTTGTAGACTTTCAACTGAATGCAAATTTATTTTAGATATTGCAGTCATTTTTGTTTGGTAAGAACTAAAAGGTTCATCTTGTTGAATTGATTGTTTAGATTGACACCATCTTTGTTGGAGAATTATGCTCTCAAATGCGTGAATCTGCACTGAGCTTGACGAAATGCTTAGCACAAACTGCGCAGAAGACTTTCAGTGATTTTGAGGAAGCTGTTGAAAAGGATGCAACAAAGAATATTCATACTGATGGAACAGTGCATCCTTTGACAAGCTATGTGATTAACTATGTTAAGTTTTTATTCGAGTAAGTCTCTAATCACCTGCACTTAACTCTTTTTATTTTTTGTAATTGAATAGGCATATGGCCTTGTTTTCAAAATTTTTTTTGAATTTATCCATCAGGTTATGTTGATGTGTGTTTTGCAAGTGCTGCTGTTGTATTTTGATGCTTTTGGATAGCCTTGTCATTCACCATGAACCGGATTGTTAATTTTTATCCAACTGTTTTGCTGACCAGAACAAAGAAATCATACTCATTTATAGGTGAATGGAACCAGAATATTTATTTTATACCATTCTTGTAAAGGTCTTCTTGACATAATTTCAAATGTCTTACCTATTAAATGCCCCTTCAGAACATGTTGCTCTGACCTGTAATTTCCCATCCATATCATGCTTCAACAAATTTGCAACTGGCAGTAGCTTTGCAAAAAGGAAAAAAAATGACAACTGTTTCGCTAATCTTTGTGCAGCTACCAGTCAACTCTAAAACAGCTCTTCCAGGAGTTCAAAAGGGAAGATGGAACAGGTTCTGAGCTGGCAGCTGTAACCATGAGTATTATGCAAGCTTTACAGAATAATTTGGATGCAAAAGCAAAGCAATACAAGGATCCTGCTTTGATGCACATATTTTTGATGAATAACATTCATTATATTGTCAAATCTGTCCGCAGGTATGTTTTTGTGAAGTAGGGTAGGAAACAAGGTTACAATAAGTGAGTGGGTGCAACGTAATGCTCTATTTTCCTTCTTCCAGATCAGAAGCCAAGGATTTATTGGGCGATGACTGGATTCAAAGGCATCGAAGGATTGTACAGCAAAATGCGAATCAGTATAGAAGGATTGCTTGGTCAAAGGTTCACTTGCTAGAAATCTTTGATTAAAAACTCACTGTGTTTATTTCTTTTGCATTTGATGCCTTGTTGAGGATTGTTCAACCTCATAAATAAATGCTCTCACTATGAATACCGGTCCAAACACATTCGAACATCCAGTATCCATCTTGCTACTAACTCCAGAATAGATGGCAGGCTTCTAGAGACATTGATGGCCTTAACCTTACTAGTCTTGACGCACTTTGTATTATGGGATTGACCTAATTGTTGCAACAAGTTGTTCTGCTGTCCCTAATTTTTGTTGCTGATAGGATTTTGTGATTTAGGATTATTCAGGAAGAAGGTGGATCTTTTTGGATGTGCAATATGATATACTATTATTTAGAAAAATTATAGCTGTAGATATTTATGTGCATCACCTTATTTTAATTTGCTCCAATGTTACAGGTGTTGCAATGCCTCTCTGGTCAAGGCCTGACTTCATCAGGAGGTAGTGGTCAAGTAGGAAGTGACGGAGGCAATAGCAGTGGAGCCTCAAGAGCAGCTGTCAAAGAGAGGTCAGTTAGATACACTGACTATTTCAGCTCGGTTTTATATGACGACGTTCTATTATGGAATTTCTGAATCATTTTTCCCCTCTGATGCTATCAGATTCAGGTCTTTCAATATGTTATTTGAAGAGATCTATCAAAAGCAGTGTGGCTGGTCTGTTCCAGATACCGAGTTGCGTGAGTCATTGAGACTTGCAGTTGCTGAAATTCTGTTGCCTGCATACAGATCTTTCCTAAAGCGTTTTGGGTATGTCTCCTTGACACCTTATTACTTGTAAAGATTGAAATTTGATGTATGAACATTAACCGTAGCAATCATTTTTCAAAGTTTCCTGTTTTTCATGCTTATGTTTTTAACCCTGGTGGCAGTATCTCAAATGTAGATTGGTGTATTTCTTTTCTTTTCCAGAGTTCATTTAAGCTTGTTCAGTTTGATCAGTAATAAAAATCGTGAAGACATGATTGACCTACCAATTAATTGTTTGTGAATTCTAGAATTATTTCTGTAAACTGTCAATAATTGAGTTATCCCTAGACCTTGATAAACTTGGCAGCTGTTTAGGGGAGACAGCCTATTCTCCTTTCGATTAGAGTATTTTAGACACATCGCCAAGCGTGAGCTGGGTAGGCTGGCCCTTGCTTCAGCTTGAGTTTGTGGCTAGTTGAACTAACGGCAAGCCCATGGCAAGGCCCAGCCGCTGGAATCTTAGCTGTCTTTGTACCATACCATTCACCAGGCCCAGGTCTGCTGCATACTCTATGCTCGTTGGCTGGTTTTGGCTGCTAGTGGTCTGGACCCTTTGATCTTAATGCTGTTTCTGTCTGCATATCCAGAGGAACGGTAGCGTGGTCATGGTCTGGGAGTAAATTGTGTTAGCGTCTCTGCTTTTGCATTCAATAGCAGCTGCATGTGAGATGTTTACGGTTTTCAGATGATGGAAAGGTGGTGAAATATCTAGGGTAGTAGGGTGATAATGGGTGGAAACAGAAGAATGAAGTGAGAGGAAAAATATGTTAAATTGAGTATGAGTTAACCACACGTCTCTTGTTTCTCTGTTGGTGATGCTACTAATCAACCAACTGACATAATTTACTAGCTCCTTTAATCTCATGGAAGAATCCTTCTTTTCTTTTGGCGTCATTCCCTTCGAGGTTATGGCTCTCAGTTCTAGTTCATGGTGCTTACAAAATTGCCTTGTTAATCTGTAGGCCTCTCATCGAGAACAGCAAAGCACCAGGAAAATACGTCAAGCACACGCCTGAGCAGCTTGAGCTGTTTCTTGGTAATTTGTTTGAAGGGAAACAAGAGCGTGCTTGATAGGGTGGTGTCTCCCCCTGCGCGACATACCTCCAACAGGATGTGATGGTGTTTTCTTTAAATTGGAGCCTCCGTTAGCATTGTGTTGTTCATGCTACTCAAAACTGCTGCTGTGTGCATCGATCCTTGTTTCAGTGCAGGTTTTGTATAGAATGTATGGTGGTAGTATCAGTTATGTTTTTGTTGATCTGGTAGGAACTAGGCCTATTTCGATATGTTTTTTCCTTATTCAGTACCAACAGTGTGCAACAATCCATTGGTCATGTATTTATCGGTGCCTCCCCTTCACAGTTCTGAATAGCAGGAGAATTTAATACGGCATGTTTAGCCACAGTGATCAGTCGGTATGATTGCGCCCCATAGGCGCTTCTGTTAAATTTGCAATGAATTCCTTGCTTGCTGGTATATCGTTGTAGTGCCCTTCTGTGTTTTTGGCCACATATACAACATACAAGCTTTTTCTTATTTTTCCTCTTCGTGAGCTTACTGAGTCAAAGCATTTTTCTGCAACTGATTGACCATGTTCAAAAATGCTATGGTTTTTAGCTTAAATGGTACTATATTTGCTGTTATTTTTTTTTTCTGAAATACTCAATAAAAAATAAAAAACAAAAAACATCATTATATTTCTACGGATGGTGCAAAGGAAATAAAAAGAAAAAGGATAAAAATCGTGTTAAGAAGCAAACGTAACAAACGGCTTTTGTGGGCTTTTGGGCCTGTTCTTTTTTATTGCGGCTTTTGGCTGAAATTTTTGAATTTTGGCTGTTTACGGTACAGATTACGAAGAGATCGATACTCACTTACGATTTTGACTGGTACAGATGTTGGGCTTTTAATGTGTACTACGTTTAACTTGTAGATCTCATCTTGAGAAAATACTCCATTTAAAAATTAGATACTGTAGCGGCTGCCAAAAACCGGACGGCTTGTGCCCTGCCGAACACCCCCTTTGTTTTTTTAGAAGACGAAAGCCAACACTGTTTTGGAACGGGTGGTAATAGGGATTTCTAGCTGGATGCCTCCATATATCATTTTTTTAATAGTACTCGCATGCTTTTCTTATTTCACCAGCAACAAATCAATTGGAATGCCATGAAATAGAAAGAAATTTCAATAACGCTTACTATTATGAATTTTTTGTACGGATAATTCATTTTTTATTCGAAATTACAGAAATATACCTGTGGAAATTTTTTTTACAAAAATAGGCTCCAATCGCCCAATGGTTGGGCGACTGGAGCCTTTCGCCCAACCCAGCAGCGACAACTGGAAAATCGCCCAACCGTTGGGCGATTAATTGCAGTCGCCCCACCGTTGGGCGACTTTCATCCAGTCGCTCTCCCATTGGGCGACTGTATGAAAGTCGCTCAATGGTTGGACGACTGCACTCAGGCCCCCGAGAGAAAAAAGAGAGGAAAGAATCTATCTTTGCCGAAATTTGGAAAGTGCATCAAACCTTCGCCAAAAATAGTGAAAATTGGTGGAGCTGTTCTTCATACATCCAATAGCCTCTAGAAAAAATTTGAGCAATTTCGGACACGGGATCAAAAGTTATAGCAGTTTCATTATGTTTCCGACACACCTTCAGTAAAACGGGCATAACTTTTGCATACGGTGTCCGTTTTCGACGTTCTTATACTCGTTGGAAAGCTAACGACGAGCCCGATCCAATAAAAATGACCCGCTTGCATCAGCCGCCCTCCAAGACCTCAAAAATTGGCCATCTTTGGATCTAAACCTGCATCGCAAGTTTTTGATTTCTGTTGTTGCCCTTTTTCTTGGTCTTCCTTTCGGAATTTGGATTTTGCTTCAACTGAAACGTTGTAGATCTCGTTGAAACCTTTCAAATGAGTATATATAAGCCATATAGAACTTTGCTATTTTATCTTTTCAGACTAGTTGTTTATATTGCATCGGTATATAAAACGATCGGTACATACGGTTTTGTCGGCCCCTGAGTGCAGTCGCCCAACCATTGGGCGACTGCATGAAAGTCGCCCAATGAGAGGGCGACTGGATGCAGTCGCCCAATGGGAGAGCGACAGGAACTTTGTCGCTCCCTGGTTGGGCGATAGGCTCCAATCGCTTTCCCATTGGGCGACTTGAGCCTATTTTTGTAAAAAAAATTCCACAGATATATTTCTGTAATTTCGAATAAAAAATAGATTATTTGTACCAAAAATTCTTACTATTATTACTATGATGGAAAGTAGAGATATATGTCTTGGTCCTGTATGTCATTGATTGACAAATATAATATACTGAAGCCAGCCATGAGCATTGCAGCGGAAGGAACATAAAAGATATTTTTTCTCAAGATATTCTGTACTTACTATACAATAGGGGCTGGATGGTTTCTGCCTTTCTGGACGGTCCACTCTGCTTGCCAAGTCCACGATCGAGCGCTGTGGTTTCATTCGCCAACGATACGAAAGCGACCCAATTTTGTTATTTTCAACCTAGTCCTAGGCAAGAAGAGATAAGAAAAAAAAAACGCGTACACGAACGCGAGAGAAACAGCAAAACTTGCGCCTAAACCGCATATACATGTACATGCACTTCCGCTGCCGTTGGATCGCATCGAGATTCATGCGTCTCCCTCACTAATTACATCCATCTCTCTTTCTTCTCTTCTCTCTCCCTTCCCTCTCTCCCCTCTGAGCTCTGGCGGACTACGCAGCAGCGGAAGGAGCTCAGATGACTGCGGTGTGCCGGAAACCTTTTCGGTAGCAAGGTGGTAGCGAGCGGTTTCTAGCGGCAAGGTGGAACTCGGTTGGCGGCAGCATCACCGGGGCGGTGGCAGGGTTTCTGGTGACAAGGTGGAGCTACGACGGTGACAGGCACGCCGAAAACCCTAAGGTTTTCGGCGGGCGGCAACAATGGAAACCTCTAGGTTTCAAGCAGCCTTATGGCGGCAAGGAGTTCTCGGTGGCAACGGTTGGGTTTCCAGAGATGGTGGCTTGGGCGATGGCGGCATGCTCCCAACCATCCTTTCTCTTTGAAAGGTCTTCCACTAGTGGTTGAGGGATATGAATCTGGATCCCGATCTTGTCTCACAGACTATCCCATAGTGGTTCTATTGGAGCTGACTTTAGTGTAGTCGACTGTTCTCTAGCACTCGAGCTAGAACTTGAACTTGAGCTCGACCCATCTTGTCCTGGAGGGAGGCGGGGTTTTCGATGACGGCGGCTCGGGCGGCGGCAGTGGGCGGGGTTTCTGACGAGGGAAGATAGAGGGAGGGAGAGAGGGCCTTGGAGAGAGGGAGAAGGGAATGAATTGAAATGGGAAGGTGTTCATGCAAAAATGGGAGAAGAGTAGGGAGAGACATGCGCACAAACTTAAAGCACAATAAACGGATGGATCGATACATGTAACTCCATATATATACGTGGGAAAGCCTCTTTCGGTTCTGCATTTGAAAACTCTCCCATATATCTCCTCTAGTTGCAGGGCATGTTCTTTTTTTGGCTTATGGCTGTGTCTTATAGTTTTTGGCTGATTTTTTTGAATTCTGGCATGTTCGCGATAGAGATTACAGAGAGATACTCACTTGTGATTTTGACTAGTACAGATATTGAGCTTTTAACATGTACTACAATTAACTTGTAGACCACATCTTGAGAAAATACTCAATTTGAAAGTAAGATATTGTAGCAAAAACCAAAGGCTACTTTTAGAAGCTGCAAAGAATAGACCATTTCTGTGAGACCATGTGGAGGTCACCCCAAGGTTGTGATGAGTAATTGACTTTTGGATTAGAGTATCTGCAGAGATTGAGTTTGGTTTTTGAGGATTTTGCAAAAGATCACTTTTTGTCTGACGACTTTGTGGTTTACGAGTTCGTCTAACTGCGAGTACTGGAGTATTCAAAGTTTATAACTTCTTGGTCGGACGGTCCGATCGGGAGGTCTGATTCAGCAATTGTGCGAGATTGATAGAATGACCATGGTTTATCAAGCATAGCAGAACGACCACTAAATGATCGTGCTTCAGCACGTGGTCATTGTTCGGTAGTCGTAAGTCTGAGCGATCGATAGTCGTAGCTTTTGTGATCAATTGTTGTAGCGATCTGTTCGGTAGTCGTAAGCCTTGGCGATCGGTAGTCATAGCCCTTGTAATCGGTTATCGTAGCGATATGTTGTAGTAGTCGTAGCTTTTGTGATCGGTGGTCGTAGCAATTTGTTGTGCTAATCGTTGGCCTCTCGGTCGTTACTTGTAGGCTTTGAGTACTTCAAGTTTTGTGATCTTTGAGCATCTGAGTACTCGTGTCAGACCAGTCAGCGGTCTGATCGGCCTGTGCATGGCAGTCGGACTGGTTTCTCTTGGTGGTCTGAAATTATGCTCCGGAATTCTTGGAGTTTGGTCATGGATTGATCTGGGTGTTGTTGCTAATGTGCACATTTATTTATTTATTGTTTGGTCCTAGGTTTAGGATCAATATTTGGGTGCATACATTTTCCATTAAGCATTGTTTGAATTAATTGTGCCAATTGATGACTTTGTGCATCATGCGGTGCATAGTCGAATGTGAGTGCATTCTTGAAGGGATATGAGAGTGTTTAGGTTCTTGGTTCATAAACTGGAAATAGTTCCATGGGATGATTATAATACTAGCATGAACCATCAGTTTTCAAACGTTTTCTTCCACTTCTGCTGCTTAATTTTTCTGCTTTTTATTTCCAGTTTGTGTGCTTTCATTTTGCTATTAATGAATTGTTTACAAAACTATTTTAGTGTAAAGTAGTTTTTTTAAGCTTTAGTACAAACTAGGTGAACTACGTTGTCTGGGACCAATATAGAAGAATCATAATTTGCCATCTTTATTGTAGTGTATACCATGACCCCGTCTGCTCTCTTTATTCTTGTTCTTTCATATCCGTCCTTTTGATTAGGATCATTCTGTTTGGTTTTCTCTCAATACATTGAGATGTACGTTCCCCACTTTATGAAGCGATAGTTTCATCTTTGTTCCTAGATAATGATCCTGCTTTTCATAAACTATTTGTGAAGATCTTGGAACTTAATGTACGAAAAATCAATCCCAAAATTCTACTTTATTGCCTTTATGATGACATTGTGGATGAGAATTCATATGTAGACTAAAAAAAGATGACAAACACCTTTGTGGCTGCAGTACTTTCAGATGCTCTTCCTTTTCTTCTTTGTGTATACTCGGTTAAAGTTTCCTTCAACTTTTCGCACTTTTCTGCATCACTATACCTAAAGATGATTGATTTTTATTGGGGTACCAGTTTTGTTTTTGTCGTTGCCAGTTTTGTTTTTGTCGTTGGATTCTGTTTCGGTTTCTTAATTTATTCTTCATATGCTGCATTGGTTGATGTTTTGCCATGCTTCCGTCAGTTCAAGATGCAAAGTTACTAGGAAGCTTCATATTCTCTGGACCATTGGAACTAGGGAGATCTTCTCGCCGTTGTCTGACGAAGCCTAGGGTGGCGTAGGTTGAACTATGACTCGTTCTCTACGTTGTTGAGTTGATCAGCGACCTATCTAAGCCATCGAAAGCTTGATCTGAAGGTCGAGAAGACTTCCTATCCTTCAGTATGTTTCTGGATATAATTTGCATTCACCTGTTCGCTTCTGGATCAAGATATTGACAGCAGAGCTATCAGTAGTGGGTCTTCTGATGTTTGATGATTTGTTATGTTCAAAATGCAGATATCAGACAGAGGTTGGTAGAAAAGGATGGCTTTTTGTTAGTCGTTTCGTGGCATGATCGCAGTTTAATGGAGTGGGTCAGAGAGCTGTCATGACCCATACCTTTCGTATGCAGGAAATTAAACACTTTGCAGAGGGAATAGGTTGATCCATTTCATGTGTCTTTTATCTTTCAGATGATGTATAGTACTGCACTATAAATACAAGCCTGTCGAGCCTGATAAATCTCTCCTATTTCCCGTGGTTGAACCCATTTTTTCAAATTAATTGTCTTGTGAAATTAACTACGCAAGTTGTTTGTGTGGTGGTGTGGTTATTGTCTCGATTTAAAATGGGTGGCAAAGTGGCAGCTGACAAAAAAATCAGATCAATTCCTCCTGCCTATGACATTATGTCATGCTTATCCCATTAGAACATTGCTTAGTCGAGCACGCTAGCTTTGTGTTGCGTATGCTACGGATACTTCACTGATGATAGGCATTAGGCAATAATGACTTGCGGAGAACATGAGACAAGGGCTAGCGATGTCAAAATCTATAATTACCAGATACTCCTACTTTGCCTGTCAATTTTCTGCTGTTAGGATTAGCTTGTCCATGAAACTTTTGTGACATGGTCAGGCATTTAAAAGCATATAGATTTGTCCATTTCTTTGTAGTTATCGTTCGACAGATGTTCAGTCATTTCCCCTAATGTGTGTATGACATGGCCAGTGGGCTTGACTCCCGTATGCTATGGCAGGCTGGCAGCAACCTCCAAGTCTCATTCAGTATTCACTATTCACCAATGGTGGAGGGAATCGGATCCTCTGCCTTTGTGGCAAAGGCAGACACACCTACAGTGCAAACCATGAGACAGTAAGACCCTATTTGGCACAGCTTCATCAACAGCTTTATGAGCTGTTGTGAGCTATTTTTTACTAAACACCCTTTTTGCAAACAGCTTCATGGATGAAGCTTCTTAAATCATGCTCTCACAAGGGAATGGGATGGGGTGAAACTGAAAATAGTAGCTTTTCACAGCTCTCTCCCTCAGGCTCGCAGTTTTAGAAACCCACTGCCCTTATAGTTGACAGAAATTACAGCACTTTGCCACTGGGTCACCACGCCTGTTTCCTCTCCTCCCGTTCGCACTTCTCTAATTATTTTAATTTTTTATTTTAATTTTTTAATTCATACTCATTCAAATATATTATTTTTTAATTCATATGACCATATACAAACATACAACTCCAAATGTTAGAACAAGTCAGGTAGACAGGGGCATTTTGGACAATTGCCCTCTTTCAGCCATGTATGAAGCTGTTTTGCCAAACAGTTTTCCAAAACAGTTTTAGTTTCACCGGTGAAGCTGCTCGTGAAGCTGAAACAAAAAAAATAGCTTCACTAGTGAAGCTGAGCGTGCCAAACGGGCCCTAACTGTAGCAAAACTTATTTTATGCTGTTTCCACTGTAGCAAAAATGTATTTTATCCTGCTCCACTGTTACTGTAGCAGAAGATCTAAGCTGTCTATTTGAGATTCAAGGCTAAGATGTGCCCTAAGGCATATTTCCCCATTCCGTGTGAGTTTGAGCACCGGTGAGGTAGAGTCTCCAGCGGCAAGTACTCTCGCAATTTCCAAGCTATAGATTGTGTACTGCCGTTGGAATTGGATGGTCCTAAAACATCTAGCTTGTGCCACGGATTTGCTACATCTAATTGCGCTATCAGTAATCAGTATCATGCATGTGCTTTGACATTGGGTTAGGAGGCGTCCCTAACATGGCCTCCCTGCCTCTCTCGAGTTGTCCTTCGGACTCATCTGCCAACAACCATGCTGCTGCATGCTAGTGCCCAATTAAAATTAGTTGGCTTTCCTCCTGCCCTTCGTTTTTGGCATGGCTTTGCACTACCCGACGCCAAGCCGAACGAACACCACGCCAACGTGGTGGACTGGACGCCCGGAGCCGGAGGAGGAGGAGAAGCTTCCATGCCGTGTCCTGTGTCCCCACCCTGCGTCCGTCCATACGTGCTGTCTGGCTACTCGGTTCACTTCGGTCTAGTCCACGAGTATCATTGCATGGAAATTTCGACACTTTCCTCTATTTTTAAGCTGGTTCTGTTGGCACATGGATGATAGAATCGCGAACATGGCTCTGCTTTCGATCTCACCTAATGTTCCCGGATCCATACGCTGAAATTTTCGTCACTCCTGTAAGGCACGGTGAATCATGCCGTCTAAAGCCAACGAGTTGCAGGGCTAGCTAGACAGGTATGTAGCGTGTGCTCTGCTCTGCCGCGGCAAGTACAGAATAGACGGGATTGCGGCCGTTGTCAGTCGGTGTACACGTACGATTTGGGCATTCTTGGATGTGGGGAGGGAGTGAGGCTCACAGCACCAGACAAGGAATGGGAGTGATCGACTCACATTTATCTACGGGAGGGAACGGGTAGCGTCTCCCTCTGGAATGGCTGGCTTCGTCTGATGTGGACACCCTACCGGCCGCGCAACACTTGGAGGCCCTCTCTTTCTACTGTCAATTAGTTATGTACTCGTGCGTTACAATAAAACTTATTAAATATATAGAAAATTATGCTATAAAAGAGAGTTGATCTGATCGGTTAAAAAGTGAAGAATGGTAAGAAGTTAAGAAGATAGAGTGATTGAAGGAGAATAGATCTACAACCACCAACTTATTTTTTTTTATAATAGTAAAGATAACCAATCCTTCATGCTCTGTTACGTGCACTGTCCGTTCCGTGTGCGACCCGGGCTGGCAAGGATCATCACTGCTAAGACCGACTGAACAGCACGAACCCGATTAGAAGACTTCATCTTCCACAACTTGTCGGCGTTCCGATGCGCACGTCATACGGGCGGACTTAATTTGCACCAGATTAGTTTGACGCGGCACCGTTCCCGTTGATCACTGCACCAGACCTCCTGAATCGTAACCTCCTATAAAAAGGAAATACGACTATACGTGTAACGAGAGAATACTAATGGTACTCCTTCCTCTGGTCACAAAAGAAAATTGCTTTGAGTTATATATAGTTAAATACTATAAACTTTATCTATTAATATCTTTTAAACATTTAAATTGGATACCTGAAAATAATACGAGTATATTTATCTTGAAAATCAATTTAATAATATTATAATTTTATTATATTTAATAAATACATTATAATAAAAATGAACGGTCAAATGTGTATTTTTGGGTCTATTTCGATGTTCGAAACAATTTCTTTTTGTGAGCGATGGAGAAGGATGCGATGAGGAAAGGAATCAGGGGTCGGCGCGCCCAAATAATGAGAAGGCGCCGCCGAGCACACTTGCGCAACGTTCCGTTGGATCTCCTCCTTCCTTCTCACTTTTATATTGGAGAAAGGTGTTCTTTATCTCCCTAATCTTGAGTCTCAACCTTTCCCACCATCATTGCTGCTTTCGGAAGGTAGCACTCACCCCACCAGCTCCCCACGATAATTAACCACTCCCTTTTCTTACGCCTAATTACAAAGCTAAAGCATCCCATCCTATAATTACAATGGAGTTCTAAGTAGCAGTATCCACTAACAGCAACGAGGCCCAGCAAAGTATTATTAGACGGCTGACCCACAAGCAATAGAAGCGGTAGTTCTGACTCGTCAGCCATCACACTGGCTGCAGTAAAGCTGATCTCCAAAACCCAAATGAAATCCCCGATCAATCAAGCTGCAGGCCTACCGCTCGTCCAATCTCATGGACCTTTGCCGTCGCTGTACATGTGCGATATGATATATATACCATACCACCTCGGCACTCACTCACTCACTGCAGCGAGATCCTACCCCCCTCCGTTTTCTCCTCTCTCTCTCTCTCTCTCTCTCACGCATCCATTTGACAGCCAACTCAATCAATCAAACCACGGCCACGCTAGCTACTTGACAGTTCCAAGTAGCCGAAGCACTAGGAGGAGGAGGAGGAGGAGACCATGACGGTGAAGGACTGCGGCGGGCACAAGGGGTGCGAGTGCGAGCGGAAGAAGCTCTACCGCAAGATCTGCACCGCGCTCGTCGTGCTGGTGCTGCTCACCGTCTTCGTCGTGCTCGTCGTCTGGCTCGTGCTGCGGCCGCACAAACCCAGGTTCTACCTGCAGGACCTGTCCGTGCTCTGCCTCAACGTCACGCCGCCGGCGTCCACGTACCTCTTCACCACCATGCAGGCCACCATAGCCGCGTGCAATACCAACGATCGCGTCGGCGTCTACTACGACAAGGTGGACGTGTACGCGCAGTACAAGGACATGGCCATCACCGTGCCCACGCAGCTCCCCGTCGAGTACCAGGACCACAACGACAAGTCCGTCTGGTCGCCCTACCTGCAGTCCATGGACAACGTCCAGCTGCCGCCCTACCTCGCCATCGCGCTCGCGCAGGACGAGACAGCCGGGTACGTCCTCATCGACATCCGCGTCGACGGATGGATACGCTGGAAGGTCGGCACCTGGATCTCCGGCCCCTACCACCTCCGAGTCAACTGCCCCGCGCTCCTCACCGTCAACGATGGCAAGGGAAGCTACGGCGCCAACACCGGCGGCGGATACGGGTACTTCCGGTTCCAGCAGGCTGCAGCATGCTCCGTGGACGTTTAATTTTTACTCTTTGCAGCTCTTTAGTTAGCGTGTGATCGACTCGACAGATCGACTTGGGTTAAGTTGTTGGAATTAATCTGGCTTGGAGTGGAAAGGAAACTAGGAAAAGATAGCTAGGGAATAAATTAAACGTGAAGGTTGGTACATACTGGATCGTGCAACCTAGCAGAAGCTCATGCATATGTCTTAATTACTACCCCATTCTACTTATTCATAATTGTGTTAATTTGATTTGCATTTGGCAAGAAGAAGGTCATCGTGTTTCTTTCCTTGCTTGGTTCTTGTTACTCCTACCTTTTTTGCTGTTGCTTTTGAGGAGGAGGAGGAGGAGACGTTCGTCGTAGCTTGTGCTTGAGATAGATGACTTTTCTCTTGGATCTCAGCTTTTAGCTCAGTGTTCCTTTGAAAACGATCAAGAGTGATAACGAAATTCTACTACTATTTAGTGAGTTGTTGGTTGCGAGTAGACTCCTGGCTTGACCATACACATGGTACGTGATGGTGACGCAGCCGCGCGCGGTACTGTTATCTTTTTGCCCTGTTGCGAGGAATCTTGCGCAGATTTGTGGGTGCGTTTTGTTAGACCTTTCGCCCCCTCGCCAATTAATCTATCTTCCCTACCGAATGGCGCAGCTCGAAGCTCACGTCAACCGGCATGTGATGAGCTAGCCGGCAGTACAACATTGACCAGCTTATTATGGTTGTTTCACAGTTCTGTGTATTCCTCATCACGCGAGTCCGTGCAGAAAGCCAAAGTCGTCACACGGATTAAAACTTGGGTGATGAAACTAATTACTTTTAAGGACTAGGCAGGAGTGGTGGCTTAATTCAGAACCCAATTCCGTACTCAGCTTTAAATCAGGTTTTGTTAAGAGCCCATCTTTTGTAACAGGCAGGAGGAGTGTATCGCTAGTAGTAGTAGTACTCCTGGTCGATGATGGTACTAGCTACTAGTACTTTGTGATCGCTCGCGCGTGCTATGATTTTAACACACGCATGGTTGGTGGGTGCTCGCTTTCAAATGCTACGTGGATGCATATACTTGGCTAGCTTACACAGTATGTATGTATAGACTATCTTTCTACCTGGACGGGTACTAGAAGAGAATGGATAGTAGATAGCTTTCAGTTGCACGTCCCCTTCGCTCGCGTCAGCTCCTCTGCAGCTGTTCACCCCTGCAGCATCATTGCTAAATACCACATTACAAATTGCCTTCTTTTAGGTTTAGCTACACACCATGATGCTATCAGTTGCGCGCCGTTCCGTACAGTTGTGATGTGAGAGAGAGAGAGAGAGATGGCATGGCTCCATGCATGATACTATCGTGCCCATAAGGATAGGACTTGGACTCATCTGTCTCCCCTGCTCTGCTCCGTTCTATCGCATCATGTATTAACGAGCATTTTCATGGAGCATGAAAATTAATTGTGGGATATGATATAACTCCGGTGATAAAAAAATGAAATTTGAAGAACAAAAGATTGGTTGGCGTGAGGCGCGTGTTGGAACGAGGAAGAAGAAAAGTCCCACTCGGTATTCGGTGAGCATGATGATCAACGGTAGAGTGAGGTAGTACGTTGTACTCTTCCAAAGTGATTTCAAAGTCTTGGCTTGCTTGCTGTTTCTCCAAAGAGAGAAAAGGAAGGGGGGATTGGCTGCTTTTCTAAGAGAAGGGCCTAACTTGTCGCCAAGGGTACTAGATATTTCAATATTAACGAGCAGGTGGCCCGTGTAAAAACGCGGCTAAATTGGTTATATGTTTTAGAAAAATAACAATGTAAGTGTTTCAATGCTTTTCACTCTAACAAAAATGACATTAATCTCAAAGTACATAAAGGGGTAGGTAATCACTATCCACTATTCAATTCTGCTTTAAAAGTTATATAAATCATTTTGAGAAAAGCATTGAAGCACTTCCCAAATAACAATTGTTTGAATATAAAATATATCAGAGAAATACACTTTTAGGACAAAGTAAGCCAATGCCTTTTTTTCTACTGCATTGTGTCCTTTCGTTCTAGTCTTATCAAATAGGTAGCTTGTTTCGCATTTGCTTTCTTCCATCTTGCCACCACTTTGGAATTGTGATTGGGTTCGCATGGATCTGGGAGCAATAAAATTGCTCCACTTCTCGTTGCTTTGCCTCTGCTCGCATGCTCTAGTGTCACGGCCTTCTTCGCCTTACCCATGGATGCCACATAAGCCCACGGCAACGACTCAGCGGCGGGTTGCCTGCAGGTCTACGGCAGTCGCCTCACCACCAACACCAGTGGTAAGATGGAGTGGGAGGACTATCTCTTCCACTTCATCCACCCCCATCGCCTCAGCGACTACGGCCTCTGGCCCATCCACCCGCTTGACTACGTCGCGGTCAAGCGCAACTTCGGTGAGCACGTCCACTGCCTCGCCTCCAAGCTGCTCATCATCCTTTTTCCTTTGCTAATCTAGATACATCTCAACCATTATAATTTGGACCCACGTCAATTGACGGTATATATATTTTTCTTTTTTCTTCAATTAATGTAGTAATTTTTACCCCTTAAGAGCGAACGTGATGGCTTCTTTGATTTTTGCTTTAATAATATAATAGATTTTAAGGGATCTAGCACATGAGAGGACATGATTCAGCGAATAACGTAAAGGGCCATTCAGCTACATGATCAGGATATGCATCCTACTTAGCTAAACATTTCAACCGAAAAAGTTTGGCGAAAGGGACGACCACATAGCAGGACCATTGTCTTCTCTCCAGAATGGAGCGAGACCATATCATAGGGGACTTGAAAGGTTTGTCCAGAAAGGCCATTCGTTAGATTTGAGGCAAGTTGATCAATCAATCATGTGAGGCTGTGACTCCGATTGCATGCTTTCCGATCATGAGAAAATTTTGTGACTAGTTTTCTTCTGGGCCCTGAATCATGATTGGGCTCGCAGTGCTACCGATGGATGTCTGGGCCTCCAATATTGGGTGCCTGGGTGGACTATTGGGCTTTGTGGAAGCGATCGCTCCACAATGCACGTACGCGTCATCAGACATGAAGAAGGCACGCAGAAACTAAACAGCTCTGTCCTGAAGTATACTCATACCTTTGGTGAAATAAGCTTTGACATATCAACGTACGCGTGCGCAGGTTCAATCTCTTACCGCACTCGGGTTTTTTTTACTTCGCTTCACGAGTAGAGTCAAGGTTTTCACGGCGCTCCGGCAAATCGCGGCGAGGCCGGAGCGTCTTGACGCCTAATCGACTAGACGTCCACCATAACGACAATTAGATGATAGTAGTTAGACGACAAATAATACCTTATATGACTGAAAAATAAATAACCATGCAGCATAATAGCATAAATATCTAAATAATCATATCTCAGGAGGTCTAAATTAGAAGAAATCTATTGAGAAAATGGTCTGTTTGTAATTTTTAGAAACTCTCAAGGTCTAAATTATAAGAAATCTATTGAAAAATGGTATGTTCATAATTTTTAGAAACGTTGAGGACTTAATCGCAAAACACCAAGAAAATATAACGCCTGCCCTAACCCTACCACCGCCAGTTCGCCGCTCTCTCCCCCATCTCTCTCGCCGCCGCCTCCCCGCCTCACCTCCCCTCGTCCGGCCCTCCTCTCCCCACCACCTCCCCTCCCCTCCACCTCTTCGCTTCGCGCCGCGCGCCCCTCCGCCTCCTCGCCGCGCGCGCGTCCTCCGCCTCCTCGCTTCGCTGGCGCGCTGCTGGCTCGCCTTCGCCTCGCTGACGCGCCAGCCCGCTTTCTCTCGCGCGGCGGCGAGAAGGCCGCGGATCGGCACCGGCAACGGGAGAATGCCGCAGATCGGCGTCGGCAACGGGAGAAAGCCGTAGATCAGCGCCGGCGTTGGCAGATCTCCTGGGCGACCAGCTTTGGCGTCCTCCTCCGACCGCCAGGATGACTCGGCGACGCCATAATAATCATGAGTAGAGTTGTACACATCATTCCAGGGAATCCTTCCGTCCTTGACCGGGAAAAGTTCCTTCGCTAATCTGTTGGCTTAGTGAATAGTTCTGTCTTCATTAAAGAAGAGACATATTTTCCACTTTCATAGTAGATTCTAAAAAGGCAAAAGCTAGATCTTAATAAACTACTGTTTGTTCTTTTTGATTCCATCGTGGTGGACGCAGAGTTTTCATTGAATTTTCGCGTGCTAAGTAGTGGGCCATTTGATTTGTCAGTTGCCTTAAGATCGACTCATGCATCTTAGCCCATACATGCAATTAGTGTTGGCTGTGGGCCGTGGCTGCCTGAAGGCCCAGCCATTGGAAGAGTAACTGTACACAGGTGCTTCATGTCGTAAGAAGCCATTGTCACTGATGGATTGTGAACCTCGTTTAGTCGTCACAAGTCTTTGCGCCACATATTGACTTCCGATTGCTCGTTGAGCTAAACAGCTCAAGAATCGGCAGAGTTGAGGCGAATTTTCCCATAGAAACACAAAGGCGTGTGCAGCATCCAAGCCGTTGAAAATGACATGTGAGCGACGTTGGCAAGCAGAGCTAGCCGCAGAAGCGAACGTTTCAACTGTCTCAAGTCGCTAGACATAAACAATGCCGCCAACGGAGACGGGCTAGGTAAGTAGCAGGTCGTGCTCGCTTCATTTTTCCTGTTCTTTTTCGAACTTCCCGTGATGGTAAGCAGGATAGCGATTTCTTCAAGTAGCTCGTTAGAAGAAGAAACAAAATCAACGAATTGGGCCGCTCCCCTTTTTTTTTTTAACTTTTAGATTTTGCCTTTTTTATTTCTCTGTATTGTTTGTGATGATATGATATTTTTAATTTAATTATTTAAAAAAACTTATAGTTTTTTGGTCGCTACAGTGCAAATCCTGATCATGTGCAAAGATTGTATTAGCCACTGTAAAATCTTAAAATATCCTTGTGGTAGTTGCTGCGGATGACCTGCAAGGGCAGGTTGCCCGGGGGGGGGGGGGGCGTGGGCGTGTGTAAAAGTCAAGAAGAAAAAATGGAGGCACGAAGAGACCCTTGGGACGGAAGCGACAATAGCACATGCGGATCTCAGAGCAGATAGATGCATTTGGCCACAACGGCTACAACTCATCCAAGTGCCTGTTCCGTTCCGTTCCGTTAGGGCCAAGTGGCCGGTCGATTCTCATCGTGTCGCCCACCACCACCACCGGCGGCAGCACCACCACCACTTCGCCGCGCCTTCCAACCGAAGCCGAGACGACCCGGCCAAACCGAACCAACCCTTCCAAATATAATGCTGCACGCTCGTTTCCATCGTAAAACCACCACCTCCAAGAAACCAACCCCACGCGCTCACACAACCGCGTCGTCGTCGTCTTCCACCCAAGCTTCCCCAATCGCTCCCTTTCCTTCCTATATAGAAACCACGCCCCCAAATCACCAGCCCCATCCGCTCGTTCGCCGTCGCAAGCGCAGAGAGAGACAAAAAAAAAAAAAGGGGGTCGTCGGGTTCCAAATCTCAGCCGGGAAGGGATGGGGAAGGCGAGCCGCGCGGTGTCTTGCCTGTGCTGCCCGTGCAGGTGCCTCGCGTGCGGGCTCTTCAGCTGCCTCTGCAGCATCCTCATCTCCCTCCTCGTCATCGTCGGCGTCCTCGCCCTCATCCTCTACCTCATCTTCCGCCCCCACATGATCACCGCCACCGTCGACTCCGCCTCCCTCACCCAGTTCACGCTCGCCCCCAACTCCGCCCTCACCTACAACCTCACCGTCGCCATGACCGTCCGCAACCCCAACAAGCGCATCGGCCTCTACTACGACAACGTCGAGTCCCTTGCCTACTTCGACGACCAGCGATTCGGCTACGCGCAGCCCGACTCCTTCTACCAGGCCACCGAGGCGTCCACCCAGGTCACCCCGCAGTTCCATGGCCAGCAGCCGCTCCAGGGAGACGTCACCGCCGCCAACTTCAGGTCGCAGCAGTCCGACGGCAAGTTCAGCGTCGACGTCAAGCTCAACGCCAAGCTCAGGGTCAAGGTTTGGGCCTTCAAGGTCCCCGGCCCCAAGACCAAGATCACCTGCCCGCTCTCCATCCCGGCGCCCGGCAACGCCTCCGCCACGTTCCAGCCCACCACCTGTAAAGTCTGGTTCCAGACTTGATTGATTGGTTCGACATTGGGGATCGATCGCTTTGCTGGTGGTACTGCTATTAATATTAGCCTAATATTACTACTGGTACCGATGCATCCTTTGTTTGGATTTGTTGCTGGTGGGATTAGTTGGTGCCTGCGGATGTTGCTGTACATCGCCGTGATTTAGATTTCGGTGCGAGTTTCTAGCATTCAAGCCAGCGCCATTCACTTGGTTCTTTTGGTTTAGATTTTTATCGATCCATGACTTGGTTCTTTTGGTTTTTGGTACTACCACCATCTGCTGTCCTGCCTCTTGCTCTTGCTATATTCAGATTTAGTTGCTACTGCTATGGCCTATGATGCTGTCGAAATTCTCAGAATTATGTGTATTCCTACTCCGGTTGGAATGTTGGATTAGCGAGATGATGTCCTAGTTTCGTCAGATCTTTGTCTGGTGAATGAATGGCGCTGCTTCTTTCTAGTTTGGCGAGCATAGCTTGGCACGGGCGCAACGTGACGTGAAGAAATTCACAGGACGACTCAGGTGAGAGAGAGTACACTAAAAGTCTGCAAACTTTTAGCGTACAAAAGAGCAAACTTTCCAGGTCAGAAAGTTCTGAATTTGATATGCTCCAATATTAGCTTGTCGCGCACCTTCATGTTTGCCTGCCTGGAAGTGATTTTGGTTAAGAAGCAACTTCTTCTTTTTCAGTTTTGACTTATCCGAGTCAAAATAAACGAGGTGATCTCGCAAAACGGATTCTCAAAGTTGTTTTTTAAACTGTGGATCTATTTATTTAGGTTTGACTTATGACTTACGACTGTGGTTTATGATTTTTATCTGTTTGTGAGATAGAGTACGAAGATATAAATAATTCACGTGTGGTTTTAATTGATACAAATGAAGTCTTTATACTGTTACTATAACAGATTTGTTTTAAAGATAATTTATTTAAAAGATAGCTACACTAGAAAAACCAAAAAGCATTTTTAGAAACTTAAAAAAAAAAAAAAGAGGCCAGCGCATGTGCCCTGTTGCTCCGCTAATTCCAATGGCAGGAACATCACCGGGATCACGTGGAGATAGGTAAGTGATAAGGGAGCGGATGCAACCAAAAGGAACAGGACCATGGAAGTTCACGTGTGTTTTTT
Organism: Dendrocalamus sinicus; assembly: GCA_036346575.1. Lineage (NCBI taxonomy): Eukaryota > Viridiplantae > Streptophyta > Magnoliopsida > Poales > Poaceae > Dendrocalamus > Dendrocalamus sinicus. Next base: position 623,701 of record CM070652.1, read on the forward strand.
ACGTAGGATTACTTACAGTTTAGGTACGTTGAGATTGGAAAGAAGAAAATCTCAATTGACATCTCACAAAAGGGAAAGAAATCGCAAAAGTCTCGACAATATCGTCGCTTAAAAAGAAAGAAATTGTGAAATGTGGATAATTATAACCTAACGAAAAGAGTGACATTGCATGTTAGGCTAGTGTATCTGTAGCCATTGGATTCCAGGCGCAAATTGTGAAAGAATGGTCGGCAAGAAGTAAATGTAACGTACATATGCATTTCTCTGACGAAACGGTTATGTGGAAAACGAGACGTCTCACTAGCCCATGTTAGTTAGGTGGTGATCATTTGGGCTTTTTTAGTGACTTATGACTGAAAAGCATTGTAGCTGGCTGAAAAAAAACTATAACTGACAGAGACTTATTTAGTATAATTAAATTTAAAAAAATTAAAAAATATAAAAAAAATATGTTAGCCCATTACGTATAATACAAACAATACAGGGAAAAAAGAACCGACAAAAAAGCTCAAAAAAAAGCCAAAAGTTCAGAAAAAGATAAAATTTATGAATAGTGAAAAATAAACCAGAAGCTAAAGTTGTATTCTTTTTACCTGCGTTTGTTTGCGTTTTTTAAGACAATAATTAGACGATGAAGACATTGGTATGACGGCATATATAGTTTTAAACTCATAAAACCATTTGAAAATTTTATTTTAAAAATTATTCTATTTATTTTGATTTTTAAAAAGATAAAAACTAAAACCCAAAATAACGTGTCCTCAGGCTTTTTGGGATTGTGTGTCTAGAATATAATAGATACTGGATCCGATGGCTCCTTATATCTTCGCTTTCCTTATTTTGGGATTAATATCTAGGCCCATTTGGTGTAAAGGCCTAAGACCCATCAGGTAAGCCCAACATGGTAGCAGGCCTCAGTTTCTTTTTTTTTTTTTTTGACAAAAATATCTTCCTGGAAGCCCAACGATGGTCCTGTACGCTAGACACAGCTGAATAAGAAGGCCTACAATGGTTCTTCTTCCTACCGTACAACTTGCTAATTCAGTTCGCAAAAAAGTTTTTTTTCATTGGCACTTCAATGAGCTTAAACCGTGGCTGGTGCTACCGTGAGAATACTGAATATCAGAAAGAAAAAACAACCCAAATGCCGTATGAATCCAATGAATTCTTTACACGTCCGTCACTCGTCTTTAAAGACGCGCTGATCCTACGACCGGCAATGCACGGTTGGCAGTTAGGAGCTGTAAATGTGAAAAAGGCTAGAAAATGTGTACACCGAACAGGCGCGTAATACGTACTCTAGGAGCAGGCATACTGAACTGTTCGCGTATTTATCACTGTACCATAATTTTTGAAAAAAAAAATTGCCTCATAAATCTAGCTCCGCCCCCAAGCTTACACGTCTCTTGCCATACCACCAAAGCTCAGCAGGAGCAGACAACAGCGGCAAGCACGCCAAGCGCGACATGTAAGGACTGGTCGCGGTTGTCAAAGGGACCCACAGGGCTGCCGAGCTGCCCTGGCTCAGTAGCTCCTGGTGCGGGCCCTCAGTGGCCGTTTGTCCCGTTTAACCATTTTTATAATAATTAGTTGAATGCTCGTACTTTTATATGGATAAAAAATCATCTATTTTTGTTAAAAAAATTAGGAGGTGCAAAAGGGAGTTGGCATTGTCAGACGAACCAACACCACCAACTCTCTCTTTTAAGTAGTACATATACATTATTGCAAAAAAATATAGCAATGGACCACGTCTAACCTGACATAATACTTTGCGATGAAGGTACAAATTACGTGGTGTGTAGAGTTTAGTTATGTATGTATGTTTGCCTTACAGTACAAATAACAACATGCACGGACTATCAATCACAACTACTGTAAAGACACTTGTAGGCCTAACATAACAAAAAACAATATTGATCGAAATTGAGCGGAAACCAACTAGGTTCACGGCATCGTCCATCAACAGCTTCATTGAAGCTGTGACGCCCGCAACTATGAGGTGATTGATCAAGTTGGTGCCGATTTATGAGGCCCCTACTCGACGCTTCCGCCCTCTCCACAAACTGCATACACACCATTCGCCTCTCATATATCGTTGCATTAGGATTGCTTGCAATCTCCATGTATTGCCCTCAAGTGACATTGTCAATCACATTCTTCAGCTCCCAAAAGTATTCCCCAAAGGTCCAACCACTGTGACTGTCACTGCCTCGATGACAAGTTTCTTCCTGCCAACCTCCCTGTTAAATGCACTCCGTACGCACCTCATGAGCTCAGGAAGACCCATCTCCTTTAGCTCCGGAGCCTGGATTACGGTCCGTTCATAATTTTGAAGGTCCACCCCATATGGCCTGTCCCATATGACACCCTGCCCATGGAACACGAACAAATATTTCATATATGACATCAACCTAACAACAATATAGATGAAATGCACTTATTTCAGACGATACTAAATACAAGTAAATATAATATAACATAGTCGTGCACATGTACATAGTTGAGGTACCAATTATGCCTACAGCCATGTCCTAATAATGCAGGTACACATATATATTTTTACACTAGTTACATACCCGTGCATTGCAACGGAACTCATTAAATGTATAGAGAATTGTGCTATAGAAGAGAGTTACTCTGGTTGATTGAAAAATGGAGAATAGTGAGAAGTTGAGGGAATAGAGCGATTGGAGGAGAATGGACGTACAACCACCAACTCATTCTTTTATAATAGTAATGATTATTTACAATGGCATCAGGGCAATACATACATACATACATACATACATACATACATGTGTGTGTGCACGCACGCGCATACGTACACACATATTTTCTAATCTGCAAAGACAGTGACAACAGTACAAATAATATCCCGTATTTCGTAAGCTATTTATAAAGAATCATCATTATTGTCACTAATACATCATTAACATGGCTAATTATAAAATATTTTCCACACGAACTAGATACATAAATTAGCTAAACATGGTTACCAAGCGCATTCTATACAACCAACCCACCGTTACGCTAATGAAATATTAATGACATATTAAGTGCATTGCTCACAGGCAAATGAAACATACCTTTTTTTGTAGGTCTTCACTGGTCTACACTAATTTTAATTGTGAAATATCCTAAATCACAGCAAAACCACGTCAAAAAATTAATTTAAACCCTCTTCTACTACCTCTTTCTTTCTTCTTCATCGGCTCTCTCTCGCTCGGCAGGGAAGAAACTCAGTTGCATGGCTTCGAATGAGACAACAGAAAGGGACGCGAGTCATTTTATGCGTGTGAGGAGTTGGCGATCCACAGGGCCACATGGGTGTGGGGGGGGGGCAATGCCAAGCCCTACCGAAGGCCACGAGAATCACTGTCGAACATGTCCTATCGCGTTCGGCTTGTCGGTTACCTAGCTCCTGTCGAGCTAGGGGAGCTCGGCAGCCCTGTGGGCCCTGTCAGCAATCGCGCCCGGTCCTTGCATGCCACGCTCGGCGCGCCTATCACTGTCGCCCGATCCTGCTGAGCTCTACTGGGCCAGTATTAAATGTGTGGACAGTTTCTGCCGACACAAGGGACAGCACATCACATGCTTATTTACATCTCCACGGAGTACTTTGGTGGATGTATTAAACGATACGACAAAGCTCGCTCCACAAACATTCCACTGATCAACTCTACCACCCAAATCCAACGGCCGAGATCACGTGTTCAGGATTTAATTAGAATAAACGCGCAAATTACCAACAGATTATTAGTACAAGAACCCTGTTTATAAAAGCCTCCCCCACATGCATGCTTTCCCTCTTTCCGAAAGCAATCCAAAGAAAAGCAAAGCACTGTCTTTTCGCTCGTCTTTTTCTTTTTAACTAAGGACATAGGTTCAGCTATTCATGTTAAGAAAATGAGAACACAAACATTGACCCTGAAGGAGAAGCAGCACAGTAACACCAATACTGGCCCAAGAGAAGGGCCACCAACACCGGGGAAGCACACCAATACTCTCCTTCGACTACGATGATCTACCTCTGGCCAGCGGCAACGCATCCAAACGAGTGAGCAAACACACGCACACACACACAAGCACTAGAAAGCTGCACTAGCAAACAGCTTTGTCATTAACTTCACTACGTGGAGTAATTAATTCGTGAGCAGCTCAGCAGAACCTCCCGCCATTACGATCGAGCTTACGACGACGCGCATGGTTGCCGGCGGAACCCCAGCCTCTCTTTCTCCAGGTCGTACTCGATGTGGTAGTTCTGCTGCTGGAAGCTCCCAAGAATGATGGCCGGACCGCCGCCAACGATCCCGGCGCCTCCGCTTGGGACATCGGTGACCACGGCAAGGCAAATGGCCTCGGCAGCAGCTGGAGCGGCGGCCGCGGCGGCGCCCGGAGCCGGTCCGGCGACGACGAAGTAGTTCTCGATAGGGAGGCTCATCTCGGCGCCGCCCTTGAAGTGGAGTGATAGCTCGGGCAGCTCCATGGCCTTGGCCCCCGGTGGCAGTGCGAAGCAGGGGCGAAGCCCGAGGCCTTCCTCCACCTCCTTGGACCGGTTGTACCTCCCTCCCACCGCTGCGATCACGGCCGCCGCAACCGGCTGGAACACTGTCGGGTCCAGGTACGTGAACGTCGTGCCGGAGTCGACGATGGCGCCGCCGCCGGCGGCACCGGCGATGAACGCTCTCTCCGGCAGCCGCACGCTCTTTCCGCCCACCGTGACACCGGTCAAAGCCAGGTAGTAGTACACGGAATACGGCGGCTTGGCACCCGCGCTCGTAACCAACGGGACATAACGCATCCCGTCGTTCTTACCACCGCCATCGCCAAGAACCAGCTGGCCGCTGACCGCGGCGTCGTCGTCGAACCGGCGAGACAGGAGGCAGTAGGAGAATTTCCTGAGACCCAGCTGCGCGGGTACAGATGGCGCGCCGCGGCCGAACCCAGCAAGGCCGGACGGCGGCTGGTGCACGGATGCGAGGCTGCAGCCGACAACAAAGTTCCTCACGGCACGGCCCGGCGCGCGCAGCGTGTCGGCGACGAGCAGGCCGGCGGTGGAGCCCGATCCGTAGACGACGAGGTAGGGCGGGCAGACGTTGTTGGTGCAGTTGGAGGAGCCGCGGGCGCACGCGCGGCACTTGGAGAGGTGGTCGGCGGAGTGGATCCAGAGGCAGGAGGGGTTGCGGCAGCCGATGAGGCGGGAGGAGGAGGAGTTCTTGGGGTGGAAGACAAGGACGGGGGCGGCGGAGAGGGAGGAGCAGTTGCGGCACTGGTAGGAGGCGGTGCAGGGGACCCAGGTGAGGTGACTGCCGGTGTCGAGGAGGACGGGGAGGGGCTGCGGCGGCGTGCCGAGGGAGACGGTGAAGGCGTAGCCGCCGTAGGAGTGCGGGTAGAGCGCGGTGCGGATGGATGCCCCCGCTCCTGCTCCTGCTCCTCCGTGGGCTTGGGCTTGGGCTTGGTGAGGGCGCCTGAGGTGCGACGCGCGGGCGAGGGAGGCGGCGGCGAGGCGGGAGAGCGGGTGGTGGTGTGCCGTCGTCGGGACGGGCGGGAGGTGGCGGTAGAGCTGTAGTGTGGTGGTGGTCGGCGTTGCCGTGCAGCAGAGGAGAGGGAAGAGGAGGAGGAGGAGCAAGGGTAGTGGCGGAGTCATGGTGGTGCTTGCAAGCTAGCTAGCGAGTGGCGCTTGCTAGCTGATGATGAGGGTTTTCTTTGGGTTTATAGCGTGATATGTTTCGTTTTCCTCTGGGCTTTTGGGACCCTGGGACCAGGTAGGTGGGTGTATGTGCTTTGCTTGGACGGGAGGAATGGGCGGCCAGGCCAAGCTAGCTAAGCTATGCCATGGTGGACTGACTGGGACCGAGTGGAAGTCTCCGCGCGCGGCGCACGCACCGACGGAAGAGGTCACAGAAGAGGCGACACATCATGCAGCCGCCGCCGCCGTGCAGGGCAGCCTCCCGATTTCTACGCACGTCGACGCGCAATGCCACGATGGTGTGTCAAGTCGGTCAAACGATAGGAAGCTGCGGGGACACGGGATGGGGATGGAAACAAGCTAGAGGAGGTCGACGTACGTGGCGACTGACTTACGTGCACCCATAGCATGTAGACAAAGCATCGATCGGACCCAGGGACTTGCATGTGCACAGCACACACATTCTGCGCTTTCAGTACGGCACCGTCCACGATTTGGACGCATAAGAACACCAGTCACCTGGTTAGTATGTCCATCTGGCACACGCGGTGGGTATGGATGGAAACGAGATGACAATCTGAAAGCATGTCAAGGAGCATATATATCTTCTTCCGAGTTGTGATCGTGGGCAACAGCGAGGGGGGTAAGGAATTTTTATCGTCGTCCTGCCTTGGAAGCGATCTGTTCTCTCTTTACATTAGTCTGCTAATATCACACTGCTATTAGGTTAATTTGGAATGCAACTCTTTGTACGCGGCATGCATGCGGCCATGAGCTGACCATGGGCAAATGAGTGAATACACTGACACAGCCATAAAAGAGAAAATGATACATTCCATTAAATGCAGATCTAGCATGCCCAACAACACATCTAATTGCTGGGCTCCATGATCGTAGACGTAGTACACATATAAAGGGATCGAACCAACCAACCAACCTAGCGATTTTTTTTGACACATATGATACTATTTAAACCCATATTTATATAAAAAAAATCAGTATATACATAAGAATAGCAAAAATAGCAATTATGTCATATGGTGACCAAGCAACAGCTACGTAGAACTGACACATGGTGCCTGAAGCTCCACCACCGGGCGGCCGCACGCCTGTCGTCCGGCCACCGTGCGCCTCTCAGCATGCTGCCTGGCCACCATGTGGCAAGTGATCAAGCGAATCACCTGCCTTAATTATTATTTTTGCATTACTACTTCTTTGATTTTTTTAAATATAACAAATAAGTTAAAAAATTACAAAATTTTATGTGCAGCCTCCCGACACAACGTACTTCATTGTGTAATTTTTTTATAATTTTATCCAATGTGAATATTGATAAAAAAATCCATACGATTATGTTATTTATAGAAGTTTTTACATATAGAAAATGAGTTTCAAAAAATACAAAATTTTATATGCAGCCTCCCGGCATAAACATCCTAATTGTCTATTTTTTTAGAAATTTCATGCATTATGAATTTTGCTCGACTGATACTAATGCGCCCAGGTCTCGCACAGGTGGAGCGCCGTAACGATAGTAAAATAATAGTTGATCCGACAAGGGGGTGACGTGACATATAGGCCAAGGAACTAAGGATGGTACACATATGGGCGAAGAGGGTCAAACTACTGCATTGACCGTTGTCATTTGCCCTTCCTTGTGAGAGTGGCATTGTAGTACTTGCCGGCCGCGTTGACCTTAGCCGCCAGTTCGCACTCCTCCTCATGAGCCTCGCGCTCCTTACGCCTGCACGCCTCCAGGTGAGCTTCCGTCTCCCGTCGGTATGGCCAAAATACAGATACAGAGAGGACGCAGTCATACAGTTCTTGGAGAGGGGCAATGAAGAGGTCGTCAACATAGACCTCCTATTCAACCAAAGATTACTATAGTTCATGTCTAAGTCATACGAGTGAAACTATGCATGAACACATTGACAAATGTGTGAAGGAAGTAGGAGAAAGGGGGAAAGAAGCAACGGACCGACATATGTGTGAAGAAAAGAGGTCATGCACTATAAAAGATGGCTGCTGCACGATGACCATGCAGCCTAAGATTTCAATCGCTAATTAAATGAGCATTGCATATTGCTAATTACAATTAAATGAATATAGATTAACATGGCAAATTCAGAGTGCATAAAATTCCTAAAAAAAATTAGACAATTAGGTCGAGTATGTCGGGAGGTTATATTGGAATTTTCAAGCAACATTCACACCTGATAAAATTATATAAAAAATTACACAATGAAGAACGTTATATTGGAAGGTTGCATGTAAAATTTCGTAATTTTTGAGCTCATTGCTATATTTAAAAAAATAAAAAATAGTAATACAAAATAATAGTTAAGATAAGTAATTAAGCCGGCTAATTGTCGCATAGACAGGCGCCATGCTGAGAGGCACACGGTTGCCCGACCATACCATTTTTCTTCTCTCTTTCAGCCTCTACCAATTACTACCGTGCATGTCAAGTATTGCACGGAAGAAGGTGAGAACAAATGGGGACTAATTTTGTTTCTGCCGGCCCATCGAGCGCATCTCAACCCGACTTATCTGGCCCATATTAAGTAGGCCCATAAGAGTTCGAGCTCACAAAAAGGATTAAGGCCTCCAAAAGGCCTAAATAATAGCCCGGACTGGAGCCCAGTTTACTAAACCGGTAAGCCCTGACTCCCCCACCGCATGCCTGCCTGCCTGCTTCTCCCCCAAACCCCCGACTCCGCCACACAGCCATGGCGGACGCAGCAGCCACAGCGGCCGTCTCCACCAACTACGAGGTGGACCTGGGCAGCCTCATGGCCTACGACCCCTCGCACCCCCTCGCCGCCTCCTCCTCCTCCTCCAGGTCCCCCATCACACGAACGAGCAGTAACACCTGTGCCTTTTGTGCCGTGTTGTCTCGTGACTAATTTTGCGCTTGATGCAGTGAGGAGTTGAGGGAGGACTGCCTGCGGAAGGGGACGGAGCTGGCGCAGGCGGTGTCCGACGCCCTCTTCGGGCTTCCGGCCAACAAGGACCGCGACGGCCCCATCGTCCGCCTCCCGCCGCCCACCACCCGCCTCCCCATCGTCCCCGCAGCATGTGAGAAGACAACGTCTCTCTTATATATTCTACTCGCTAGTGATCTCACGAGCATCGTTTTCTGTTGATCTGTTATAGAATCTTATGAACTGTTGGTTTAGCTTTGTGCGTGCCAACGAAAGTGATATGCGGATGTTCTGCTTGTACTGCTGTGGGTATGAGTAGATAGGAGTTGTGACTTGTGAGGGAACGTTTGGATGCATATGCTCATACTGAAGTTGAATTTCGTGCTCAAGTTTGAGTGTTTTTATGTCAAACATGTAGTTAAAGTCACTCTGGTATCATTTTTTCTTCAATTTCTGAAGTAACGATCTGTGTAAGCCATTAGGCCATGACTGTGAGAGTAACATACTACCATGAAACTCTAGGTGCGGACACAATATTTTTGTTCGTGTTTGTATAGGTTCTTGCATTGCGCTAAGTTCATTATGTTGATGTATGCGTGTATTTGCCATATGTTTAAATTTAATTTTCCCCCCCCTATCACCAGCTACCAAAGCCGAAGCCTCCTACTAAGTGGGAGCAGTTTGCAAAGATGAAAGGTGGAATTTTATTCTTGTTTACTTTTTTAATGACTTTTCATGGAATTGCGCTTAGTTTCTTTTGTTTGGATTAATATGACAATAACATACTAGCAGAGATTAAGAAGTGCAAGAAGAACAAACGTGAATGGGATGAGCAAACTAATTCCTGGAAGTGGACTTATATGGCTATGACCGTGTTAATGATGACAAAGACATTCCGATCATTGAAGCCAAAGCAACAGATGGTTAGTAATTTTTCTTCTTCATCTGTTGCTAGCAAACTTGTTCTGCAGCAAGACTAACAATCTTTTTTGCTTTCCCCCTATTGAGTAGCCTATTGCAGCTATCATGTGCTACAACGTAAATGCTTAACAATCTACATGCTTGTGCTTATGTACACTGATTTAGTCCAGCATTCATTTTAAATCTGCAAAGCTCTATCCTTCATTTATCTTTGATCAACTATTTTCTTTTGGTAGTTTGACTGAATGTGACAAGTCCCGTTATCAATGTTATTAATTCATGAATGCCTGTGTCTTAAAACCTCATTATCAATGTTATCCATTCAGAAATGTCTGTCTTAAAACCTGATTACTCAATTTGGCACCCTTTAATTGGCTATTGGTTTGTTACAGAGCCTGGTGTTGATCCTTGTGCTCAAAGAAGGGATGAGAAGAAGAAGAGGGTCGAAAATCAAGAAAAGAACAGACTAGAGAATTTAAAGAGAGCTGCAAAAGTTGGTGCTCTACCAAGGTTGTTATGCTTTCCTAGTATCTAACATCTTCTGTATATCTTATGCATTAGTTATTCACTACATTAGCTACTCAAGTTTGCCTTATAACAGCTCTCTTATTCTTATATTTTGTGTGCAGTCATATGATCATATCCAGCTTGCTGCCACAGCTTTGCCCATCACGGGAACTAAAGCTGATCTACCTAAAAAAATCTAGAAAAGAAGATCTTGAGGATGTTGCTGGCATTGCTTCTTCAGCAACAGCTAGCGGTGGGAAAAGGGATGAGAGCCTTTAAATAAAATCTACAATGGTAAAACGTTAAGCCGTACATCTTGCTATCTGAGCTGAGAAACTAAAACACTATTCCTAACTTTCTTATAGTTCCGATACGTGGATAGCTAATTCTTTAGATACATTCTAATATCTCAGGTCTCTTTTAACTGCTTCCTCCTATGTTAGTTTTGGTCGATCTCTACCTTTTCTTACATTTTCAGTACATCTTAAAATTTCACTACGTATCGGTGTCTTAGAAGCTTTTGTTGGTGATATACAAAACATCTTAAGTGATGTTGGACAAGCTTCTTTACAATTGGTGCTACCTTCACCTTATCACGTATATCATCATTACAGATGTGATCCCGCCTTGTGTGATCACAGATCTACTGCAATATCCTCATCTCCGCTACACTTATTTTCTGTATATGTTGTCTTTTTGTCGTCCAACATTCTGCTCTATATAGCATCACGGGTTTGATTGTCATCCTATAAAACTTACTCTTTAACTTTTGAGGTACTTTTTTTGTCACACATGACACTAGATGTTTGGCGTCATTTCACCCACCCCGCTTTTATCTTGTGGCTCACGTCTTCATAAAACTCGCCGTTCCACTGTAACATTGATCTCAAATAACGAAACGTGTCGTTCTTAAGCACTATTTGTTCGTCCAATCTATTATCGCCATCGGCTGTCCTAGCACCACTGAAATCATATATCATATACTTAGTTTTAGTCCTACTAAATCTAAACCCTTTTAATTCTAAGGAAAAAAAACAAAAGAAGGAAAGAAAAAGAAACATCTTCTGCATCAAATAAGCTGAAGCTCCAGAAGAAACTTCATAATACATCTTCAAAGAAAAAGGCTTAGGCCCACATCATTCTTGGAACTTGCTGTAGGAAGTGAGCTTAGCTTTCAATCCTCAAATGTGATTTGGCAAATTTTGCTATGGTTTTTGTCCAGTTTAAATTCATGGGAGAAATATTGTTATTCCGATTGCTGGTCATGACACAAACCTGTGCTGTTATGACATAGCTGCCCCGATATGCATGTATCGTATTTTTAGAAATTCTGGGACTATGGTCGGAAAGCTTGTTAGCAATCTAAAGTGGCTTCACTCATTTCGCCTTGAACTTCTGACTTCTGGCTTATTTATCACTATTCTTAAAATTTATGTTTTACTATTTTTTGGCTTTTTTGAGCTGTTTTGCTGGTTCTTTTTTCTTATATTCGTTTGTATTGTTCATGATGGGCTAACCTGTTTTTTTTTCTATTTTTAATTTTTTTTAAAAAATTTAGTTATACCAAATAAGTCATCATCAGATACAGTGTAATTAGCCAACAACAATATAATTTTAGCTATAAAATAATTTATTTCAGCTCAACCAAACGGGACCTACGAAACAGCTGCCTAATCCAACAAACGTCATGTTGGGTGTGAACAGACCCCTTTATATAGTTTGTGACTTTTGCTTTTTTTTCGTTGGTATTAGGCGGATTTTATGTGGCAGTCTGATAGATACCTGGATCCAAGTTGATATGCCTGTAGCCTTGGTATTTTAGTTAGAACTTGCAAAGGTTCTGATGTATATTGTGGTCCGACTGTTTCATCCCTGTGAATTCGTTCCAGAACCAATATGTTGCACTTGACCCTATCCAAAAGGAGCACAATTTCGTGTCAGCGAACATAATAGTGTGGTTGCAACACAGGGAGTGGGCATGATACTAGTACCAGGTTCTGATTAGTGCATATGGCTCAACAATGGCAATTTGCTGTCAGCCTCTGAGCTTATTGTACGATCTGTTTATACGGGAAGCAGTCTGTTGAAATCCTTAAGGCAAGCTGCCAGTGATTGGCTAACCAGGTATTATGGTAGTGTCAGCATTTGCGGTAGTACAATATAGGATGATCAATTGATTTTTCTTAACGTAAACTTTACGACCACTGGTGTTCATGATGGCTCATGTTAGACGTGTGTGTTGACAATGCAGTAGATTATCATATCGGCATGATGTACGTATAGATGATTGTTTGTTAAACATCATTTGATTTAGGTGACTGTTTTTGCCTGCCCTTAGGCAGCATTACCTGGTCCATGTTAGTACTTGCGTGCATGGTATCTTTGTGTTTAGGGTTGGATGCTTGTGAACGGAGTGTGTCGCTATCACCCCGTGATTTCCTCCATAGAATCCCACCAAAAGAGGAGCACAGTTTTCTCCCGGCCACCTTGTCCATTGCATCCTAGGGAAGAATATATAGGGCAGGCACGGATGCTTGTCTCTACAAGCATGGTGAAATGCTATTGGTCACTCGTGTTGCTTGGCCAACTGCAGCATTATCTCCATTGCTGCTCTAAGGAAGCAAACACCACTGCTACGGAGAAATATCATACTAAACGTCTCATCATAAACGGTTCTATAAAATTTATCAGTGTTAAGCTATAGCGTAATTATCTCAGACAATTTTATAAGTGTGACCATCTATATTGTAACCGATGATAAGAACTGTTAGTGATGTCCTTATCACAGAAAATCAGATGTCCTTATCACAGAAAATCAAATCAAGTATATACGATCTAAATGAACTCTCGGATGTTCGAGGATGGCTCTCTACCTTCTTCATAACGGATGTCATTGACTCGAAAGGAGAGCGTCACTCCAACGACACCGCTTAATACATATTCAAACAATTGATTCAACTGTAATTCATTCAATTGTAACTCTGGGGGCAATACATGAACATTCTTTTGTAATTGATTTTGAGTTGTAATTCACCTTGAGTTATAAATCATTTTGAGTAGTTGCAATTCACTTATTGTCATTTATTTGTATCTGTTTACTTGTTTTCAGAAGGCATGACTAGCATTTCCTGATATTAGCTAAAAACAAGAAATTTGTTAGATATACAAAGAACTATTATAGATGGTTTTGTAACACAAAACCATCTGTATTACACAAACCATCATAGACGGTTTTTTGTATTAGCCGTGTGTGATATGTTGAATATCACAGACAGTTTCTAACACAAAACCGTCTGTGATGCGTAGATAGGGTTGGCAATGGGGATCCGATCCCCGATCCCCGACGGTGAATTCACCTATTAGGGGATGGGTCTGGCGGATTTTATTCCCCGCGGGGATGTTCATGGGCAAAATACTGTCCCCGTCGGGGATGGCGGGGCCGGGGAAGTCATCCCCATCCCCATTAACCGTCGGGGATCACTGACATGTGGGGTCCTCTACACTTCATATAAAAACCAACCAAAAAACCCTACCTCCCAGCCTAGCACCCCAGCGCCGCCAACACCCCTTGCGCCCGAGTCCCCTCCCAGTGGTGGGCGAGTCCCCGGCGCCTTCGCCCCTCCTCTCGCCGGCCGGCCGCCCACCGCGCTGGTTCCCCGCCGCCTCCCCGCGCCTCTTCCCTCTCCTTCCCGCGCCTCGTCGTCTCCACCGCCGCCCCCCGCGCGCCGGCCCCGCCGCCTCCCGTCGCCTCTCCCTTCCGCGCCCCGCCCCTCCCCGCCGCCGCGCCGCGCCCTGCCCCGCCGCCTCCTCGCTCGCCTCTTCCCTTCCCCTTCCCGGCGCCTCGCGCCTCCCCGTCGCCTCTTCCCCTCCCCTTCCCGCGCCTCCGCCTCTCCGCCGCCCCCCGCGCCGGCCCCGCCGCCTCTTCCCGGCGCCTCCGTCACCTCCCCGACGCCTCCTCCACAGATCTGAGACCCGCGCGCCTCCTCCACAGATCTGCGACCGACGACGCTCCACCGAGCCGAGCTCTCTCGCTCCTCGGTACTCAATACTCATCCTCTTCTTTCTTTGGATAATTGAAAACCGATGGTAGTTGGTACTGCAAATTGATAATTGTGAATATGAGTAATGAGAATATGTGAATGTGATGTCTTGCATTTCCTTGATAGTATGTGAAATTGTGAATATGTCATGTCTTGCAAATGAATGCATTGTTTAAGCTGCGAGTTGTTGGTCTAGTTCGTTTTGCAATCCTTAAATCACATTGTTTGAATGAAGGATTTACCACAACTTGTCATCATATTGGGAAAACAATTCCAGCATGGTGTTCACTCTCCCTGTTGCTGTATGAGACTAACTGAAGCTATTGACTAGCCGAAGATGTTCTTTTCACAAATGTCGGCGGGAAATTTTGCCCCGTCGGGGAACGGGGACGGGCCCAACTTGGCCCCGAGTCCGGGGCCGGGGCCGGGGTTCGGTGAATTTAAATTTCGCGGGGATCGGGGACGGGGATTGGATCCCGTCGGGGATGAGCCCCGTTGCCAACCCTATGCGTAGACGATCATAAACAGTTTTTTATATTAGCCATCTGTGATATCCGACATATCACAAATGGTTATTTTTAAAAACCGTCTGTGCTATGACTTATCACAGACAATTTAAGAGCTATTTATGATAATCACCTGTTATCACTAACGCAATAAATCAGACAATTCTTCTCTGTAGTAGTGCACTTTAATTATACTGGTGAGGTAGCTAGGGGGAAAGGATATGTGCATGAAAGGTCTCGACTTGAAATCTTCACGCTACTGTTAAGGGGATCAACTTGGGGATCTCCCGTTTGGAACTTCAAGGAGGGTTGTATCTTGTGATGATAAGGTCCACTGCACTGCATCTGATCGATTGCTGGGTGAAGCACCATTTGGCTATGCTGTGGATCGAGGCCACCAAACAGCGGCGTCGTCGATTGGTGCATCTGCACCCACATGCAAACAAATTTCTTGAGCCCAATTTTTATGTGTGCCATCCAAATCGTATTGTACCTACGTGTTTTGGCGTCTTCTCATGCAGAGGCTATCCTTTGTATACTCATCAAGTTATGGGTCATGGACCACAGTTTCAGCTGTGCACGGGTGTTGGTAATGGAGATTGGAGATTTTTTGGTTGGTGTGTAACCGATGCCAAGCCAATTGCTGACACTACCAACATGTTGTTTAGAGGGCACTACCACCATGCGTGTGGGCATGGGGGCAAAATTTGGCTTGAATGACGCCCAAATTCCATTAGCAAGTGAACTATATATGGAAGCACCAACTAAACAAACATTACCAAATCTTGTTTGTGGTGACCAAGATTGCCATGGCATTTCGTTGGACACCAACCAAACAAACCTTTTGTTTCGACATGACATCATTGGTATTAATACTTCAATGTTTTGTCTTCTGACAATTACAAGAATGGCAAAAAAAAAGGTTTATGAGGTGTTTAACATGGGTATTTTGATATGTAGTAATGCATGCTTCCTTCCCGCGGTTTGTGGTGCAAGTTGGAAGTTTGCATGCAACCTGAGCGAAGTAGCTGCTAAGGTGGGTCCCACATAATAGTTAAGGCCGACTTGTTATGTTTGAGACCACCGCTCGGCTGTAACAAGGGTCCCACTTGGTCACACATGGTAGTTGATAGTTGGCTGGTGGGGGGAGAGAACAACAGGATTAAAAGAAAATTGTATTTTAATGCTTGTGGCCAGGTCTTTAGCTTGAGAATCGGCCTCAAGCCTCTTTTACTTATGACTTATTTAAGATCAACTCTGTAATGTATAAGGTCGACCTTAAGATGACTTATAACCTCTTATTTTTATACACTTCGGATGCCCTGCAGTACTACAGAGTAATTCACAGTGCATGCATCTTACAGCACGTTTCACGAGACCAGTGTATTTTCGGTTTGCATTTTTTTAGAACATTATTTGATCGCACGTGAAATTCCGCATGATTCGTACGGAAATGAACATTATATCATACGGTAACTAGTTAGTGCTTGTTCAGGCTTTCCGGTACTCCAGCCGTCTGGCTCCCTCCATCTTGACCTACTTTACCTGATATATATATTGGGGCTGAGAGGCTGAGATTAGCGTACAAATCAACTGTCTCCAAAGGATTTAGGTGGCGCTCCATTTGTTGATGGTTTATAATTATTTTATTGTATTTGGTTTATTTTTTTACTGTAGTTGATAATGATTTATTTGATATAATTAAATTTAAAAAATTTTAAAAATAAAAAACCAGATTACCCTATCACAGACAATACAAAGGGATATGAGAAAAAAAAGAAAAAGCAAAAAACCCAAAAAGAGCAAAAAAAAAAACCAAAATAAGACGAAATTAAGGAATAGTGAAATAAAAGCCAGAAGCCAGAAGGTGAAGCTGAAATCAATGGTGCCTAACCAGTACGTTCCAGTGATTTCTATATTCAGAACAGCTTTATACTGTTAGGAAATGACTCTGGTCAGATATAAGCTCCGCTCAAAACGGTTTCAGCCTCTAACTTTTTTTAAAAAACTTTCAATTAATTTAAACCATAAGTCATTAGGAACACACCAGCGTCTAATTTCAACTAATTTTGGCTTTTAAAAGCTTTTTTCATTTCCCCCCTATATTCCTGAAAACAAATCTCAAACCAAAAGAAAAACAATCTAACTTACCAGATGTGGATTTCGACCATAAGACGCTCGATTGCTCGCTCGACCGCTCGCTTGACCCATTTTGCACGTGCTCTATGAAGGTTTCGACCGCTCGCTTGACTGCTTGATTTGCACATACTTGAAATCCTCGACACCGGAAGCAGAACCTCTCGATCACCTGTGCCTTCGAGAAAACAACGCCTTCAAGTAGACGTGCTTTGGTCTACTCTCTCTGTCGATACTGTTGGCGACGATCGAGTAGTTGACTCGGCGTGCGATCAAGTCAACAGAGGGACGTTGTCTCGCCATGCGCAACTCTGCTTGGAACAAGAACAAGTTGAAGTGACGCCCAGAAAAACATGTCACTGACGCCGACTAACTTTTCTGGAACAGATATGATCTTTATTTCTTAATCATGATTAGTGGCTATAAAGTGCCCTCACGGCACTCTTCAAACCTTAGCACAAAAGTTTTTCTCTCCAAAGCCATCTCAAAGCCACACCTTAACTCTTAACCTCTTTCTCCTATTTGTATGCTAGAGCCCCAAACCGTGTCCTCATCAAACATGGACACAAAATACTATATCTTTCGAAAATCAAGGAACCCGAAACCTTCCAAATACGGGTTTTCTAATATCTATAAACCTTCCAAGTTACAGACTCCTTCCATAACTTCGCTAATGTCATCACGCGATGAAGCCTCTAGGACTGCACCTCTCGTAGCTTCTCCACGCATCAATCACCTTTGATCTCCATGTGCTCTAGCGTGAGTCCGACCATCTCGCGTGACATCCTTGACTGTCTAGACCTTAGATTTTTCCCTCCTAGTCCCGGTCCTCCTCATCACCAACTATGATCGTCTCCACGCCTAACCTGCATATGCAAAGACCAAAGATTGCTTCTCCACATCTCATCCACCTTTGACCTCCACATTCTCTAGCGTGAGCCAATCACCTTGCGACATCCTTGACCGCCTGGACTTCAAATTCCTCCTCTTAATCCTGGTCCTTCTCGTCAGCGGCCATGACCATCTCCATGCCAACCTGAACATGCAAAAGCTAAAGAACTTTCTCTCATCACAAGTTCTCCCCAACTTAACCGATATCAGTCCACACAGGCAAATCACACCATTAACTATCAATAAACACAAATCAGATCATCCACGATCTCAATATCCAGCATTTTCAGAAATTAGTCTAAGACTACTAAGAAAGATCAGCCTGACCGTCATACACAAGCCAGTCATACCGCTGGCTTAACAAGTACTTGAAAACTACGAGTACTTGTAGTACTCGAAGATCACTAGAATTAAAGTACTTAAAGTCTATGAGTACCGACTGTGAAGTCGACGACAACCGATCGCAAAAGGCTACGACTACCGATCATGAGGTCCACGACAACAGATCAGGAAGCCTACGACTACGACAATGGATCGCGAAGTCTATGACTATTGACCAGCAAAGTCTACGATTACCGACTACAAAGTCTATGACTATAGACTAGTTCACTCTCGCTCACGACCGGATCACTGTTCCTCACGGTCAGTTCATTGTTACATACGACCGGTTCGCTGTTGCATACACTTGGTTCACTTTTGCATACGGCAAGTTCACTGTTGCATACGACCGGTTCCTTGTAGCATATGACCGGTACACTGTAGCTCTGATCGGTTCACAGTAGCTTACAACTGGTTCACTGTTTAAGGTTGAAGCCTACCGATTACTGTTATGATCGTTCTGCCATTATCGAAATACCGTAGTTGACATGCTATGGTCGTTCTGCTGTGGTCGATATGCCATGGTCGACGCCTGCCATTCGGACCGATGCAACCTAAAAGTGAATTATTCATTATTACTATATTTACGATCTCCATATGGTCTAACAGCACTTCCAACAGAAGGCTTTCAGCCTTGTGGTTTGAGTTGGGTTACTCTAATCTAGCTCGAAATGTGAAAACAGTAATTTGAGCTGAGTAGGTATTTCGAGAGAAATTTCGAAGGGAATATACCAATGTTCCGTGAGGCCGTCCGTTGGGAGACAGTGCGCAACAAAGTCATGTTTTTTCTCTTATGATGATTGCCGTGCGTGTGATGGCGAGTGCTGCCCCTGTCTAAGTGTCTATGACGAACTCCTCCAAATAATACTACCTGCAGTACTTAACAGTCGGCCTAACGCAGAAAGCAGAGCGAAGCACGGAGGAGTTGGGCATCGTTAGTTTGTCTCCTACCATACGTACGTGTAGCGTAGTTGTGTAAACAACCCGCATGCTGTTAGCTTTGAGATGGGTCAGCCTTTGCCTAATCTGAAAATGAGACACAATGATTAATTTGGTGCATCAATTCAGCTTAAAACCTCGCTGAGGATTGAGACGGTACGTGCTATCCTTGTCAAGAACCTAACAGGCACCTAACTCTAATCGATGCCAAAGGAACAACGATACAAACAAATTGGCCTACTGCTAATTTCGAATCAAAGATACCTTGATTTTTTATGTACGTGCTATCCTCTTGATTTTTTATGGCTTCCAAGTCATTTTTTTTTTATTCTTGCGTGTCAAAGATACCTTGAACAGAAACTCCATATTCATTTTGTGATACCAGACACTGTGAACAGAAATTCTGATATACTCCTGCATCCACAATTTGTTAAGGATTTGTTCATAGCAAACCGAGATTAGGCATAATTTCTTCTAAAAAATATAAAATGTCGGCATTATCTCTACTCCCGCCCAAAAATGTCAGAAACAGAGCAGAATTCGAAAAGGAAACCTGTCTGGTTTTGAAAAGGCACCAATTCTTGTCAGCTTTATCGAGATAACCTGATTGATGTGAAAAGGCTACACCTCGATCCGGTAGTGAACCTTTTAGAGCAAGTACAATAGTATAGCCAACTAGTGACTATAACACTTGTCCATTTCATCTATAACCTTCAAAAAATAGTTCATACAATAAGGTAGCTATTACAATAACTATTTGGCCCCACGTGTAAGAGAGTGAAATGCATATTTTTACGTGCTATAGCTAGCTGTAATTTAGTAGCTAGCTTCCTTCTCTCTCTTCCTTTCTCTCTCTGCCACGTAAAATTTAATTGATATTATATTTGTTATAGCCTGTTGACTAAACCTTATTGTAACTGCTCTTATGGGTCGTGAGAAACTCTTCACAATACAATCAGAGATCATCTCATCTCATTTCATCTGAGATAGGGATAGGGGTACTACTATCTGGCAGCCGGCAGGTGGTGACTTCACTTCTTATTACACAGAACAGTGATGGTATCAAAAGTTGCTCCAACTTTCCAACCCTGTACCAGGACAGGAAAGCCGATTAAAGGCTGCATGTAAATTTCAAGAAAAGGAACAAGCCACAGCTCCAATCTTGTTATCATTTGCTGTCCATTGGGCGGCGAACATGGCATGCTGCGAGCGGGGTTGGTCACTCATCACTGAGAAGGATTCCTGTAAACTTCAGTGGAGTTCCACCAGAAGTAAAAAAGGGGCAGAACTAATCAAGTGCCCAGTGCTTATGATTCGATGACGTGCACACAAGTATGCTAGTATCAAATCGACTTGGTTCAATCAGAGACAGAGTACATGCATGTTCCTGTGTCGTTGGCGTCCATATTGACTTTGAGTTAAATCATATGCATGTTCCATAATGTTGTCTCGGATAAGCGCCTTCCTAGCCAACAAGAGTGGAAATCATGAACGATCGCTGATATTATTCTGTCCAAAATGAAGGAAAGGTACACCCGGAAACCTGTGATTGGATAATTGCTTCAGCTGTCGACGAAATAAAGCAAACCAGTGGCGACGGCGTAATCGACGAAATATAAAAACCAGCACCTGTGAATCAATAATTGTCTGTACTAAACTATTACTAACGCAATGCAGAATTGCTTGACTGCTTCGGCTGATTGCTCGTCGAAGTGACCGATTGGCTACCAAACAATACTCTGTTCAATTAGTGAAGTTTTATGCTACTAAGCAGTCCATGTTCTAAAGGACCGTTGTTTTTAACTGAAATAACACCAAACGGATGTTAGCTTTTTTATATATTCAATTTAAATAAAATAAAGAAAAATAGAAAAAATAACAAAAAACGCCGTTATATTTCCACGGATAATGTAAAGAAAAAACCACGTTAAGAAATCAACGCGTTTCAAACAACTTTTGGCTTCCAAAAACTAGAAATCATCACTGTTAGGAACGGGTCCTTAGATTAACGACCGTCGGCTCTTTCTTGAGAACCTGACTGCGATGAAGAACACCCGAAGCAAATATTACTAGTCATAAATAAATAACACACATTCCAATTAGATCTAGGAGTTGGGCTGGTCTTTTTTGGGCCAGCCTAAACACGGCAAGGCATGACAGTTTTCGGGTTAGGCCGACACGACATGAATGGTGGGCCATACTTGGCTGTGGGTCCGTTGGGTAACAACATGGCCCACCTAGTTGGGCTGTGCTCAAGCTGGCACAGGCGCACGGCATGAACGTGGCACAGTGGGCTGAGCGACATGGAGGCGGCACATGGTACGGAGACCTCTATACGCACGCGCCCAGCTTAGAACTGGGTCTAGGCTGTCATCGACGAGAGAGGGAGAGAGGCGGCGGGATAGGGAAAGAGAGAGTCGACTGACGGCTACCTTGATGAGAGGGAGAGGGAGAGGGAGAGGTGGTTGGGGCAGGTGGGGTCTGGGAGAGGCAGCGGCGGAGGCGGATGGTTTGGGAGAGAGGCCACCTTAGTGTTGTAACTTATTATTTAGATGATAATTATAAACTAAACAAGAGAGTTATATGGTTTAAGTTGATTGGCGAATCACACATGGGAGATGTCATTACCGAGCGCATACTAAACATAATTGATGATTTTATGATAGATAATAATATGATTTTAAATATTTTGGATCTATTTCACACCTATATTGCTTTGCTATCCTTTTCGGCCCTAAAAAAATATGCAGTTTTGTAGATTGATATGGAGAGAATAGGGGAATACCTTAGTCTTTATTTCTCTGAAGCTTTCTAACATGTCAAAAATGAACTTTTTCATGTTTTTTATTTGTATTATGACAAACTTGGCATCAACACGAGATCAAAGACCTCACAGTAGGTGCAATAAAGCAAGGTAAGTTTGACAGTCCACTTGGGGGAGAAGCTAAAGAGCAAATCTAGTTCTTCAACTTCTCAGTCTTAGGTGCCTCCTAAGTGGAATTCTTACTCATAACTGAACTACTACCTGGAGTATGGTTTTGCAAACCATGATCCTAATCTTGCTGACGGAGGTAAAATAGACTTGCTCGAGTAGTGGAAAAATAATAAGTGGGTATTTTCTGTGATGTGTTATTTTACACAGAATGTTTTACTGATTCTGGTGTCCACCGTATCTTTGGAAGTGGTGTTCAACATAGTAGGAAGAATAGTTGAAGAAAGGAGGTCATCCCTTACGTCCAAGATGGTAGAAGCAATCACCTGCATCAAGGGCTGGGAACTGGCAAAAGAGTGATAGCAGCATCAACTGGAGAATTCTAATATCGTGCAGGCGTATGCTGACCTAGAATACATGAACAATATCGATATTAGGGAGTAGCTAGTATATATGCATATTGTTACTGTACTTTTTTTCTTACCGGGGAACTCCACTCTAAAGTAAGATTTTTAACGAGTCAGTAACATTGTACCTATACAATATCAAGAAATTTTCACTTTTCCAACCAAATATTTACATATCCATATTTTTATGCAATTATTTAAAATTTAGTATTTTCTTTATTTTTCTCGTTTTCGCTCCTTTTCCTCCTCCGCTCCTTTTCCTCCTCTCCTTTTATTTTTACCACTTGTATCATCTCCTTGTTTTCGTGCATCATTTGTTTTTCTTCCCTGCCTTTTCTCCCCCAATCCTTACCTCGCGGCCTCACCTTCCTCCTCCATGGCCGACCGCCCGGGGCTCATCTGCCAACGCTATCACCCAGGTGTAGATCCTATCATCGTTCACCGCCCGCTGCTCATCCTCAACGTGTCCTCTGGCTCTGAGTCACTAGCTACGATCCGAGGCTGGTAAGCGATAGCGATGGCTGAGGTGACGCGTACGGTAGGATGGGAGTCCACGGACTGCCACTGCCTTACTCTCCATTGCTGGAGCCGCACCTTCCCGACTCCCCATCCTTGTCCTCCGCCACCTGCGGCTATCCGTACTACGGTGGCCGAGGCCCATCGTGCCCGGCAGCACGGCACGGCCAATTCCCAGCACTAGTTCCGACCCAGTGCTGCATGACACCACTCCACTCGAGCACGACGTCGTTTGTTTGGTGTTGGAGTTGACTCTTCGCCGGGCACTCGATTCCCGTGGACAAGGATATATGCGAGTCGTGCCGTGGCCCTGGCTGGCTGCCGCTTTTGCGCTGTGTGGAAATTCGCGCTTTCTTCTTCCTTCGCCGTTTTTCCCCCTCCTACGCGTTCAAACCAACCCGTCGTCTTTATCAAAAAAAAAAAAAAACCAACCCGTCGTCTCGTGCCGCGGTGCCGGTCAAACGGCCGGAGCTACTACTCCAACAACACAGCGGTGGTAGCAGCGTTGTCAGGCTGCCGATCGCACACGTTTCAAATTGGACGCCCTGCAAGTAGCTCATGGCAGGCAGCAGAGGCGGAGAGAAATTTCGAATTTTGGCCTGCTCAGACTTGAAACGCTCTCTGCTTCCATCAAGGAACTGGACTACTTACTAGTCCAAATTTGATTCGAACCCAACCGATAGAAAGCACAGAGAAATTAACCAACCAAAGAAGAGATTTTTTTCCCCTCTTATTATCCCCAAACAAAAGGATCCTTCATGCCAAGGAGGCGAGCTATACAGACAAGGAGAGGGGAGCAGCAAGCTAAAAAGCTTGTCTTGTTCATCTAAGCCCGGCGGCCATCTTGTTGTGGTCGAGCTCGAGGCCGAAGAGCACCCCCGCGTAGGTGTCGATGCCCTCCTTGGCGAAGTAGAGCTCCCTGATCCGCCGGAACGCGTCCCAGGTTAGCACGCTGTCGGACCCTGCCTGGTGGCAGCGCCCCGCCGCGCGCTCCACATTGAGCGTCGCCGCCACGCGCTCCAGCCCTCCGTACAGGTCGCCGCAGTGCCTCATCACGTGCTTCACGTCGTACACGTCCCCCCCGAAGAAGACGCGCACCAGCCCCAGGAACTCCGCCATGGACTTGGGCAGCTTCCGCCCGATGAGGAGCTTGATGAGGTACCCGAAGTCGTAGGCCGAGTGGAAGGTGACCCAGGTGACGGCGCCCGGGGGGCAGCAGACGAGGCCCGAGGACATGAGCAGCGCGGCGAAGACGCGCGCGTCGACTCCCCGGGTGCGGTGGGCGTCGAGGTCGAGGCCGTGGGAGGCGAGGAGGCGGACGGAGTCGGGGGCGTGGCGGTGCACGCGTGGGTCGAACTCGCGGAGGTTGATCTCGAAGGCGAGGGCGGGCGGGGAGTCGGGCGAGGCGGCGAGGGTGAGGCCGACCTGGATGAGGTGGAGCGCGTCGACGTTGGCCTTGAGGAGGGCGTAGCGCTCGGCGGCGGTGAGGAGGCCGGGGTGCTTGTTGGGGCGGTGGATGACGCCGGGGAACTCCGTGTCCATGGCGACGTAGGGGAAGCGCTCGATCGCGGCGCGGATGAGCGCGAACTCCGACTCCACGTTGTGCGCCCACACCTGCCGGATATCCAGCTTCCTCTTGGCGGCGGCGGCGGGCTCCGACGGCATCTTAATTCCTCTTCTTCCTCCTCCTCGTCTTCCGTGCTTAGATTGGATCGGGAATTCGAGCGCGGAGAGACTCGAATTGGAATTTTGGTTTTAGTTTCGAGATGAGTGATTCTGGTGCGTTTTGGGTCGCCAGGACGGCGAGGTTTTATGGGCGGGTGCGGTGAGGTCGGACGCGTTTATGACTGGGGGGCCACTCCCCTCCAGTCCAGGCGTGTTAAGATTGACCGCACCGCAGGCGCACCCGCAACGAAGGAGCAGACGATGTGTCAGTCGGACGCATGCAGCTGCCCGTCCTGCCTGCGCCACTATGGTGTATCACCTTCACACGACTCCACTGTATCTATATCACATCGACGTATTGACTACGAATTTCTCCTTTGGAACGCAAATTACGACTACGAATTAATATGCTTGATATGAGATGCCGCAGCAATTAGTAACTGGTAGCTCGCACCACACGGTAATTCCGTTTTGTCTTAGATGTTTCACTCCTACCGTATGATGTGCATGGGGAGTTGGCATGAACAGCTAGCTAGGCACGTAATCGTTGTTTTGGGAAAGCTACCGCGCGCTTTTTTCCGTCGCGTTGATACCGTGGGAGGCCCAACAGATCGTACAGATGCTCCAAGGCTTAGTGACAGTTAAAAGAGTGCACTGAACATATCCCAATATGCTCCCCAGTTGCGAGCGTACTCATGCCTATCCCAATATGCTCCATTCCAGACCCGCCGTTTTATCCTAGGGACCATATAAATGAAATGATGGATTACGTTACTTGCCGACAGCTGAAAAGGATGATCCGGCGAGTTGGTTCTCTACGGAAGTTAATTTTCACCCACATTGTACACAGGCATGTCAGTGTTTTGTTCATCACTCCAGCTGATTGGCTGCGAATTCCATTGGCTACTCTCGATCGACGGAAACGAACTAGTCTGGAGTGGTTGCGAGCATGGGATCCTCGCGATAGTACGTACTGGTGTGGTCACTGGCACACGCCGGGCGGCCGGTGCATGCTCGGAGTACGTCTGGTAGTCACTAAGCAAGCACCCGGTGAGTACCAACACAGCAGAGAGGAAGACCGAAACCACACGGGGCGGGCGAGTGCGAGCACGGCACGGCACGACCGACGACTCGTCAGCCACGACGCGGTCGCCTCCCGTTTAGTCCGCTCCGATCCACTACGCCATGTGCTGCACCTCTCCTCGTCTTGCCGTCGCCGTCCACGTCGGCTCGGCAGGTCGCACTTGGAATACTGGGACACGGCAACTCCCGGCGAGGTGACCCCCGTCCGTCCTTCCGCGGGCTGCCTTTTTCTCAAGTCGCATGCATGCTATGCCCGTGTGTCAGCGTCAGTCCAACCAGCCCAGTCCCAAATAAACGGGAGACGGGTGGCGTCGTTTGAATCACTCACTCACGCTAATAAGCAATTATAACAAGTCACTAAAATTATAGAGAGGTTTCGCTGGGTTGCCGGACGACGGCTCCGCCACTGCTAATAAGTGCGCTTTATTCTCTTCAATTTATTTAGCGTTCCGGCAGAGCCGCACCCACAGCCGGGCCTCCGTTATTGACCGGGTAAAACTATGTGTTACTCCACGCACGGATGGACGGTCACCCAGTCAATCGCACACTGCTCCGCCGTCTGCGTTTTCGTTATTCGATTGGCCCGAAAATCGTACCCTGCCGGCCGGTTGCTACCGAAAAACCGATAGCTCAAGGCTTCTTCCAGATCCCGGAAGCCACATCAGCGTACGTCAAGGCAGAGAGGTGCTCATTTGCGTCGCTTAAGCTTTTAATTTATTTAATACTGTATAAGATTTTTTTTGTTCTATAGCCGCTGTTAATTTTTTTAATATAATTAGTTTTTTCTTAAAAAAATATATCATCACGGACAATATAAAAAATAAAGAAAACAAAAAAGCAAAAAAAAACCTAAAATACTAAAAAACCAGAAAAAACAAAATTGCAAAGCTAGAAACTAAAACTTAAGCTCAAAAAAGCATTGCTGCTCCCTCATCCTCTCAGAAAGTAGAAACTGAGGTTTCGCTTTCAAGGCACGTACAGGCTTCTGCAGCTAGCTACCTCGTGCAGAATTCTGAATTTAGACATGTGCCCACCAAACGGGGAAAGGCCCATGAAATTTCCCAACCAAATTGAAGCCGGGCCACTTTAATGTCATCATGCTAAAACAGTTCCACACGCACAAAAAGCATTGAAATACTGTCTTAACGCTTACCACATACAAGGAGCCTTGTGTTATTCAATTGGAGTGTTCAAACCAAGCCAAACTTGTCCATGACAATGTCATGGAGGCATGAACCCAACAAGGTACCAACTAGTCCGTTCAGTTCAGTGACAGATCTAGAATTTTACGTAAAGGTGTACTTGTCATTCAGATTTTCAGGTGTATGTTTTGAAGAGGCAAAGTAAAGGTGTACTTGTCATTAAGAGTTTCAGGTGTAGCTCAATCAACTTAATCAAATTGGGAGTAGTACATATACTTGAAAAATGGAACAAAGTTAACACCTACTCGATCAGATCCCAGAATGTTGCGCTGGAAAGGAAGAAGCAGGAGCTAGTAGCTTGTGTGCCCATACAAATCAGAGCAAGTTACAGTATCAATTAATCCAACAGAAGGCAAATTATTATATAGCACATGCAGGTTGTTTTACCCACTGGACATTAGGACATAGGAATAATATATAATGGATGATCAACTGCGCGGCCAGGTAAGGTGAAAGGAGAGGGGAATGAAGTTACCACCAGTCCGCTGTCAGGGTTGACGCGGGTGATGTTGATCCTGGAGTGGAAGCGAACGGTGGGCGGCTTGTCGGGTAGTCCTTGTCGCAGAAGAGCTTCAGCTGGTAGATGCGCCCCTCGTGCACAGACTGCGCGCATCCGGTCCGGTGGATGCAGATCAGGCGAGCAAGCAATAATACATTAGCACGCACATGCACATGAGCACATGGATACGATGATCAGAATCAGACGAGATACAGGTCTGAATTCGTAACGTGCATGGATGAAGAGAATATATCAGATGAGACGGCAGGACTTACGTTGAGTGGTCCTTTGATGGTGCCTATCCAGGAGCGCATGAAGATGTCGTCGACGTCGTCCATGCCGTAGCTGACGGTGCCGTCGCCGATGTCCTTGTCACCGCGCTGCGCCGCTGCCCAACGTGAAGCGATGCGGATCGGACGGTGCGGAGGTGGGTTATTTGCTCGTTGAGTCTCAATAGACGTTGCCGCCTCTTCTTCTGCGCTTGCGAGTTGCCACTGATTTGATTTCTCCCAGTTTCTCCTCTTTTTCTACGAAAGAGAAGCGGATCAGGAGTGTTATCTGTTGCTCGTTACAAAGCAATTTTAGGATGCAAGTCTATGCTTGACCCAGCCACACTGCAGTGTTTACTTCTCCTACCTAATTGAGCCAATTCATGCGCCACACAACCTTTTCCCCTGCTAATCATTCCTAACTTTGACATCATTAAAATGTTGAGTGATGGCGTTCATCTCCTGCGTAATGAACATTAGGCTTGATCGGTCTGGCATCTTGGTCATGATCTTCGCTAATGCTTCGAGTGAATTATGATTTCCCACCAACTATGTAGACACTATTATCTTCTCTTTAATGCCTCCTAGTCATAGAGTCAAGTAATAATAGAAGAGCACACCATTAGAAATTCAGTACCAGTAATATGGAAAAGGTGTTCATTGTGATCCAAGGCGTGGGGCAACTCTTCCTTCGAGCGGCCTCCCCCACTCACCTCTCTCTCTCGCGCGCGCGCGCGGCGAAAACAGTCTCTCTTCCTTCTCCGTCTCCGACCCCTCTCCCTCCCCACCTCAGGCGTCTCGCCGGTCGACGACGAGAGGGGGAGGGGTCTCCTCCTTGTAGCCTGTTGCTTATTGCCTAGTCCTCCGTATGAGCTGTACCCGCTATGGGAAATCCGACGCCGTTGTATGGTCACCGCTAGTTGTCGTCCCGAGTGGTCCTTGTTGTCGTCGTCATCCCGAGTTGATACGCACCTAAAAACTATAAACACTTCAATTAGTGTTAGTTCTTTCTTAATTAGAGATGCTGAGAGGTAGACAAGGGAGGACGACATTGAAAAAGACGATGTAGTGAGTACTTGAACAAATATATCTGACGGCATGGGAAGAGCAAAAGTTGCTACTCATGACACAGTTTTATGCGCGCATAGCAGACCTATCCAAATAGACGCCCGACGCGGCCTGTTTACCCCATTAGTCTAAATAGGACATGCTGTATCAGGTTGTGGGCCGAGGCGGCGGCTCAAGCATACCCCAGCTGAGGTTCGTGTTGAGCTGGAATACGTCCGTTTAGCCCGACGGGTCAGTAGGCATGGCTAGCCCATTTCAACATGAAAATTTTGAAAAAAAAATCGTAATAATTCAAAAATATGTAAAATTAAAAAAAATAACATAATAAATTATAGAAATATAATAATAAGTATTATTAATATTTAGATGGCTATTTCGTTAAAAACTTTACCAAGTTTATAGAAAACCAGGAGAGCAGCACACGTATGTGTATGAAGAACCGAAGGACACACAAGCTTCAAAGATAGAATATATGTTGTTGTTGTTGTTGTTATTATTATTATTATTATTATTATTATTATTATTATTATTATTATTATTATTATTATTATTATTATTATTATTATAGTTTGAAACCAGTCTGGTTCGGTCTGCATGTTGCGTTTGCTGTTTCAGTTTTCTCTTAGGAGTCCAAGTTGTAATCCACGTGTGACTAGTTCTGGTTGAGTCGGAGTAGCAGAGTTTGCGGTAGAGTTCTAGTTTTGGTCGGTCTGATGGCCAGGTATGGTCATGTTTTTTCAGCTTCTAAAAACTGATTTTCGATTTTACTACATTAAGTAATTTTTAAACAGAGTATTTTTTTCAAGATAAAGTCTAATAGTTAATTGTAATACATATTGTACTGACTTCATTTATATCGGCAAAAACCACATGTGAGTTTCTATTACTCTGTAATCCCTCGCACGAACAGCCCAAAAGCCACAAGCCGCAGCTAAAAAGAACAGGCCCATGAGTGGGTTAAAACTGATTGGCTTCCCTTGTAAGAGTATATATAATGATATAGATAAAATTAGTCTGTAATATATCTCTATGTTATTTATAAATAGGACTAAAGATAACGTATACAATATATTATCTATGGCAATGATAACCAGTAGTTCACTATGTTCGTGCATGGCTTCTTCTGAAAATGACGTCTTCCAAATGTTTTGTCCTGCAGCACACAGAGGGCAAATTCTAGCTAGTAGCACCAGTATTTTACACTTGTAAGCTCTGCTACTCGCCTACTCGCTCAGTCGCTACTCGATCCATGCATAAACTTTCTTCCTTTTCTCCTTCATTTTGAGAGAGAGGGGGAGAGAGAGGCATAAACTTTTTTCTTATCATATGATCTATTGATAGTTTCTGAATGGGCCGGAATACTTCTTTTGTCAGTAGATACGGACACATAAAAAAGGCAATAATAAAAACGTGCAACCGTGGATACATGCATGCATTAAGCAGCTGTTTGGTTGGGGGAACCTTTCGGAAATAGGTCGGAATGGTTCTTGATGTGCAACCGTTCCCGTGTTTGGTTATGGAACGGTTTTATCCTAGATAAAGAGGTTTCGATTAAGACTATAAAAAAGCTCGAAGATCATGAACTATTCAAATTTGGTTCGTTTTAGGCTTGATTCGAGCTCGGCTCAAACTTTAAACGAGCCAAACTCGAGCTTGATCCCGAGCTCGCGAGCTTTACCGAGCCGAGCTCGAATAGTTTGCGAGCCTCAATTCGAACTTAAATAGTTATACATATTAACTCTAATCGAGCTTACTCGAGCCGAACACAAACTCGAGCTTTTCTTATTGTTGAAAATTAGTGTATGTTTAAATTATTTTGACTGTTATCGAGTTTACTAGAGCCGAGCTTGAACTCAAAATTTTGTTCTTATTGAAAAATAGTGCATAATAAATTATTTTAATTGCTGTCGAGCTTCAACGAGCCGAGCTCAAGCCTACTCGAGCTTAGGCCGAGCCGAGTTCGAGCCTAAGTCCAGGCTCGGACCCCAACCCAAGCTCGGCTCGAGCTTCTATCAAGCTCAAGCCTGGAAGGCCAAGCTCGTTCGAGCTCAGCTCGTTTACAGCCGTAGTTTCGATTGAGAGGATGTTCGTTTGAGATGCATGCCGCATTGACGCGTTCGATGAAAACTAGTGAATGACACGGTTCATGACAAAATAGTGCACACCGCATGCGGTGTCCTCACCCCTCGCGCACTCCCCCAGGGAGGCGAGCTCAAGGTCACCGCTGAGGGAGTTGAGATCAAGGTCACCATTGAGGGTAGTGGGGCTGAGCTCACCGCCAACGAGAGCGGGGCCAAGGTTGCCGTCGATGGAGCCGAGGTCGAGCTCGCTGTTGAGGGGAGTGGAGCTGAGGTCGCCGATGATGGAGCCGAGGTCACCGCCGAGGTGGCCGAGGTCACCGCCGAGGAGAGCGGGGCCGAGGTCGCCAAGGTCACGGTCACCGTCGATGGAGCCAAGGTCGTCACCAAGGAGAGTAGGGCCAAGGTTGCCGTTGATATCGCCGAATTCGCGGTCGTTGTCGAGGTGAGCGGGGTCACAATCGCTGTGGAAGGGAGCTGAGGGAGCCACCAATCGGGAAGAAGGACCGGGAAGAACGAAAGAAGAATATAATGCGGCGGCCAGTACTGGCGGTAGAAGATAAGGAAGAAAGAAAAATAAAAGAGAAAGAAAAAAGATAAATGAAAAGTTGATAAGCTTACCAAGGGTATCCCAACTCTTCTCATTTAACTTTGTCCATTCAACTAGATACGAAATTGACTCATCTTATCTACCCTTATCCCACCAACTAAACAAAAATCTATACCATCCTATCCACCCAACCAAACAGGCTCTTGGAT
Source organism: Dendrocalamus sinicus (assembly GCA_036346575.1). NCBI lineage: Eukaryota > Viridiplantae > Streptophyta > Magnoliopsida > Poales > Poaceae > Dendrocalamus > Dendrocalamus sinicus. The sequence continues at coordinate 655,113 of CM070652.1, forward strand.
TATCCCATTCTATCACATCTCATCAAATTCTGAATCATCTTATTCCATCCACCCTCATTCACCCAACCAAACGCCACTTGGGGACGCCTCCAGGTAGCCCTCAGCTCAGGCTCAGACCGATGCATGGCCTTTTTCCTTTCGCTCACACTCTCTCACACGCGCAGGCACGGAAAGCACGCGAAGAAAAAGAAGTGAAAGGCGGGAGCTGAGGGGAGGACGGTGGATGTAAATGTGTGCTTGATGACGAACTGACGTGCGTGCTAAGCCCGATTCCTCCTCTCAACTGCCCCTGATTTATTCGATCTGCTAGTATTCCATGCATCTACTGTACTGCTACCAGATCTCCAATTAAGTCGGGCACAAGTTTTGCATGATCCATCCCTTCGCTCATAAGTCGTCTCCCCCTTTAGATTTTTCCCGCCCCCGTCCGGCCTGTAGCTAGCTGGATGTTGATTGGTCACGTACCCATCTTTAACAAAAGGAAAATTAAATTAAAGTAGACAGTCTACGTACATACAATCGTCCACAGGATACTCAATTAAGAGATGAACGAGCAGAGTCCCTAGCCACACGGTACATTGCAGACGACCTTATATCGATCGTCTTAATATCCATCTCCAAAGTAAAAGGAAAAGAGAAAGCAAGCATCGATCGATCTTCCATCAAGATTCAAGAACTAACTCATGCAGCAAGCTAATTGAATTGAGAAAGAAAACCTGATCGATCGAACTACTACTTGCATGCTACGAGGTACCAAGGATTAGATAGACTGGAGGTGCAGACCAAAGTAAAGTAAAAAAAGAGAGAGGCTACGGAGAGACCGTGTGCAGCAAAATACATGCATGCGTACGTTAAAACATATGACGGAGATGAGAAGCACCTAGCTAGCGCGCGCGCGCGGCTCGACAAGAAGCAAGCATTTTTTAGCTTAGCTCTTGCTGCCCTGCTGCTTGTTGTTGGCGTCGGCGGCGCCACGGAGGAAGTGCAGCAGCACGGGGCTCTTGCACCGGGGGCACTTGGGCTGCTCCTCCGACTCCGAGAGCATCACGTACATGAGGCACTGCGGGCACCCCACCACCACCATCGGCTTCGCCACCGCCGCCTCCTCCTCCGCGTCCGACGACACGCACGAGCTCGCCGGCGACTCCACCGTGCTTGCCATCGAGCTCTTGCCTCCCTGCAGGCTCATGCGCGCCCCAGCCTACCTACCCAGCTACGCGCCCTAGATATCTAGCGCAACAGGCAGTACCACACCTACGCTTAGCTTTGTGTTGTGTGGGGCGGATATGATATGCTACTGTGCAGTGGTGAGTGCGCACAGGAAGTGATCAGGAGGCTATGTTTGTTTGTCCTGTACTGTGGGAGAACGAATGGAGCACCCCGCTAGCCCCTATATATAACATAAAGGGATAGACTATTGCATAGACGATTAAAATTTTTTTATCTTTCAATCATCTAAAATTGCACTTTGAATCACCTGAAGTTGCACATGTTTTTTTGGAGGGAGACTGCAATTTTAGTTGATTGAGAGTGCAATTTCAGGTCACCTGAAGTTGCACTCTGAATCACCTAAAGTTGCATATGTTTTTTTAGGACTGCAATTTTAGTTTATTAAGAGTGCAATTTCAGATGACTGAAACATTAAAAAAATTTCAATCGCCTGTGCAATAGCAAAACTGTAACATAAATATAGTGCCGTGCCGTGCCTTGCGGAGGGGGCGGCAATGGCATGGCGCCAATTCAATGCAACAACAGTCAAGGACTTCAATTTTGAGTACCACTCAGCTCACTGTTTTCCCGGTCGATCATCAATATTTTTTTTTAATTGCTCTTGCCCTCTCTTCTGAGATAAAATGACTCCCGTTGCGCACTAGTTGTTGGAACGGAACTAATGAATTAAGAAAATTAAATATTATTTATTGGGTTGTGCTTTCGTGCTCTTTCAAATACTAAAATGGGTGCAAATTTAATTCTAGAACAGCTAACAGTCATATCAAAGTAAGGGCCAACTCACACTGGTCCCTTCGCACCCTTTTTCTGAAGTCACAAACTGCTTCAAAATTCACAGGAGTACTTAATATGGGCCTGCTCTTTTAACAGCTTTTAAAAGTAGTTTTTGACTTTTGTTAAACTTTCAAACGGAGTATTTTCTTAAGACAAGGTCTACAAGTTAATTGTAGTACACGTTAAAAGCCCAACATTTGTATCAACCAAAATCGCAAACGAGTATCTCTCTCCGTAATCGCTGTCGCAAACAGCTAAAATTTCAAAATTTCAGCCAAAAACTATAAACCGCAGCTATATCAAGCAGGCCCATATATCTAGAAAAAACGTATAAGCACATATCTTATCTTACTCATTTTACATGTTTGGAGTGCAAAAATTTTGCGGGCAACTCAATTCCAGCAAGAAACTATAATAAGAAAGAAAAATTCTGCAATCTAAACAGGGCCTTACTGGGCAGGATTTTTTTAAAAACAAATAAAAATCACATCTGTTGAGGAAAGGAAAAACAACAAAGTAGTATCGACATAGCTGCCACTATTGCTAACTTTTGAAGCAGTTAAATTTCCACTACAAATGAGTTCCAAAAGTTAATGGTTTTTCCAAAAAAGGAAAAGAAGTTTTGTATCGCTGCCCACCTGTCGTGTCATTTCCGGTTACTCCTGTAGGAACAAAGACATTTCCAGTCTCTTTCCCCTTTCCTTCTTCCACCCTTAGGCATCAGTTGGATGCAACATCTAAAAGCTTCATGAAACTAGACATAGCTTTTCCTCCTTTATACTGCTGTATCCAACTCCACCAAAACAATGTGTTCTGCAGAGTTGTCAATTTGTCACAAGGCATGCGGAACCTTTCTTCACAAAATTGTATGTGCATGAAGCAACAAAAATTCTCCGTGAATTATTCAACATCAAAAGAGCATTCACATATTGAAAATGAAATACTGCAACTACAATCAAAGGGTATGTTCTTTTTGGCTGCAATGTATGACTTTTGACTACTGCTTATTAATCTAATGAATAGTGATTACTAAGAAAAGCCAAAAACCGTTAAAAAGGCAAAAAATAAAACAGGCCTAAGATTTCCTCACAAGAATTTATGGTGCGCATGAATGTAGAAGGGCAATGCAGCTAACCAAACTTAAATAACAGGCATAAATGAAGCACTGTTTTATCTTGTGGGCAAGACTTCCGACATATTCCAAACAGCGATGGCTTCTGGTTTTGAAAAATCAAAAGACATTTAAAATGTATTGAGTTTTTAATACAGTTTTTTCTTTCTTTTTTATTTTTTCTTTACATTATCCGTGGAGATATAACAATGTTTTTCTTTATTTTTTAATTTTCTTTTATTGAATATCTCAGAAAAAAGTAACAATTGCTATACTGTCATTTCAATCCAAATCCACGGTACTTCGAAACAGGGCCTTAAATAGGGGAGGTCACTTTTGATTCAATGAAAGATACCGGCCAGCTAAGATTCACAGCTCATATCACACAAACGCACAAACACACACCAGTCTCAAGAAATTGGGCTCATAAGCACCGCATTAATGCCGTCTTGTGCAGGCATTCAAGTGTCTCGACTAGTAAAAGCTCTCAGCTTGGACAGAGGCGTGCAATTCCAGGTAATATTGAATCGGGCTGTGCTACGTTAAGGCCCATTTGATTGAAGCTGCTGTACTGGAAGATGCCAAACCTTAAATGAGAAAACAGTCATCATCTAGCACTTGATTGGACTTGTACTTCAGTTTTAAGAGGGTATTCCCCCATTGAATCAGCCCAAGCCGCAATAATGTATAAGGCACCAACAAGGCAGCAATCTATCCTCCTATCTACCTTACCTTGTTTAAATTCATCAAAACAAAGAGAAGGTTCGTTCCGCGGCACATTACTACAAATGATCTCACCTTTTAGGAGTACTACTTCACTACAGTTGGTTTGCGTAGGAGTATTCAGCTAAGCAGCCCACGGCATGTCATGGGATGAGGTTACAAAACCTCTTGTAGACATACTGTGTTGCCCTAGTACAGTTATGAGTTCTGTGCTGTGAATGCTTTCAACCATAGGCCAATGGACTTGTTCTTTTTAGCTTTTCAGGAGCTTTTGGTTTTTAACTTCTCTCAGCAATTACTATTTATTAAACCAATAAACAATAGCTAAAAATTATAAGACGCAACTCAAAATAATAGACCATATAAACCCCCGTACGCCCTACTCTTAACATTTGGATGCTGCAAAATGAGCGCACGGACTTTATCATGGCTGGTACATTTACCATAGCGCAACGCAAAAGGCAAGCCAAAAATTGGTGACGGGTGAATAATGAGCTAAAAAAATATCTGCATTTATCCAAATATATGACCTTGGATTTGAGTTAGGAGTATATAACAAGTTGGACTATAGTGAAGGATAGAGGGTAACAAAAAATGAGCTTGTCGATACCTCAAGAATATTTACCTGTACCAGTCATTGATCTGTACAGCAACACGCATAACTGAGTAAACTTCGTCTGTTGCATTGACAGTCTGTGCTTCAGCCCCAGTAGAACTGTTACTGACTGTCTGCAGCTCTTGAAGAAACGCCGCAGAGGTCAGACAGCTCACGCTTACTGCGCTATAAGATTCCAAACCCTACTCTTGGATAGTCCACAAACTACTGGTCTGTAATGTGAGGACACAGGGTTTTATCAAAGATACTGTCCTTTTAAACAAAAGAGTGTCAGTTATACTCAGGAACTCTATTTTCATAGACACCACAAACTAATGATCGTTGGCAAACTTTTATTTCAGAAAATCATTGTTACGGAACTTATGGCTTATCAATCCATGAAAGAAATATAAACACACTGTGTGTATTTTAAAAACATCATCAACAGGTAGCAATATATTAAACACATGCATATATACAAAATACCTTGTTGGGTCAACTCCAGCATAGCTCAAGGAAAAACAGCGAGGGAGTGCAGAACGATAACAATTGGCTCTAGAATTTGTCAATTGTCATCAGGGTCTTGATCCTCATCATCATCGCTAAAATCAGAATCACTGCAATAATCAGAATCCCCTGTGCTTAAAGAATCAGAAGCCTCTCCCAAAACTTCTAATGAATTCCAATCAGGTGGAAATATTCTCTGAAGTGCTTCTGTTAGTGCCCCACCCGTCCTCTCAATCTTGTGAAGCCATCTAGACCAGTGAACAGCGGTGCGCAGATCAACAGTCAAATCATTCTCAAACATTTCCCTACAAACACTCAAGATTCCTGTGTAGGTGCTTCCCTCCATTACAGTTGCCCTTGAGAGAAGTGAGGTTACCAAGCAATGGTAAGCAGGCACATCAGGCTTCAGCCCAGCCAGTTTCATCTCTTCAAAACATTTCAACGCTCTGTCTGGAAGGGACGCCCTTGCCCAACCTTTAATCAAAGTAGTATATGTCTTGACATTAGGTTTCAGTCCAACATCTGCCATTTCTTCGATCACCTTTTCTGCTCTCTACAAAAAAAATTCATAAAATAAATTAATGGATATCGTGAAAAGAAGGGCCCAAGATAAATACTTCTTTTTTTCTCGAATACGCAGGAGAGCTGCATATCATTTCATTAAGAAGAAGAGAAAGGTTACAACACACACACCAAACACACCCCTTAACTTTCAGATACAAACGCGCCTGACAGAACAAAACACGACCAAGCACTACACACTAACAACGGCGGTGAGCTTTAACCGATTGTTACGGGAGCCGTGCAAGCTCCTTGCACCACCTAAACGCCACAGATGTGCTTCCTCTTCGATGTGTGCTAGGATCCTCTGCAAGCTTGGCGTCGCCCGCTGAAAACACAATCGTTTATTGCTTCCGCATCATCCATGCGCCCAAAATAATCGTGAGAATCGATTCCCTTTTTGAAGATTGTAGGAACCAACTTGTCTATCTTGATCCACCAATCCTCAAATGAAGTGTCCGCAGCTTGAGGGGACAGGATCGAGAGTCCCACTTTATCGAGCAATTGAAACCACACTTGCTTAGCGAAAACACACCGATGAGGATGTGCTGGATGTCCTCCTCGACTTGATCGCAGAGCACACGCAGCACTTGGGTGAGGTAGTCCTCTTCTTGCTAGTCCGTCCGCCGCCCAAAGAACGCTTGTGAACCGCCAACCGGATAAAGAACGGCATTTCCTAGGCGCCGGCTCTTCCGGATGAGTTCCCAAGGTTCAAAATGTCTTCGCTCCAATGAAGAAGGTCTCATAAGTCGATTTCGACGAATACCGCCCGTAAGCCGAGAATCTCCATTGATGCTTGTCCGGACGCCCGACATTAGCCGCACTTCCTCCAAGAGTCCACGATTCCTATGAACTCGGCAAGAGTAGCGACACCGAGAGCACCGGATGTCGTTAGTCCAATGAAGCTCATGCAACGCTTCACTAACTTTACGTCGACTTCGTAGCCGCTTTGGGACTAGAGCGAAAATGTGAGGGCTAGGACAAGAACAGACGAGCCGTGGAGCCAATTGTCGGTCGCAAGCAGTGGTATTTCCATCACCCACAATTGTGCTCAAGGCGGCAAGAGAGCTTTCACGGCTCCTCGCACTTGAATAGGAAGGCACCCATGGTTTGTCCTACTGAGTTCTTTCTAACCATAACCATCTCATCCAAGTGCCCAAAGATAATGATTTCAGATCATGAATCCCCAGACCCTCGAGTTCTAGTGGCCGAGTTACTTTCGGCCAAGCCAGCAAACAGTGTCCCCCTTTTGCATCTTTCCTTCCTCGCCAAAGGAACCCTCTACGGATCTTATCCATGGCCTTCAGCGCCCAAGGTGGTAGGTCCACCGCCATCGCCAGGTAGATAATCATGGAGGTCATGACAAATCTAACCTGTACAGTTCGTCCAGCCCTATTCATAAGGTCTGCTTTCCATCCCGGCAGCTGGTTTGCGAGACGATCCACGATAGGCTGGACATGGGCTTTCGTCAGCTTCTTGACTGATAAAGGTAAACCAAGATATTTGCAAGGAAACTCAAGAACCTCGCACGGGATCCGTTGCTGCACTAGATCCAAATCCTCGGTGGAGCAGCGAATTGGGGTGACGCTGCTCTTTTGAATGTTTGTTTTCAGCCCCGTAGCTGCGCCAAACACCCGTAAGATATCCATGACAAGATCAATATCCGTAGCAGCCGGATGGAGGAACATGACCACGTCATCCGCGTAAAGGGAAACCCGATGATGGAGGGGAAGTTGTGCTAAGGGTTGAAGCAGCCCCATGTCATTGGCCTTTTGCACAATCGCATTAAGGACATCCATGACCAATATGAACAACAAAGGAGACAGCGGGTCACCTTGTCGCAATCCCCGCTGGTGTTGAATCTCCTGTCCTGGTGAGCCATTAAGTAGAATCTTTGTGGAGGAGGAGAAAAGCATGCCGCTGATGATACTGCACCATCTATCTCCAAAACCATGATGCCGTAACACCTCCAACAAAAAAGGCCATGACACAGAGTCAAAAGCCTTCGTTATATCCAGCTTGAGAAGAATGCGAGGAGCTTTTGTTGGTGAAAGAACCAAGCGGTCTCACGCACCAACATAAAGTTGTCTTATATACATCTTCCTTGACAAAAGCGCTTTGATTGTTAGCCACCAAACCATGAAGTTTACAAAGCACCGATTGGCGAATCTTGGTTACCAACTTAGCAAAGCCGTGAATCAAGCTAATGGGCGAAAGTCCTTGAGCCGCTCGCTCCCTCTCTTTTGGAATGAGGTGAGAAACGCCGAGTTGAGCATCCACAAGTTTCGAATATTGCCACACCGAATCGCAATTAGAGCCGCCATAATATCGGATTTGATGATGGGCCAACAACTCTTATAAAACGGCTCAGAAACCGTCCGGCCGGGGCTTTATCGGAAGGCATGCCTTTGATCATTTCCACACCTCTTCTTCAAGAAAGAAGGCATCTAACTCTGGAGGTCCCGAGGCGCAGCTCGGTGATCAAGGTCAATTGAGATGTCACGCTGTTCAGCGGTTCCTAGCAAATTATTGTAAAAATCAAAAGCTGCCTGCTCCTTGTCTTCCTGTGTAGTGAGGATATTGCCATTCACCACAAGTTTAGGAATGAAATTCTTTCTCTTCCAGTGCCGGGCGTGGAGGTGGAAGAAAGCCGTGTTGGCGTCCCCATCTCTTAACCAGCAGGCACTATCTTCCTCCTCTGCTTGCGGATTGGTGGGGGCATTGCCACAGCCACCGTCTTTTTGCTGATGTTTGAAATGAAGCTTCGACGTTCGTCGGATCTGGGCGGAGAGCTTTCAGCCACAACTAGAGCTCGTGTACGAGCTTGCCGCCGCGAGTAGACCAGCAGCAACCCCGCGCCTCGCCTTGCCGGCGATCGCCTCCCAGACCTGGGCGTGGTAGGTCGAGAGGAGACACGGCCCGGGCGCTGGGAGCAAGCGACCAAGGGCTGGGGGCGTGCGTGGCAACCTCGCTCGTGCCGGGAGGTCGCCACCGTCGAGGAGGCCTCACCTGTGTTTTTCGGGAGCTTTGCCGGTGATCGCAGTCGCGTCGGAGAGGCCACCTCGTGAGCGCCCCGCCAGGACATCGGCCACCACTGAAGCGCGGAGCGCGGACCGACCGGACGGCGGCCTCCAAATCCTCCGAATCACAAACTGGGGCGAGGCCATCCAGGCGTGGGTCTGAAGCCAAACCAAATGCGGTTGCGGCCACCTGGGAGTCTGGATGGGCCTCCAAACACGCCCAAAGCCGTTTGCCCCAGACGGGAGAGCCAGCCCAACTGATGGCTCAACTGTCGCTGAGGTCAGAGGAATCGACGCTGCATCCGGGGAATTAGTGACGAAATCCCCCTCGTGCTCCACGCCCATGCAGCAACGGTCCACAGCGATGGCAGCTTCTCTGGATTTCCTTGTCACCTGGGAACTAGCAACGACCGCCTTGCCATCAGCAGCATTCTCCAGCCCCGAGGGGGCCGCATCGCGTTGGGCGGCGAGCTGCACCGCAGGTTGCGTCTGGGTGGGGGAACCGGCCCCAGAGGCATCCACGTGGTGCCCAGCGAATGGAACGGGCCCGAGGCGATCGTGCACTGAGAGCCTAGGCGCTCCACTTCGTAGCACCGCCGCCGCCGCCGGTGAGGAAGGTCCCGGAGAGAAAACTGAACGCCGGCGACGCGTACGGCTTCGATCAGAGTCCTCGCGCTCCGGAGGGGGGCAGCAGAGGTGTCCGCCGCTGGGAGCGTCACCGCGGTCACCGTAGCTTCGATAGGGTAGACGAGGGATCGCTTCACCGGCGGTTGCTCTTCAGCGGCGGCAGGTGGCTCCACAATATGCAGGTCGATGGCGACGGCAAGGAGCTCAGGCTGAGTGCACCATGCTATGAGCCGGAAAGACGTAAGGTCTCGCCGGGCAATGGTGTCCGGGTGTAGGGAGTGGATCCAGCAAGCGTCGTTGAGGAAGTGTTCGGCCGTGGCTAACTCCCGTGCACGGGTCGATACCACGGCTCGACGCCGACGAGGTTCGCAGGAAGCACCGAGGCGTTAACAAGCCGAGTCCATCGCCTGAACTTCAGGCCGAAGCTCGGGCCAAGAAGAGGTCGTCCACCATTGAGCACACGAACCGCCGTCGCCTCGTCTTGGAGGATGAGAAGGAAATCTTCCGGCTCTGCCCGAAGAAGGGCCATCGTGCGGATGTCGAGGTCAAACGCACGGCCGTCTCTCCAAAGACCTCATCGCCAGAATCCGCCGGCGAGTGCCGATCACCGAGACGAACAGCGCCTTGCGAGGTCCGTCTCGGCGCGGCGATGCTATCCGAGCGGTCTCAGGACGCAGACCGCCGACCGGCCGCCGCGGAGGGGCGAGCCACCGCGACTTGAGGCCTCCGCCGGCAGGGCCGGGGCTCCACGTCGGCCCCAGAGAGACGGCGCCGCCCATCGCCGGCACGCGGCGCCTCTACGGCGAACGCGCGGCGGCGGCGACGATGCGCTCGACCGAGCCCTTCGCCGCCATGACCGCAGGGCCGCCGACGGCAAAGATCGGCGCGGCCGAGAGATCCGCCGCCACACCGACACTCTCTCGGAGGCAGGAGCGGCTGGCGAACGCCCGGCGACACTCGGCGAGCGATGGCGGCGCCGACGACACCGGAGCGGCCGAGTTCGCCGGCAGCAGAAGCACCGATGCGAGGGAGACAGGCAATTGAAACACCGACCCCGGAGATCCTCAGGGATCGGTCGACGAGGGTGGTGTGAAGCCAGGATGCGCCGACGGCGAGCTCTCCGACCTTCTACTCGCAGGAAGCCCTCTCATCGTGCACAGTTTCCGGCGAGAGAGGTCGCGCCTCTCAGAGCACTCTCGCGAGAGACGGCCTGGCAGCTCTGGCTGCACCGTGGATGCCTCCGCCGAGAGCAAGGCATCCCGGTAGGAAGCATGAGGAGCTGGCGACAAGTCCGCCCCGCCGGAGAGGAAGGGCTGGAGTCGCTCCACCTCTGCACTTTGGAATGACCGGACGGAACGAACGGGCGGGCGATGGGGGACAAGGGAGAGGAGGAGCCGAGCGCCCGGAGGGGAGAGGAAGGTGGCCGCGGGGCGGCCTTGGAGGTGGCCGCCGGCGCCTGGACGGCCGCCGGCGTGGGGCTGGTGTGGGTTGGGGCACCGGGAGAGCGACACATTCCCGCCCACTCCCCAGAGGTCCTCATCGGTCAGTAGATAAATACTTCTCCATTTGCAATTTTCAAATTATAATAAGATGAAGCCAAGTAAGATAGTTCATTGTGCTTAAATAATTTGTAAGGCTAGTTTTATACACCCTCACAAATATTTTGCTGAGCTCCTTTAAAAAAAATGTGAACTCATGTTTATAACATTGAATTGTATTATCACTGTCAGGCTATCTCCACTGTGTCACAATAAGCTAGAAATTAAATGTTTCAATGCAAAATTCTCATACTGCATGTCTCGCTTGCAGCATGCATTTATGTAGGAGGTATATGTATGGATGTTAGGAGGGACTCCATCTTCTTTCATCTGCTTCATCAAGTCCGCTGCCTCCCAAACATCTCCTCTCCGAGCCCACCTGCACAATAGAGTAGTGATGAAACAAGCAAAAGGAAAATTCTAACAGGCTCAAGGTTCCAAAAACCGCTTCCGGGGTAAATCCCGCCGGAGGGCCGGTAACCGGAAAAAAAACGGTCGAATTTCACGCGTCAAAATTTGAATTTGAAATCGGTAACCGGAAAAACCGGAGAAAAACCGCTAAAACCCGGGTTTTCAAATTTGAAATTGGAAATTCCTAACACATTCATGGCAAAAAGTATGAAGTCAAGCTCGGGAGATGCATGGATCTTCTTAATACATTTTATTAGTGTTAAACAATGTAAATATCATTAGAGAAACTAATTTTTACACTCAAAAGTTTAAATTTGAATTAAATAAAAAACCGGCGATTTTTTTTCTCCCGGTTGGCACCGGTCAAACCGGTACCACCGGTATTTGGAACCCTGAACAGGCTTTCTGAAATAAGCCATAGTGTACTACTGTACAACTAATTCAATAAAGTAGTATGTAATAGTTTCTTCATATCCCTGAGTTAGAAGCTGGCCAAGTGGTTTCATCCACTCCACAAGTCATGAAATGAATGCAAGTGTCTCTGAATTACTGAGGCAGTAAAAAATTCTGACCTAGTAGGACTGCACAAGAATAAGGTTAACGTACATTGGCAAAAGAGCTTATCTAGAGCACCTACCCATCAAGCAAAATATTATATATAAATGAATTCCTTGGTATCTTCTGAACGCTCATCTCGCGTGTGACTGCTAAAGCACTCTGCATCCTCCCTGATTTGCAACAGGCCCTGAGCAATGTTTCATAAATGTACACATCGAGTTTTAGACCACTCTCTTTAATTTTCATGAAATATTCAAAAGCCTTTCCAATGTCTCCATTAGCAGCATAACCTCTCATAATGATTGTGTACGTATGCTCATTTGGTGTAATGCCAGCAATCGACATCTTGTCAAGCACAGAGATGGCCCTTTCAACCTACAAACAAACAAACAAAGTAAATGCCGATGGTGCATGGTTTAAATTTAAAGAAACTAATATGTATTTGGAAAATACCTGGTGCTTTCTAATTAGCCCATGAATAAGAGCATTGTAAGTCCTTACAGTGGGAGCGCAGCCACTTCGTTGCATCAGATCAAGAATATCCAGAGCTCTTTTCATATCTCCAGCAACTGCAAACCCCTCTATGACAGGCCTAAATGCTCTATTTGATGGTTGCATTCGTTCCTTCTGCATTTTTTCCAAAATGCGAATAGCTCGATCCATATTTCCCATCTTACAAAATACTTCTATCAGCAAATTGTATATGGCACGATCAGGCTGAAGACCTGATTTTAGCATTTCCTCAAATATGCTGAAAGCATTTGCAAAGTCATGTAAATGGATAAATCCACTGATCAGCATAGAGTAAGTTTTGTTATTATGCTTGATGCCAGATAACTCCATTTCTTTGCTAATAGCTAAGGCTTTGGCAACCTTACCAATCTGTTAAAAAAAATATCAAAGCAGCATCAGTGATTGCTGTTCATTCAGACGTCACAGATAAAAGCATAGGAAGTCCATAATGCAGGAAAAAAATGCTTAAATACACATAATGGCTTTCGAGAAAATCTACATTGTTGGTCTGGGCTGCAGGACTCAAATATTGGTTTCTTTTTACCACGTGTTCAATTTTTCCTCCTTTTAACTATGATTTGTGGACATGCTAAGGAGTACTGGATGTAAAGGGAGAAACACTATGAAGCAGATAATAGCTTCATCAACTGTACTGATCCAAGTCAAAACAATTACTCAGACCATATCGTTTTCACACTATGTAAACCACAGTTGCACTCTAAGTATCTTATATAATCAATCGTCCTTCTGTTGAAGTTGGTAAACACTAGTATAAAGAAGAACAAAGAGGAAAGGGAAAGCAAAAGACAAAACCCTAAGTCAGATAGTTTTAAGCCTTTGAAAGAACAGAAAAAAGGCTATTCAGCAAGATAGTCAGGCGGTGATCCATACAGAAAAGAACAAAATTAAGAAGGTAGAAGATTATATACTTCTACAGGATGCAACAGGCAGAATTCTACCTTGACATACAAATTAATAAGGCACCCATAAGAAATTATTGATGGTTTAAAGCCACACTCCTGCAAAATCAAGAAAAACAAACTTCAGATCAAAAAGGCAAATGCAACACAGTAGCAAACTAAAAGTACCTAAATGTGTTATAGTTCGGAAAAGTGAGCACATAGATGTAAGAATGCCAGCTCAATTAGCCACAAGATGCCATTTCCCACTATACCTTCAGCCTTTCAAACACAACTAGACATTTCTTTTCATCTTGAATGATAGTATATCCATGCATCATACTATGATATATATCTATAGGAGCATCCATTCCATCCTCTTCCATTTCACAGACCAGCTCTTCAGCTCGATCCATATTGCCAGATTGGCTGCAGAAAGTACACATACTTGAGTGCAAAATCGATCTCATAAGAACAAAACAACTGACACGATTATATTGCCACATAGATAACACCATAATAATTTCCCACATAATCGTATTACTTTTCCTCGGTTTTAAGGGGTTTATGAATCTGGCAAATACTAACCAGTGAGCATGTATAATGTTGCTATATATGATTCCATTGAGATTGCCGATCTTGGTCTTAGCCTCTTTGAACAAGTCGTCTGCAGATCTTCGAAAACAAGATAAAAGATATTAGCAAGAAGCCAATGGTCCTGGGCTGAGAAAGACTAGACATGTAAAGGCCAAGTGACCTGGTGCGCAAGGCAATGTCTGAGTACATCAAATATAAAAGGGCTGTTATAGGTATATCAGAAATTCTGAATAAAGCACGTAGGGGTAGCACATAGAGCAGGGCTCAGTTGAGAGGGGGGAAAATACTCACTGAGCATCATTAATTTTGGCAAATCCTGCAATGAGGATACTGTAAGTAGCAATTGTCAGCTCAAGCCCCTCAGCTTTTATTTCCTCAACACATGACAGTGCCCCACGCATATCTCTAGCAACTGCATAAGCGTGAACAAGGCTGCATGAAATAAATTAAATTTAATGCAGGGGACAAGCCAGCAATGTAAGCAATCATAAAGACTTTAATAGAGCTAGTTTACCAGCCATTCACATGCATATGCTTATGATATTGTATATTGCAAAAGTATACTAGAAATGGGACTAGAACACAAAGGCTTTTCACCAGATAGGTCCATCATAGTGAATAATGAAGATAATAAAAGGATTATGGTACGAACACACTATATCTGCAAGGCTTTTTGCCAGATGTATCTCAATATTTTTATCGGTGAACTTTCTCATTTCAAGCTGGAAAACCAGCATTCAAGTGGCTACTGTTCTGTTTCTGGGTAGGTTCATTACTGGTAATCATGCAGAAACATTTTTTCCTACATCAGTTTGTCTATCATGGGAAAGAAATGACAACAAAAGATTGTCAAATAACAGTGAAAATGCACCTACCTTGTAAAGACAAACGCATTGGGTTCTATTCCTCTTGCTCTCATGTTCTCAAACGTTGCACGAGCATGATGCTTATCACCTCGCTTGGCATAATACACAACCATCAGACCAAATTCTCTCCTTGATGGCTGAATCATCAAGATCAAAATAAAGACTATAAATGAATGAGATCAAAAGAGAAATAATAACACTATGATACAATTCTGTCTTGTATGCAAAAAGATTCAGTAAGCATCAATTCAACCAACATACTCTGTCCTTTTGGAGCCCTGCATGTCAAGTAAAGTAGATGTCTAACTTTCCTAGGAGGTTGTGACTAGTGAATGCATAACTATCATTTTGCAGATTTTTAAACATAAATGATTCATACTTTTGAGTTGAAACATAGTTGCCTGCAACTTTGCATAAAATAAAATTACAGGCTCGCTAACTCATAATCTATAATAAGTCATAGAATAGCTATTCTCGCACAAGGTTACAACTTATAGTATATACTCAAAATGTAAAATATACTGACTACAAGAATTTATATCCACTATAATAGGGAGAGATGTAACATCTGTTGTTCATGTAAATGAAGAATACCTTGCGGAAAAGCTAATTTTTCTAACAGACAACTAGGCAAAGATTTCACAACTTGAATTTTGATTGGAAAAAGGGAGATTACATGAGTTAGTCACAGATGAAGGGTTAGTTCCGGCTGGCTAGTAGGTGCAGCTCCCCCCCCCCCCTCCCCTTTTGAGAACTAGTAGCCATTAGGTTGTGATATCCTAGCCCAGTTTGAATTGAGCCCATGTGTGACCCATGAGTATATGTGCATGAGTGTTGAGTTTAGTACCACTTTACTAACTTAGAGAGATGAGCACCAACATATAAAAATCTTGGGTGTCCAACGGTAGCAAACATGGGTTAACCATATTGTGTGAGTTGATTAAGAGAAATGCAAATGTGTTGCTACGTGTGCATGGTCTATTTCGAGTGGGAGTGAGCCTGAGGGGGCGTTACAAATGGTATCAAATGTACGGGTCAGAGGCGAGGGTATATGGCACATGGCACGTGTGGACCCAGATGAGTGGTCACACGGCATGGCATATGTGCCGGACTGGACGCACGGACATGTGCCAAGAGGGGAGGTCTAGGCCATTTTCCCCAGTTTGGGTATGTTGGTCTGATGAGGACGTCAGGTTCTTCGAGGGTGGGTGGGTGTGATACCCTAGCCTGGTTTGAATTGAGCCCATGTGTGGCCCATGAGTATGTTTGAATGAGTGTTGAGTTTAGTACCACCTTACTAATTTAGAGAGATAAGCACCAACATATAAACCTTGGGTGTCCAATGGTAACAGCCATGGGTTAACCAATTTGCATGAGTTGATTAAGAGAAATGCAAATGTGTTGCTACGTGTGTGTGGTCTATTCCGAGTGGGGGTGGGCCTGAGCCGATTTGGACCCTGGGGCATTACATAGGTGCAGTTGTCAGCTAAGCTAACAGTTGAAGATGACATCAAACAAACACTCTTGACTCTTCATGATGGGTTTGATACCAATGGCGGAGCCACAGTAGATACATGGGGGTACAGCTGCACCCCCAATATTTTTGCACAAAAATCCGATATACCCCCCTCCCCTTAATACACATAGTATACACTACAGCCAACACAATAGCCGGTAGCCCAGTAGTGCCCCCAATGCACATCTTCTGGCCCAACAAGTCAAGCCCAACAATCGGTAGCTCCCAACGCCAAAGAATGAATCGATCCCCTCATCCCAACCAGCCAAACAATGACCCAAATTCCCCAATCGATCAAATCCCTATCTTCTAGCTTTCTTGTGCAGTTGTGCCCTAGCTAGCAGCCGCCGCCCGCCCGCCCAGCCGACCAGCCTGCCACCTGCGCCACGCCTCATCTTCTCCTCGGCCACGGCCGCCTCGCCATCGCTCCCTCCCGGCTGCCTCATCTTCTCCCCAAAAGCGTGCGGCCAACGGCCGTGCCGTCGTGCCCCCGGACCCTTATGCAGTGTTGTCCAGTGGCAACGGTGTTGGCCCAGCGCACTCTCTGTTGGCTCAGCTCACTCTCACGCACAACACTTCCTCTCCAATACTCTCACACACAGCACTCACTCTCCTGGTTTGTGATGGACTCTGGAGAAACAAACTAACGGGGGAAGACAAGATCACTCACGTACAGAGGCACAGGAAGAACACAGAATTATTTTTGGGGCACTGCACTCCAGTGCCTTTTCTCCTCACTTTTTTTTTCACTTACTTCATGCACCTGATTACATACTTAAATAGCACACGCACATGCACGAGAGCTCAAGCACGTTCGGCCGGCCGCACGACTCGTCCAAACATGCCCATATTTAGCTCCACTAACAGATCGTGCATGCAGGATCACCTCCACACTAATTCCTCTATGCATGCGATCTGATTGCCACTGCGTTCCTACATGCACGCATCGACCAAGTCTACATGCAAGAACTTCCTTGAGTCCAATTAGTGCACTAATGACGCTACGACCGCCGCACACACTCGTGCTACACCGACAATTAATCGACTCTCTACGCCATGCGACACACTAACTAATTTGGACTCGCACCGATACAATGCAGGACTCAACCGAACATGACAATAACTCAAAACAAGATTAACTCTAACAATCACCCCTAATCTTGTTGGCTTTATTCTTCACCTCCGCACAATCTTCACAGCAGTGCGGGCTCATCGTCCGCATCTGCAATTGCAAGCTGCGCCACTGCCCTGGTCACCTTCTTCGGCTTGTCGCACTCGTCGGCGAAGTGACCAAACTCACCACAGTTGCGACAATCAATCTTCGACTTGTCGAACTTGCCGCGGTACTTCTTGTCACCATTTTTGTTGACGCCGTTGCCGGCGCCCTCGCCGCTTCTCTGCTCTTCAGCGACCTTGGCCTCCCACTCAGCACGTGTGAGTAGCGGCTCCCCCGCACTCGTGAACAGCAGCTGTTGCTCGCCTTCTCTTTCACGACATCGCCCCTTTGAAGTCTCCTCGAACGCCCGCAAACGCCCGATAGTCTCGGCCACCGACATCTCCGACACATCACCCCATTGTACAATAGTACTAACAATGGGTAGGAATTTGTCAGGGACGGAGTGTAGGAGCTTCTCCACCACGGCACTCTCCTCCACTTTCGTGCCGAGAGAGCGAATCTCGTTCACGATCGTGGTAACCTTCAAAGCAAAGTCATTAATTTTTCACAATTACCCATGTACATACCATCAAGCTCCTCTTGAGAGTTTGTACTGGGCCTTCTTGACACGTTCTTCACCCATGTTCATCTCCTTGAGAGCGCCCCACGCCTCCTTCGCGTCTCCTTCTCGGATATTGCCATCACCACGGCCTCAAGCACGGCTTGGACAATGGCGGCGAGAGCCATTTGGTCCATCTTCTCATCGCCGCCTTGCCCTCCACGGCAGACTCACACGCCACGTGCACGCATGAAGATTTTCATCTTCACCGCCACACGCCGTAGTTGTTCTCCACGAGCATGGGGTAACGAAGCGCCACCCCGCCTCCTTCACTTGCCGCACAACCACTCGTGACCACCATGGTTGCTGTCGCCGACGCCGCTGCCGGCCGCGACGGCGCCTGGCGCGCGGCACGCACCTCCACCGGACATGGCTCGATACCACCGCTGGCCCAAGCGCACTCTCCGCTGGCTCACCACTCACGCACAACACTTCCTCTCCAATACTCTCACACACAAAGACTCACTCTCCCTGGTTTGTGATGGACTCTGGAGAAACAAACTAACGTGGGAAGACAAGATCACTCACGTACAGAGGCACAGGAAGAACACAGAATTATTTTTGGGGCACTGCACTCCAGTGCCTTTTCTCCTCACTTTTTTTTTCACTTACTTCATGCACTGATTACATACTTAAATAGCACACGCACATGCACGAGCTCACACGCGTTCACGGCCGCACGACTCGCCCAAACATGCCCATATTTAGCTCCACTAACGGATCGTGCATGCAGGATCACCTCCACACTAATTCCTCTATGCATGCGATGCTTGCCACTGTTCCTACATGCACGCATCGACCAAGTCTACATGCAAAGAACTTCCTTGAGTCCAATTAGTGCACTAATGACGCTACCGATCCGCCGCACACACTCGTGCTACATCGACAATTAATCAGCTCTCTACGCCATGCGACACACTAACTAATTTGGACTCAGACCAGTACAATGCAGGGACTCAACTGAACATGACAATAACTCAAAAACAAGATTAACTCTAACAAACGGCCTTCCTCTCCCCAGAGCGAGCACACCGGCGAGGCGAGCGACAACAAAGGGGGCTCGGCCCCTAGGGAGATGGAGAGGCCAAGGTCCTTCGATGAGAAGACACGGGTGGCGTGCTGGCTGAAGGCGGCGGTGTTGGCGGGGCGGCACCGAAGCGGTGGCAGCAGGACACCGCCAGCAACGTTGTGTGCCGTTGCTTCTAGAGCTACCACGACTGCCTCTGCTACAAGTACGACCACATCATCCCATTCTCCAAAGGTAAACCCCATATCTTCTTTTCTTGCTAAAAGAGAGAGTGGAGATCGATCCGTCTAGTGCATACTAGTAGTGTTGTGATGTGCTAGTTGGCCGTGAGCTGATTGGGAGCTCGGATTAGTTCGTTCAGTTTCATTTTGGACACGTTAGGGTTGAGTTCAGCTGCAGATGAGCTGATTTTGTTTTCGAATAAGATTTAGGTTTCATTCCAATTAGAACTGATTTTTGACATCAATGCTTTCGATTTGGCCTAAGATTTAGGTTGGATTTTAGAGTTGGAAATGGGGGTCCAGCTCAGTTTAGATGGAGAGGATTTGGCCTGCTGTCCTTGGAAAACTATAGGTACAGGTAAATGTGGGAACATAATTGGATAGGTAGGATTTTGATGATAACCTAGTAAATCATTAATGTAGAGTTAAACTAAGGGAAGTTGTCTTCTCCAATCCATATATAGATTACTTGTGCACACAATATCATATAAGATTTCATTCCTTGGGATTTTTTTTGTTTTTTCAATGTTCTCAATCTCAGAACATTTGGTGCCTAGAATTCGTTCTCAGGCATTGTTTTGGTAGAACTCAATCCATGAATTATAAGTAAATATTTCTTTCCTTGGTTGTAGTGCAAACATGTAATTTGTCATATTTGAACTTCCGTACTATATTATTTGAACTTGTGTTAGAACAGATATGTCTTAAATTCGCACCCGCATGGTCAAAATCCTTGCTCCGCCACTGTTTGATACCATAGGAATTCAAACTTACTACATAACTATCATGGACCTATTTAATGGCATCCTAGACTAAGATGATTATAAGGGCTGTGCAACAACTGTATGAGGCTAAAAGGAATTCATATGAGCAATGATCTTCGCAATGGTTGCAGTCGCAGATTGCCTAGTTGGCATCCCAAAGGAATTCTTCGATATATCACACGTACACCATATAATTGTGCAATTGATATCCTAAAGGAACTACTAAGCACTGGAACTAGCGGATATGCTCCATTAAGTTAGAGGTGATCCGAGAAGCCACCTTGGGGATCTTCTCGAACGCAGAGACGACGGCCTGCCAGTCCTCGGGTCGCGACTCCACCACCCTCCGGAACTCGCGGCACGCCTCCTCCCTGCCCTGGTGCCACGGTGACCGCGCCTCCCGCCTCCGCCCGTGGTCCACCCACCGCGCCCGCTCCTCCGCCCTCGCCTTCCCTTTCCTCCCGTCGTCAAGCCTCACCGTGAGCGATTTCCCCCGGAAGTCGACCCCGTCCACCTCAACCGCGCGCTCGGCCGCGGCCTCGGCGTCGGCGTCGTCGCCCCCGTAGTAGAGGAAGCAGAAGCCGACGTTGCGCTCGGGGTCGTCGTGGCCGCGCACAAGCTCGACCTTCTCGAGCGACCCGAACTGGCGGAAGAACTCGGCGATCTCCGCCTTCCTCGCCCACAGCGGGAGGTTTCCGACGAAGACCTTCCCCTTCTGCCGGAAATCCTCCTGCCGCCGTGGCGCCGCCTCTGGCTCCTGCTCCGGCGGCGGAGGACGAGGAGGCAGGGGCTGCTCTAGTGTTTCGGGAGGAGGAGGAGGAGGTGGTGGTGGTGGCGGCGGGGATAGCTTGCTGGATAGCCATAGCTTGGAGGCGAGGGGATTTGGGGGAGGAGGCGGCGGTGGTGGCGCACGAGAGGGTTTTGGGGGCGGAGGCGGGGGCGGGGAGGGGCGGCGGAAGGAGGCGGAGGAGGAGAGGGGTTTGAAGGGTTTGGGAGGGAGGAGGTGGGTGGGCGAGGAGGCGGGGGAGAGCGAGAGGAATTGCATCGGCGTGCTCATGCTGCGAGCCGAGCGGCTGGGGATTTGGTTTTCGAATGGCCCGGGAAGAAGACGATGCGATGCAATCGGGATAAGGCTCTCGCATCGCATCGCATGCGAGATTTTTCACTTTTGTTTCGATTCGCCCCTTCCTTGGTCGTGTTATTTCGTGCGCGTCCTTCCGACCGTAACTGGCCTATTGGCGATTTTTGTATGCCCGATTTCGTAATTGGGATCTTGGAATACGTACGAGTGTTTCCCACCACGGATGTGTACCTCTACTTAATTGCGTTGCATACATGCATCCAACTATCAACACGATGACATGGTGTTTAATCAACTGTGTCCAACTACGTAATGTGTGCACGATTCAACAGGATGTTGTGACGAACAAACATGTTAACTACCAGTGGTTCAATTCAGGAGATAGATGAAAATTTCTAGGCCGTTCAATACATATTTCAGGAATCAATTCTTCAACAAAAGATATCGGAAATCAGAACACTTTCTTTTTGGAAATACAGAACACGTTGGCCACCTCGATCGTATATATTTGCAAGCAACAAGGTGAACGTACCGATGAATGATGCACAAATTTACAAACGCGCTGCCACTTAATTACTCGCCAACGCTCATGCGAAAACCACTGGGGAAATGCATGCAAAAACAGTAAAGCATATGTAGGCACAATCAAACAAGCACGATTGATGCGGCTAGAGCAAGCTAGCTAGCGTTTTCAGCGTTTCCTGATGGCGAAGGCGGCCAGGATGACGAGGAGCATGAAGACGAGGACGGCGAGGAAGGAGGCGACGACGGCGCCGCTGGTGCGCTGGCAGAAGCCGTGGAACTGCATGCAGATGGCCACCCAGTTGGCGCGCGGGTTCCCGTTATGCGCCAGGTCCACGATGGCCGCCGCCGCCGCTGCCGCCGCGGTGAGCAGCCCAATCATTATCTGCATCGATCGTTCACCCCGCACGTTCACAAAATCGTCATGTTGGCGCCGCGCGCGCGCGAGTTGTAAAAAGAAAAAAGAGAAACGGTCATGTGATCACGTACCGCGTCGCAGACAAGCAAGAGAAGCCTCAAGCCGGTGGCCTGGGGCCGCAGCACGACGATGGCGGAGAAGGGAAGAGACAGCACCAGGTACCCCGCGGCGATCGCGTTGGCCACCATGAAGAACCTGCACGGATGCACGCGCACTTGCCATTAACTTGGTTCTGCGGTTTGTGATGATAACACAGCAGTGTAAGTACGTAGTGTGGCAAACAGTCGATGATACTGACAGGAAGGCCGGGAAGTCGTCGAATCTGGCGTGGAACTGGAAGAACTGGGTGAAGACGGAGAGCGTCTCGTCCGACGTGCCCGTGGCGATGGCGGCCGCGAGCGTGGGCCCGAAGGCCGCGATCCGCAGCAGGAAGTCGAGGAACGCCAGGCACCTGCTGCCGCGGTCGCTCCGACGGAAGAACGGGATGCCTACCTTGCGTGGCGCCGTCGCGGCTGGGGCAGCCGCAGGTGGCGGTGCTGCCGTGGCCGGGGCCGGTTCCTTGCCGGTGGCGTCGGGCTCGCCTTGGCGGGGGGCGACGTCGTAGATGGGGATGGCGGCCTCGCTGGTGCTCATGTTTGGTGTTCGTGCAGGCACGCGTACGATTGTGATGGGAAGTTCTTGGTCAACTCTGTCAACTGCGTGATGGCATTTGCATGTGTAGGGAGGGATTTATAGAGGCAGAAGAGTCTATGAAGTTGTTGGGATCTTTTTCGTCTATGCATTACGTACTCTTAGTACTGGTATTATGAAGTGAAAGGTTGTGCAGAGGTTGGGAGCGGGAGGGCGATGGATCATGCATGCATGTGGTGGTGGTGGTGTGGTTTGGGAGTAGCAGAGTAGGAGTGGTTCCCAACTGCTATGCAAGCCGCATGCAGATGTGCGTTGGTTGGGGAAACTTGGCCAGCTGAGCTCTCAGAAGTTTCACCGAAGGCCCAACTGCATGCGAGCCCGCCGGGCTCCCTCCCTTGCCGTCGCACGTCAATTGTCGATCGGCTTCCACCGCACCAGAAGAGCCAGCATCACCAACACCTGCCCGGATGGGCGAACCTAAAAAACTTGGCCAGGCCCGCCCCACTAAACCTGGGCCCATACGCAGCTCAGACCATAGAGACGTTAAGAAAGGAAAAAAGAACAGAGCACACGGCCTAGGAAGAAACATGTAGACGCGACGCGAGTCGAGGAAACGAGACAACTAGATTTGGTAACATTGCATATGGTATTTATAAAACTAGCTATATACGTATTGTATTTGTAAAAATAGCACTTCTATCGTCCGGTGAGCGGGCGACAGCGCCGGCATGACGAGGCCACCGGCGGCAGACAACCTGTCGTCCGGTGGGGGACGACAAGCAGGTCTGTTGTTCGGTGAAAAGACGACAAGTGATTAAACCGGCATAATTATCTGCCTTAATTTTTTAGATTTAATATTTATTTTAATTTTTAAATATATTAATCGCATTGCCGAGCCGCCAATGACCCAGGAGACGACGCCGAATTGCTCGAGTTTCGACTCATCACGCCACGCCAAGAAAAACCTCGTCCGCCGCCGACGGCCACGCCGTGCGTTGTTGCGTTAGCCGCGCGCACGGCGATTGAGTGCGCCATGTACGCCTAGCCTAGCTAAGCCGCGCCGCTGCTAACGCTATGCTTGGCCCGCTCACTGCCACTACGCGCGTTTTGCCTCTTCGCTTGGCCTCCTTGCCGACGTAACTCCGCGCTATCCGGGCGCCTGGATGTTGGCTGCTCCAGTCTCTGCCCATCACGCCGGCATGAGCAATGACGATCCACTAGCAGTCGACGGACGTAGCTTTATTGGTGATCATTCCCGCTACTTGGCCGTTCACCATACCATGAATTGTCCATGCATAAAGATTAGTCACACGTTTGCACTTTGTCAAAAGGGCTGCACAACGCAGCTTGATTCGAGATGCACGCGAACAATTTGACGGCTGACCGAGTCGGTGTCTCATCCCACAATCCACGTTAGTAAGGTGATAGCGTCGAATACTGCAGTTTTTCGCCTTTAAGAAGAATTCCACGATTTTCTCTGGATATACCAATGGGGGCTAACACATATGAAACAAAAAAACAGAGACTGGACCAAAAAACAACGTTTGCTGTACAAGTTTACACACCTACCAGCAAGATGGACATGTACATCAACGATGCCTTTTTTTGGACAACGGTCCCTTTTTTCCCCTGTTTCTTGGTAGGAGTAACCAAGACGGAGTTTTCCCTTTCCCCCTCAAATTCCTGTCTGCGGGACTTTTATTCGCCTTCAATGTCTTTGCCGTCTCTTTCATGGTCTCTGCTGTCGCTTTCTTCCATATATACACCCTACATGAACATATGGACGAGGGACGACGTTTCGCACGCGCAAATCAGAAGAAGGTTAAAGAAACTCCTAGCCGAATTGACAAATGACCAACAGCTGCTTCCATATCCAATGATGTTGTTCAAGCGAGCACCTGAGCAACAAGAAGAATAATGAGGAAATAGAAGATACACTGACTCATAATATCTCAGTCATATTAATGTTTTTCTTCAGAACATCCATTGTTCATAAAATATCTTGGGCCCACTGTAACAAAGTTCAGACAGCAGCATTTCCGACTGCGTATAAGTTTTTCGAGTGATGACACTGGTGGACTCGATACACTTCACCAGCTAATGCCATGTCTAGTCAGAACAAAATAGTGTAGCAGTTTCAGTTGTATTTACTTGTATGATCCACAATGTATCAATAGAAACTGCACATTGCATAAACATGCTCAGAAATCTCAGGCATAATCCATCCTAGCAAAACTCAAATATTAGTCGTGCCCCTAAGCAGATCCCCCCAGACACTGAAGTTCTACTACTAATTAAGGGAGCTACTATAATATTAGGATTTGTTAAAAGCATATACCTGAAATTATGTGCATATTCTGGACTACAAATCCGTTTAAATTCAGTGTCCACTGCTGCTACTCGTCTCTTGGGCACAACCATCCTTGAGTGCTTCTTGAGCTTCATTCTCCATGCCTGAAGAAAGTAGCGCTGCAGCCTGAAGGTAAAATGCAGTCGGCCATGTCGGAGATATTACTAGAGCCTGCATTGCATCACTGA
Source organism: Dendrocalamus sinicus (assembly GCA_036346575.1). NCBI lineage: Eukaryota > Viridiplantae > Streptophyta > Magnoliopsida > Poales > Poaceae > Dendrocalamus > Dendrocalamus sinicus. Next base: position 680,135 of record CM070652.1, read on the forward strand.
GAGCTTGTTCTGCCATGTCATTCATCAGATATGACAGGCAACGCCGAGCATAAATGGTTGGGGAAACCATCGTACCAACTTCAATGAACTGCACATAACAAATAAACAAAAAGGAACAAAATCAACAACTTTATGTTAGAAAGTTTTCAGTCATCTATGAACAGTGATGTTCTAGCGCCCTCATAAGAAAATCAATGTACTGGCAACGTTTTTAGATAGTTTTCGTAGTCCAGAAGCCGTTGATTCTAATAGTGCTTTAAACAATTAGGAAACCAAATGGGAATTGTTCACACTAGGTATGATACCCGTGACATTTGATCATGTGACTCACGTAATATCTGTCACAATTATAAAAGAACACAAGAAATGGAGAAGGGAAAGCAACCTGGGAATAACAATCGATAGCAGTAGTAAAATCCTTTTGTCGAAAAGCGATGTCACCCTTCTTCTTCGAGTTCAACGTGTCTTGCATTTGATTGGTCCACATCTGAAACGAGAGCTGCAGCAAAGAAGAGGGAAAAAAGGATCATGGAAAGGCAAAACAATATGAACAGTTTCAGTGAAACAAATAGCATATCAAATGTCACATACTTTCAGTAAAACAATATGAACAGTTTCAGCGAAATAAATGGTTTCAGTTTCAGTGAAGATGATTGCAAAATCATTTTGCAGGACATAATGTCAGATGTGTAAGTACTAAGTAACCAACTATTCATGGTATCTGACTGGCTTTCACATGCTGCAACTATATCAAATGTCGCATTTAGAATCAGAATATGATTGTGAAAACATTTTGTAGGGCAAAATTTTAATTGCATAGCTATTTGATTGAATATGATTGCCTTTGACATGCTGCAATAAAGGAGTTGTGAGGCATATCAACATCAAACTATTATTAACTTGAGTTGCTCAAGGACCGAATTGAAATGGTCATGAAAAGAGATCTTACACTAAAATGAGTTCCAACAGATACATCAAATGTTATGATTTAATAAAACAAAATGCAGTTTAAATGCCATAAAAAAGGGATAATATTATCTCTCAAGTCAAAACATAAAATGTATCATAATGACTAACAGTACTGATGATTTTATTAGTTGTTCAACAAGAGATGTTTTGTTTGCTTGTAAGTGTTATGAATAGCGCTTGTATTCATATGAGGCCAATGGGCCGGTATATATACACAAAGTACATGTGGTAAATATGCAAAGAACCCCTCATAACAATGGGGAATAACAATCTAAACATATATCTCTAACACCCCCCCTCAAACTCATGGTGGATCAACAACACTGAGTTTGGAGAGGAAGAAGCTGTGCTGTGCTCGAGTCTGGGCCTTCGTGAAGAAATCTGCGATCTGAAGCTCTGAAGGCACATACTGAAGAGCAATCACCTGATCATGCACACAAGTCCTCATGAAAGAAGCATCAACTCCAATGTGCTTGGTGAGCTCATGCTTCACAGGATCACGAGCAATCACCGATAGCACTGCATCGTCGACAAGAGAGGGTCGGTGTAGTGACGAAACACCAAAATCCTCAAGTAACCACCGTAGCCAAGTAATCTCTGCTGTCAAGAGAGCCATAGCTCGCAACTCACCTCTGCACTCGAGCGGGACACTGCGATCTGTTTCTTCGTCTTCCGTGCAATGAGAGAACCACCAAGAAAAACACGATGCGAGAGATAGACCGCGATCGGAGGATCGCCGCCCAAGTAGCATCCGAATAGGCACAAGTCAGAATGAGTGGAACGTGGAAAGAAGAGACGGCGAGAGATAGTCCCACGAAGGTATCGTAGAACTCGAAGAAGGTGGTCAGAGTGAACTGAGTGGGAGCTGAAACAAACCGACTCGAATATGAACTGGATAAGTGATATCCGGACGAGTAATGACAAGGTAGACAAGACTCCCAACAAGATGACGATAAGTAGTCGGATCGAAAGAGGCTCGCCATCGAGAGTCGGAGGTGAACATTGAGCTCCATAGGAGTCTCAACGATCTGTTGATCGATGAGAGAGGCGCGATCAAGAAGATCCCGAATATATTTCTCTTGGGACATAAAGAAACCATCCGGAGTGGAAGCAACCTCAATCCCAAGGAAATAATGAAGAGGACCAAGATCCGACATAAGGAATCGCTTCACTAAGACGAGCCTTAACAAAGGCAATGTACTCGAATCATCTCCGTAATGATCATATCATCAACATACAGGAGAAGAAGAGTCCGACCACAAGACGAAGTGTGGACAAAGAGCGCAGGATCATGATCACTAGTGAAAAACCAGCAGCAGCAGTGACCACAGAGGAGAAGCGCTCAAACCAAGCACGAGGGCTTGCTTAAGGCCATAGAGAGAGCGGCGAAGGCGGCGGACCATGCCCTCGAGAGCAGAATACCCGGTGGCGGATGCATGTAGACCTCCTCACGCAACTCGCCATTAAGAAAGGCATTCTTAACATCAAGCTGAGAAACAGACCAGTGGCGAACAGACGCCACCGAAAGGAGAGTGCGAACAGTGGTCATGTGGGCCACAGGAGCAAAAGTCTCGTCGTAGTCAACACCATACTGCTGCTGAAAACCACGAGCAACAAGACGCGCCTTATAGCGCTCAAGAGAGCCATCAGAGCGAGTCTTAATCTTATAGACCCACTTACATGTGATGGGATGAGAATGGGATGGAAGAGGAACAAGATCCCAAGTACCCGACGCTCGAGGCGCAATCTCTTCGGCCATGGCAAGCTGCCACTCGGGGTGTAATAATGACATCCGTGGGAGAGACAAGCTCACGAGTAGTTGCGCCAAAGAAAAGCAAAGCAGGCGAGGCCGAATCGATCGCGATCGCGAGAGCGAGCGAGGAGAAGATGACCCATCGGGGAAGATGGAGCATCGAAGAAGATGGAACATCGAGCGGATGACTCATCCGGAAGATCCTCAATACGAGGTCGGCGAGTGTAGACGATAGTGGGAGGAGCACGGGAGTCGTAGGGGACGACACAGCGGCGACAACGCGGAGAGGCCACAGGGGAATATGTGGAGACTCGATGGGACAAAGTGGGCGAGGGCAAAACAGATATAGGAGTATCCGGAAAGGTCAAGAAAGACAGAGACTCCACGAGAGGAAGCCGGAGAGAGGCGGGACGTGGGTAGAATGGACGAGACTCGTCAAAAGTCACATCCCGAGAAACCCGTATCCGACGACCAACAGATCCCAAAGACTGATATCCCTTGTGCTCGAGATGTACCCGTAAAGACACACTCAACAGATGGCGGTCGGTTTGGTACGTTCTCGAGGCGAGGAGAACATAGCAAACGCAACCAAGCAGATGAAGGCGAGTAGTCGAAGAAGACCACGAGAGGCGCTCAACAGGATCGCACCCTTGAGAAGAGAAGAGGTGAATGTTGGCGAGATAGGTGGCGAGTGGAAACGACCTCGGCCCAAAAGTGAGGTGGAATAGAGGCGGCGATCATCGAGTACGAGCCGTCTCAAGGAGGTGACGATGCTTGCGCTCGGCGACACCATTCGAGCATGAGCACCGGGACAAGAAAAGCGGCGAGTGCCCGCCGAGAAAGGAAGCTGCGCAGTGACGAGAGAGGTACTCGCCAGCAGAATCGGCACGAAAGACACGAATAGGAGTGGAGAAGCGTGTGTGTATCATAGTGGCAAATTGTTTATAGATGGGCGGGGCCTCACTACGAGAAGACATGAAATATATCCAAGTGTGGCGAGAAAAATCATCTATAAAATGATATAATAACGATGACCCCTTTCAAACGAAAGGAGGGACCTCAAACATCCGAATGAACAAGATCAAAGGACGCCGAGACACGGTCTCACTATGAGGATAAGGAAGTGAATCTGTTTACCTAACTTACATACGACAATCTAAAGACACGTCTCCCGAGGCAGACCCTAAGACCACGACGAACTAAGGACGGCAAAGCGAGATCCACACAGATGGCCAAGACGGTGATGCCACCGCTGGAAAGAGCCGTGAGACGAAGTGGCGAAGCGAGAGGCGGCGGCGGTGGTGGCGGCGGAAGGAAGATGAAGCCGTCAAGCTCCCAGAGACGCCGTGAGTCACGGCGCGAGGGCGAGAACCAACCGAGCTCCGTGTGGCGATCCCGAACACAACAAGAGTCGAGTCGAGAATAACTCGATAACCAAGGTCGATGTCGCCCGCAGAAAGAAGGCGCAAGGTAAGGCGAGGAACATGAGCAATGAAGGAACATGAAAAGATGAGTTGCTAAGAGATCCTCGACTGAGACGAAAGAGATGTACCATCGCAGTAAGAACACCGACGGGAGAATCAAGAGGTGTAATAGAAGATGAGTGGAAGAATCGGAGTCATGTGAAAAGATGCTCCGAATCAAGAATCCACGGGAGGTACTGACTGTGTAGGAGGTGGTCTCTCGGTGCTCAAGAGTCGATGCGCGTAACTGCGAGAACTCGCCGAGGAGATCTGGCGGCAAGTAGGCGTCGAAGTCGGCTATCTCGCTCGGTGAGAGAAGGCTGCGAAGAAGTCGAGGCGACGCGCCGTCGTAGAAGCACTAGTGCCGATGAAGAACGGCGTGAAAGATGCCGCTTCTTCTTGTAGCACTGGGACTCGGTGTGGCCATCCTTGTCGCAGAGGAACAGTGAGGACGGCCACCTCAGATCGAGGACGCCACCACCACCTGTGGTAGCCATTGGAGAGGCGATGTAGCAAAGCGGACGAGCGGCGAGCACGAGAGGAGTGGCATCGGACAAAGACCACTCAAACGAGTCTCTCTGCGCGTATCTCGGTAAGAGCCTCGAGAGTGACACGAGGTGGCGTGCAAGGAGGCGGGCACGCTTTGCTCGAACTTCGGGACGGCGAGTAAGGAACTCGTAAACCCGCTAAATCAGATCAAGACGCACCTCCAGCAAAGACGGACAGTGCAGCGGCGGCCAGCGCGGCGAGTCCAGTCGACGCCGCATGCAGAACTCGAGCGTAAAGGCGTCAGCATAGCATCACCTGCTGAAGAGAGTACTCTGGCGGACCACGGGCAGTGCAGGGCATCACCGGAGGGCTCGTAGCGCCGACGAAGATGAGTCCACATCCGAAAAGCGAAGAGTCCCACAACCTCGTAAGAAAATCGAGGCCGACATCGGCGATGAGGACAGCAGCGGCCGAGCGTCGTCATCGTACCACCGAGTGTAGACGGTCGACGATCCGTAGGAATCGAGCCTCTGGTAGACGAGGCGGCTTTATCATCGCAGCGGCTTTATCATCGCCAGCGGCTTTATCATTGTCGGAGGCAATGCAACAGCGAGGCTCGTCGGAGGAATAGGGCAAGCGAGCGGTGACATCGCCGAGAGAGGCGCCTGAGACGAAGACCACGCATGTGAATGCGCATGTGAGACACGGTCGGTGTAATTAACACCATCAAAGATCACCGGCAATGGCGGAGAAACAACGGTGCCCATTGGTAGCGCTACCCTGGGCGGCGCGGCGATTAAGACAACGAAGTCTAACAGCGGGCCGGGCGGCGCGGCGGTTAGAACAACGTTTTTTTGCTTCTTTTTTTTTTTTTTGCTTTTTTTCAACCGGGTTTACAAAATCGAGTAACCTCTCCCCGCCAAAACCTAGATCGGTTGCGGCGGGAGAGCTGGCGACGGCGGCGGGAGAGCGGCGGCGGCGGCGGCGGAGAGCGGCGGCGGCGGCGCGGCGGCGGGAGCTGCGGCCGGCGCAAGGCCGGCGGCGATGCGGAGAGAGCCGCGCGACCTCACTGGCGGCCTCGAGCGAGGCGGCGGGGAGCGGCGCGGGCTCACGGCGGCCTCGGCGGTGGAGGCGCGCGGGGAAGCGGCGGCGTCGGGAGGCGGCCGACCGGCCTCATGGCGGCGGATCGGCGGCCGGGTATGAGGACGGCGACAACGGCCGGCGAGGCGGAGGCCGGCGGCCGACGGAGGAGGCGAGACGGAGACACCAAGGCCGGCGAGGAGAGCGAGGCCGGCGGCGGAGGCGGAGTCGCAACGACAGAGGCCGGAGTCGGCGACAGCAATGAGTCGGGAGTCGGCGGCGGCGGCGGAGGCGGCACACGCAAGACGGAACCTAGGTAAGCCAAAACCCTAGTTTTGGCTCTGATACCATGTTATGAATAGCGCTTGTATTCATATGAGGCCAATGGGCCGGTATATATACACAAAGTACATGTGGTAAATATGCAAAGAACCCCTCATAACAATGGGGAATAACAATCTAAACATATATCTCTAACAGTAAGTTTCTGATAATGTTGTATCAAGGTATGACACATACAATCAAAGTTTCACATCAAAAAGTCCTTATAAATCAAATAGCAATGTTCTGAAACCCCCTAAACACATTAAATGAGAAACAAAACTAACCTCATTTGCCGTTCCCTCATCATCCTTGTACCCCGTCTTTTCTAGAAGTTCATGTATTGCTGTCAGATCCTTTCTGGAACAAGCTTCAGCAAGAGGAGAAAGATGCAATGATTGTACAGACGATGCACCGCCACGGGGCATATCCATCAGTTCGTAAGATGGAGTCTGCAAAACACTTCAACATCACTACAATTGTAACATTATATACTTCAAATTCAATGTTGATCGTAAAGCCAAACAGCTAATCACTTAGACAGGTCGACATTTGACACTGAAAAAACAAAATGTGCTCCAAGCTTAATTGACCCTTGCCATGTCCAATTACTCTGTCAGACTAAGAAAAATGTTAGGTAGGGACTAAAGTGATGCACATAAAGTTGGAAGATAGAAATGACCTATTTGACGATAAGGACTGAAATGGCACAAATTAAAACCCCTGGTGCAATTTCTCAACATAATTCCAGAGAAAGGAAACTTGAATCCAAACGTTCTAGACAGAGAAAAGAAAGGAAAGGTATTCACCTCAACATCCTTCTGAAGAGGAGTCAATGCTTGCACCAGAGATCTTACATTAGGTCGTTCACGGGGTTCATAGTGCAGGCACCTTGAAGCTAATCGCATCAGTTCTGTCCCTTCCTCATTTGAAAATTGGCCCTCTAAACAGGAGTCTGTAAGCATGTTAAAGTTTCGATCTCGAATCAAGTCAAGGGCCTGCACATGTTTGCACCAATATCAGGTCTGGTAAAGATGAAGACATCAAAGGATTATACTGGTGCAAAGTCAAGCATTAGTCATTGTCAATCTAATTATTACTTTTGTCCCATTATAAGTGTTGCTTTTTATATACTTGGTTCAAAGATCCAAAAGGAGTTATTTCATCAAAGAACCCTTCCTCACGATCCAAAGTAGGCAAAATGATATTAATATCACAATAAGACCCTTCTATTTCTGGCATGCAAGTTGATCGAAATGAGGACCAATATCTACATACTTCACATTGCTCAATGGAGATGAAGGCCAATATCTACATACAAAAAGATGATTTCACATTACTCCACGGAAATGACGAACTGTGGAACAAGACTAGGAGATTAATTCACTCCCTGGAGGTAACTATATTTGTTCAGAAATCAGCCTTCCTATGGGGTAGTTATGTCCACATAAAATTGTTATACTACATGCCACCATAGCAGTGAGTGTAAAACAGTGCCTAAAAATTGAGCAAAATAAGATAGAAAATGTTATGGGAGAATTAAAGCTCAAAGTTGTTACATGGCTAGGAGGAATATGCTTCCCACTAAGAACGTCCAACAGCAAGGTGCCAAAGCTGTATATGACACTTTCAGGGGTGATACGTCCTGCAGGTAAACAAAAAAGAGAAAATGCAAGAGTGAGATGGTAATGTTAGGGGCAAACTTTATCGTAAAGTTACAGCACTTCATCTTTTGCAGCAGTTAAGTGTTAGTACATATTTCTATCGCCTGGTACAAGGAATATAAAATATCCATATTTTTCAAGCAGACGTGTGAATAATTCTGAAGTTAACATTAAACCTAGGGCCGTTAAAAAAACAAACTGTTATTATGAGTTTATAAATATTGTAAGTGATGACCACTTGAAATTCAGAATCATATGTACCGAGTATATTTGTACTTCACGGATCAGACCATTAAGGTGCAAAATTGTTTCTCTAAGAATCTAATGTAGGATATTACGAAAATGGTGCTAAATTATAACAAATATGAAATTGCATCATATATGATGTTCCATTGAATATCTTAGCCCCTATGTTGCACGGATACTTCTAAAGATCAACATATCGATATCGGATATGGATGCGGCCCAGATACGGCCGGATACATACCCTGCCTATATCTGTGAATTTCCTGATTTTCAAAAATAGAAAATAATTCCTGATAATTGGTGGATACTTCCCCGATAATTTCCCGATACCTCGCAACCCTTACCTCTTATTCCACTCGTTACGAAGCCGTCTACCTGCTTGTTCTGTTCCCACAGGCGCACAATTTCTTTCACCCTCGATGCCCCTGCCCACACCGCTACTACTCCCCTGCACTTGCTGGCCACGGCCGCTCCATTCCCCCTAATCCCTAGATCCAACTAGATTTGGAGAAGGGAGATGGAGGAAGGAGAGAGTCCTAGTCTTCAAATATCACCACTTGGTGGGTATTGTTGGCTCGTCACCACCTCCTCCCGGTTTGCTCTCGTCTCCTCTCTTTTCGCTCTCTTCTCTTCCTTATTTCTTCTCCATGCTTGTTGAGGAACGAGAGAGAGAGAGAGATCGAGATGGGATTAGTGTGGGATGGTGGCTGCAGATGAGAGTAGAGAGAGATCAAGATGAACTACCCTAAGTGGGTGGTTGTAGTGGGCTGGTATGCTGGTGCATTATTTTGTACCAGTGGGCTGATAGGTTGCTCTTTATTGGTAGGCTGGTTGGTTACAATGTGGTGATGATCTGGTTGGGCTACCCACTTATAAGAAATCAGTCATTTCTGTATTTTTTTTATTTTTAACTTTTTATCATATATATACATACATATCACCATATCAGTGTTTTTGGAGAAATGGCGTATCGTCGTATCGTGTATCCGAGCAACCTAGCTGAGCCCTCCTCACTTTACAAAGGTTAAGGATGTTCCACACACAAAAGCAAACCCAAGGTGTAATCTCACAGAATATGACGGCATGATTATAACAAATCAGCTTTCCAAGAAAGCCCGGCAGCAATGTAGCCTGACCAGAAAGACTCTACCTAGATCATCAAACTCACATCAAAGGACTGCTACATAAAAGCAAGCTTTAAAATGTTAGAAAAAGTAAGAAGGGACCGACCAGTTCTCATGTATTCCGGAGGAGTAAATGCCAAATTGGTACTATAACTTTTTCCATCCCGACTGTTCTTCATGAGGCCAAAACATGAAAGTCTAGGGTTACAGTCCTGCAGCATGTGAAACAACGTAAAGATGTTTCAAAACACACAGCTGACCACATTGCAGAAACAATTTATATGATACTTACATCATCAAACAGAACTCTGTAGGCATTAAGATCATGGTAGAGAGCACGCCCCTTACTGGTGCAATATTCTAAAGCCTCAGAAAGATACAGAACAACCCTTAATCTCATGGGCCATTTCATTGCTTGTGATTCCCCTGTGAAATGCATACAATAATGGGAAAATGATAAATCATTAATCTGGTAAGGAATTTAAAATAATGTATAGCAGGCGATACACTTTCAATTGTAGAAAAAAATAGTGAGGGAGTCTCTCTTAATGTCTCGATCCACTTAGAGGTTCAAAGAGAAAGTTCAATATAATACAAGTCCATGAATCTTTCAATAAATATTTGTGTTGCATGATCTAATGCAGCTAGAAGAGGTAACCTTCCCCATTATGCACCAAGTACCAACAGCCGTTGAGAACAATGTTTTGAAAAGAACAATAGAACAGTCTGCATAATTTACTCTCATTTGATGCCAAAGATATCCCAAAAGTCATATATATATGATGCAGAAAATGTAGCCATGACCAGAAACCAATTATTAATAGCTGTGAGCCATCAACCTAAAATTTATTAGGCATTGGTTGGCAACAACAATAGATGACAATAACAAACTGAGATAAACATAATTACAGTGGGAAATGAAGGGCAACTCACAATGGAAAAGATGCTTTGCTAGTGTGTCATTGGGCATGTACTCTGCAACAAGCAATCTCTCGTCACCTTCGCAGCAACATCCAAGCAAATTTGCCAACCTTTTGCTCCGGAGTTGGCCGACCAATTTAGCTTCTTCCTGAAGCATAGTTATTTCCCCAAAGGGCATTGGCAAAACTTAGAAAACTTAGCACAACCATATTATGGGTAAAGCAAATAAAACTCTGTATCAACAAATAGGAAGTGATTTCACACAAGAAAATGTCATCCATATGGAGGATGAGCTGCTAAAACTTAAGAAAAATCATCTCTGTATTACTTCCCAAGTAAACAAAAAGAATTAGAACAGCAGCCATAAGAAAATGACATAATAATTGGTGAGATAACAAATAACAAAATAAATAACAAGGCATATAAAGCACTAGTACTAGAAGCACTAGACCTAATACCATAAAAAATACACAATGTTTGTTAAGGATAACTATCTCTTATTCTATCCTTAACAATGTTGACGGCAAGCGATGGTAATTATTAAAGCAGCACAATAAAGATGGTAAAAGTTCTGAATAACTACAGCTGTAAAGGTTTATGTGTTTGGCATTATAGAATTATTGAGATGCTAACTTACTATATCTACAAACATGTGCAAGCTCATGTTGACCATTGTCAATCTAGATAAAGCAAAATGGAGAAATAGCGTGTTGCTAAATGCTCTACCTAAACCAACAGTTTCAGTGGGAGAGCAATTAACTGAGTAATTTCGCAATCAAATAGATAATCCACAAAATGATGGGACTAGTTATAGCCGGTAATGATTGCTGTCTCACACTTGTTTTAGCATTGGAATCTAACAATCATACAAAAACAAAAAATAAAACAAAAGTTTTGTTGGGCAAACAGTTGGTAGATGCCACCATTTCATCTGCAAGCCATAATAATCCATCCAAAAGGAATATAAGTAGATAACAAGCATACATATATTCTCAGGAACAGGTACAAATCAACAACCTCCATGATAAGAGACATCATCCTCAAGGCTAGATAAATCAATTTTATCAACACCAAAAAAAGAGAGCAAAGAATCGATCATCCCCACAATAACCAACCAGGTGACGAACTAGCGGTAACACCCACCTGATGCACATTGCTAGTAAGGGTTAAAGTGAAGGAGACGGGGATACCAAGAACTGCCGAGGGTCGGGCCAGGCGGAGCGGTTGAACCGTTTGACGGCGATGCGCCGCTGCGCGTCGAGCTTCCCCTTGTATACCACATTGGGCGCCTTCTCGCCATGCTCAGACACGATATTCTCCACCGCAAAGCCCGACGTGGCCAGCCGCAGCTGCTCGAAGGAGAACTCCTGGAACACCGGCAGCTCGTACGCCTCCCCCTGCTCCTCCACAACTACAGGGGGGCAAAAAAAAGCGCGTTCCACTCAAATTACTCCAAATTCCACCAAAAAACCTAATATGCAAACCTAACAAAAACTAGTTTGCACCCCAAATCAGTAGCTATCTTATCTATAAGCAGTGCCCAAAGCAGAAATAGTTTGACTAAATTACTGCAGATATCACCACCGAAATGGAGGGACATGCGTTAGGTGGAACGAATAAAAGATCGTTCGACACAATTTACCAACCTTCCAAATGCGGTGACGGTGACCATACTCAAATCGCAAAACCACTCCCAAATCCAATTTCTACCGACAATCTCGGGGTAAAATAGAGAGAAAATAAAACAAAAATCGCGGACGCCGACAATTTCTCGAAAAGGGATGAGCTAACCACCAAATATAGCAAAGAGAAAAATACTACCGAAACATGAGAGCTAGCTAGCCGGCAAGCACAAACAAGCATTACACACCAGTTTCGGTATTCTCGAGCGTAATCCCGTGGAGCTGCGCGCGGAAGCAGCAGCAGCAGGTCGCCTTGGACACTCGCGCGCCCATTCCGAACCCCCAGTGAAGGAGAAAAAATCGAAGCAAACCTGCAGGAAGCAAACAGAAGAGCACCCTGAGAAGTCAAAGCGGAATTCAAACCCCCTCGGATCTGAGCACAGAATCGAATCAAACCGAATCGAAGCAAACCCAGACAAAACCACTCGCCTGAGCAAGCGAACCGGAGGGGGGAATCGAAGCGGCGCAGAGAGGCGGAGGAGGAGATGGGGATTGGATTGGATCTCTCCTCTCTCTCTCTCTGTCTCTCGCGGCTCTCTTCGCTTCGCTTGCTGGGGAGCTGGGGTTGGGAGCTGGTAGTAGTATTATTCGCTAATCCTGCTATATGGAGTACTTATTAATTGGGTTTATTTCGTCGGGAATATTTTTTTTATACCGACATGCCTGTACTGTGCTGGGTTGGGAGCCGTGCGAGATTACGAGTTTAATCGCGCGGTAATTATACTAGTACTACCGGAAGGAGTAACAAAAGGAAAGCGTTGAGGCGAGGACGATGAGTGCAAGTAAATAGTAAATGCTACCCAGTATAGTATTAAACGGCACGGCAGGTTGGCAAGTGCGTTTCGACTCAGACTCGGGAAGCCCAAGTGCGTTAGTAGGACGACGAGTGGTGGTTGGTGAACTTATTGGGGGTGATTTAATCGGCTCCCGGCTAACGTTTCTGGCCAAAATAGTATGTAGTGACGGTTGAAGAAAGTAGTTATTAGAAGAAAATTTAAAAAACGGTTTTTAGAAAATATCGATGTGGAAAAAATGGCAGGGATTGATTGATAGCTTTTTAAGAGAGGTTTAGATAATCCTTTTTTAAAAGATAAAGTATTTAAATCGGTTTTTAGCTTTCCAAACAAGTACGAGAGCTGAACACCCATTAACTCAGAAGCAGCTTGCGGCAGGCCGCGGGCGCGGACGAGGCGGCTGCTGCTCCGCGGTGCCGTGGCCGGGCATCAGGACAGTTGCCGCGCGCTGGAGGCGCATGCGTCCTTTTTCTTCCTTCTAGAAAAAAAACACACACGTGATTTGAAGACGGTTTGCCTTTTGGTAAATTGTGTTTAAAAAAATAGATAAATCTCCGCAAGGTATACGAGTTTGTGCAAAGATCACAAGTCATTGAACTCAACAGCGTTTTCCACCTCTTGAAAATGCGACTGAGAGTTCTGAATTTTGAACTCGTGTACAGGTTTGCCCTGCCCCAGCCAAACTGATCAGGTCTTGACACTTCTCAGTTTTGAGCGATGGTTTCTCCCGGCACGGCTCCAGCTCAAAGATTACTCCCAGCTGTGAGATGCGGGGACCAGGTCTTGAAATAAGGGGGGAAAATCTCTGTGGGAATCAGCGAGTCTCGTATCCTCGTGATGAACTGACTTGACTTGTTCGTTGCAACTTGCAATGTGCAGGTTTGAATAGTGGTGTTCGACCACTATTCTAATGATACAAAAAAAAAATAGTAGTCTATACCGTAAGCAACGTTGCTCTGACTTGCGCGCACAAAGTCAAATAGTTCTAGCATTCAGACTGTATGAACCATGATTAGTTCTGCGTTAACATTCAGAGCGTATGAACCATCGTTAGTTCCATCAGTGGGCAGTTCCCAACCGCCCATCCCGCTTTGCTCAACTGTTTGCTGCTTAGAGGATGACAAACATATATCCTTCTCGGATGCACGCTGTCAAAAGTGACAGATGCATGCATATTACTCTGAATGTATAGCGCTGAAAGTGATACAAAGAGGAGCAGTACCTATCTGTGACTGAAAAAAAAAAGGAGGACTAAAGAATGTTCAGAGATTGACATTCGTCAAAAGCTAGCTAGCTAGCGAACCAACGACAGAGAAAAGAAATGGCCGCATCAACTTAACTCGTGAGGTCATGAACCTGACCTGACGGATCATTCATTCAGCGGTCCGGTCGCCGCCCGCAAAACCAAGCCGAAACCATCTTCAGGTTCACATCTGCAAAGAGACCCATCCTAGCAGCTAAGCAGCTTTCTGCCTAACCTATGAATGGTAATGTGATATGAACACGTGCTACCTGAAATGAAATACGCATACATGCATAAGCTAAGCTAGTAGAGTAGGGCTAGCGCTTTCTGTCTGGCAAGAGGGAGGAGAGGCCGGAGAGCAGAGGCCTGCACGCACGACACGATACAGCAGAGCGGAGCAGATACACACCTGTACTGTACTCCTCCGATCCTCTCCAATCGTCTCGGGTCTCGGCTCGGCTCGGCCAGGTCGTCAATTTCGTCTAGTGCTCCTGTGAACAACGAGCGCTGAGCTGGCAGCCGTGGCAAGTGGCGGATAAGTGGGCCCCCGCCCCTCCCGGCCCAACGAAGGAAGGAAACAGGTGGATTGACCTGTAACTTCACTTGCGAGTTCGTTCGCTCGCGCCACGGACATATGTCCCTGCTTCCTGATTATTAATTACTACTTAAGCGCATCTAATAGCTCAATTAGTACTTGCTTAATTTGCTGTCTTCGTCGTTGATGTTGCGATCATACGGAAGATCCAAATCGGAGTATCTAGTCTAATATAATCTAATCTAATCTCACGGGATGCAATGCAAGCTGGACAGAGCAAATCATGGTACAGCTATTTTGTACTTTTCCATGGTGGTTGCACGAATGCCTTGTTAGAAAAATGGAAAGGCTGATGACCTCAATCATGTCCACCTCAATTGTACATCTAAGCTCTGTGCTACAACTAATACCTGTGATCTATCCAAGTCTCTTCCTATTTTAAGAGTAGGTGTGGACGCTTACATACAAATATGCATGCTTTCCAGACGAGGTTAACCATTGTAATGTACTTCATGTAATATATGACTAGCAGGGTCTAGATTTATTTTAAAGTTTTTAGTATCAAATAATATCACTTAGATGTTTAAGAATATATTTGTGTATTTAGAGGCTATTTAGGATTTTAATACATCGTAAACATTGAAAATGATGATGGACGTTTGAAAAAAAATACAACTTTAGAAATGTAATTGAAGTATGAGCTTGATAGATTGAGATTCTTAAACAATAAACACTCTCTATATGCATAGACCATGTAGCCACACACCCATATTCTTCCTCCATTAGTTACTCTTTGCCAAAATATATGCATGCACATGTACCTCTAGTTATTTTAAAAGCAACATGTTGATTATGTGTGTGGCAATCTTCTTAGTTTACATGGTATTAGAGTATATTGCCTACGTATACACCGATGCACCATCGCACGATCTACCTTAAACTTATAACCTCTCACATGCCGGCTGCCCCCACCGAACCATATGTCTTCTATCTCTTCTCGTCATTGCAACCTTTCTGCTTCAACCTCTAATAGCACGCCCAATTCTTAATCGATCTCTCTTAACTGTTACTTATTCAAATGCAATCTCTTAGCTACTACCCATTTCAATATAATACTCCACTACATAGTTATCTTTTCCTTCTCTTAATTACTGCTTAATGGCGATCGTTACAACATAAAACATAAAAATACGTGCAACTATCGTTGATCCCTGCAGGTGACACTCGTCACGCTCTCCCGGGTAACCCTAAGCCTATTCCATACGTCTACGCTATCTGTACTTTGAGCTCTTTGCTTCTCTATTTCTGTATATCTGTGCTTTTAGTTGTACAGATACATGCATGATATTACACGTACTCGATGTCCCTCTTCTTCCATGTCGATCACTCCTCTTCTTCAATATTGGCCACCTCAACTCTGACTTCCTCACTAACCATGGTAATCTTGCATCTTCACTGATATCGGTATGTCTACTTTAGTCGTATAATGATATAGAGAATCTTCTAGTCATCGTCGTACCCCTTACCAGCAATGACATATTCCTAGCTACCTTATGACCTTATATCATTATAGCTCATCTTCAATGCAAAGCTTCATCTCTTCTCTACTAAAGCTTCCTTTTTATCGAGCTTATTTGGACACGAGATATTTTATCAATTGCTATTGTAAAAATATGCACTTTAGGATTTGTCTCACTGATATGTGGATTCTGGGTCCACATGTCAATGGGACATTAGTGGTAAATCCTGAAATGACATATCTTTGACAGTGGCAAATGATCAATTCCCCCATTTGGACATCGACTTCTTTAACAATGCTGACACTCACCACTCGTCGTCGTGACCTTTGGCTCTTTTGACTTAGGTCTTTCTTTTCAACGACTTCAGCAAGTAGCACAATATTATCCTTGTCAAACGGCTAAGCTAGGCAACACAACATTGTCCTTATCTCCCCTGCCATCGCCTTGGCTCTTCATTTCCCAGTGGATCAATATCTTCTTGTTGGACAAATCAATATCGTTACACTCTTTCGTGGTCTCCTCCAATATTATCCATGCTATCATTATTATAACTTTTATTTTTTACAAAAAATTAGTTGTTTTTATTGGAGTTCGTATACAAATCAAATTACTAATTGTATTTTATTTATATTGAATTTTAGTTATTTAGGGACTTTATTGTGCAATTGTATGGAAATCAAATTGTAAATTTTATTTTGTTTTTACTAAACATTTCAATTATTATTGTTCAAATTTGTATACAAATTCAATTGCTAATTTTTAAAATCTTTATTATGACTTATAGTTATTTAGGGATTTCACTTTGGAATTCATCTTGAAATCAAATTGCTATTTTTATTATACTTTTATACCGAATTTTAGTTAATGTTTTGTTTCAATGCGTGTACAAATCTAATTTCTAATATTTCTTTAATTTTTATTCTAAATTAAATTTTTAGGGATTTTACTTATGAATTCATATGGAAACTAAATTACTAATTTTATTTAATTTATTCCTAATATTAGTTATTTAAAGATTTTATTTTGGAATTATGTGAAATAAAATTGCAAATTTTCTTTTGTTTTCTATTTCATATTTCAATTTTATTGGTTGGAATTCATACGCAAATATAATTTCTAATTTTTGTTTGATTTTTATTGCAATTTATAGTTGTTTAGAGATTTTAATTTAGAATTTGGATCATAATCAAATTGCTATTTTTATCCTAATTTTAGTTATTTTCTCTTGGAATTCATATATAGAAATACAACTATTATTATTTTTTAATTTTTATTTAATTTTACTTAGGAATTCGTTTAGAAATTAAATTGCTAATTTTATTTTACTTTTTATTCCGATTTTTTTTGTTGTACTTGATATGGACTATTTTTTAATTTAGACAGTTATAATTTAGACATACCACGATCAATGGTGTGTATTTTTTTTTCTTTTTTTCTCTAAATAATGTGTGAATTTTTATTTTTTGAGAGCGAAAGTAGTGGCTTATGTTGTTGTTACTTTAATAATGTACTAGATGCCGAATGATTTTTTTTTTATGAGAGAAACCTAAAGAGGAAATGAACTGAGCTGGAGCGATGGACTTGAGCTGGAGGGATTTGCTAGCTGCAAGTATAAATAATAAGCCTTGTCAAATCAACAGCTAAGAGGCTGGGAAAGGCAAAAAATATCAGCCAAGGATGCTGCGTTATCTTATACATTACGTGGGGATCTCCTGGGACATGTATGACGCGTGTTCGTGGACTTGCCGTTACCGACCAGCCGCACGCAACTCCGGATCCTTTGCGCCAAAACGTCTTTGCATGCTTCGAAACGCCATGTTGGCTTCTCAATTCTCATCAAGCTGATTCAAGTTATGTTTTAGCTCTAGCCAAATCGTTTACGTTCCTATTGACTCTTATTAATGCTTTTGATTGTGGCTTAAAAGTTTTGGTTAAAAATAAATATTAGTAACCGAAGAAGTAACTTTAATAAGAATGACATGAGCAATGTGAAAAATAAGAGAGGTGCGAATACGTGATGGCAACGAGAGGAGTGAGGTACATGATGTATCCGTGACCCTTTGCGTTATCTTAGGAGCGAGAGGAGTGAAGAAACCACTTCGAAAAGCTAGATATTTGTATTAATTTTTAGCTTTTATATTAGTTTTTAGTTTTTATAAGTAAAAGTCAAAAGCGGGAAATAATATGAACAGTTCTTAGCACGACTGTAGTGCTGCTGAATTCTTCTCAAAGGAAAAAAAAATCACGCATAACGCTATAAAAGTAAAAAAAGAAAAAAAAAAATGGGACCACTTGTAAATAGAGCCCACGAGGCTAATTAACCGACATGGAAGCCCATGAGCCAGGTATAAATTCCAGGAGACGCGAATGAGAAGGCCACTCGTATTAAGCCCAAATTGCCCTTTCAATTCACAAATGCGAAGCCCAGTTCGATTCCTCCGCTCTGCTGTTGCAGACTGGAAGTGCACATGAATGATCTCTTGCTCTAGCAAGTTGCCAATGCTTGGCCATCATGGGATTTTGGCAGTGATTTCTGATTTGGTGCGGTAAAACAAGCCGTGGGATTTTAGCAGTGGTTTGGTGTGGTAAAAGAAGCCTGGTAACGAGGTTGCACTGCTGATTTCTGAACGGCGCCATGGTGTATTGTTGCAGCTTTTTATATCACACTGTGCACATGCACACCAATGTTCGACGAAATGCCGGCCAGAGCTAATGCCAATCAGCCACCCTGTCTGTCTTCAGACACACTATGCATCCTGTCAACCTGCTTGTTTGTTGCGGTAAATTCCATTCCATAATTGCATCACCACTGTCCATTGAGGCCCATCGTCTCGAGACTTAACCCCTTTCACCTTGTCCATGTAGCTGTGCTTCTGCAGTGGCTGGTGATTTGGATTGGAGCACCTCAATGCTTTAGGACCAATTAATTTCTTGTTGTCTGACAAGACTCCCTATCTTTCTGGTTGGTGTGCCGGACTTCATTTTCATCCACTATGCGAGCACTGTGCTGTGGGCATCAGCTGGTGATCATCATCCGATCGAGTTCCACATCGGTGCTTCTTCAACATGCTGAATCTAATCGATTGCCTTTCCAGTGGCGAGCAGCATCCTTTTCCAGGGTACAAATTGCCCAGCATTCGGGGAGCTGCATGATCTGGACGGCAATCGCCTTTTTCTCTCACGTTCTTCGGCACCAGAATTCAGCACACTCGGTTATGGTTATGGGCCTTGGTGGTGGTGTTACGGGGCGAAGGCTTCTTAAGGGAGGTAACGCTTTATGAAACCCGTGGTGGTACTTGTGTAGATTCTATCGCTTTGATTCCTGAATGCTCCACATTGGATGCACTGAGGCGCCTGCCACATGCTTACCCAATATTCAGTGCTCATGACAGAATGCTGACTACGGCTGATCTATGCCACTAAACCATGTGCAGGTCAGCTTTCCTGCATCTTCTTTACCTTTTGTGATCATAAAGTCACTTGCAACAGTTTCATAATCGAAGTGCTTTCTTAGATGCCTAAAAGCTACCGGCTAGCTCTGTAGTTAATTTGGCACCGGCTGCTCACAATTTCCACCCTAGAGGAACACATTGCTGGCTCCGTAACTAGAACACAGGAAAATGCAGGAAAATGTTCCTGGTTCGATCTGTTTCCCTTCATCGAATGCCCGACAATTCAATCGTCCTCGACGTCCTTTTTCATGTCCAAATCCCACCACGCCTGGCTGTCTCCGTTTTTTCGTACATTCTTGAAGCTGGGAAAGCAGCGTGACGCTGTTGAACAGCGACCTTGCATCACCAAAGCAAGTCCTTACGGGCAACTCTCACAACATTTCCCCAGCACTGGTTTTGCAGTAACAGTAGGGCGCAATTGGCCGGTCCGCTTTTCCTCACAGTGAAATGTTGTTCTCTCGAAAAAAATGAAACGTTGTTCTCGCATTTACTGTTCGTGGATCGGTGTCTGTCCTCGTTGTTCGAGCAGACAGTTCTTTGATTTTCAATTAAGAAGAAAGGAGTACATGGCCTGCTCGAGCCAGGTGAATAGAATTCTAAAGGGAATCACAACACGCATTGAAGTCTATTCATCTTGAGAAAATCCAAGCAGACAAAGTTTTGCCTGGAAAATTCATGTAGTTGTCTCATGTCTGTTAGCATGTTTTTTTCCTTTCGAAAGTAACCCTGTTTGCATGGTTTAATTACCGCCATGTTAAATAAATATTTTTTACTTGATGCTGCGAATAAACACTGTGGCATCAACTTTTCACCTTTACCATCACCTTGGAGGAACTGTTGAAAGTGGCTTTTCATAGACAGGCAGCAAGATCCATCTGCCTTGACTAACTGCTGTAGTTTCCGCGCACCTCTATGGAGATCTGTTTCGCAACAAGTGCGCTCAAAGTGGCTGCACAAAGTGGTAGTGACTTCCAAGAACTTTGCATTTCCCCTGGCCGCGCACACGGTGATGTAATTGGCCAAGAAGTGGAGCATTTCCGTCAGTGAACAAGTCATTTCAAAAGGTGGAATCATGTCACTATTTTGCTGTCCTATGCAATGACAACTTGCTCTTGTTTCTTTTACTCTGTTCAGAGCATTGGAAAAGGAAAGATATCTAAAAGCTTGCCTCATCTTTTGCTAGCAACGCGGGAATTCAAAGGAGATACCGTCTTGCATTGAAAGTTGGCAAAAGGAAAAGGCAGGGAGAAATTTTTCACAAATGGGGTTCTAGAAATTTTGGACTCGACTAGATGTCGGGCATTTCTTTTCAGCAAATTTTCTTTTCGGTTTTTCTATAGTAATTGGCTTTTAAATTGAGTGTCTTTTCAAGACGGAGTACTGTAACAACTTTATTTATATCGGCTAAAACCGTACGAGAGTTTCTGCTACTCTGTACTATCTCTCATGAATAGTTCAAAAGACATAAAACATAGCAAAAAACATAAACTGAAGCAAAAAAAAACAGACCCGCTATCTTTCTTCAAGGCAAGTGATCTGTCCAAATCACATGAGCTGTCTACATTATGTTGCTTCACGTTCAAACCAGAAAGGATTTTTCGAGTCAAATTTACTACTATGCAGAGATGGGTCTGTTCTTCTAGAAAAGCTAAAGCATATAACTAGATTAGTACACCATGAATATCTCTAACAAATCTGCAATATGCTCTGAGCTGCTGTAATTTTGACGTGATATGCACATGATTACTGTTGCAAATTGTGGAGGTTTTTTCGCACTTGTTGTGGGCTCTCAAGTGAACTAAATAACAAGAAATGTTTCTTCAGTTCATCACAGACCTTAACCCAAAACCCTTAATTCCTCGAGTCATTGCAAGATAAACTCTGATCAACTCGGCTTCGGCTTCTGGCTTATTTTTCACTATTCGTAAGTTTCGTCTTTTTCTGAACTTTTGGCTTTTTGTTGAGCTGTTTTGCTGGTTCTTTTTTTCCCGTATTTGTTTGTATTATACGTAATTGGCTAACATATTTTTTTTATTTTTAAATTTTTTTAAATTTAATTATGTTAAATAAGTCTCTCATACATTTCTGATTTTTTCAGTAAATACTGATGTTTTCAATATAAGTCACGAACTTTTCAAATTAACCGATCACCACCAAAAGAGAGAGAGTGACTAGTCCAAAAGACAGGAAAAGGCAAACCTATATTTTAGCACCATCGTGCTGGCAGGAACCATTAGGCTGCTGTCTATTCACCATGCACAATTCGTCAGAAGCTGCACCAATCTTGAATTTCCTAGAACCCCCCTCTGAAAATATTATTGTGGAAGCACGTCCTTGTGGAAGGATTTTAACAGAACCAATTAGTTAAGAGTACTTAGGAAAAAGCACTTGATAAGTGGAGTAATTTTTACGGTTGGCTTTCTTCCTTTGCCTTTTTTGGGCTTGAAAACTCACAAGTCGAATACGTCATAACATCTCTCCATGATCCATAGCTACTTTGCTTTTTTTTTTAAAGTACAACATTGGATGTACACACGGACTCACGCGCACACTCTACACGCATGTTCTAACTCACACATATATAGGTACATCTGTTAGCATACACATCTAACTAGAGCGAAGATCTATATCTCACAAAGCGCAGATATTCACTTTAACCATTGAACATATATATATATATATATATGCATGAATGAACCCAGACGGACGAGGTGTTCATCCACTCTAATGACCACCTGAGCTACTCAGTCCTCAGATACTTTGCTTGCTGGTTTACTTGCAAGTTTTTTTTTAATTTGGAGAGCAATGGTAAAAGAGTGGCAAGAAGAGAAGGGAAGCAGAATAATGGCGGGGAAAGACTTGAAAGAGCAAATGGGCCCGAGGGGGAGGCCGGCGTGAGCCACAACAAGGGGCCAGGATGACGTAAGCTCACAGTGCGTGGGCCCGGCTTCACATGACCCTTGTCTCGCCTCTGGGGGATGCCACGTGGCCCCACTTATGCACACACGCGGCCATACCATACGGCAATCTTTGGCACGTGTGACCTGATTTTAATCTATATTAGAAAAAATAGCTGTATACAAGTGAAATTGGTAAAAATGGTACTTCTGCCATCCTATCATCAGGCGGCAGCGCCCTGGAGCTGACAGCTGGTCCATCGGAGCATGGCTACTAGGGCCCCCCTAGCCTGTTGCTCACCCACCGTGCGGCCACCTCCCTGCCGCCCTGTCACCAGATGGTAAATGATTAAGTCTGCTAATTAGTCGGATTAATTATCTGTCTAAATTAGTATTGTTTATTTACCATTTATTTGAATTTTAAATTATTAAATAAGCTCAAAATTTTATAAAATTTTATGTGCAGCCTCGCAACATAATGTACTTCATTATATAATTTTTTGGATGTATCCGCTCTTAATGTTATTCAAAAATTTATACGATTATTCTGTTTGTAGAGTTGTTACATATACCAAATAGGCTCAAAAACTTACAAAATTTTATGTGTAATCTTCCGACAGAGTCGACCTAATTATCAAATTTTTTGAGAATTTTATGTACTATAAATTACCATGTTATTTGATGTTAATTTAATTATAATTAGTGATATGCAATGCTTATTAAATAGCGATTGAAATTAATTAATTAGTTTAATTGCACGATTAGAGAATTTAATACACAATGCTCATAGAAATTTGTAGATATAGCAAATGAGCACAAAAACTTACGGAGATTTTTGTGGAGCTTCCCAACGCAGTGTATTTCGTTGTGCAATTTGCTCGTAAATTATTTACGTAAATTATTTGTAGGAAATTTTTAATATAGTAAATGAGATGGAAAAATTATGTCAGTGGACTGAATGGTGCAAATTTTATTCAATTACAGAAGGAGTGCATAGAGCTTAGATTAATTCGTTACAAAAGATGTTACATTACCTTAGGCGTAGCTTATAGGTTTCACCAAATGATGACATTATACATACGCAACATGTACTGCTGGGTACAAAAAGAGGGAGGGAGAAAGAAGGTAGTACTATTCCCAACTAAACTAATGTACAACTAACTACTTCCCCTAGGGCAGTCCCCTTCTCAAGTAGAGCAGTTCCCTAGGGAGCTGGAGCGAGAACGAGAGCGCGAACGGCAAGAACCTCAACTACACCCCCTGATGTCTATGGTGGGCAGTGGGTGTACGTGCTTACGAGTCGTAAGCTTAACGCGGGGTTCTGGGTGAAGTGTCAAAGTTGCTCCATGGGTGACGGAGCAGGCAGAGGCAAGAGACGGGTAGCCGATGCTGCTGCTACTCGCACTGGTACTGGAGTTGAAACTTGCTCTGGAGATGAAAGAGTGTAGTTTGTTATAGCCCGACGATGCTCCAACTCGGTCTCTACTGCAATCCGCTCTTACTCAGAGAAAGTGAGAGTGGTCTGCACCTCGGCCAGCTAAGCCCGGAGGATGTCAGAGTGCTAGTAACTAGAAGTCAACAGCATCCGGTGCTACCCTATCTCCTGGAGAGCTCGAAAGTAGAAGTCCAGCAAGACTTGCGTAAGCTGTACTTGGTGGGAAGGTCAAGGGTCGTCCACTGGAGCTGGTTGGAGGTTATGATAGGGAGCTCCGATACGGACGAAGGGAAAGAAGCAGTAGGGAGACTGCAGTATCTCACTCCCGTGCAATCGGCAAAGCTGAGCTGAAACAAAGTGTGTTGCATCTTGTATGGCATCGAAACGGTCACTCCTAAGGTGTGTGATAGGGATGGTGAGGGGATCAAATCCTCCCTCTCTAGCATACACAAAGGTCTCCATGATCCAGATGTCATAGTCTAGAATCTTCGTCCTCCGCCCCCTAAATTTGGGCAGCTAGCTGTAACCTAGCAAAGTCACTAAAAACAAACCGAAGAGTGGCTAAAAACAAAAAAACACGTTAGGCTTGCACCTGCCGCACTGTGCCACTTCTTTACCGCCTGGCCATTATGCGGCATGCCATTTATTTTTGCTAATGACCTTCTTACACTAATTAACAGTTAGACTAATCAGCTATTGCACGATAGCCTGGTGTAGGCAGCCTGCCATATGGTGGCCAGGTGGTAAGGGGCACGCGTCGGCCATATGGCGCCGCTGTCTGGTGGCCCAACGGCAAAAACGATATTTTTATTATTTTCATATAATTACTATTATTTTTATAAATACGAAATCATACTGTGTCAAAAATTCCGAATACGCACGCACGTACAGCACTGGCCAGTGTACTACGTCACGTGCCCTACCCTACCCATCTGTCCAGGCAGCTACGCCGGCCTATGATCCGGTTGGTTCCATCAGATTCAGCCGTACGCGCGTTCCATCACTGGGGATTTCAAACTCGCCCTAGCTCAAACATAGCCGTCCATTTGGAATTTCGAATAATACAGCGTGATTAGATTTTTATGTGGGTTAAGTACTACCACTTGCTTTAATTTATTCCTAGTAAGAAACTAGCTAGTTGATGTTTGTTTCACCTTTTGCCCCCGATTCTTTGGTGCCTTGTAAAGGTGGAATTCTTTGGTGTCTTGTAAAGGTTGAACTTTTCTTTCTTTACAAGTTGCGCGTTCTAGGTATTGCTCCAATGACTTTTGGTTTTAATTTATCGTTGCTAATTTATAAATTTTAGTTTAAATTACACTATAATAATTGAAAGAAGCTGAGTTTTATTTTGAGATACTCTAAATAGTTTATGATTTATTGCGTTATACTGAGCTAATTTTTAGAGAGCTGTTTCTGTTATATTTGTGATATGGTGCATGCATTCGGTCGCACGAATCCAATTAAAGATGTCCATACTTTTTTTCCATGGGATGCTCCAACGCGATCCATCATGCTGCAGAGGTTAGGAATACGATCAACTGTTTGTGTCCGTCCAATGCACAGTGGTTGACATAGAAATATGCACAGTGGTTGACATAGAAGTATAGGATGCCAATTGTATGAGATACTAAATCTCTGAACAAAGTTGATAATAATTTATAGGTGGGTTCTTTTTGGCTCTGACTTATAGTTTATGAATTTAGCATAAACATTTACGTAAATAAACTAAATATCGATAAACAGTTTTGAAAAGACTGTTTCGATAAACCGTTTAAGAACAATGATGAAGAAGTTGTTCTGTTTATTTGTTTGAGAAAAATGATAAGCTATAAGGCGTAGACGGAAAAGAGAACCGGAGTGATAATTTTGTGGTCGCCTTCGTGGGTGTTTGGTCTATCTCGTTTTGGTGCTCGCCAGGTAGGGGTGGAAACGAGTCGAGCCGAGCCGGCTCGAGCTAGGCTCGGCCGAGCTCGCTCGAAGCTGTGGCTCGGCTCGTTTAAGAAACGAGCTAAAATCCCAGCTCGGCTTGGCTCGTTTCTTGGCTCGAGTTGGCTCGCGAGCTACACAATTCAACACAGCAATTCAACGCAGTGCTTGACTCATTTTAATTTGTATGGTTTCAACACAGCACAACAGCAAGCATCAGCACAGTATAGTAGTTGATAGACAACATTGAAAATAGAACTTAGTGGAACAGAAACCGGTATTGGATACTCCAAAATTCATTATCCAGCGGCATTCAACAGCAGCAGGCAGTAGGCCATGTGATGTGAACATCTGGACTCCTTCTGTCCTGGCCCTCCCCTACATTCAACAATAGTATGCATGAAGATTTCTGAAATATTTGTCAGAATGTTGAAAACAAGGACAGGAAATATACAGGAACATCTAACAACTAGGATACACGAATACATTGGGATACCATAGAAATTAGATATAGAAGTGGAAGTAGTACCATCCACTACTACTTGATGCACTCACTTCTTATCGTCTTTCTACGGATGAATTGATGTGACGGATTTAAGTAACTCGTCAAAATATTAAATCAAGTATGCTCGACCATCCTAAAAGGATACTCATGGATAATGATCATCTTAGCAATAATTCGATGAGTTTTATCATGATCATATTCCCTAGAAGTGGCAAAAAGATGTAAACCAGTCTCACCTGCCTTGATAGGACCAAAGTTGAGCTTAACTTGATCTTTCATCTTATCCACCTTGTTCATATATGGCGTGCACTTTGGTATGTGCCTCATCAAATGTCAAGTAGCACCCCCCTTGTTTGTAAGACATGATCTTATAGCAAAACCTACACTTTGCCTTTGTATCAGTCTCTCCTTTCTTTGTCTTCGATGGAACAGTCACCACCTTAAAATCTTCCAACAATCTGATCTTTGTTTTTGTCTCTCAGTTGCCTTCGAAGATCCCTTCTGCCTTTTTGCCATCCTCTTTATTATTCCTTGAGAAACTGTACCATCTTCTGTTAAAGCCACAGTTGTGTGTTCATCATCATTCGAACTTGAAGAATACACATAAATATGTCCTTGTTCCCCCTCCTCAGCAGATGGGACAACGTTGTGATCATCATCACTCATACCCATATCCTCCCAATCCACATCCTCGCTCGACGACTGTGGTAAAAAAGTTCATAAAATCATTCATAAAATAGTGAATATATGATAGCTATGGTATGTCACACTACAGAATCATTCACAAAAATGAGAGATGTTATACTACAAAACATCAACAAAAATTTAAAAAAACATCTCACCGAGTCTACCGGTTTACCGAGTTCAAGAGGCGGTTGGGAGCTGATGAGGTGTCGATCGGTTGCATGCTCTCCTGCTGGTGTAGAGCCGGAGGCCTTGGAGTCGGCCAACTTCTTCCCTCGCGCACGAGACTTCATACTCTGTTGGCGATCCATGGCATGGGAGTCAGACAGAGGAGTGGGGGAAGCACAGCGAGGACAAGGAGGGATAGCACGGGGACGGGACCAGGGCACAGGGGGAGGACGGGCCGACGGGGAGTACACATGGCCTAGGGAGAACGGGGCGCGGTGGCAACATGGGAGGGGCGGGCCACGCGGTGGGAGGGGCAAGCAGCGTGGTGGGCGGCGCGATGGAAGGGGATCGACCGAATGCAGATTGGGAATTTGGGAATGAGAATTTAGGCATGGTGGCAGAAGGGTTAGGGTTAGGTTAGGGGATCGACTCATTCGCAACCGCACCTCCAAGTCAATCGAACGGTTGCAAGCGTCTTCAGCTAATCTAATGGTGGGATCGTTCGGCCTGGTCCAAACGTCACCGTCACCATCGACCATCCAAAACCGATTGAATGTTGTGGAATGAACAAATGTTCAGAGTGGTCGAACATCTCCAAGACGATCGGACGGTCCGTTGAAGATCGGACGACCACACCGTATGGCCGACTCCTGAGTCTCTGACTATGGGCCGTTGCACTGCACGCATGAGCTATAGCCGGCTCGTGAGCGGCTTGAGCTCATCTTGATGTTTGTGTGAACCATGAAGGAGACTCTGATTTGGCTTAAAATTTTACGAGCTCGAGCCAAACGGTAAGCTACAAACTAATTTTTCATCCCTATCGCCAGGACAGGGCATGCAAAGCTATCTTGGAGGGAGGTAACGAGCAAAACGGTTGAGCATACGTTGTTTTCTGTGGCTACGCGGAATTGCAGAGCGCGCTAGCTAGCTTGTCGTCTCGGGCAGCTGTAGCAGGAGCACGCCCAATTAGTGAGACAAGGACCCTCACATATGTGCTCCCTCCCTTGGACCACCTTAGGCGCCGCATTTGCTCTGTGCCTACTGCTGAAATGACCCGAATGCCCCCAGCATCCGATTAATTACCCTGCCCTTCTTTTCCTTTACCTACTACTGCAGCTGTTGTTACACCTACAATAATTGAGAGATCGCATGTGTTCTCAGTTGACCGATCGTGCATCTTGTCAGTGTAGCTAGATGTGCCTGGATCAAGCAGCAGCTTATTACGCTCGCCATGATTAATTGTGGGGTTTGTAGGTTGTTAATTTGTCCTGCTTTGGTGATTAACTGCATGGCTTAGCTCTAATTAACTTTTTGGCTTGTGTTGGTCGGGGGTGCATGCGCGTGGACGGCGGTCGGCCAACTGCCTGCCTGCCTGCCTGGGTAGCCAACTAGAGCAAATCTTATAATACAGCCTTCAGCTGGCTGTATGGATACTTACAATCCACTTATCAGCCTACTTATATAGTAGTTATGACCACCAAGGTGTATGATCTACCCCTTCCTCTCACAAAGTTTCTTGGTTCTTGTGCTTCACTGGTCAGAAGAGCAGTACAATAAGACTTAGTCAAGGTATATAGAAATATAATATCAACCAAATCTTATGTGGCAGAGAGAGAAAGGAAGAGAGAGAAGGAAGCTGGCTACTAAATTACAGCTAGCTATAACACGTAAAAATATGCATTTCACTCTCTTACACGTGGGGTCAAATAGTTATTGTAATAGCTACCTTATTGTATGAACTATTTTTTTAAAGGCTATAGATGAAATGGACAAATGTTATAGCCACTAATTGGCTATACTATTATAATTACTTTAAGCTTACAGCCCACCTCTCTTCTCTCTTCTCTACCTCAGCATACAGCCAGTTTACAGCCTCTTATAATACTTGCTCTTGACCAGAGTGCAGTGCAGCTAGCCATCGATTTGATACAGTAGCAGTATACGTACGTACTCCTCAGCTACGCTGTGTGCATGGCCAAGGTCGACCCAACAGTCATGAATGGCCATTGATTCGAATTTAATTCGGCCTTTATCGATCGATCGTGCTCATTTATTGGGGTTTCAATTGCAACGGCCAAATTTATGTTAGATTAGAAATTGCAATAAGCTAAATAAGGTCTCGTTTGCAACACATGAATTTTTCAACATATAGTTCCTCTATCCCACAATATAAATATTTATTGAAGCATTATCACACAATATAAATTCATTGGAGATATTAAATGTGCAGTTATTATAATATTTTTACCATATACCCCTTATTTAATACCGATAAGGGGATGAATAGTTATAGTATAAGGGGAGTAGTTCAATTTCAAATTAGGCCTAAGTATAAGATTGCTCAGATGCCATGTTAGCTAGCTAGTTCCACCTGGGAATTTAAAACCCTAGCAAAGCTAGGAGCGAGATGTACAATCCATTTCACTGTTGGGAGAGTGAGAGAAATCCTGTAGCCTATGTACAGCGCACACGCATCAACAGATAGCCATTTCACTATGGACGAAGACTTGGATGCATGGCACTCACCGTGTCCCTCTTGTTCTACGGGCAAGGCAAGGGAAGGGAAAGGAGCCATAGGCCATGGTCCAAGCAAAGCAAGCAAGGATGCAGTATACTTCCCTGTCCGTACGTAGGAGCGGAGTAGGAATTACCACTGTACTGTACGGATGATGGCCAGTTTGTTAGGGGAGGACAAAGGAGTAATTTCGCGGTTAGGCCAGCAGGGGGTGGGCGAGCAGAGCACACTAGCATCTCCGTGGTGGGCCCTTGCTGTCTCCCGGCCCATCTCTCTCTCTCTCTCTCTCTCTCGTGTCCAGAGTGTGAGCTTAGCAGCTAGCTACTAGCTAGCCAGTGAGAGAAGCTACCTATCATAGCCCGAGTAGCTAGCAAGAAGCCTAGCTCCAGCCGTGTAGCTTTCACCTCTCTCTTCGGCTCTTCCTCCCTCCTCTCTCTCCATCCATGCCATTGCCATTGTCATGCCATGGTATTATAAACACCTATCCCAGCTGCCTCTCCTAATAGCTACTCCACCACAGCAATTCTCGCCTGCACCACACCGTCGATCAGATCAGCAATATTCCAGTCTCCGTGTCAGTGATTAGCCCGTTAGCATATGCAGCTTCACAGGAAGCTAGTGGAGGACTCCAAAGGGATCGCATTGATCTCATCTTGCTTATCGCATGCTAGCCGCCGCCGCATATATGCACGCATGCATGATGCGCTGCCGCCCTCGCCGGCTAGGCCTGCATATATATATATATATACACACACACACGCACGCACGCACGCACGAGTGTCTGTATGGTTCGCATGTAGGTAGCTAGGCGCGCGCGCGACAGCGCGAGGACAAGATCAGTGCAATCCCTTTGGAATTTTCCACTTGCCTCCGCCTCGGTCTCTTCGCCTAGCTACCTGCTACCACGTCGTCGTCGACCTCTGCGCGCCGCCATCCATCAGGATCGATTCAGGAGGTAACAGCTTAACAGACCTCTATACCATATATACATCCATCTCTGGAGTAACAGTTTAACCGGTAATCATATACATAAGCTCTTTTTTCTCTCTGTGGGCTGGTATAGAGTTAATTAAGGCCTTAGCCCCTTGCGAGAGTTTGGAGAGATTTTACATTGGTCTGCACAAAAATGTGTTGAATTTTTAACTGCAGGTGTTCCATGCCTTTTTTTTAATCGTCGACAAGTACCATGCATGTTGTTTTTTATTTATTTTTTCTCTATTGATTCGTATCTGCTTCTATAGTTCGAGATAATTTTGTTCGAGCAGCATATATGTAGAACTAGCTAGTGACCCTAATTAAGGCTACTCGTGTGTATGTATAGCTAGAGAATGAGTACTTGTTTTTCGAAATTGGAGGAACTATTAGAATGTGTACTTGCAAGGGACGATTGTCACTGTTCAATCGTAACTTTGTTGTGGATCAATTCAGTTCAGTGGCTTGAATATTAGTCGGCGATAAATAGTAACAAAATATTAGCATCGATAGTGCGAAAACAAACGTAGAGCATCAGTTTTGCATAAACTTTACCCGAAAGATGACTAAAGCACATGTTGGCAATTTGCATCATCTTTTCTTTCATTCCTTTTTGTGTGCCGGCAGGGTTACTCAACTTACCCCCTGCTTAGTACGCATCTCGCAAGTGACCGCATATATGCCTGCAAATTTGTCATCTTTCTCTTTCAGAACCTATAAACTGGCCGTATCTTTTCTCTCTACACATCAAAACAAAACAACTTAAGAAACCGAAAAAAACAAAAGAAAGCTAGCATTGTTGTTCAACCTATTAGTCACAGTAATTAGAACTAGAGCTGAAGAATCTCTTTCGTTTA
Source organism: Dendrocalamus sinicus (assembly GCA_036346575.1). Taxonomy (NCBI): domain Eukaryota; kingdom Viridiplantae; phylum Streptophyta; class Magnoliopsida; order Poales; family Poaceae; genus Dendrocalamus; species Dendrocalamus sinicus. Next base: position 711,350 of record CM070652.1, read on the forward strand.
CTATTTGCTCGGCCGAAATGGTAGATAATTTATATACGGTCGATGTTATTGCACAATATTATTCAGAAATCCCAAGCGGCAACTGCATAGATGTCAGGAACTTTAGCTGATCAACACGTATGAGCTCACATACGAACACATACAAAGTTGAAAACACAGAACAAGAATACAAGAGATTTTGTGCTGCAGAAAAACTAGGCAGCTTTTTCCTGTTATATTAGACTGCTATTTTAAGAAAAATTCTAGTCTAACTCTGGTGGCTAAGCCACATTTATTATGGGCCACTACCTATACGATCCCACGAACTCAAGCCATGCTGCACACGATATTAACAAACAACGAAAAACGCGCTCACGCGTGGACTAAGCACACGTCGAACTATAGCTACAGTGATTCCACGACCACAACTACTAGTCTACTACGACTGCTACAATGATTTTTTGACCACAACCACTACGACCACTACAATATCTATATGACCATGGTGCTATAGTAACTATACGACCATAATGCTATAGTAGCTCTATGACCAATTGACCATGACGCTACCGTAACTCTATAACTTCAAACACGGCCACTACGACTACGACCACGACTGCTACGACTAACTCTTTGAACACGGTCACTATGACTAACTCACTAACTCTTCGACAACAGTCACTATTACTGACTCTTCGATCACTGTGAGCGTACTGAATTATCCAACATTCACCCTCTAATTCTTGATACGTTCACCTGTGATCTCAACAACGCCGATCCTTGCGTGCTGGTCCTGGAACTTGACGCGCCCAAGCGGCTTTGTGAGAATGTCTACAAGCTGCTCCTCTGTGTGAGTATGCTCGAGGATAATTTTCCCTCCATCAACACACTCCTGGATAAACTGAAAACGAGTGTCGATGTGCTTGCTCTGGTTGTGAAAGACAAGATTCTTAGTTAAAACAATAGCGGACTTGTTGTCCACCTTGAGCACTAGCATGCTGGGCTTTGAGCAAAAAAGTTCGCCCATCAGCTGAGCTAGCCAGATGTCTTGACATGCTGCAGTCGTTGTGGCGATGTACTCCGTCTCGCAGGACAACAGAGCCATCACCCTCTACCTTTGCGACTGCTAGGCGATGGGGCTGCTTCCGAGGAAGAAGAGCACTCTAGTGGTGCTTCTGCGGTTGTCGACGTCGCCAGCCATGTCCCTGTCACTGAATCCTAATAGCAGCACCTGACTATCTCTCTTCCTCGTATAGTAGACGCCATGGTTGCGTGTTCAGGTGATGTAGCGCAGTATGTGCTTGACCGTAAGTGGTGTTTGTGTGGTTCCTCCATAAACCGGCTTGTGTAGCCCACTGTATAGGCTATGTCCGACCGCATGTTAACTAACAACCGGAGGCTATCGATAATACTTTGGTATTGGGTGGCGTTTACTAGCGGGTAGGAGCTCAATTTGCTCTGCTTCAAGCAAGCTTCCATCAGCGCTTGACAATTGTTGCAGTCCTCCATGTCGCACTTCTCGAGCACCTTGAGCGCATAGATCGATTGACACAAGGACATGCCACTTGGCCCTTGGCTCACTTCGATGCTGAGATACTAGGAGAACAACTGCAGGTCGCTCATCCGAAACATTTTCTTCATCTCGGCCTTGAACACATGAATGTTAATGACTTAAGTACCGGTGGTGATCAAGTTGTCGACATACACTCTGACGATCAGCCGATGCGCTATATCCCCGTGCGTGTATACAACATGCTTGGAGACGCTCTTGTGAAACCCCAACATTGTCAGGCTAGTGTTGAGCTTGGTGTTCCACGCTCTGAGTGCTTGGCGAAGGTTGTAAAGTGCCTTTCGAAGCCAGAGCACCTTGCGTGCCGATGATGAACCCAGGCGGCTCGGCTACATACATTTCCTCCGTCAGGTCATTGTTGAGGAACACGGACTTGACATCCATGTGATGGACCTGCCAGTCCTCATGTGCTGCCACAACAAGCAGCAATCGGACTAACTCCGTGCACGCCACATGAGCAAACACTTCCTCGAAGTTGATACCGGCCCACTGTACATAGCCCTTTACGACCAGTCGCGCCTTGTACTTGGTGATGGCGCCATGTTCGTCGCACTTCACCTTGTAGACCCACTTGAGCCCAATGGGTCAGTGGCCAGCAGGTAAATCGACGAGCTCCCAAGTATCGTTGTCACCGATTGACTTGATCTCCTCGAGCATTACCTTGCGCCAGCACTCGTGTTGCTCTGCCTCACCGAAGGATACTGATTCATTAGTTGTAGTGAATAGCAGCCCAATGGAGTCGAGGTCGCGTGATGCGAAACCACAGGGTGAAGTCGGCCTGATGACGTTGTCGATGCTGTGGTATTGAAGCGGTGCGTCGTCTTAGTTGGTGTCGAGTACCTCTCTCGAATTGGTTGGTAGCGAGGCAAACACCACTGTACTTGGTGTCACAGGCGTCACCGCATGTGCCCCTGGCATCATTGTGTTGCAAGAGCGTGCACTAGCGGGTGGGTGTGGTGAATCCTGGTCTCCATCCACGCCACTAAACCCCACCATTCCTGGTTAATATACTATAGTGTACTCTACGGTGAAAGGGTCATGTCCACTCACCAGACCTTCTTCACCATGAGCTCTCCATTCCTACTGTGTTGTTTCATTGAAGATGATGTCGCGCGTCATGTGCATGTGGTATGCCTTGGAGTCGGACTCGTACCCGACAAAGATCATCAGCGTGCTCCGGTTGTCCAGCTTCTTTAGGTGTGCCTTTGAGTTCCTGACATGCGCTACAAAGTCGAAGGTGCAGAGAAAATACATCGCCGACCAATCGCCATACCAAGCCTCATACGACATCTTCCCATCAACGCTTCGTCTTGGTGCACTGTTGAGGATGAAGACAGTGGTGGAGACGGTTTCACCCTAGAACCTCTCAGGGAGCCCCATCAGCTTCATCATGCTATGCATCATGGTGACCATCATTTGGTTGCAACGCTCAATGACCCCGTTATGTTGTGGGGAATAAGGGGCCGTGAGCTACCACTGCACACCGCGCTCAGCGTAGTACTCGCCAAATTCCACTGACGTGAATTGCCCGCCGTGTTCAGTTCAGGGCACCTTGAGCTTGCACCCCGACTCCACCTCGACCATGGCTTGAAAGTGCTTGAGCGACGTTGGAGCTTGGTCCTTGATCGTAAGGGAGATTGAGCCACATGTAGTGGCTCAGGTTATCCACAAGCAACAAGAAGTAGCTGTTGTCGCTCAACGTCGTAGGCATAATTGGTCCGCATTGATCGCCGTGGATGAGGTCGAGGACATCTCTCACGCGATACTTTCCCTAATCTGGGAAAGGGGCCCACCACTATTTCCCAATGAGGCAGGCATCATATAGTTGATCCACCTGATCAATCTGCGACAACCCTCTCACCATGTCACATTGTGTGAGCTTGCATAGAGCCTGAATTGCATGATTTTGAGCCGGAGTGGGTATAGTTAGCTGGGTGAGCACCTAACTCTTGCCAGCAAATGCTATTGCTTATCGCGTATCCTTAAGATCCTACCATCAATTAGCACTCGGCAGCCTGTCTAATCAAGCTGCCTGACGCTGATGAGGTTGGTGGTGAGCCGAGGAATATAGTACACCCCCGTAAGGGTAAGATGTTCCTCAGATTTGCACATATAGAGAATTGTCCAGCGCCCCTCAATGTTGACGATGGAGCCATCGCCAAACTTCACAGTGCTGACCACCTTGGTCCTCAACTCAGAGAATACCTTGCGAGAGACGGTCATGTGGTTAGTCGCACCAGTATCGAGGTACCAAAGCCATCGTCGTGCGCCTCTTCCTGATCTAGCTATGCAAAAACCTTTGCCTCGATCAGTCGAAGGGGACTGCATCGAGGCGATGGGGATGAGTGGTCGAAACAGTGGTCGAAGGAGCGATCGAAGCTATGGTCAAAGGAGCGGTCGAAGCCATGGTCGAAGAAGTAGACGAAGCAGTGGTCGAAGCCATTGTGAGTGGTCGTAGGAACGGTGGCTTGCCACATCGAGGACTCAGGAATGGTGATGGCCCTAGCCATCAGGGGTGTGGCCTTGTCTTCATCCCCTTGCTTCATATGAGCCTCGGCCTGCTTCTGCCGGCCACGAAAATTCTTGGCCCAATGACCCATTTTGCCGCAGTTGTGGCATTTGTCCTTCGAGAAGTCACGGTCGCCGCCAGATCCTGGCCTCTCCCTGCTTTCATCCGTGCTGCCGCTACCAGACCTTCATAGTGGTGGCTTTCGTCGCTGGTTGTCTGACTTAGAGCCGCCAGAGGATCCCTTCCCTTGCTATCGCTCCCTCATCCACGTAGACCACTCCTCCTTTATGAGGAGCAACTTCCCGCTAGCTCCGGCGCCAGGTGCCATGTCTAGCTGATCTTCTACCGTCTTGAGTCTCCCAGTTACCTCCTCCACCGAGAGCGTCGTGAGATCAAAGAGGGTTTCAATTGATAGAGCAATTTGAGAGAACTTGGAGGGGATGACACATAGGTACTTCTCGACAACCTTGTGCGGTGGCTCAGGGTCGTCAGGGTGCTAAGCTGGTTTAACAGACACCACTACCTACATGATCCCACGTACCTAGGCCATGCCACACACGATATTAACTGACAACAAAAAACGCGCTCTCGCGTGGATTGAGCACACGTCGAACGATTGCTATAGTGATTCCACGACCACAACTGCTACGGTTACTACAATGATCTTTCGACCATAACCACTATGACTAGTACAATAACTATACGACCACAACACTACAGTAACTAAACGGCCATGACATTATAATAATTCTATAACTTCAACCACAGCCGCTATGACTAACTTTTCAACCACGGTCACTTCGACTACGGTCAATATGACTGACTCACTAACTCTTTGACCATGGTCACTTTGACCACGATCACTATGAGTGACTCTTCGATCATAATGAGTGTGCTGAATTATTCAACAATGGATACAACTGCATTCTGAACATTTAATCGCTGCTGGATCTCCCTGTATGTAAAGTTTGTTCATGGCATGATGCGTGTTTCGTCAACCTGTTCTCTGCTTAAAGTGCATATTTGGCAGTGGCCGGCAGAATCTCTTTTGGCAGTTAGGGTAAAACATGTAAAGATCAGACAAGTTCCATTTATGAGCTAGAGGATTGAAATAATGGGTGAGTTTTTTTTTTTGAGTTGATGGTTTATAGTTTAAATATTTGAATTCTGGCTGTTTGTGAGATATAGTACGTATAGAAAAATAGTTGTATGTGATTTTGTCAGGTACAACTGAACTCAATATATTTTTTTACTACAATCTTTCTATTGATCCCGTCTTAAACAAACGCACCGTTTAAAAAGCCATTTAATGTAGACATTATAAACATAAGTTAATTTTAAGCTTAAAAGAACCTAGCAATTTATATGCCTGAGCGCTCAGGGTCGAACTGCGAGTGTTTTCGATCTCTTCTCCGTATTATTTTCCTTTTGTCGAAATGCGAAACGTAGAATTAGCTTGTTGTACACAGAAGCAGAACAGAACAGACGTGCTTTTTTCATTCATCAGAATGGAGCACTAGCTGTTGGTGATTTCATGTATAATGAGTATGGGAGGTATTTCGTTGTTTTTCTCAATAGAGTTTTGTATAATTTTTAAAATATAATAAATGATGTATAAATATTACTTACTTTTTTTATTTAATTTGATATTAGTATTATTTTTGTTAAAAAGAAAAATATAGAATCACTGCTCGACGCTCGACATGCAGGCGACATGTTTTGTCGTGCTGGAGAGGACGGAAGCCGAGGTTTCCGTTTGGTACGTACGAGGATTTGTGCGTGGCCACATGCATGTCGAGCAATTGGGTACATGCATGCTGTATGGATCAAACAAGCAACAGTGTCATGATTTCAGCTGTACATATGTACATGCATAGAGGTGTTGATGTGTAGTACTTCTAGACTACTAGTGCTCTTGGCTTTTGCTCGGTCCATAGATAGATACATGCATTCGTAGCCACTATATGTACGTGGATGAAGCTATGGTAATAATTAAGCCATATAATTCCTGAAAATGCATTCCAAATGTTGACGGATTAGATGTTAATTATAGAAGAGGAACGGCCCTCCCTAGCCATGAATGAAGGCAGCTAAGAGCGAAAGGAAAGGAGACGAGGTTTCGGAGAGAAGAGGCCGTTCTGCGGCGCGACACATTCCTGGGTCACCTACCTTTCAATGTGTTTTTTCTCTGGCCTTTCGGCATGTTTCGGCACCGGACAAATTGAAGCTTCGAGGCAATAAGGCCGGGCCGGCCATGGCTGAGATGGAGCCCAACCACAGCAAGTTGTAGATATAGACCGGCCTCTTCTACTGGACGGTTGGATGGGCCTCGATCTGCGCACGCCGGCCTTGTTAATTTGCTGCCCGGCACGGGAGAATAGACGGTGTGTTCTTTTCAACTGTCGCCTATGTCTTATATTTGTTGTTTATGATTTTTGTTATAACATGAGTGCTTGCGTAAATAAATTAAATACTAATAAATAAATAAGCCGTTTCGAAAAGGTTATCCCGATTTAGCTTCAAAACAGCGACGAAGAAATCATCCCATTTGCTCATTCGAGTGAAACCATAAATCATAAGTTATAAGCTGGAAAGAACGGGCACGAGATACTTCCATTTGTGGCATAAAGGTGCAAACGGAGCAGATACAGACGGATATCGCTCATCCTATATCCTAGTATGTATTTTTTTCTTGGAGTTAGATATGGATAATGTTGGATACCTATTTTTCTATTTCGTATTTGTTCCATAAGCCTTTAGATGGTTAATCCAGGGAAATTATCTACCTTTTTTTGCACCCCTACACAGGACATTGGATAGTAGGGTGTAATTAGAGCGAGCATAGAGAGACTAAATATTGTCGAGATATCGAAGGAAGAGCACTCATTATTCGTCGCATGTTTAGATGGGGCAATTCACCTATATGTTTATCTTGCTCCTAAGTGAAATCACAACAGATTTCATCGTATCACTTGACATACAGATATATACGAACGGATATCACTTATCATATATCATATTTTATATAGTTTTCTTGGAGTCAGAGTCGGATATAAATAGTACCGAATACTTATTTACATCTTTCATATAGATAGTATCGGATGAAAATTATCCGCTCCTTTTGCACCCTATTGGTAGTAATGAAAAGATCTAAGGGATCTTTCGGCCACTAGATTAGTAAGTCAACAGGTCAGAAGCAATCCGGGCAGTCGCGTGGGCGATCCAACGGCGCCTTGGTACCCGGCCCGTAGGCCGTAGCCGCAGCTTTCGTTCCGCCAACTTGCACATATCACATGTCGTGCAGATCGGTCGACCGGGTCCGGGGGAGAGCGAGAGATGAGCAGCAGGCACAGGCATGCCTGCCCATGTTGGCCCTCAAGCTTGTGGTCGCCGTGCGTGCGTGCTTTGAACTGGTTAGCAAACCAAGACCTAATCGAAGCAACGGCGGGCGGTCACTGTTCTATCTATCTACACTGTTGGCACCCGGTCGATCTTATCCTGTTAGCGAGCGAGCGCGCGCGGGCGTGGAACTTATCCACGCAAACATGTACACGCTTGCCTCCACTTTCCCCTGCATGCTGCTGCTGATAGGCCCTATTCTTTTTAAGTTCTGCGCTCAAGTCTTAATTTTGGTCATAGATGATAGTTATTATCTATATTTCTTTAAAATAGCAATAGATAATAGGGACATCATTATAGATGACATATACAATTTTATGTTTGAGATATTATTTAAAAAAATTCGTTTTGAAAAACCACTCTTTGTTGCTAAATCCTAGCCCTAATAAATAGAACTATAGACGATGGCCATACGATGGACCGATGGATATTTGATGGAAAATCCACGCGGGCCGCTCGATCGGCTCGTGGTCCAGACCTGCCCTCTATCGACATGTCCCTCCCCGGATCCACACGTACACACGCCACTAGCTAGTCCATCTCATTTTTGTGCCTGCCGACCACTGCTGCCGCTTCAATGCTTGCTATATATATCCGTGCCACCAAAACAAAAAACATCACAGCTAGTAGCTCGTTCCTGCGATGGATTGTACCTTTATCTTACCTCCATGTCAAAACAACACAATCAGCAGCAAACAAAATTAATCAAGGTCTTCAATTCCATCTCATATAAAAATGGGGTACAGTTAATGGCCAGATAATCAATCCTAAGTTACTTGCGAGGGAGACGACCACTATAGTGCATGGCCGTCTGCATGAATGCTAGCTCTTCATAATTAATTATAGCGGCCCAAGAGTACGTAATTTTGTCTGGTCAACGATGACCTACCACATGTCTTCATGTGTGACGACTTATATTGTGCAACATCAAATCGACAAGAGCTGGTAACGTTGGATTTTTGTTCATCTTGTACCCGCAATCAAAGGTGAATGGTACTCCTGTATTCTAAAATTTTTTACTTTACTGGCTACTAAAAACTAGAAAAATTAGATTTGCTCACTAAACTTATAAAAGCTCAGAAGTAAACAGAGTTCAACTCCTCTAGATTTATCGAATCGCTATGAGGAAGTGGTTAGGCCAGCCAAGAAGACCGACCGCCGGAGATAGCCAGTCTAACTGCCCTCCGGTTGGATCGGAGGCTTGGACATGATCTGATACACCCATGTTCCCGTAATTGGAAATCAGATTGAGGTAAAACTAAAAATATTGTAATGTTTAAAATACAAATCCAAATGATTTAATTTTTTGCACACAATTGGTGAGGATCTCAAGAACCTAATTCATCTAACAATTGCATGGATCTTGGCTAAAGTTTCAATCCTTTTTTAAGACAAGCAATATTGCATCAAAACTGAGCAAAACTTGAAAACTTGAGATATGACTTGTTCGTGGGTTAAGGATAGCCAAAATGGCTCTAAATAAGTTCTCATATATTACAACAAGAGCATCCAAAGATTCTATGCCAAAAACTGAGGAATAAAATATCACTAGAAAGGCTCCAAAACGAGTCAAATCAGGCGACTTTTGAGATCTTACCATAGCTGGTCTCCAGATAGATAGAATACAATTCTCATGAGCCATCTCTATCACTTGCATGTTCTCAGAACTCAGCAATATCAAGAGGAAAGGAGACAGGGCAAAGCACTAACCAAAACAAGTGCAAAATCAACAAGGAAAAGAACACAATATATAGGATGAACAAGGTTAATTTATTGCAACTTGTAGATAAAAGTTTTATAACCACTCCACCATAGAGGGTAAAGCTCCCATAAAAGCACTCACCCAAAGCTTCCACCACAAGGAAGTCTCTCTTCCAAACCCTAATGAATGGATGATTGGTTGCTCAGCCCCATGCCTCCAACATCTCCCATTTATATAGATAAAACAACTAGCATACATCTAACCTTAATATATGCTATCCATTAGCACAATCGAAAAACCTCGTTAACCCTACATACACTGGGTTTTACACTCATATATGACTTTTGCACACTTCTTAAAGAGTATAAGGTCAAACGCGCTAAGGAGCAAACGTTCCATCTACTTGACATTATCAGTGTCTCTTTGACCTAAACTGCTTTCCCAATGCCCTCCAAACGCTGCGGTTTTGGTCCCATCATTTTTTTTCAGGTATTTTGGCTTCCTCGCCAAAACACTCTCTCTTTGACCGTAGATCCCGTCTCTTCCCGGAACCAAGTTCATGGTCATCTCCTCCTTTGCAAGCAATCCCCATGCCTGCAACGTGTAGGTTCACCAATGGCTGACGTATTGACAAGTCTCTCCGTATCGATTTTCCCTGACCACACCTCACTTGCATCGACCGTACCATTTGACGAATCGTTGCTCAAATATTACCTTTAATATCCTTAGTCTTCCCTGTGCCTTGTTTGAGCTCAACCATCCTTTCTGACTTTCTTGACCGTACCTCAGCTCATCTCGAGTTTTGTCCATGTCCACGCCGTCGGCCATGGTTGCTTCCAAGCTTCCTATACATCAAATACCAAGAATTCATTTTCGGATATAAGTTCTTCACAACTCAACCCATGTTAGTTCAAACATGCTTCGTGCACCATGGATACAATGACCTGGTACTCCAAAACTCAACTCGTGATCATTTCCCACAAATATTTAAAATCTCTCGGATATCTTCAAACAAAACTGGTTAGATGCTAGCCTTGGTTGGACTGCCCCCATGGTCGGTCTGACCACTTAGCTCGAGTACCCAGAAAACACCTCTTTGAAAAAAGCAGCCGTTAACTAGAAACCAATCACACCGTACTGGTAGTCCGAACATCAACTAAAATCTAGTCACACCAAATCTATGGTCAGACCACCCTCGGTTGGTCAAACCGCACTTGATTGCCAGCATCTCTAAAAACTTGTAAATTCTCGTAAATTCAAACTTCAACTCGATACGTTGCTAATTATTTAATACAAATAAATCATGTACTGGTTCTACAGTCCCATGATTGCCACAGGTAAGTATTTACTGCTCCAGATTGCATGCGATGGATGCAACTAGTCAGCTTCCAATCTATAGTGTGTAACTAGTTAGCTTTCAATATATAGTGTGTCATGCACCTGCATGCGGTTAGAAACCTGCATAGACATTACTGCGCTTTTAGGGCCCGTTTATATAGGCTTTTAGCTTGACTTTTAGATTTAACTTATGAATAATAACAGTTTATAGAGACACTTTCTTACGATTTTGATCGATATAAATGAAGTTGTTGCGGTGTGTACTACAATTGGCTAGTAAGTTTTATTTTGAAAAGATACTTCATTTGACAACTAGGTATTGTAAAAAAGCTATTTTTGGTAAAACAAAAACAGCTTTTAAAAACCAGTATAAACAGGACAAATAGCTCTAGATAGTCTGCACCAGTACTGTTTCAATATGTAGTATGGTATGCCATTCTATGTTTCAGTAGTAGCTACTAGCAATTAGAAGATCCTAGATAACACCAGATACTAGCAATTACGAGCAAGCTAGCTAGGCTGGACGTCCTAAAAGGATTGGCAAAGCCGCAGAAGTGAGACGTGGCCGGTGCGCGTGTACTTGTTCCCTGGAATGCAGGGTGCATAGGCCATGAAATTAACACGCGCGCGCGCGCGTTATCCTCTCTTCGTCCTAGGTAGGGCAAGATGACAAGTTGATCATTGGACGGGACAGCCATTTACAGATAAAAGATTTCGTTGATAGTGGCGCACGACCATTTGTCCGACGAGCGGGCCCAATCACAGGCAACTTGGATGCAGGTAATTGCATGCGAACGAAGAGTCTACAAGCATGCTCGCACATGTCGTGCTGTCGAGGCCTAGACGTCGGCTTGCCGCGTCGACATGATTGGCCCAAGTGCATGGCGCCACTTCCGCAGCATGGCGACCACACCCTGCCGGTGCATAAGATCTGGCATGCATTGGCACTCAACTTGGCATTGCCATTGCAGTGTGAAAGAAAGCAGAAAGGGACACCACTCGGAATATTATTAGGAGGAATATATATATATATATATCTTGCGAGCTGAGGCAGCAATAATGCTTCTTGTGAGCCACAAAACAACGCTAGCTAGCAGCAAGTAGCTACTCATCTCGATCGATTGATTGGATCTCATGCTTCTCTTGGATATTTTCTTCGAGGCGTCGATCGCGCGCACAGACGTCATGGTCAGGTGGTCAGTAGACTATATACATCGATCCAGTGGGGGGGAGGCCGGACCGGCCGCTAGCTGATTAATTGGATGCTGATAACCCCATCCCCATCGCAATTGCAGTGCTAGCTAGGCTGGGCTGGCTTGATGGAGTCAGAACGTTCGGTCGCACACGCCGGCCGCCACCCATGACCGCTCAACCATCCATCCATCAAGCAGTGACTTCGCCGACCCGAATGGCGTACGTACGTACGTACACATGGTTATTACATTTTTCTTGTCCAGCTAGAGCATCCTTCATAGCAAAATCTCAAAATTTCGACACAAATAATTCATTTGATTTAATTTGGACGCCCGGTTGGGTGAGGGCTAGATTAATAGCTGCTGCTCTCCTCTTGGCAAAACTGAAACCAACAAACAGAAAAAAAAAAAAAAGCTAGCTAGGCTAGTTCACAGATAATGCCAGGTACGTACGTACGTGGTGGGGACGAGAGAGAGAGAGAGAGAGAGAGATCATGCACGTGCTCTCGTCTCCGTTCTCGTCTGCTGATGGAAGGGAGGGAGGACTGATCAATACTTGAGATCGATCCATCCATCCATCCACGCGCCATAATTGATGACGACTGTATTGTATGCATGGCGCCGGTGGCTATGTTCATCACGCAGTCACACCCCAATCACTACAGTAGAGATGGATCGGAGATTGTTCGATCGATCGGTGGTCGCCTGTACAGCACAGCACACCCATGCATGTGTTTCCAAGGTTAATGTCCGTGTGAAACGCGATAATTTTTTTCATGTTCTCGTATGAAATGAGTTGTTCCCTGCAAATTAAAGTTCGTATTAAATCTCCGCATACCAAACTGGCTCTAAACCCGGTTGGCTTTGATTTATGCAACGTGTTCGTCGACGTTCGTGCTACGCTGCCATGTGGGCTAAATATGGCACGGTTCAAATTAACACGCGCGTTCTCTTGTGGAGGAGGTAATTAGAGCGGATATATCTTTCCAGTTCCGGTTATTGTTGTTGCGATCTATTGCTTTGAAACAAAGTAATGCATGTTACCTTTTTTTCGTACCTACCAACGCGTTTGAAGGTTGATATCATTCGCATATGCATGGTATCGTTATCGAAGAATTAATCGTCTAGAGTTTTGCATAATATACACCAGTTGTATACAGCAGACTTCAAACAAATTATTAATTACTCGTATAAAGTTTGAGCTATCAGAAGTCAAGAACTTGACGCATGCAGATTCAGTGTTGTTTATATAGAATATTAACTGTAGGTACCATGTGCCAGTTTGCAGTTGATGTGTTATGTTTGTTTCCAAAGCAATCGTGAAAAATATAGATTTTGTTTGGCAAATCAGGTTAAAATTAAAATCTAATACTACCCCTATTATTAGCGGGGGGAACGCCGCGCTTCGCTCGCCACGCCACCGCGCCGCGCTCCCCGGGCAAGGCGTGGCGGGATTTCTGTCTGGCTGGGAGGAAAATCTCTTCTGTTTTCCAAAAAATACGTACAGGTCCTTTTTCCTCGCAAAGAGGTCCCCGGCGGTTTTTACGCTTTTTTTCTAAAACACCCTCCGTTTACAGGATGGCGCCCATGATTTTCTAAATTACGACGGTCCTCGTTTAGTTACGTACAGGCCCTTAGATTTTTGCAAAAAAACCTCTAGCTTTTTCAAAAATACACATGTGCCCTGGATAGGGCTGGATATCGAGCTGGCTCGGCTCGGCTCGGCTCGGCTCGGTCTGGCTCGGTAGGATAACGAGTGGCTCGAGCGGCTCGTTATAACTAACGAGCTAAAAGCCACTTCGGCTCGGCCGACAAAAGCTCGAGTTAGCTCGTTTGGCTCGTGAGCCGTACAAAAATATCTCCATCATATATTCATCAATGGAAGTTTGGCTCGTTTGGCTCGTTAGGCTCGTTAGGCTCGTTTGGGTACAATAGAGTACAAATTAACACATGCATGGCTCGTTTGGGTACAATAGAGTACAAATTTACACATTAACACATGCAATAGAGTACAAATTAGGTCCATGGAAGCAGATATGCATATCTAAATTCTCGAAGCATGGCTCGTTTGGCTCGTGAGCGGCTCGCGGTAGCTCGAGTTGGCTCGTTATAGCTAACGAGCTAAAATCTTGAGCTCGGCTCGGCTCGTTATCCTAACGAGCCGAGCCGAGCTGAGCCGAGCCAGCCACGAGCCGAGCGAGCTAACGAGCTTCGAGTTTTTCGTCCAGCCCTAGCCCTGGATTTTTTTAAAAAACTCCTCACGAATTATCGCCCCTTTTACTTCGGGACATATAGTGGCTGACGCGGCGTGTCGTCGCGCCTACGAGGCTAGTAATCTACAACTCCCGTGCCGTGCCATGCATCTTAGAAAGAGAAAACAGGGAACGCCAAGGTAGGAAGGAGTATCGATCTGGCGCTGACAGGTGGAGTACGTGCAGGGCAGCTAAGGAGGCTTTCATCTCCTGTAGCGTGGGGCGGGAGAAAGGCGCGGATTGAGCTGAGTCGACGCCCCGGGTAGCGACATGCCACCGCCCCAGCGTGCGAGATAGAAGCGGCGGAAAAGACGGCAGCTGATGGAGCGGAGAAAATCCGTTGGCCGCGGCGCCGCTACTTTCCGTTGGGCCAGCCAAGGAAACGGAAGGAACCAGCAAATCTTATCGGCTCGAGCCGCCTGCCTATCTCATCGTATGCGTGGCCGCCGTCTGTCTCTCCGTGTGTGGGGTGGCCGATCGATCGCTGGCTGGCTACTTGCCTCCCTCCCCTCTTGTGCATGTACGCCAACCGCGTCATCTTATCTCTCCCCCCATCATTTCATCTCATCTGCTATCTCATCTCTCCTCCTCCTCCTCTCTCTGTCCTCACTTCTTTTCCTGCAGGCTGCAGCAACGAAAGGGAGAAGAGCTCGCTGCTGCCTGTCCATGTCCGTGCTCCTGCTGGCTTGCGCCACTCTTGAGCAGGCCTGCGCGTACGAGGAGGAAGAAGCGGTTTCTTGCCGTGCGTGTTCATCTTGTTTCAGGGCGGATCGATCGTGATCAGAGAAGCAGCAGGAACCGTACAGCTCTCGCATATATATATACAAGGCTTCTTCCGTTCGGCTTAGCGAGTTGGTTTGGTGTAGCAGTAATCCATGCATGGATGGCAAAGAACTCATCTCACCGTCCGACCAGCTGCCGCCATTCTACGCGCAGCACCACAGGATGCTAGCCGGCGCCGGCGCCGGCGGGGGGCATAACCCGTCCCCGCTCGCCGGGATGCCTTCCGTCATCCGCCCCATGCCCAACATGAACATGAGCCCCACGGCGATCCTCCAGTCCATCGGCGGAGGCTCGCTCGGCGGCATGCAATTCCAGATGGACGCCGCGCCGCCGCCGCCGCAATTGCTGCACAGCAGCATGGGGTCCGTCTCTGGCTCCGGCTCTGGCACGGTGCCGGCCGCGAGCCAGACGGAGCCGGTGAAGAGGAAGAGAGGGAGGCCGCGCAAGTACGGGCCGGACGGGACCATGAAGGTGTCCGCGGCGGCGTTGCAGCAGCAGCAGATGGTGAGCGCGCCGCCGAGGATGGGCTCCATGTCCGGGGCCGACATGGTGGGTAGCTCGGGGTTGGAGGACTCGGCGCAGAAGAAGCGGCGCGGGCGGCCGCCGGGGACAGGGAAGAAGCAGCAGCTCTCGTCCCCAGTGGGTAAGCTCTCCGGTTAATATTTATATAGCTTCTACTACTTTATACTGTGCCACTGTGATTTTTTTCCCTGCAGCCTTTTGCCGCTAGATCTTTGTTTATCCAAATCTGTTGTGTGTAGCTGCCTTAGGAAAAAAATATATGTTATTTATGGTGATTTCAGTAGAAAATACTAGTATAACATACTATCTGCTGTGTGCCTGAGATGGCAAATTCGAGTAAAAGCGAATTGCGCCTCTCGTTTTTACCGGTTTGGAAAGTCGTCTTGCGATCTTGGAATTCGTAATCGTTGCCTGCTACTTTTCTTTCCAAGTTTTCTGCCACTCTGCAATCCGAGGTTGGAGACATAGGAATAAAGAACATTCATCTGTTGCAACATACTCGTCCTCTAGTCTGCAGTTTATCAACCCATTGAAGAAAATGAACGTGTCATGGTTTCTTTTTCGTCTCCTGAAGATGTTTATTACTTGCCCCCCAGGCAATGCGTTCTCTGGTTCAGCTGGAACGAGCTTCACTCCTCATATCATCACAGCATCGCCTTCAGAGGTATGTCAACAATGCAAATGAAACACTCAATCGTAGAAACTAGGTAACATGGATGGCTGTAGTAAAAGCAGATGACAGGGTGTAAATCAATTTTAGATTGATAGCAATCCACCGAGTTCAACCTAAATTCCATTCCTCTGCTATCTTGTTGCGCTCGATGTTAGGGAAAATACAGCTCTGTATATGGTGAACTGAACTGACAGACTATCACCACCTTCACAGGATGTGGCAGGGAAGGTAGCGGCATTCGCAAAACAGTCGTCAAGGGCCGTGTGCGTCCTCTCGGCGATGGGCTCCGTCTCCAGGGTCATCCTCCGCCATCCGGCAGATGCCTCCTCCATGTCAAGGCCTCACGCCTCTGCTCCTTACAAGAATCCTGCCATTTACGAGGTAGGCGCTCAATCCGATCGCAGGGAAACTGATCAAGAATGGCACCTTAACTTTTTTTGTGTAACCCTCCCTCAATGCTGTGCATGCTCGTAGGGGTTGTATGAAATCCTGAGTCTATCTGGCTCTTACAATTTGAACGAGGGCTCACAGAACCAAAACGACGGGCTCAGCGTCACGCTCTGCAGCCCCGAACGGCATGTCATTGGAGGGGTTCTGGGCGGAGCATTAGTAGCTGCCAGTACTGTGCAGGTAGTACACTACCAGATCACCTCGTCTCTTTTGGCGTACACTAGTGTTTCATCGAGTTCACTGTTTTCCAAATGTATTCCATTGAGGTTTGATCAGGCTATGAAAGATTTACATAGGAAATTCAGCTCCTGCATTTATTTTGTTCCTGAAGAGAGAGACGCTCAAGTCCCTCTCTGTTGATGTTTCCTAGGATCAACCATAGCACTGCTTGTAGTTTGATTTCATCTCCAGTTTCTAATTATGGTTGGCGTGTGCAGGTGGTACTAGGAAGTTTTCTCCATGGAGGGTCCAGGTCAAAGTCCAAGAAAGCAGGGAAACAGCCGGCCTTCAGCTCCGACTCGCTCACCGGTGGGCGAGACGCGTCGCCTAGCTCTGGACATAACCAAAACCTAACGCTACCCTCTGTCACAGGAGGGTGGCCTAGCTCCGGGATATTTGACACGAGAAGTTCCAACATTGATATCAACTCATCTAGAGGCTAGCTCATTTGTCGATAATTCCAGCTCCAGAATTTTCTGTTTCCAACAAAATACCAAAACTATACTTTGAAATAGCCCGTTCAGTTTTTGAGATAATTCTTATAGATTATTCACTAGGTGGTAGCGTTCTATGTATGGAGTTGTGTTATTCCAATCAGTTAATCTTGTTTCTTTTTTAGCGAGATGTTATTTTTTCCAAATTGTACATTTCAGGTTCTTTTCCGCTCACACACCGCAACATACAACAGGGTAGAATTACTCTTTAATAGAGAATGCGTACATACAGTAGTGAAACGAGCAGAGGACAACATACAGACGACAAGCCGATGCATGATCTTCCACCGAGAGCTCTCAAGCCCCTAACAACTTCTTGATGTAATTCTGCGGAAACAACGTCCACCGGGGGAATCACCATGCTGGTGAGGGCAAGGAATATGAAAAATAAAGACTACTACAGTTACAGGATCACCTCAATGCTGCATGGGAAGCTGGTTGGTGCACATCGATTCACAACATGCCCCTCTTTGTCAACTAGAAACTTGGTGAAGTTCCATTTGATGCGTTCTCCGAATAGACCACCTCTCTTGACTCCAAGAACTTGTACAATGGAGCAGCACTGCTGCCATTCACGTCAACCTGTTGACCATTCAGGCATACTTATATCAAACAAATGCATTTGTTTTTGGAAGCTAACACACACACACACACAAGGTTTTCCAGTGGATAGACCTTGCCAACAATAGGATACACTGCTTTGAAGCGGGTGCAAACAAACTCCACAATCTGCTCATTGCTACCTGGCTCCTGTCCCGCAAATTGATTGCATGGGAACGCCAATATCTCCAACCCTAATTGCAGCGGTAAACAGGCAAAGATAAATGAAGCTTGAAGATAAAGCAAAGCTTGAGTCGTTGGGGGTAGTAGTAGGCTAGTAGCCTCCATGAACAGATAAACACCTGCTCTTATAATTTATAATTGAGGTGTCTACGGTAGCACAGGGAAAATGAACAGCCAGCGTTCCAAAAGGCGGCCGCCGAGGCGGCGCGTAGGCGGCAGCTGGCCACCGTAGTAGATCTCATCTTGAAAAGACACTCGTTTAAAAGCTAGTTACTATAGAAAATCCAAAAGCTAAAAAAGAACAGGGCCAAATACTAGCGGCCAGCCGCCCAGTAAGAAGTCAATGAGAATTAGATGGAGGCATGGAGTTATAGTTGGTTAGTGTAGAAAGCTAAAGATAAGAGTCCAGTCATAGATACTGATGGTGTCTACGATTAAAGGAAGAGTTGTGATTAGTTAGGAAAGAGTGTGAATAAAGTTTAAAATAGTATTTGAGTAGGAGACGTCAGGATGTAACTAGTCTTATAAAAGGGACATGCATTGTAACGTTTAGGCAAGCAAGAAGAAATATTATCTCTCTATTTGCTATCTGCCTATCTCTCAACCCCTTTAGTTCTCTCATCCCAATCTATGTCTATCTTCCCCATCTAATACCCTAATGGCCTAATCCCCTTCAAGCCAGCCGTCTGGCCATCTTCAGCACAATAGTTATCCCGATGTGAATAATAACATTTAAATAAATCGTGTTCAGTTTCAACACTAACAATAAATGCTTAATCAAGGAACATTGGTTAAGAAGCTTTCAAAAAAATATATCAGAATTTGCCCAAACTACAAAAAAGTTGAGGTGACTTTAATACTTAAGAGTAAGAGCTATTGTAATCTTGAGGGAAGTGGAAGGACAAATGTACTGAGCTATAGGTAAATTAAAAATTACCTCTGTCCTTGTATTTCTCATAGAGCTGACCCAGTTCAGTATAATTGGAATTCGTCAGACCACTGCAGGGATATCAACTCAAGTGGTGAAACACAAATCCTCATCGGAGAATTGGGAATTGAAATTGTAAACACACAACCATTGAGATGCGACATTCACAATAAGTAAAACTTTTCCCTTGTATCTACTGAGCTCCACATTGTTCCCCCTTGCATCCTGCAAAGTTATTCCACAGATTGTTCATTAAAAAAATGAAATCAGATTGAATAACTGTGAAAAGAAACCAAGGTACTGAAATTTTCCTTCTCTTCTTCTTTGCCTTCACAAATAGTCCCATTGCATCGGTCCACATGTTTCAGCATGCTTTGTTCAATGTTTAATTACTTTTTGTAGATCCTCATTCCTCAACATGATTGTTGAAAAAAAAGGACGCCAGAGAAAGAAATGGAGGGATGGGCATTGGACCTTAACGATGAAGTCATGGACGAATCCAGCAAGCTTGGAAGATGACTCAGCTGCACCCATCTTTGCTTTCAGCAATACTGAAATGTTTTCTTGGACAAGCCACTGGATAAAGGAATGGAGAAGAAAAGTGAAGCCACAATACTTGGAACAAGAAAAACGAGAAATTGTGACAATTGGCAAGTACCTGTCATGGAATTTCTTTCTGCGTTTCAGCAAGCATTCCCTTTTAGAATCCTCCCCCTTTTTTGAAGTCCAAATGTTTTCCATAGATGCTTATGCCAACCACAGAAAGTGCAAAATATAATATTTGAATGGGCTATTTCTAAATCACAAATATTTCAATGGCGGAGAATGCTACAGTGAGAAATAGAAAAAAAAATATTTTGAGCCTACAACACACCAGCTCTTCCTATCACTTATTTCTGGGCATTCTTAAAACGGACAGCACCTGAAATCACAATGCAAACAAAAAGCTATAGAAAGCATGCAGGGTGTTAAACTATTAATGTATGTTGAATGTTTAGCAGTGCAACAATAATTACAAAAGGCAGCCTTCTTCCTATCCAAAAATGCAACAGAATTACATGTCAAACTCACATGGACACACAAACCTACACTAAGCAAGCAGCAGAAATCAGCCACAGAAAAAGGTCTGTAAAATGATCAGTAATTACTCAAGTAGTTAGAACAGCAGATGTGCAAACAGAACACAGGAACCTGGCAAGCAACATACTCCTAAACATTAAACAAGTAGATATTTCAGAAATGATCGGTACAACTCCAAAACCTGATAGGTCATAGTAAGCTTTCAGCACATTATTCCCTGAATTTAGCAGCTAATAGGATATACAGGCTCTTCAGTCCCAGACGACACAGAATTATAAATAACAACAAAGTCGAGCAGACCACAGCAACAGACATGGAGTATTTCCAGGGATTACAATTATAAGGTCATTAAATTGTGGCTTGTTTATAGCTTACTGTCGGTCCTTGCTGGCAATCGTCTGAAGAAGTTTACTGCCGTTGAAGGCAACCTATGTCTGAACCTTGGATGCATCATGACATAGAACCCTCCTAATGCTGTAAGAACCTGGAGCGGTGTAACATACAGGACTATTGCTGCTATGAAACAAAATAGGACAAATAGTGCTGTGGCCCGAGGATCCCTCCAGCTAAGCAATGCTTGAATCCTCTCCCCTTGAGTTGCTATATCACCAACCACAGTCTGTATTCTTCCAGCTACACTCCTCAACCTATCATATCTCATCCTTACAACCTCAGGACTCCGGCTTGTCGGGAATGTATCAAACTCTTCGTCAAGTTCATCAGGGTGAACAGCCTCAGCATGAGATAACTTGGTATTCATGTGCGACGGATAACGAGGCCGATAACGGTAGTTCCAGACCCCAATCAGAAACATGTACAAGAACACTGTTGGAAGCATGAGCTCTGGAAAGCACACCAACATTATAAAGAGGATGTGGACTAGCACAGTGGTAATGGGGTTCTTCCATGCACAGACACCATTAAACCACTTGCTAACTGCAAACAAGCCTGAGAAGACTGACATCAGTCTAAAGAAGTTTGCTTTGCTTCACCTCATGCTCCACAAGCGAGAATCAAAATCTTACATGTACTCAACAACTTCCTTTCTCAGAGGTGGCTCCATTCGGCTAAGTCGGGCAGCCACAATCTGGACAGCTTGATGGTGCAGCATATCAACCTGAAGCACCGGTATTGGACGTACATAGTGCATCTTCGGTAGCAAAGGTCGAGAGTACAGGCACAACATGTTTGCCAATGACGTTCAGAAAAATCGTATGGCTAGGTGCAGTTCACCCATCTTTTTTACCCCAGATGGATGTAGAACCAGGAGAGGATACGAGTGGGTGTAGACACGGCCAGTTTCAAGTGTGGAAAGCCGAATTCGAACCTTGCCGATTTTTGCATCTTTACAACTGGATGTCTTCTCCCCACCCTTCTCTCCAAGCTGGCCATTGTCAAAAACACCAACAGTCAGGACGGTTGCAGGATCATAGACCTCCCAGGTGTATTGTTCATTGAATTTGGGGTTTGGATTGTTGATAATGGTACGTGTACGTACCCACTTTGACCCTTACTTAGCAACACAATAGGTGTCTGATGAACCTTTTCCATCTCGTGTTTTCATAGGAACAATCCCTTGAGCACCGAGGATTCCAAGCTCAAGCAAACCAATGGATGGCTTCCAGAGTTGCTTGGCTGTTGGTCTGAGGTCGCTGCTGTAGTTTCTAGACTCGTCCAGAACATGGTATCCTCCATCAAGGCAGAAACGAAGATGAAGCCGACTAGAGAACTTTTCCTTCTTCAGTTGGTCCACATCAACAAGTACCAGCTTCTCAAGATTGAACCACTTTCCATGGACAATACAATCGTCAGCCTGTCTATCAATCATCATCAATGGTATAATTACACGGCCAAGCACCTCATCCTTGTTAGGACCTACACGATCTTCAAGTGAGAGAATAAGGTGATCTTCAAAAGGCTCAGCAGCCACAAACATAAGGTCTTCATTCCAAAATGGGTTGAAATTTCTAGCTTGCACAGGTTTTGTCCTCCCGTGCTGATGCCCCACCTGTGCTCTTACAAAAACATCTGGATAGCGGGTCTTATCAGCTATGACAATATCTTGGGCCTCAATTATATTAACTCGCAGGTACCACAATCTGGGAGCATGGTAGACTTTCGACTTCATGTGTGTTACAGCAGATGCATCATCAAGATTTGCAGCATCCAAATGCCATGCGTCAGGAAATGCCTCATCAGCTTGGGTCCCAATCCAAACTGCAAGCATCAGCTCACCCCTTGACTTATCCCCACTCTTATTAACAAGCCGGCACCATTCTGGAGCAAGTGGACTGTCAGGGGGCACACATATTGGAACATCATTCAAATCAAATCGCACCATGCCAACAAAGTCATCCTTAAGCAAATCTTTGTCTTTGACCACAACTTCAAGGATAGATGCCTGCATACGATCTCTAGAGAAAGCAAAGACCCCATTCCACTCAGGGTTCTTCTGCTTCTCAAAGTGCTTAGTTATGCCCCTGTAGTTGCCAACACTCACTTCAACAAAAGGATCAAGGCTTCCAGCGATGTCCTTGTCAGGCAACTCTCGTGCCTTGACCACACGTACAAACAGATACTGCATTCGCTCCACTAGGTCATAAGTACTTGCATGCTTCTCAGCACGTATAACCCGACCACCAACAACCTGTTCACCACCAAGAAACGGACTAGTTTCTTTGAGTGCATAGTCCATGAGCTGCTGGGAGGCTGCCGAATACATTCTTACAATCTTGGGTGGTTGAGGTTCTGGTTTCATTTGGTCAACAGCATACTTGGAAGGTTGCTCAGCAAAAGGTGGAGGATGGCCAAGGTGATGATGATGTACCTCCTTAGCTATGGTATGCAAGGTTCTCACTTCAGGCCTGTGCAGCTGTGCTCCTGAGAAGTGTTCAGATTAGTACCAGTTATATCAGCTGCTATTTGCTCAGCTGGGCTTGGAATGGGAGGGGGATTATTTGAAAAAGGATCCATTGCCGGAAGAGGGTTTGAAGCTCTGATGGAGGGGTCATTGGTGAGGTATAATTTCAGACCCAGTTCCCTTTCACATGCGAGAACATCCCACACTTCTCCAGTGGATAATGCATGACAGCGGCATCAGGGAAGGGCACGAATGAGGTTCCAGCAATTCTGACCTTGCCAAGCAAGGACCTGGAACCTTCAATGGATTTGTTGACATTGTAGACATATGCTTCAAGAGCGAGCTCAGGAAGATTAGAAGGATCCGAGACGTTGAAGTAGAAGCGCTCGTTCCACACTGGGTTCAGATCCTTCCCCTTGACAGCCGTGCGGAACCGCTGCCCATCAAAGGTAAGATCGACACAGGCACTTGCATAACCTTGCCCATCCTTGGGCATCAGGTCATGGGCACTTACGACCTCCACACCCAACTTGTATGACGCCATTGCCTCTGATATTGTTGTGATTTGCTACACCGTACTGCACAAAAGAAAAAACATCGTTGGCACCATTGCCTACAGGTAATTCATGAACTGGCTGCTCCGCCACTGATATTTTTGTAACAGTAACAAAAAAGACAACTTTAATACTATGTGCAAATCAAACAAACAGAAATTACACTTGCACAGCCATATCAAAATGCGTGACTGAAAGCAGAGTTAGTATATTTTAAATTTCCCTAAAGGGTGCAAAATTTCTATTTCGTTGGAAATATTGAAACAGTCCACATCAAATGGAGGCACCCACAAACTAAATACCCAGGGACCATAAGCGCGCGGGAATCGCTAACACTGCTCACTGACCGTGATGTTTTGGAGATCACGGCTGAAGGCGACACATACAGAATCTGTAGATTGTTATTTTACTTCTGGACGCGTATCTGAATCAACAAGCACACCAAACTTTTCACATAAAGCGCCAAGGGGACACTAATTTATTGAATCGGAGAGATTAGTTAACTATCGAAAAGAATATGCAAAAGGCAGCACTTTGTACCGAACCACCACAAATTCGGTGCTCGCGACCAAACAGGAACATCGAACAACACCCCCCCCCCCCCCCGGGCCTCCCCCCAGAAATCCTAGGATTCCACACGGGCAGCATCATAGGACCCCCGAATCGAGCCGAGATCGAAAGAAAAAAAAAAGACGAAGCGAGGTCCAAATCTGTCCACCACTAGAGTTGACGACGCCCAGATCCAGTCAAATGCGGCCCAATGCCGGGCAAATCCGAGACCACCGACGAAACCGCGAAAGCAGCGCCTCCCTTGGTTCTTCACTCCACTCCCAAGGCGTCGTCGCTGACATGGCGTTAGGGGAACGCTGATTGGGAAGAGAAGAGAGAGGCTTCCCTCTGGCGTTTTGGTGGGGAAAGGAGGAAGCTTTTTCCGAGAGCAACGCGTACAGCAGACGAGACGCCCTCCTCGTGCGCCGTCCTATTTGTGTTTGTTCTACTCTTTTTCATGGATCACAATGCAACGGTGATTTAGCGGTTCCCATATGAGGTTCGGTTCATATAAATGTTCTCCGTTTACCCTTGACCATATTTAGATCTCGCTACCAAAATATTTCTCCTGATTTATTTGTTCACTTGTGCAAAAAATATAAATATTTAAAACATTTGTACATAGAGGCGGAGTTAGACCTCGGGCCGCCGGAGCAATAGCTTGAGGCCTAGGTCAAAATTTCTTACTATATAATATGTAGCTAACAGGCTAAATGCTGATCTCCTGTGCTCTCCAGTGAACTGGGCCCGAGGCCCAGCCAGTGGCTAGCTATGCCCCTGCTTGTACGAAAACTGCTATTGTTACTAAAGGATCATTGCAACCTTTTTTATTATCTGTTTTTGTATGTATATGATTTCTTTTATACTGCGGCATACATCATAAAAACAATGTACATTACAACATTATTGTTGTAGGTGTGAAACCCTAACAAAAATGAGGGGTTAGACGTCGGCCATCGGATGGACCATCGTCCATGGAAATAGAAATGACACAGGGTTTTATATAGGTTCGGAGTCTAAGAGGACCGCTCTACTCCTGTCAATAAGCTAACGGATGGTTACCTCCAAGGAGGGGGTCCCTGAGGGTTGACCAGATTGAATGTGCTTCTTTATTGCTCAAGAGAGCCCTCTCTACAAATGAGGAATACACGGGGTATGTATAGGCTCTTGTTCTGTACAAACACGGAAATACACCTTAGTGAGATAGCTAGTCTGTGAATACAAGCGAGAGGTATTACAGTCTTTTATGAGTATAACTATATTTCTTGAACCTGTACGTAGGTGTCCTCTGTAGAGCGGGCCCCGTTAGTGGAGGAATGATTTTATTTTTCTAACACTAACCCCCTGTCCCTTGGCATTTAGAAGGAATACCAAAAGGGGTAGTCTAGAGTCATCATGCTCATCATACTAGGGTTAGTGCTTGGCCAAAAATTTGATGGGCTCGAGTTGTAGCTGTCTCCATAACTAGGTGTTGAAGCCATGGCGGATTCTTAAGCTTAATTGAAATATTGCCTACCCTTACTATGGTAAGCTCCTGGCCCTTTTTGCGATTTTGTTAATTCTTGAGTCAACTTTTGGCTGGGTTGTTTAGGCCGGCCCAACCATCCCCTCAAACCAATGCTATTTTGGGCCATTAGGCCGGCCCATCCGAGTGCCCTTGAGGCCACAGGAGGGGGCATGCTAGGGCCAGGCTGTCCCCTATCCCTTGAGGCCACACAGTCATCCATCAACTGATCAAACATGGCAACGTACTCAGGGTACGATGCATGCGAAGTCATCGAACTAAAAACGGGCTGCAGAAACAAAGATTGATGTGTACATTAGTAAGTTTGCTATGAACGTATTTTGATTGAGATTGCAGAAGGACACTAAAAACGGGCTGCAAAAACAGAGATTAGTGCATACATTAGTAAGTTTGCTACGAATGTATTTTGATTGAGACTGCAGAAGGATGAAACTAACCCGTTGATGACACCACAAGATCCCCACGATAGGAGTGACTTTAAGGAGGGTGTGGGCGGTGGAGAAAGTGAGGGAGAAATACGTACGTGTGACAGGAGCGGGATGAGTAGGATGCATGATACATTCGTGATATCCTAGCTTATTCTTAAAATGAGATAGTTATAAAAATAGTGGAGAAATCGTTTTGAGAACTTAGATATTCGATCAATAAGAATAGGGCCTAATGCATATATGTATGGATGGGTATGGCCGTGTGGGCCGCGCGGGAGGGAAAAGGATGGGACGCGCGAGGAATTCTGTGTGTCGTAGGCTCGTAGCAGGCTAGTGGGCCAGAGCCCAGATGCTATTGGAGGCCTGTACGTGCACCGACGCCTCACGGCGACCGAGCCTGCCGTGCTATTGGAGCCCAGTTTTTTTTTCACAGTTGTTTTTTTCTTTGGATGGGAATCTTCAGTTAAACGATAGGCCCACACTCCAAAAGACTCCAAACTGATGCAATGCTTCTCTCTGTAGTTTTCTAAAAAAAACTACAATTTATTTTAGAATTTTATTTATAGTTTATTTATAGTTTTAGATTTTTTGGAAGTTGGACTTTTTATCCAAACTAAGAGCTGCCTGCCTGGGGGGTCATATGTGATCGATTTTGGCCTTTCCGTCTTCCAAAGGCCCACATTTTTGGCATTTGCGTCAAAAGAAAAAAAGTCCATATAGTAGATATGAACATGAGCTTTATGTTACTTATGCAACCAAGAAAATATTTTGTATTTGGTTTCAAAACAAACAAAAACCTATTTAGATAACATTATTAATAGTTATTTGAAATTGTTATAGCCCGTTCTTTTCAATTTATGGTTTATACCTTATGGTTTCACTGGAACTAACAAACGGGACGACTTTTTTGTCGCCGTTTTTGAATCGGCTTATTAGGACAGTTTTTTTAAAGCGACTTATTAATATTTGGTTCGTTCGTAGAAACGCTCGTGATATGACAAAAACCATCAACCGCAAACATAATAAATCGTCCCATACATGGTATACACACACATGGTATGGTCTGAAAATTCGACGTACGTAGCTAAATTCCTCTCTCCATATGCATCACCTTTGACCGCGTCTTGGCCTTTGATCAAACCGTCACTTTCCAGTTTCCACTCGTGTGACTTTTGTAGGTCGATCGTTCGGTCAAAAGACACGCTGCCCGTTGTCCAAGCGGCCGACCTCAAACCAGGCAACAACGAAGCTACGCATGTCGCATGGTAAAAATCTTTTGAACGGAGTAAACACGTGATAAAATCAAGCAGCATATCTTTTCTTTTCGTTCATGGTACTCTGTAGATGCATGCCTAGCTCAACCGCACTGTAATTTCTTCACGAAGAAGGCTGTGTGTGGGAGCCTGGACAAAAACCGGTTCAAGTGTCATCCTCTTGCGAGCAAGTGGAAGTACTAGTTGGCGTCGCCGCTCACGAAATCGCACCAACTTATACATATCTGGCGCTGATCCGTCCAGCCTTCAGGATCACACGATGAGCTCATATAAAATCGTAGTAATATATAATGAAAAAGTTCATACGTCATCCTTTAACTCTTGTTCGTTTAATTTTCGCTTTTTATTTATAAAATCGAGTGGAACACGTCCTCTAACTAGCAAAATCTATGTAAATCATATCCATGGTAGGATTCGTGGGCAGTTTTCGCCACATTAGCTACCACATCATCACTTGCCCCCCACATTTTAGCCACATAGCATCCACATCATCAGGATCTTCCACCTCTCTCTCTCCTCTCTCATCCCCTCCCTCGCTCACAGCACTGGACCACCATCGTTGCCGCTATTTCACCTGCACGGGCTGAGTGCACCAACCACCTCCTCTCCTGATCGCCGTGTCCTCCACAATCCTTGTCGTCGACAAGTAACTCACCCGAGGCATGCCCAGCATGAGTTCTCACTGCTACCGTGATTTTCTCATCGCCTCCATCCATTTAAGCTTTGCTTGAGCTACGTTTCGCACCCCTCCTAACTGCCCTGCATCTGCCATTCTTCACATGGTGCATCTCGGCTCAATTTCTCCCTAACGGAGCATCCCCTCACCTTCCTCTATCTTTCCCTACCATTAATTTGGACTTCTCTCTTGCCAAGCCGTCGCCACTGTGTGGAGTTTGTCATGCTGCCGTTGGTTCACGTTGCCGGGCCCCCTAGGTTTGTCCCCGCTTTCATCGTCCGCACTAATAAGTTCCTCCCATCTACATAGCTGCTTGTGATGCGCTCATATTCGAGCTTTAGCCCTTGGTCTGTTGTAGCCGCCATAGCATTGCCACTCTGCCGCCATGGCACAGTCATGTGCCCACCATGGACCATCTCCGGTCGTGCTCTTGTCGCCCACGGGTTAACCTTGGCTGATGCAACCCGTTTTGATGCTCCTCGCATTTGCCTTTTCTCACTAGCACGGAGCTTTCTGCCGCCTCCCATGGCGATGTCACACAACTGCCTGTGGGGAATAAGCACGGTGTTGAAATAATCTCACATTGGTTGTGGAAGGGTAAGGGACTTAATTTAAAAGTGGGGGAGTCTCTCACCTCATTGGCTAGCTTTTGGGGTGAGAATGTCCTTACGATCTTACAAGTGGTATTATAGCCCGGTTCTAACGTCTATGGCTCAATGGACACTAGTGTGTGAGAATGTCTGATGGACTGTGACCCCGAGGGACCATCGGTGTACGGTGAAGGGACCCTGAGGGACCGTCGGTGTACGGTGAAGGGGCGGTGAAGGGTTGAGGGACACCAATGTGTGAAGGGGGAGATTGTTGGAATAGTCACACATTGGTTGTGGAAAGGCAAGGGACTTAACTTAAAAATGGGGAGTCCCTCACCTCATTGGCTAGATTTTAAGGTGAGAAGACACTTACGATCCTACACACGGGACAATGGCTGACAAGTGGTGCTAGTGGCCAAGTGGTGGAGGATTGCCAGCAAAGGTTCCAGTTGGATGGCACAAGGATAAAACCGTCCATCGCACCTATCTAGTGATGGGATTTGTATGATCTTGCTAGCTGAAGGATGAATTTTACTCGCTTTTGTAAACAGTGACGAAAATTAGAAGAGTTGAGAAACTACAATGGACTTTTTTCCTAATATATAACACTCGGTCGATCGGCTTCATTAATTCATTGTTGGTCGCCCCAACCCAGATACGTACCGCACCAAATAAATACACGTAGCTAGACACAGGAAGAAATTACTGGTAAACACGTCTAGTTGAGTTGTGAAAGAGAGGTGTCCTCTGGCTCGCTGGAATTTATAAGCAGGCAGGCATGAGGATTGTCAGGTGGCTGCCGTGTGGATGGCAGTATCGCAACTCGCTACCATCCACCATGTGTTATTCCTCGCTTGGCAACTGGTTAGTGTGACGGGGGCATCACGATAGAGAGATCACTCGCACAGCAGGCGCACCTACGAAAAAGATGGATGGATCGATCCATCCTAGCGCTAGTTAGCTAGAGACGTACGGGATACTATTTGCGGGCGAGCATAGCAACTCCCCCACAACATTACAAAATGAAGAAGGTCTTGGAATCTATGTGCGCAATTTTTTTTTTTACAGAAATAATCTTCGGCCGTCGGACCATTGGATAACTGAAACCTATCGTTCAATGACCGCACAACACGCAAACTGTCTGTAGGCTGTTGGTCGACATAATTGCAGTTGGCGACTGCGACCAGTTGCCTAACTGTTAGACAAGGGTTTTGGAGCCGGTCTCCCATAGATATTATATGGCAGTTAAGAACATTGATGCGCACTGCTTCGTGTAAGGGGTTTGTGCAAGGGTGCTGATACCATAGATACGAGTGCGTGATGCTTGAGCAACTATGCACAATAAAAGTTGTACAAGGTTGTACCGAGGGCTATCATTCGGGAGGTGCGAACAGCTCGGGCGCCCATCATGTTGGTCAAGAGAAGGTAGTTACTCGTGACAAGGCCGATGCGGTATATGAAGGAGAGGAAGAAGGGCTATGGCATGGTGAGCCTACAGGACAAGCTGATGAAGGGGAGCATATATAGTACATAGTGCATCAAAATGGAGAGCGATGACTAGATGGCTTGAGCTGAAGAGGAAGCTGCACAGGAGGACGACGAGGACAGTTTTGATGAGAACGAAGCTCTCATCTTGCAGGAATAGAACCGATTTGATGCTGATGGTATTGCTGCGCATGACGAGTATGAATTACTATAGGAGTATCATGGCACAGAGATTCGGTTGATTCAATGTTTGCTGACAAAGCATCGTTATAGGATTCCATCAATTTGTAGGCCCTTTCTATGCAGTGGACTTTTCGGGTCATGAAATCTAGTAAGGAGCAGTACACCATGAAGCGTTCCTGTATTCTCGATAATATTTTGTCGAAGCATTATAACATAACATTTGCCTTTACAGATAATTTGATATATAGAAAGATAGTGGAGAAAAAGGACATCGATGCCACTCACATCATGGTCGGGCTCCCATGGACAAGTATTGGCCGTAGGGCTATTTTTGCAAAGACAAGATGAAAGCATGTTAAAATTGCCAAAAATTCCCCAGGATATATTCCGTACGTGTACGATCGGTGAATACGTATGGTCATGTCGTATGTGTGTACATGTGCGATCGACC
The DNA here is from genome assembly GCA_036346575.1 of Dendrocalamus sinicus. Lineage (NCBI taxonomy): Eukaryota > Viridiplantae > Streptophyta > Magnoliopsida > Poales > Poaceae > Dendrocalamus > Dendrocalamus sinicus. The sequence continues at coordinate 741,799 of CM070652.1, forward strand.
TGGGGCAGAGGCAGGTGCATCTGGTGGAGGCGACCGGGGCGACGGAAAAAGCAGAGCAAATCCCGCCCGACTTTTGAGGCCGATATGATGGAGAGCAGCGCCAACTTGACTTGAGAATGACTGGAGCGAGCGCCAACGCGGAATGAAGGATAGCTTCGTCGTCGGCTCGCCCCCAGTTCCCGCCTGTCCAAACGCGCCCTCCATCGATCGGCCTCGCCCGCTACAGCCTACATCCACGGTCGCGTCTTTCGTTGGTCTACTATGCCCCCCGCGGCCGGGAGCTCGACATCATTCAAGCTTACATCATCATAACAGCATTATTCCCGGGGGGATTCCGGGCTTCCCACGCGCCCACGTCACCCCCCGCGCGCGCCGCCCGCCGCGTGGAAGCGGAAATTCGGTAAGGTCGGGGAGGCACTTCCCTCATATTTTCCGAAAATTACGTAAAGGTCCTTTTTTCTCGCAAAAAGATTCCTGCTAGTTTTTTAAGCCCCTCCACTTTGCAGGATAGCGCCCCGCGTTTTCTAAATTACGTACGGGTCCTCGTTTATTACGTACAGGCCCTCAGTTTTTTACGAAAAAGACCTTTGACTTTCTCATTTATTACGTATAGGCCCCCGATTTTTTTACGAAAAAGACCTTTGCCATTTTCGAAAATACACATGTACCCTCGATTTTTTAAATTTTTTTTTACAAACTCCTCACGGATTATCGCCTCTTTTACTTCGGTACACACGGTGGCTGACGCGGCGTGGCGCCGCGCCTATGAGGCTAGTTACATACATGAGCAATTGGTTAGCCGCCCGACTTAAGCTAGCACATGTTCTCGGTTGGGTTGAGTTGATGTGCTTGGAACGTAATTGTTTGTCATTGCCGAGTTGATTTTACGAGAGCCACCGGGAGCAATGCTGACTTGAGCTGCAGTGTGGACATCTACCTGCAGCTTAGCTTAGCAACGTACAGCACTTGGCCCTCTATGTAGGTGATTTATAAACCTAACTTGATTAAAGTCTTTTAACTATTCTAACATAGGATTAAGTTAATTAATGAAATGAAATAAACTACTTAGCCTCCTAAATTCTATTTTTCTACATGCTAATCTAGCTAAACATTGATTTAGATCAACGAGAATGATTACCAAACAAAAAACATAAGTTAAGCTGACCGACTATTTTAACCGAGCCAAACGCAGCCCTACCGTTAAACACAAGCACCGCCCGGATACACCTGTCGGCTGTAGGAGGCAGGAACCAAGATCGATTTGAGTTCACGGAAAAATCGCCGTCGGAAGCACCAACACGCGGCTGGTGAGGAAGCAACGCCAACCCAGCCGCCCGTGTGCCGGCTTGGCTATATAAACACCAACGGCCTACCTCAGAAGCGCCACACTCGCTCGCTCGCTCGCCATACGTACCTACCACACAGGGAATCGAAGCTCCCATTGGCTCACGCATCATCGCACAACCCCCCAGTGGCAGCCCCATGGAGACCCTGACGCTGACCACCCTGCTCAAGAACGCGGCCGCCGCCTTCCCCTCGCGCCGCGCCGTCGTCGTCCCGGGCAAGCTCGAGCTGTCGCACGCCGCGCTCGACGCGCTCGTCGATGCCGCGGCCGCGCGCCTCGCTGCAGATGCCGGAGTCCTCCCGGGGCACGTCGTCGCGCTCTCCTTCCCCAACACAATGGAGGTAAGCATCAGTCGATCGTTCTGTAATTTTAGTGAGCTGATGGGTTCCTGTATCTGACGTGCTCTGTGATGATTATTCGACGTGCAGCTGGTGATCATGTTCTTGGCGGCCATCCGTGCGCGCGCGGTGGCGGCGCCGCTGAACCCGGCCTACACGCAGGAGGAGTTCGAGTTCTACCTCTCCGACTCCGGGGCGCGCCTCCTCATCACCAACGCCGAGGGCAACGTCGCGGCGCAGGCGGCCGCCGCCAAACTCGGCCTCGCCCACGCCACCGCCTCCCTCAAGGACGCCGCCGGCCCTGTCCACCTCGCCGGACTATCGCACGCGCGCTCCGCCGTCCAAGACCATTCGGGCTTCTCCAACGACCCGTCGGACGTCGCGCTGTTCCTGCACACCTCCGGCACCACGAGCCGACCCAAGGGTGTGCCCCTCACGCAGCGCAACCTCGCGGCGTCCGTCCAGAACATCCGCGGCGTGTACCGCCTGGTCGAGACGGACGCCACGGTGGTCGTGCTACCGCTGTTCCACGTGCACGGCCTCCTCTGCGGGCTCCTCAGCTCCCTGGCCTCCGGCGCCTCCGTCACGCTCCCCGCCGCCGGTCGCTTCTCGGCGTCCACCTTCTGGGCCGACATGCGCGCGGCGGGCGCCACGTGGTACACCGCCGTGCCCACCATCCACCAGATCATCATCGACCGCCACGCGTCCAAGCCTGAGAAGCAGTACCCGGTGCTCCGGTTCATCCGCAGCTGCAGCGCGTCCCTGGCGCCGGCCATCCTGGAGAAGCTGGAGGCGGCGTTCGGCGCGCCGGTGCTGGAGGCGTACGCGATGACGGAAGCGTCCCACCAGATGACGTCGAACCCGCTGCCCCAGGACGGGCCGCGGAAGCCCGGGTCGGTGGGGCGGGCGGCGGGGCAGGAGCTGGCGATCCTGGACGAGGAGGGCAACCGGCTGGCGCCCGGGAAGGCCGGCGAGGTGTGCGTGAGGGGGGCGAACGTGACGCAGGGGTACAAGAACAACCCGGAGGCGAACGAGTCGGCGTTCCGGTTCGGGTGGTTCCACACGGGCGACATCGGCGTGGTGGACGAGGAGGGGTACGTGCGCCTGGTGGGGCGCATCAAGGAGCTCATCAACCGCGGCGGCGAGAAGATATCGCCGATCGAGGTGGACTCCGTGCTGCTCGGCCACCCGGCCATCGCGCAGGCCGTGGCGTTCGGCGTGCCCGACGACAAGTACGGGGAGGAGGTGGGAGCTCTGCTTCTTTTCTTACGTGCGCTGCTTAGCTTCGTGCGTTGCACACATACATCAGTCAAGTTGCAGTCACGTAGTACGATCTGTTAATCGACTGAAAATTGCTGCAGATCAACTGCGCGGTGATCCCGCGGGAGGGCGTCGCGCTGGGGGAGGACGACGTGGTGGCGTACTGCCGGAGGAACCTGGCGGCGTTCAAGGTGCCAAAGAAGGTCTACATCGCCGACGAGCTGCCCAAGACGGCCACCGGCAAGATCCAGCGCCGCATCGTCGCACAGCACTTCTTCGTGCCGGCGGCCATGGCCTAGAAATCCATTCGTCCTGTGCTGTAACGCTAGTTTAACTACTACTCGTTCGTTGTGCGTGCTTTGTGCTCGTATTTTTTTCCTAGTTCATCGGGAAGTGCGAATAAAATTCTCCTCCCGTCCCGCGTATGAACCATTCCTTTCTTGCTCTCGCTACGTTGCTCCCACTCGGGTTCTCTCCCTCCCCCTCTTTTCTGAAGACCTGCTGTGTGTTCGTTCTCTCTCTTTTCGCGTCGGGTAGAAAACAGACTGCCCGACTCGGAAAGGAACCCGTGGACGCGCACTCACTGCTAGTCAAAAAGGAAAAAAAAAGTTTTTTTTTGACTCGTGGCACATTCTAGAACGTCCCTTGACCTAGTTGGAGGATGACTCACTGACCGATTACATTTATACATGTCATGTCCATCTATTATCTTCGGTCCTATTTATAGCAACAATTGTTATTATAATGTTGTAGTTTCCGAAAGGACCGGCGGATCGACCGTCCAGGCTGCTCTGCCTCTGTGTTTAGACCGGCCAAAGGAGACGGCGACGTTTCCTTAGACGAATCAATAATGCTCCGCGAATATTCCTTACTCGATTCGATTCCACCATGCTCTGGTTTCTCGATTGAGGAATCGTGTGGGCTCCCGTGCTGCTCCAAATACGGAAGGACGAACCCGCACCACGTAGTGACATACTGACATCGATCGATCGATCGATCGATCAGTGATACTGATAGCAGTTTGCTGATTAACACACGTACTTAGATTTTAAATTGATTATAACTTTAACTTATAACATAAGAAGCCGGATAACAACAGAATTATTCTAACAAGCGGATCACTGACAAGACAACACTATGAAACTCCTCAACCGTGTTCTAGACAGGCGTTAGCGGTCAGCCATAATCATCACAATATACTTTCTTTTTTCTTCTTCTGAGCATGTCCGACCGTGCGAAACAAGGATGGATCTAGGCCTAAGGTAGTCTAAACCTCAGTCCATGGCATGAAAATATTTATCAGCATAGAGTCTAGATAAGTGTGAAAATATTTATCAACATAGAGTCTAGATAAGTCTAAGACATAATCTTTTCTTTAATTTAGGTTGCAGTGATCTCCTATTCTCTATAGTATAGCGTGTGACGAAATTCTAGATGTGTGAACTCTGTTGCGCGGTGGGCCAGGTCGGATGAATCCATGATGTGCCGGACAGCCGGAGATGAGGAGAGCGCGGACGTTTTGTCGAGTCCGACCTGCCCGGCCGACCCCTCGTCAGTCGTCATCGCCCGACTGGCTGCCTGCCTGACTTGACTTGGAGTAACCGCGTGCCGGTCCCCTTCTCGGCGACGGCGAAGTCCAGACGACCATTGCCACCGCGACACAAGTGGTGCTCAGCCTGGGTCTGCAAATCTTCCATGCAACTCAAGCCGCCAATCAAGCGCACAGAGAACGTACCAGCAGGTACGCATTATTGTGTGTTTCATGTTATGTACAGTATATTGGTTATTCAAGGTTTAGGAAACATAAAAAGCTTGCTAAGATACAAATAGAGGTTTGACTCGAACATAAAAGGGCGCTAATTCATTCCTTACTCAATTCAGACTTCGGAGAGAGTACAAACACACGACGCCATTCACGAGATTCTCTTCCCTCAGATTGTGCAACACACGTTCCATTCCATCGAACAATATACAGATTTGGGCAACGCAACACCGCCACTGCCCCATCATCAGTGGCAGCAGATACGCCATCAAAGGCGAAAGGTTCATCAGACTGGTGAAGCATTGCAGAGGCACTCGCAATGCCCCCACTCAAACTGTAGATCATACACTATTATGAGTCAACAGTCAGTGTTATGGACGAAGCTGAGCTAACGCCTGCTCGCGCGTCTTAGCTCTCTATACGTCGAGCAACGACCGTGAACAATATTAGTGCGTGTGACGACGAATTTACAGGTGGATAAGAGATATGCTACAATGACAGCGCGAGCTCCGCCCATGCCAGAGAAGACTCCTTCAGGATAGAGGCTGCGGACAAGTCAATCCCGTTCTCTAGCACTCCTGTAATGATCTGCATCGATGGTCTCTTGGAAGGGTCAGGGTCGATGCAGCGGCTCACCACACTGCAGATAACTGCAAGGTCCTCAGTCCTGACATTGGTCAGCTCAGGATCGACTAGCTTCCCGATCTCCTCGGGCTGCTGGAGATACTTGATAGCCTGGAAAATGTAAAGAGCAAAGAATCGGAATGAGCAGTGCAAACGTTCGCTGCAAATGGCTTCCTCAGTTAGTGAAATAGTAGACGGCCTTCACATTTTGATTTTGGTTGGGCAGCAAAACACAATCTTGGTGAGTTTCGGGTAACTTGCATCTGATCGCCCTGTACATTTTCCAAACTGGAGTCTCCTATACGTAGTTATTAACCTTTTTGGCAGTCACTTAAGTTCATTGTGAAACTAGCCTCTGGAGCAGACTAATTTAGCCTCAATGTAAAACATGTACTGTTAGAATGAGATTGAGAAATAGATTGGCTCACCCAGTCAACCAAATAGCCTTTGTCCTTGCAATAAGGAAGCCGTCCACTAATGATCTCCAGTAAAATCACTCCAAAAGCAAATGTATTGCCTTGGACATCCGCATGTTTATCCTCTGAAGAGTCCGCGCAACCAGGGAAAGAGGCTTTGTTGTTGAAGTGGCACAGAGCCTTCTCATGTTTTGAGAACATCATTTTCCAGCATTCAAAATCAACCAGCTGCAAACAAACATAGAAAGGAAAGATGGTTGTTTCACCAGGTTGGAGAGTATATGCACTTGAAAGATAAGCTAAAGAGAACAAACGGAGGATAGGGGGGAGCTACGGTAGACAATAAAAGAATATTTCTGAAGAACAAAAAGGCGATTTATGCTTAACTGGCTGAATCAATTAGTATGATGCAGGTACTAGCATGTGTGTGTGCCATACCTTTGGAGTAAAATCTTCCGTAACGTAAACGGAATTGGAATTCAGCTCAGATATAGCAAATGGAGGCTGCAGCTCAGTATGCAAGTACCTTAAACCTTGGGCGATACCGATGGCTATTTTCATTCGCCTGAGCCAAGATAATTGGGCTCCTTCCCCGTCTAAAGGAAAATTTTAAAATCAAATCTATGGCACATGCAAAATGCAACAATTAGGCTGCACATAATCATCAAAACAACAAAGAGTCTGACTTACAATGTAGGTGCTCGTATAGGGTCCCATTTGATGCGTATTCAAAAACTAGCATCCTCGAGAACGGATCACTTTCTCTGCAATAGCCCAAAAACTTTGCTATGTTCTCATGATTCAACCTTGCCAGATCAATCACCTAAAAAAATTCATCCCATTTAATTTCTTGAGATAAAAAATAGTATTTTTGCACTATAATTTTACACAACCTACCTTATTTTGGTAAAAGAGTTCATGGTGGCTAGTCCAATGACCTTCAAAGGCGCATAATGATATGACAGAAACCTCAGGTCCATCCTTCATGGTTCCTTTGTAGACTACAGTCTCAGGAGATGAGCCAATAATGTTGCTAAAATCCTCACAAGCTACTTCAAGCTCCTGGCGACTTAACTTTGGCAAACTTTTCAGCATATCAGAATCTGAAGAAAGCTTGAATACATTAACCATAAAATTTGAAAACAAACTAATCAAGTTATAGAATAGTCTATTTCTATGATAAACTTAATACTAACCAATCAATACTGTTATCTCATCACTCCAACTTTTTGATCTATTCGATGAGGATATTCTTATAGAAGGCTTTAGCTTGCAGCTTCTAGAAGCAGTAATTGCACCAGCGATCACAAAAACAAGCAGAAGAACACCAGTTGCAATTTCTAAAACAAGAAGCCAAGTTGGCTGCAGCACTCTTTCATGCTTATGCTCAGAAGTGGGATGTTTGAATCCCTTACCACCACTTCGCTGGCCCGCTGTAGAACCACCTAAAACAAATGAGTGGATTTCAGTCAATGGAAGTAGAAGATGATCTTGGGCAACTAGATAATGCTACTTATATAGTAAACAACTGCAATCCATATTGTTGGTGCTAGAATTTCAACATAGGTTTTTGCTCCAGTACCCCACCTTGGGAATACTTACAAATTTCATGTAAATTGAGTGGTGATTAAAACTGCCCTGTGTAGCTTATACGGGTAACATGGCCATTTTTTATGGAGGGAATACTTAGCCGGTTAGCCCTAATAAGTCATGTAATGTTGGGCAACCTGCCAATAGGCCCAAACTATTTCCAAACCCAAATCCCATTGATCGAAAGCCTAATTGATATGCGATAAACAACCTCCTTTGTTGGATCTCGCTTCTACCCTACCCATTCCACAGCAGATTGGAGGGCTCTTCAGGGCTCCAGATGCTCAGTGAACAGCGGCGACTGTGGGCAAACCATGAATTATTTTAGCCCCTGCCATGTCTGACGAATAATCTGTGCCTAAATAAAAAAAGATTGCCCGTCCCTAGCGCTCATTTGGATTGACGGCACCTGATTTAATCTCTTCATCAACTCTCATCAAGGTTTATGGTTGCACCTAATCTTCAATTAATTTTGGTTGGCACAAATTTTACCCCACACAATATTGACAGCTTTGCTTTAACATTCATAAATGTTTTTCTTAAGGTGGAATATTGAAGCACATCCATTCAAAAATTGATAGGCCATGTTGCATAAGCAGTGAAATGTAAAGAATTATTCTGTTTGTGGCTAACAGAAAGGAAACGATGATGTCTATCGTGAACATAGTGATGGTAAAATCCACAAATATTTCTTAAATATAAGAGGGGATTTGATCATTTGCCCCATAGTTGATGTGCGCTTGATAATTTGCCCTATGATGTCTCATTGACATGTGGGTTGGACTCACATCAACTATTTAAGAAATATAGGGCAAATGATCAAATATTTCTTAAATATAATGGTGTTTCAATGATTAGATGATTCCACTTCAAAGTACACCATGCAATAACAATAGAAATATACCAAATTATTTAGTGAATACTGCAGTAATTATGTTAATGCTAGAAGCCAAGTCGCATACTTATACAAATTTGAAAAGCTCGTTGTCGGATAGAGTACTCATCCTGGAAGCAGTTCCCTTGGAAACTTGACCTGCAAACGAGCCACGTAAATGGATGTACTTCAATTGATATATAGTAATAGTGCAAGTACTTTATGTAATAGTACCTTGGAAGATACTTCAAGCAAGGTGGGATTTTTCCAACAAGAAAGTTGTAAGAGAAATCTCCAAGATATAATCGAGGAGAAGGGCATAATCCATTGTGAGCTGTGGATCTGATGGAGTAAACAAATGGTGATTCAGATAAAGTATTAAAATATTGGAGCATGTTCACGGATGAGTTCTGTACAGTGTTCTAATCGAAAATGCCAACGGAAAATGGTAACAGAAGCTGCATGCACAGATTTAGTAAGTATTACCATTGATACTTATCCTTTTGATCATTTCCAAAAGTCACTGCCCAAATTAAAAAATAAGAAAAAATTATTGAAGTTGGGGGTCAAAAATGCATCCCAATATTGAAGTTGGGAGGTCAAGCATGCATCCCCTAAGCTAGCTAATCATTGTTCTGAAGTTCAGTTCAACCTTTTCTTCTTTTGCATGAACCATGAATCTTTTGATGCCACAAATTAAAGTTTGATATGACCCTTACATGGATATCCAATTTTCCAAAAATATAGAGTCTATAAGATTTGATATGGGAAATGTATCTACTGTATTGAGCACCAGACAGAAAAAGGAGTTAGGACAAGTCACCAACCCACTATTTGCCGTAGGAGAAAAACCAGCAGCATTGCTTCCTGGAATTGATCCTTTCAGTCTATTCCGGTCCAACCTCAGCTCAACAAGATTTTGTAGCTTTCCCAGCTCCGGTGGTATATTCCCGGCTAGCCCATTGGAATGGAAATTTCTACAAGAGATGAATGAAGCAGGCTTTAGTTTGAATAGCAAAGAAGCAGTCAAACAGGAAAAAAAAATGAAACATACAAACAAAAGAATAGATATCTTACATTACGCTTATGCTGCTCAATCCACCCAGCTCTGGAGGTATAGGGCCAGTAAGCCGATTAACACCCAAATCCAAGACCCTAAGGTTCCTTAATGAGCCTAATTGTTTTGGGATTGTGCCAAAAAGCAGGTTGTGATCCAAATACCTGTCCAAAAAAGAGACCTTTAGAGAATCCATGTAGCTAAGTCCTCAAAAAACAGTTGAAAGCACAATGAAACAGAACATACAGCTCTTGCAAGAAACTCAGTTGTCCAAGTGCTGGTGCGATGAATCCCTTGAGTGACGAATTCGACAGCTTCCTGCAAGATGCGAAATCCAATCATCCAATCATAAGCAGCAGTTCCATCTCAGCAGGATTTTGACCGATTAGGCAAGTACTAAATTTAGTTGCCCTTTCCTTGTAAACCAAACCTACTGACTACTGATCTAACTGGCACATCACACTCCATTCTTTCCAGCTGTTTGTACATGCACTATGCCAAACATCTACATCACAGCTGCAAAAGATCAGCTTGTGGCAGTGGTTAAGTACCAAACAAGTATCACTTACAAACCCGAACCTACCGATCCAAATCTTAGTTACCTCGACCCTTTTTTTCCTCCCCACTTAAGTGCCTAGCAACACTGAACAGGTTGTGTGATATCACTGCCTAGTAAGTAGGAGTAGTGAGCAAACCGTGAGTGAGATCTAGGTGAGTCAGGCGTTTCTTACAGAGAGATCACGGAGCCCTGCGGCGAGGAGCAGATCACGCCATGCCAGTCGCAGGCATTCCCGTCCGCATCGGTCCAGTCCGCGAGCGCCGAGTGAGGGTCCTCAATGATTGCGCGCTTGAAGGCGATGAGCGCCGCGACTAGCACAAATCGAGCGAAATGCATGTCAGAAAAATGGCACATTGAACACATAGAATACAGTGGAGGGACAGCACAAGAACACAACGTGACAAAAATAAAACAAAATCTGATCCTAAGCATTGTGATTTGCTGATAAGAACCAAGGCTAGCACAAAGGCAGAAGGTCACAGATCAGAAAATGCACGTAGGGAGGGAAGAAAAATTCGAGTTTTGAACACTAATTTCGCGGAAAATCATGGACTTTATCATTCCGGCCACTCCGCAGCAAGTTAAGAACCAGAACAGAGCAGATCAGAACCAAAATCTGGACAGCCATTTCAAATAGGGAGGGGGAAAGGAAAGAAACCGAAACGTATCTCCTTTCTGGGAGTGACAGGCAGCCCAATTGGCGCAAATTTAGACTAGAAATAACAATTCCAAGAGAACGCCCTAAAATTCGGCAAGAAAATCAAGAACGAAAAGAAGATAAAGAAAAAGCACAGCGCAAGCAGCAACACTCACCGTCACCGCACACGGAAGACGCTGAGCACTGCAAGAGCACCACCCCGCACTGCAGGGCGAGGAGAACCGGGAGGACACAGGGAACCCCGGTACAATGCCTCATGTCCGAAGCAGCACCGGTTCCAAATCACTCACTCGAGCGCGTGCGCACACACGCACCAACGATTCCAGTGATGAGTTAATCCACAAGAATGGCAAAGAATTCACGGAGCCATGCTCTGCTGTTGCTGTTGCTGCTGCTTCCCTCTCACCACCGCATCCACATGGGGATGGAAGTGGGGTTGGTTGGGGAGCGGAGCAGTTGAGTAAAGAGAGTAGCCGAGGAAGAGAGGAGAGAGAGAGACGAGTGCAGAGAGAGGGGAGAGAGAGAGAGAGGCGAGGAGAAATGGAGAATGTCGTGTTAATTTTTAGTGTGAGGCGGAATTGAATGGCTGGGCAGGGAAGAAACGGTGGGAGGAGGGTTGTGGCCAATTAGTTATTACGCCCACCAGCTTTACTATTAATTAATTATTAGCTAATGGCCCCTCACTTACTTAGCAGGAGACAGGAGTATTAGGGAGTAGGGGGACTAGGATCTATAAGACATAACTCAATATAACAACACTTTTAGTTGTGCCAGATGGCTTTTATCTGTGTTTTTTAAGACAGCAGCAGACTGCGGAGACGTTTACACGAACAACACATTCAATTTTTTACTTAAAAAAACTATTTGAAGAATTCGCGATAAAAAGTCACTCTATTTATTTAAATTTCAAAGAAATTAAAAACCAAAGACAAAAAGAAATGGGCAAAAGCTAGGAGATAGAGACGAAGCCTTCAGAACATTGAAAGGCAGTTACATGTTTCTGTACTACCATACAAAGGGGTTAATTAAAGCATTTTTAAGATGGTTTTACTGTAGTGATATCACTTGGCTGTGTGACTTGTGTCAATCACTCGGTGTGCAGAAGGAAATAAGGATGCGCTAGCAGCAGCAGTAGTAATAGCAGCACCGATGGGAGTGAACGAAGCAGCACGGCGGTTTCAGTAACTTATCTGTCTCATTCCACGTTCTTTTCTGTTTATTTTGGTCTTGCTTTTGGCCTCCTGTGATCATTCGAATTCGAGTGCACGGATGCGTTGAAAGACCCTTCACTCTAGAAGAAGAAAAAAGACCATTTAATTCAGGATTACACTGTTTGCCATACTTGCATATACTACTACCATCTTGTAAGAGGGTAATAAATAATTACCACCTCAAGCTTACAAACTAGTACTAGCTGGCTGCTAAGTGAATTCTTTTGAATTATGACATATGATTTATGGCTTAAAATTTTTGAATTCAGACTATTCGTGAGAGACAGTACGCAGAGGAAAATAGTCGTATGTGATTTTGGCCGGTACAGCTAAACTCAGTATATTTTTTTACTATAATTTTCTTATTGACATTGTATTGAAAAAATACACCGTTTAAAAATTAGTTACTGTAGCATAAGTTATAAGTCACAAACCATAAATAAAAAAGAACTCAGCCGAATCCCAGGAGGAGCTTGACATCTCAGCCGGTCATAGAATGGAAACAGACTGGTACACTTAACAGGCTTTCTTCCCCCGTTTGGAACAAAACACTGCCCGAATCGTTTGGAACAAAACACTGCCCGAATCCAATGTTATTTACTACTACTACTTACAGTTGATAGCATTGCTGAGTCCAAAGGCTTGTAGTTTCGTTTCCTTGTCATGCGCCGTTGGCAAATTACGGGGGCCCGGCCCGCTTGTCACGTTCGCCATAGGTACTGTCCAAGAGAGGAGAAACGAAAGGACCCTTTCAGCTAATGTTTGTTCGTGTACGAATCCAAGATTCAGTCAGAGCCTGATTGATACCTTACCAATGCATTGTTTCAGTCAGAGCTAATGTTTGTTCTCTGTATACGTACCAATCGACTTGTCAGCTGTCACTGAAAGGAAGAAGCAAGCAATATTCAAGTATTGAAGATATCTAGTACTGGTTTATTTCTGCCAAGATGTAATAAGAGGAACTGGGCTTGCAAGCATTTTGCTACACGGTGACTTGGGCGTCCAGGAACAGCACAAGAGAACCATCGTACCCAGGCCAGGACAGGCAGAGAACAAACAAACACCAGCACATGACGTGATACAAGCAGCGAGGAAGGAAGGGTCTGCTTTGCTTTATTAAGTTTGTCCACAAATGCAGCTACCTAGCTAGCTGGGGCTGCATTGCATTATTTACATTCGCTTGCAGCTGCAGCTCTCGCGCGTACACGCACAAAAGAACAAGACGGAAGATCGAAAGGCCGAGCCGAGGCCAAAATCCCTAAGTTGAGATTAAGGAACACAACAGATTAAGGAAGTTGGCCATAACAACGTCGTCTTGTGAGCAATCAGCAGCAACGGCGAGTAGAGTAGCGCAACAGTGCCCGTGGCTGCAATGAAGCTTCTTGCTCTTCTTGCCACCTCTCCTCTCGTACCAACCGAACTCACCCACCGAAAGAAAAGAATGCAAAGATAAGCATTCATGGCCATCCACTATAGTCTATACAACAGCTTTCGTGCGTTTAAATTGTTGCACCGTTAAGAAAGAAACTAATTGTTGTTAGGACTGCACTGCAGAGTCTTCCTTTCACTTGGATCCTCTAGTCGATTAATTTTACTACTTCAGAGTCCGCCAATTACTTCAGTCTCTGCCGGTGCTTCTCTATTTGCCATGGTAGTATAAGATGAAGGGCATGTTCTTTTAAGTCAAAAGTTGACAACTTTTGGTTTTTAAACTTTTGGTTTTTACTATAGTACCTAACTTTCAAACGGAGTATTTTTTTAAGATGGGGTCTACAAGTTAAACGATCTATACGTTAAAAGCCTAACATCTGTACCAGCTAAAATCACAAGTGAGTATCTGTCTCTCCGTAATTTATACCGTAAATAGTCAAAATTCAAAAATTTCAGTCAAAAACCATAAACCGCAGCCAAAAAGAACAGGCCCGAAGACATGTTTGTCTGAATTTTTGCTGCGCATCTATCTCAAAATGTATGGGCAAACAGTTATGAGAACTAGGTACGTACGTGCAACACCGTGCAGAGAGGTTCTAGTAGACATGTCATTGACAGCTCTTGGTACTAGGATATGCAGAAATGCACAATTGAAACCATATCACTAGGGCTGTAAAAAAGCTTGAGACTCATGAGTTACGCGAGCTCGGTTCGTTTTAGGCTCGATTTGAGCTCGGCTCGAACTCGAAATGAGCTACGCTTGATTCTGAGCTTGCGAGTTTTAATGAGCCGAGTTCGAATAGCTCGTTAGGACTCGATTCGATCTTGAATATTGATGTATGTTAACTCTTAATAAGTTAACTTAAACTTTTCTTATTATTAAAAATTAGTGCTAGTTGAATTGTTTTGATTGTTATCGAGTTTATTCGAGCCGAACTCAAGCTCGAACTTTTCTTATTGCTGAAAATTAGTGCATGTTGAATTTGTTTTGACTGTTATCGAGCTTATTCGAGCCGAGCTCGAGCCTACTAGAGTTTAAACCGAGCCAAGCTCAAACCTAGGTCCAGACTCGGATCCCAACTTAAACTCACTCGAGTTTCTACCCCGCTCAAACTTGGAAATTTAGGCTTACTTGAGTTCAGCTCATTTACAGCCTTACATATCTCACTAACCAGTACATGTTTGTGTGTAAGTACATGGGTCTTGAGTAATTTGGAAGCGACCAGCCTTGAAGAGGCCAGACAATAGCAAAACTCCGAGATGGTTGTCGCCTTTATGACACTAGAATAGTGTTCGTGTTGTGGGGGCACTACACTTTGTTAATGTGCTTGCTTTAGGCCTAAAAGCTTCCTTCAGATGGTGGTGAGCATTGGTCATATGTAAATGTAGGCAGCTCATGCTCATGCATACAGCATTATCATTGCAGTAAGCACCAAGTATTCTTTTACCTCTGCCTACCAGCTTGTTGAATCCATAATCCAAGCAAGCCAAAAATAGGGCCTCCCCTTTTGGGCAAAGGCTATAGTTAACCATGAAGAGGAAAGTGGATCAAATTTTGGTTTTCAGCTGTGAAATAGCTAATTTCTTGGAGGGGGTCCTTGTCTCTAGAGTATGATGGCACACCAACTAAAGATCTCACGTTTGTCCCCAGCTCTCGTGATGGCGCAAGGCACACAGTGTAATGCCCCTGAGCACAAGACAGCCCATCTTTTTACCTGATTATCTTTCACACCAAAAAGTCCCTTTTTAAGTCCAAACTCAAGAAAGAGACTTACATAGTATTAAGTTGCATGTACCAATCAATTCACCCAAAAAATCAATCTGATAAGAAAAAGTAAATAATATATTTCAACACTCATCTTCACGTTTAGGCTTCTTCAACCATAAGATATGGATTAGAAGTGGGTCGGAAATATATTTTTTTTTAAAATATTGCTTAAATCGGGTCTTAAACTCTAGATCTCTAGACTTTGATATCATATTAAGGTGGTGATCGGTTCGACTGAAAAGCTCGTGGCTTATGGCTAAAAACACTGTAGCTGGCTGAAAAAAGCACTGTAGCTGACAGAGGCTTATTTAGCATAATTAAATTTAAAAAAATTTAAAAATAAAAAAATATGTTAGCCCAGTACGTATAATACAAACAAATACGGGGAAAAAAAAAGAACCGGCAAAAAAGCTCAACAAAAAGCCAAAAGTTCAGAAAAAGATGAAACTTATGAATAGTAAAAAATAAGCCAGAAGCCAGAAACCGAAGCTGAGTTGATCAGGGTCTAAGTTAATGTACTAACCATTCATAAAAAAATAAACCGATAAAGAAAGACAAATAATATACTTCAACATATATGACCATTGTCATACGAGGATCTAGTCTCCAAACGCTCGTACCAAGGCCCTCTGGACTATCGCAAGGCCAGAGACACTCAACCCGCGTGCGTATCCTAAAAAAAATATCAGAAGGCTAAGAAAAATTCAGCTTTCATAACCATAACAAATTGCTTCCATAACTTGCAAGTTCAGCTGTCACCTTTTAAATTCGGTGAACAAGGGATACATGTATGTTTTTCCTACCAGGGAGAGCTTTGTATTCAAGTATTCAAGGTATGCATGTGCTCACTTGGGTCCAGGTCTGTTTGGTCTCCTCGCTATATCTTTCTGACTCTGATGTTGTGTGAGATTATGTGAAGGTCATTTTATAGTTGTGATGAGTAATTGGTTTTTGAATTAGAGTATGTGTGAAAATCGAGTTTGGTTTTTGAGGATTTTACAAAAGATCGCCTTTTATCTGTCGACTTCATGGTCTACGAGTTTGTCTGTTTGCAAGTATTGGAGCTTTTATTGTTTATGACTTTGTGGTCGGACGGTCTGATTGGCCTTGTGTTGATCAATCCGATCGGCAAGTCTGATCAGCAATTGTGTGAGATCAGTTGAGCAACCATAGGGTAGTTGAAAGCTTCAGTGTCTGAACAACCACGCGTGATCAGTAGTTGTAAGCCGTGGTGTTCGATAGTCGTAAGCCATAATGATCGATAGTCGTAACTTATGTGAGTAGTGGTCGTAGCGATCAGTTGTGATAGTCGTAGCCAGTGTGATCAATAGTCATAGTGATCTGTGTGGTAGTCATAGCTTGTGTGATCGATGGGCTTCAAGCAATCGGGTGTGATGGTCGTAAGCTTCTGGTAGAAACTTATGGGCTTCGAGTACCTCATTTCTTGAGCATCTGAGTACTCATGTCAGTCTAGCGGACGATCAGACTGGCTTTTCTCGGTGGTATGAGGTTGTTCTCTAGAATTCTCGGGTTCTTATCACGGTTTGACCTGGGTGTTGTTACTAATGTGCACTTGTGTCTATTATTTGGTTCTAAGTTTAGGATTAATATTTCGGTGCATACATTTTGTATTGCGCGTTGTATGGGTAAATTGTACCAATTGATGTCTTTGTGTATTGTGCAGTGCTACATAATGGTTTGCTTGTTGGTGTTGGTTCTAGGGCTTTGGAACTAGGTCATGGTGAGGTGTGGGAGGACCAAGACTAGACACAGGGAGGTGTTGAGGTCCAGAACAGTCAGGGAGACGCTAAAGATGACTGAGACTTGCGGGGTGGTTGTAAGTTGGGACGACGAAGAACCGAAGCGGGAGCTACCGGTGGTGGACATGATGGGCAACGGTGAGGTGGACCAGGACTAGGCTCAGGGAGGAGTCGAGGTCCAGACCGTTGAGGATGCCGGGTGCCGTCATGCGCGAGGAGAAGTACGTGGTGTGCCAAGTGACTTGGGTCGTTTGCAAGCGTGGACGATTCGGTGGGATCCGGACGCGTGAGAGGCTTGACGACAAGTTATTAGGACCATATGAAAGATAGCAAAGCATGAGCAATGCTTTGTGGCAAAGAAAGTGGGAAGCTTTGAGGAAGGCGGTAGAGGGGCATTTTGGTAAATTGCCCAATACCAGGAAAAGTGGCGGTGTGTGAAACCGCGGCGTTGGCCTAAGTGGTTTAGGTCTTGTATGTGTTGAAAATATGAAGTGGATAAGTGTTGATTCACTAATGGGTAAATGGTTGTAAGCCGCTTTGAGAAACATGCATGAGTAAAACCCGGTATTAGGTGAGGTTAATGGGGTATCCCCTGTTTGGCCTAATAAGTTGATCCATTAGATTTTGGTTCAGGTTGTGAGCCTATAAAAGGGGAGGGGAGGCAAGAGCTAGGGTTTGAGAAGGTTTGGCTAAGTCTTTTGGTGGCTAGCTCCTCCTCCCTCCCATGGGATATAGGTTAGAGAGTGAATGTGTACTCTAGGCTTAGAGTTTTGTCCTCTTGAGTGGAGTGGCTGTAAAATCAATCATCTCAAGTAAGCAATGCATTAATCCTTGATCAACCTTTTTGTGCATCTTTTTGTCTGATTGAGGTTGCTCAGTTTTTTGAGTTAGCTTTTCTTCTTTACTCGCTCTGTTGTTCTTGTCTCGGTTGGGTCGATATCTTTTCTACTCCTCTCTTGATCTTGTTGTACCAATGACCTAGACGAGGTGGAGAATATCTCTTAAGATTGATCTCCAATTAGTTAGGGACTTCAATAACAAGTTTATCAAGAAATCCCGTGTTTACTTGATTTTAGTCCCGTCAGGTGATTTCTTGATCTGGATGATTTTGGCTTGATCTCATTGATGCTCTGACTCGCTGTGACAGGTGGGAATCTAACCAAAGCCATCTTGACTATCTTTGACCCACGAGCAGTTCTGATCAATGACTTCGATTTTAGAACACAGTTCATGCGCGCTTACTCAAATTGCAAAAAAGTCTCATCTTAGTCATGCAGTTTTCAATCCAAGATTGGATTAGCTTCCTGAGACCTTAAGTAACTTGCATAGAGATTTTCACGTCCATCTGATCTCTTAATCAAAAGATTTGAGGATTTTATATCTGGTGGTCGTACGCCTCCTCTGATACTTCTAGTCATTTACGACATCTACTTTCTATCACTCAATAGTCTTAGATCATGTGGTCGTGCACCTCACTGCTTTCGTGTTGCTCACGACCGCATTTGGTTACAAGCGCTCAATGGTCTTCGACCATGCTAGCCATACGACTGCTCTATTTTGAGTTCGTACTTTTTTCTCTCAATCTTTTCTTGATCTAAGAGTTTTGATTTGATTTCTTCGAGGTTCCTGCTTGCTGTGACATGTGGGGTTGTGTCCAAAGCCATTTTGCTATTTTCTTCTCATGAGCAAAGATCTGCTCATCGTTTGTGTTTTTAGATCTCGGTTGGTGTATGATGTTTTAATTTACAAAAATGTCTCAAATTTGTCATGGATTTTTGATCTAGGAATAGAATAGCTTCCTGAGACATTAAGAAACATGCGTACATTGGTTTCACGGTTTTCGGATCTTTTAATCAAAAGTTGTGTGATTCTGATCGCACTTTGGTCATCGATTACGGTGGTGTCGACTATTCATTAGTCTTCGATCACGTAGTTTATGATCGCATCAGACTTTGACTACACTTGTTTTTGACTACTCATTGGTCCTCGACCACGTCAGTTTTCGACAACGTTGGATTTTGACAATATTGGTTTTGACCACGTTGGTACGACCACACTGGTTTCAACAACGTTGGTTATGATCACGCTGGTTACGATCACCCTAGTTTCGACCATGTTGATTTCGATCACGTTAGTTTCGACCTTTGTGGTTTCGACCACGTTGAACTTCTGACCGGTAGTCGAATTTTGGCCATGTTGTCAGTCTTTTGACCATGTTGTTTTCTCTGCTGATTGGTTGTGTTCAGTTCGGTTCTCCTATATTTTCTGACCAGTTGTCGTAACCGACTACGTTAATTTCTGACTAGTGGTCGTAACCTAGCCACGAAGTGCCCTGATCTGGTAGTGCTAACTCTGTGTTCATCTGTTTTTTAAGTAGATCTCATATCCTAATCTTCATAACTTTATAGCTATCGGAGTAAAGGATTTGTGAATATTTAAGAGAAAAATTTCTAGGTGTCATTCACCTCTTCTCTCTGTTGCCTATCCAGTCCTATATATTAGCCTCTTTTATTTCTGCACCTGCCTCCCATCCATTTGTGGAGCTGAGCAGCATCCATCCAGACCTAGAGTCGGCAGCAAATGGTCCCATGTCAACAACCAATCAACCATCGCCAACCCCTCTTCCCTTCGAATTTTTGGTACGAATAATCCATTTTTTATTCAAAATTACAGAAATATACCCGCGAGAAATTTTTTTACAAAAATAGGCTCCAGTCGCCCAATGGGAGAGCGACTGGAGCCTATCGCCCAACCAGAAGCCGACTCTGTCCCTATCGCTCTACCATTGGGCGATTGCATCCAGTCGCCCTCCCATTGGGCGACTTTCATGCAGTCGCCCAATGGTTGGGCGATCGCACTCGAGCCCCGTGCCCAATGGACTCAAATTCGTTTCGGCCTTGATTGAAATTGCTATAACTTTTGATCCCGTAGCCGAAATTGCTCAAAATTTTTTCTGAAGGCTTTTGGATGTATGAAGAATAGCTCCACCAATTTTCACTATTTTTGGCGAAGGTTTGATACCTTTCGCTCAACCATTGGGCGACTGCATGAAAAGTCGCCCAATGGGAGGGCGACTGGATGCAGTCGCCCAATGGTTGAGCGACAGGGACAGAATCGGCTTCTGGTTGGGCGATAGGCTCCAGTCGCTCTCCTATTGGGCGACTTGAGCCTATTTTTGTAAAAAATTTTCCCGCGGGTATATTTCTATAATTTTGAATAAAAAATGGATTATCCGTACAAAAAATTCTCTTCCCTTCGGTCACCTCCCCTTTGCGCATCTTGGTGGCTAATAAAAGAATTCAGAGGCTGAGATGCAGTTATATATGCTTGTTGCTGAGACTATAATTCTAACACCTGCTGCGTCTTGTGAGTATGATTAGATTGCACTAACATTATATTTTAAAGAACAAGCGTACTTAGGAATGATCTAGGAAACAGTTGCTTGTGGTATGGTGGGCTTTGACACGATACTTTCATAAAGTAGCTGACAGCTAATGAGAAAGGAAGAGTGAGATGATAAACAAAGAAAAAAAAGAAAAGGAAGCTTTGATGGTTTGTCATTATCATTATTTTAATTGCAATCGTTTGGTTCTGACAGAGCTCCAGGTTTCAAGTGTAACAGACAAATTATACATAGATTCTGGAAAATTAAAAAAAATTGTACTGTCTTCTGAAATCAAGCCTATAGTTAATTTGTGTGGTTGATGGGCAAACTGAAGAAACGTCATTACATTCCATTCAGCAAACGTGTAAAGTTAATCAATATGTACTTACAAAATTTCCAAGGAACATTGTCAACCAGGTAATCCACTAAAAAAGAATTCAGATTGACACGATTAAAAAATTAAAGTAAAAGGCCACTCTTCTCTTGTACCTCAAGAGAGAGAGAAAGACATATATGGTGCCGCTCGGTTAGACTGAAATAAGTTGATTTATGGTTGAAATTACATCGTAGCTGATGGTAACTTATTTGGTGTAACTAAATTTTATAAAATTTAAAAATAGAAAAAATAAATTAACCTATCACGGACAATGAATATGAATACAGGAAAACAAGAACCGGCAAAAAAGCTAAAAAAATTCAAAAACATAGAAAAAGGCGAAATTTAAAAATAGTAAAAAAAATAAACCAAAAATTAGAAGCTCAAACTGAAATGAGCGGATATTTTGTTACTTCATCTTCTCTCACACAGTCACAGTGTGTACGAAGTAGTATAAAACAGTGGCGTGAAGCTTAAGCAAGTACACCTTTTGAGGAGATCCTAAGCAAGCGGGTTTTTGACAAATCTAGCAACACCCAACTTCTCTACTCACTGCACCATACCACAGCTCCCACCATGAGCACTGCCATTGGCAAGTATTCCCTTCACTTACAAGTGAAGGCTTTCAAACAAACAAAGAATCTGAAGATCCTGGAAGGAAGGTTAGAAGAACAGCTTATTACAGAGGTTGCTGTGGAGTCTAGCTCCTGGAAGGAAGGCTAGAAGCCTTGAAGAACAATGTAGTGGCGGTAGATTTTAGCAGGAGTTACACGAGCTACTCTACTGGTTGTGATGCTATTATGTGGCTGGATTTTAGGCTGTACTACACAACTTTGGCCTGGTCTGTAAGTTGTTGCAGGCTTACAGAAGTGTAGGACGGTAAAAGGACAAGTGAGGACCGGAGTTATATGTTGACAGGGCCATCAGCCATTGAATGCTACTTAGATCATACTCATGGACAGATCTAAGTGACCTGGCCATATCTATCTGTATCTGCACATTTTTCATTTATACACTATGTTCTTCAATTCTTCGGTGCAAAGGGGATTCTGTCAGTCATTTGTTTTTTTTGGGCAATCAACACTTACAGTTGCAGATCACTTGTGATGAAACAAAGCTGTCTGTAGGTAAAACAAGATGTTCCGACAGCCAGTTGATCAATCCAAGCCTCTGTTTTTTGCTGCGAATAATTCTTTCTCCCCACCCCAATTCGTACCACTCACGCGTTTTCTTTTCTCTCTCTAGTCTCTTGTACCAGTAAGTAATGTGCGCCTTTCTGATTTGTCGTCGCTTTTATCAAAAAGAGGTTTGTTTTGTGAAACAACTCTAAAATCCTAGCAAATAGTTAAGTAAATATCCTCACCAGGAAGAATTCGGGAGGATGCCAAGGAAGCTTTTAAGGGAGACTTTGATGATTCTCTAGAAGGTAATGACTACTGGTTCTAAATTTTGACTACGCTCAAGCGTGTCTGTAGTTTAAGGAGATCTTTGAGCTTGGACGTCTTTAATAATGTATAATTTGGCTGCTAAGTTGTATCTTTTTTAATCAAAGTTTAACTTTTATTATTAAAGTTTAAGCAGATTTGATGTACGCTTCTTTCTACGTACCGTCTTTCATAAACAATTATGATCCTAAAGCTGAAAGCCAAAGTGCCAACACGCAGCCGCTTGCGTCGGCAACCTCTCGCATCATCCATTCCCTTCCATCATCATCATGCGTGTTGGCCTTTGCAACAGCAGCGCCATCTCGCTCCTCTTCTCCTCACCGCGTGGGAGGCAGCTCATGTGCAGTGCAATGGTGGGAAGGAGAGGGACTGAGGCGTGCAAAGCCGACACCGTCGATCGTTGGATCGTTGGCCGAACTGTAGATGGCAGGTTTGCTGTGTGAGCGCTGTGTGAAACGCAAGAGAGACGGGAGAATCGCCACACAAGGGGCACATGCGTTCCTATGATGATTATATGAGTGACTTAATGAAGTACAGTATCCAAACCACATGATACAATCAAGCGAGATATGCTTGTGAACGGTTTAGAAATAGATACACCAAAATGAGATTCTATCCATATGTACCAATTCTGTCTATCTATACAATGCAGATCCATATCGTATGCCTTTTAACGCGTTGAGCTAAAACGCGATTATTACAGCATCAGTGCCATTAAGACCGCTGACGCCTCCATTCAACGAATTGGTTAAACACCCTAGGATTCAAACTGGCTTAGATGTAACCCTATGTTAGATAAGACATGCACACGTAGCAATCTGCTTACACTTTCGCCCTTATTTCGTGCAAAATGGTTAACCAGATGTTACTACCATTAGAAGTACTAGCCTTATATGTTGGTGCTTATCCCTCTAAATTAGTAAGGTGATACTAAACACTTACTCACATATATTTATGGGCCTAATTTCATATGGGCCAAGGTGTCACATTGGTGTGGTTTGAGTTGAGTTGATTTGGGCCTTTTGTCGACGGAAAAACATGGATGTGGCCCCAAGAACAGAACAAGGCGGCATCGCCGCCGGCGACTAGTACGGGTCGCGCAAATACGTGCATGACCATGCGGCACGCTTTGCCAATTAGGTCCGTGGGTCTCGGCCCAAATGAAAACTTTTCTAGAGTTGGCCCAAATGAGACTTTGGCAGATCTGTCTTTTTTCCCCCTCACAAATTTGACCTAGACATCCACAGCTATCATATTTACTGTTTGCAGGTTTCTTCATAATATTGTTGTCAGTAAGACAGTAACAACTAAAAGAGTTAGAACACCATCACATACACAGAATGAATAATCACTACAAAACCTCATAATGCCAAACATCACAGGGCTTTGTAGGTTCGCTACAGGCTGCAACTTGTCCAGGAGTTCAGAGTTGTATAGAAGCGTACATGTCCTAAATAAGTTGATACACTTAGTAGCTCAAATTACCGTGCAAAACATAATTCCGTTGGGGGTCGAATTGGGATGTTTATAGCCGTGAAACTGTAAACAAATTGAGCGATGCTGGCTTAGCACGCCATCGGCCAAAAAATGGGGCCTTTCTAAGAAGCTCAAGTGTCTGCTGGTACTCATGAGCCATGTCCTGCAACAGAAATCGGACGCCTTTCAATAATCGGTTCTTGACTTCTATATTCATCTTAAGTAGGGATCCTTTAACAAAATCCAACTGTATGGGTTTCGTGCATTACATGTTATTAAGCAATTAGGTCCTACAAAATAAGATGAAGTACCTTCATTGCACGGTAAGACAGTTCCTCGCATTGGAATTTGGAGTCCAATGGATGTTCAAGTGATATAAAGGCTTCTACCAATCTTCTCCTGACATGAAAACACATATTATCATATCAGTTTAGCATCAGGAACAGGAAAGGAAGCTCTCTCTCTTCCTTGCAGAGCAATGACTCAGTGGAGGTAAGCATGCTGCCTTTGAAGATGTGCCTTGTTTTCTCCCAGTTGTTCTTAAGACAACTTTATGCAAACCAGATTTATTCCAGCATATTGAGTACCTAGTAAAAGAAATATTGCAAAGGCAAGTTTTTGTTAATATTTATTATCAAGTATGTAACTTGATTGTGAAACTTTATATTTCTGCAATGATTATTCTTAAATGATTCCTAGTCGGAAACGTATGAGGATATATGAATAGACTAACATATGTATTGGCTGATGAGCATATTTCATGGGTCATAAATATGGAGATATCAAACCAATAATATGGACACATGTTAGGAAATATGGGGTTGGATCGACCCACCATGAGACACTGCGAGAATGTTGCATTCTTACATGTCATCAGTTGGTCTCATTTACAATGCATATGCTATGTCCTTAGACTTGAGGTCGTCGCACGTACTCGTGATGCATAATGGCTATTTTAGGGATTACCAAACGCTACTCCATAACTGGGTAGTTATAAAGGTAACTTTCGGGTTTTATCATGATGCATGTATCGAGACATGGTGGATCAAGATAGGATTTGCCCCTCTATGCAATGGGAAAGATATCTCTAGGCCTCTTGAGTGATTAGATTGCATAAATGCATGGCCATGCTACTCGCAGTTAAATATGTAACCGTAGTTGGGGAATTCGAGTCACGTAATCAAGAAAGAGTGGTTAAACTAACCAACAAAGATGGCACGTACTTGTCTTGAGTTTGACCGATATCGTGAGGCAAAGAAAATGCATATGAGCTTTGTTGAGATTCGTCTGATATGATATTTACGTATACTTGGGAGTCGACATGCTTTGTTAGGGGCTGCTACCAATTAGTGGACGAGTAAGAGTACTCGGGCCATGTCCAAGTGTACGTGAACATATAGGGTCACACACTTAAAGGGCTGGGATATAATTCGGATGGTGATTTGAATTCATGTGGGCTACGAGTTCATAACGAGCCTCAAGTTCAAGGACCATTATGGATGTCTATAAATAGAAGGGGTGGTGGAATAGGGTTATGAGAGAAAATTTGGAATTCTCAAAACCCTAGTCACCATACCTTCCCATCTAATACTACACAACCGGCGTTAGCACTTCAGCGTGTGGTGTTCCCACCCCGTACGTGTGGATACCTTGAAGGTGTTGATGCGAAGCTTAAGCACTAGGACGATCCACAACTTGTGATAACTTGAAGGAGTTGGAGGAGACGCGCGGCTAGTACAACTACTACGATACCAACACGCTACATCGACTCTATTTCTGCTACGAGTCTATGCGTCTAGTAGTAATTCTATGATCTATTACTAACGGAGGTTCTCTGTTTATACGATAAAATTTTTAAAATTATGATAGCGTAGCCTACCTGAAGCTGACGGAACAATGAATTAGACTTCACTAGGCAGCCGAAAACAGACACATCTTGAATAAAACCAACCCAAACAAAGGCGAAAGATCTGAATGACAAGTGCACTAATGTAAGCACAAGCAACGTATAGACGCAACTATGCAAGCAGCAACGTCCAAATTTGACTGCACAGTACAGGTGAAAGCTATCTCTTCAATTCTCCACTCGCCTACGTACACTACCTCAACCATCTCGTACTTTCTTTATTTGTATAATATTTGTACGTACCAATCCTTGTCAAAATAGCCGGCCACCTCCATTGCCGGCCTTGGGCAGCGACGCGCTCCACCTCCTCAGAGAGTCAAATGGCATGCATATAAGATCCATTCTCACCGTCTCCTCTCCTCACACAGTCACATCTGTGTAATTGACACACACTGTAATTGCACCATTAGAGCCGGCGATGAGGCAAGCAAGGCCCTACTCGGGGATCTTCAGCGGCGGGGTGTCGTCGCGGACGGGGCCGCACGCGCTTCCGCTGGCGCGCATCAAGAAGATCATGAAGCGGTCGGCGGGAGACAGCAGCGTCGACGGCGGCGGTGCGAGGATGATATCGGGGGAGGCGCCGGTGGTGTTCTCCAAGGCGTGCGAGCTGTTCATCGCCGAGCTGACGCGCCGCGCCTGGGCCGCCACGCTGGAGGGCAAGCACCGGACGGTGCACAAGGAGGATGTCGCCGCCGCCGTGCAGAACACCGACCTCTTCGACTTCCTCGTCGACGTCGTCATGGCCGACGCCGATGCCGGCGGCCACGCACCGGCATGCGACGACGACGGCGCGCTGGATTAAAAGTGAACGAATTTGCTGGTTGGCATTAAGAAAATTATGCTTTGTTTGCACTTGAAATGACCCCAATACGTGCTGGTACTTAACTTCGGTGTACCTTACAATTTCGTTCCTTTTGTTTTTACTCGCTATGCAAGAATGATGCGGTAACTTGTAACTTATGGTGCAACTGTAGCATGTTTTGGTTAACTTCTTACGTTTGAAGGAAACTGTCGATAGCGATGGCCGAGCCACAATAGTGCATGGGTGCAGTTACACCTCTAAATTTTTTGCAAAAAAATTCAGTATATACCTTCTTAATACACAAAGTATACACTACACATACTAATATACTCCTGACAGTTTATTAAACCTCAGGAGAGAATCAAGCCCAAGCTAAACCCAAGTGTCATCCTCATTTTCTAGGACTAATCCATAATATACATCGGCCAGACAAAAATTCCTCAATTGGTAATCAGCCAATTCCTTCCTTCAGACTTCTACCCTAATGTAAGTGTGCGCGCCCTAGCTAGCAGTCGAGCTTGAGCTCGGACACGCAACTCATGTGTAGGCGTGGCTCATCGCCACCACTGCGCTCCCCGGAGGCTCATTCTGCTCCAGCTGAAAAGGCACAGAAGCATCCTAGGAGCAACTACTATGTAAGTTTTTTGTGTTAATTTTTATATACTCAAACTTGCAATATAATAAAATGATACTTCTGCATATTATTTAGTTTCAAATTATTTACTTGTCATCGATGAATCTAACTTCTGCTCATCCCTTGAATTATAAACCGCATTTGAAGCTGCTACAAAACAGTATTCAAATATCAAAATTCAAGGGAAAACATGCAACTGTTATGCCAGTGTCTGTTAAGATTTCCTATACTCAAACTTTCAAGGCAGTAAATCATAATAGATATGTATATTTCTTTTTAAGTTCCCTTAAGCTATTTCTTGATTTTGTCATCTCTTTAGCTCTATTCTCATTTTTATGGCTAATTTAAGTTTCCTTGAGCTTTTTTCTATAAAAATAGGAATGTCTATACAATATTCGACTATTTATTTATTCGAGAGAAGTCATAAACCATAAGCTGAAAATAACATGCTTGTTTTTTATTTTAGGTTATGTCTTTTGGCTGCAATATATGATTTTTGAGTTATTTGTGAGAAAAAGTATGGAGGAATAAAAACTCTAATATGGTTTTGGCTAATATAAATGAAGTTATTATAGTGTGTACTATAATTAATTTATAGACTTCGCTTTAAAAATATTTTATTTAAAAGTTATTAATGTAGAAAAACCTAAAACCAACCTTTAAAAATTGAAATGAAGATGCCTAACAGGGAGCGAGAAGGAAAAAAAAAGAGAGGAGGAATTAGAACTTGGATTGTGCATGCATGGAGAAGCAGAACGTATACGGTATACCGCCTGTTGTTGGTACTAGGATGGACAGGACACGAAATCGGTTTAATTTATTCGTTGCGACGTTGCACCGAACGTCCATAGGTCACAATCAGATTTCATTTCATGCATATATATATATATCCATATACGTGATGTCGTTGGCTCGTGTAGCAGACAGAGCTAAAAGTGCAGGGATACAAATGTACTCACTGCCGGTCCCGGTTCAGCAAGCACACCAGATTATATCCACCAAGTAATCTTCTCTTAATTCACTGATTAATGATCTCACACACATTACACTAGGCAGTAGGCAAACGTCACGGACAAGTTCCAGACTTCCGCTCTTCCGGTCCATACAAATAAGGGGCTGTTTCGTACAGTTTTATATTTTTATTTTTCAGCTTCTATACTTCTCTAAAAATTAGAGTTGTCTTTGGAAAAACGTTTTGCTAGTAGATTAGCTTCAAAAATATAAAAGAGAGATTAAAGGCAAACAGACTATACTACCCCTGATTATAAAATTTCATCTTTGTTTGTGACTTATTTCTTTGTATTTGTAAACAATTGGTGGTAATTTTTTGTCCAAAAGCAATTCCTGACTTGAATAACAAAACACTTGCATCTGGACCAACATTCATTCCACTGAAGAAACACACTGCGCTCAAAGATGTACAAAATACAATCTTTTCCGTCATAGTCACGACAACAGATTTATGCAAAAAAAAAATCTATGAGCAAAAAGGTGCATTGCAAAATAGTTATATCACAACAATAATGTGAACAACACTTCCTAGAATGGATACAGAGAATATCTATAAGCAATAAGAAAGTTATCTTCAGGAAAAGGGTTTGTAGTAGTACTCCATGACCAGTGAGTAGACATGCTACTTGAACTGAACGCGCCATTGTAAATTCTTTCAACTACGGAGCACATTTCAAATTGGATGAAACTGCATAATGCAGTCAGAGGGTGATGAGTGTGGCATTGAGTTGAACTCTGAAGGCAACCACTGCAAGCAATTGCCTTGAATTTTGTTGTGGAATGCGGAATAAGATGATTCTTTAGCGGTTGTTCTTCTTCCGCTAGCTTTGGACTGTCAACTGTAACTACATTTTGGTTGTTCAGCGTCCACATCCTTCCATACTAACTGGAGGATGATTGTTCCTTTTAAGCATAACTTCTGTGGTGTCACATTGTCACCGGCTGATGTCATCTGTGATCTGGTATTGTGCCATACGGGATCAAGGAAAAACACAAGTCAGCAACAGTATGAGAGTACTCGTGAACCTGCTGATGTTCCCCGCTGCATGACTGCATCACTGCTTTGAGCTACCGTTCCATCTGGCTAGAAGAGAGATGCCACTCTTGTTGTGACACCACTGTACGTTGTAGAATTGTACACCTTTGATAAAACCACGGAGAATCGTTTTTACTCAGGTGTCTTGCGTACCACTACGAAAGTTTAATCGTGGAGGATTAGAGGATTATACTGATGGTTTTTGACTACTTTTTTCAATACGACATGTATATAGTTTTACACTCGAAAAACTATTCAGAGAAATAACTTAAAAGAAATCGTTCAATTTATTTTGACTATGAGAATTTGAAGTTAAAAGGCACACAAAAAAAGCCGAAGAAGCAGGCTCATGTTTTTGTCCGTGTGTACTCTGTTGCAGCTTCGAGATGGATCGGACGGCTAATAACAGCTTCGAGTTGGATCGGACAGCTAGGAACAGCGGCCCACGGAACCCAATTATATACGCAGAACCGACCGAGCCCAAAGGCGACTCTAGATCTGTCAAGTTGTGTGATCGAGACCCTTCTCAACGCCTCACCCAACTCGAGCCGACCCTAAAGCCCAGCAACCTCTTCTCCGCCGCCACCTCGCCGCCTCCGGCGACCGCCGGAGCGTGAGAAGGAAGAAGAGAGCTCGCTGAAGCGGGGGAGTAGTAGGAGGAGGAGAGGATGGTGAGCTCTTCGTCGCCGGCGGTGAACGTGTACCCGCTCGCGAACTACACGTTCGGCACCAAGGAGCCCAAGATGGAGAAGGACACATCCGTCGCCGACCGCCTCGCTCGCATGAAGGTCAAGTAAGTGTGCCCCACCGTCACCCCCTTAGCCCCCGTCTCCGCCTCCCCGATCCAAACCCTAGATGCCTTATTCTCGCCGGAACCCTAAACCCTAGAGCTTAGATCATGTCTGCTTTTTTTTAAAAAAAAAAACTCGGTCGTTAGTTTTGAGTTCATGCGTGGAGTTGCTTGTGTCGGAGAGTTATACGGAACATTGCTGGGAGGACTGGGATTTATGTACTGTTGAAATTGCGTTATGAGTGTTCATGAAAACCTAGTGTTCAGCTTGTCATTGTTGACACTTCCTTTGATCTGTATGTTAAGATAGGAAATTGTTTTAGTTGAATGGCTTTATATGGAGGGTATATGATCAATTGCCAGCTTTATAGGGAGATTGGATCATATACCCTCCCTTTAGTTGAGAAATTGAGGATTTACCCTCCACATCTCAATGACACATGGGGTCATCATAAGTCACTGACATGTAGGCCAGGAGGGTAAATCCTCAATTTCCATCTAAATGGAGGGTATATGATCAATTGCCAGCTTTATAGGGGGGGTGGTTCGCTGGGTGTTGGCTTGAAATAACAGCAAAAATGTTGAGTGCTCTAGTTTATGAGGTCGAATATTTGCGCCCTCCTGCTTTAGGTTTGAATTACTTTGTGTAGTTCCTTTACTGAATCAGGGGAACTACAGTAACAAAAATTGCTAAAACCTACTGAATAATTCTAGCATTTGAACTTGTGCTTGGCAGATCCATTTTATCGTCAGGAGGCAACTCTGTAATTATTGGAGCACCGTGTCACAAATTTTACAAGATAAATCATATCTGTAGGAAGAGTGGTCCGGAATATTAAGCCAAAATATATCATAAAGGAAATCAATAGAAAATTTTGCTGTTTCTTGAATTGATTGCAATATATGTATTATTATTTTGAGATAATAAACTAATATGACTGTTGTTACAGAGATCTATACACTTAAGTTTAACAACAGAGATCACTTTATCTATGGTGTACTTTGTTTCTTAAGTATCTCTTGAACAGTTATGCTCTTTTGCTATGTATTTTTTAAAAGTTTGTTCCACCCAATGCATTGTAAGCTAATTACTAATTACTTCTTGAATGGCAGCTACATGAAAGAAGGAATGCGAACAAGTGTTGAAGCAATCCTATTGGTATGTTTCTATTCTTCATCTCATAATGCATTTTTGTGCTTGAAATATCCAATAGTTGGCAAACTTCCTTTAGTACAGTTGTCTATGGACGGCGCAATTTGACAAACAAACTGAATTATTCACTTGCACTATCCTGTATAGGTGCAAGAGCACAACCACCCTCACATACTGCTGTTGCAAATTGGGAATACATTTTGCAAACTTCCTGGTGGACGGTTGAAGCCTGGAGAAAATGGTGAGTTTTTTTGTTGTTGTTCAACTTTCTGTCAGAGCCTTTTTAAATGATAGTCTTATGTATTTAGCTGTTGGCTCATGTGACTGGAATTTGCAGAAATTGAGGGTCTAAAAAGAAAGTTGTGCAGCAAACTTGCAGTGAACTCACCTTCCTTTCCACCGAACTGGCAGGTAATGAGTTTGAGCCTTCGAGCGAATTTTTTTTTTTGTGTTAATGGTCATATTGTATGCAACTTTGTCGGAATTTAAGTTGTATGTGGTCACTTTATATCTTGCTAAATCATAGTTATTCCAGTAGTACTGAAGGTTATCTTCATCACTTTGTGGTAACCTCGAGTGCTCTTGACCATTTGCATCCAGCTGTTTGTGATTTGTATAATGTGCCTTGATATTAATCTAGAACAAAATAAATCTGAACCGCTGATTCAGCTTTCCTTAGCCCATCTATTTACCATGTTTGTAATAATGTTTTTCTTGTTTAAGGCATATAATTAGATTTAGAACATTGTATAGCATAATGTATTGTGATGTACGTAAATTAAAACAGTGGCATGGGTGATTACTTGAACAAAATCATGATCACATTTACAAGTTTCAAGATTTAACACAAACCAGCCTATCCGCCTACTAGTGTGCCAATATCTTTTCCACGGCTACTTCTTCATATAGACAAATTCAAGTAAATGTATGTAGGTAGACCCGCTGCGCTGCCCTTGAGTCTTTCTAAATAGTGTTGGCGATGAACTTTCATTAAAATGTGAAATGTGCTAATCAGCATGAACTTATCTCATCTATACCAGTATACCTTGTTGTCTACCATCGGTTTGCAGTAACTTTTTGGATCATGTTTTCTATTCCATGTTGATAATGATGTTATAGGATGATTTTAAAGATAAGAGATCTTGCATAGTGTAAAATTGTATCCATTCTGATAAAAGAATAATGTGCTTACTTGTCACTTCCAGGTTGGAGAGTGTGTTGCTGTGTGGTGGAGGCCAAACTTCGAGACTGTAATGTATCCTTACTGCCCTCCGCATATTACCAAACCTAAGGTACATTCTTGCTTTAAGAGGCTTTTTCTTAGTTTGTTGCCTTCAATTATGGTGGTAAGATAATGCAAATGATCACTGTGATGAACAGGAGTGCAAGAAGCTTTTCATTGTTCACCTGTCTGAAAGAGAGTATTTTGCTGTTCCAAGGAACTTGAAGCTGCTTGCTGTTCCACTGTTTGAACTCTATGACAATGTTCAGGTAAAGTAGCACTCCTCCCATGCTGAAAGTTGGTTTTACATGAAGTTTGGAAACATTTTTCTCATCCATCAAGTGTAATGAAGTATATGCTTAAAAAAGCCCAGTGTAGTTTTTTTTTAGGAAAAAAAAACACCACAAGAAGGTATTTCCATATTACCAATTTTGTTTATCTTCACCTTTTATTTTTTTTCTCTGCGCGCCTTTTATCCTATATACATGAAAAGAATTATCATAATATTGAGTTGATTTCTAAAAGAAAGGATCCCTCTCTTCTATTTACACAAAAGGATCCATCTCTTCTATTTACACAACTTCTCCAATCTACATTGCTCTTTGCTGCCATCTACGGAGTTTGCTTTTTTTTTCATAAGGCCTTATGATCATCTGCAGTTTATATTCTTTTATTACGACTTGCTTTTAAGACATTGTTTTAAAATTTGTTGCTGAAACTTCTTCTCTATGTGGATGCAGCGATATGGGCCTGTCATTTCCACCATCCCGCAGCAGCTGTCTAGGTTCCAGTTCAACATGGTTAGCTCTTGAGGGTGATGAGATATGAAGATTAGTGTGCACTGGGCTCTTTCGTCAACACATTCAGATGGATCTTCACGTGCTGAATTAGCTGATCAACTGAGCATGACTGATTTATTTGACCATACGCAATTGTCATGAATTATGTATCATTAGACTATATAAACTAGGCATGCATTTCGACTGTATTTTGTTGGATTATTCTGTTATTGCAGCACAAGCTGGTGCATGGTGTATTTTTAGATGATCGTTTGTTGCTCTGCGCGCTAATTGTTTGTGTATATTGATGTTTGTATGCTTGGGACGGTATTTTGTAGTACTAGTCTCTCTTCAGGCTGCCATGTTTTTTCTCCCTGCGAAGAACCCGAAGTGTTTTTTTTTTTTTTTTTGCAAAGAACACACTCTTGGAACTGTAAACATGCTTTGGATCTTATACAGCGTACAGAGGATTAAAATTTTTAAAATGTTCATACGTAAATTAGTCTTGTGCGGCTGTATGTATGCATGCCTGACACTGATGTGTGATGGTTGAGAATGCCTCCACGGAAATGCTTCACGTCACGCGGCAACACATTTTTGCTGAATGGGAACTGTCAGTGACACACTTGACACTGGGTAATTCATCTCGCGCGGCCAGACGTTCCGTGATGCTAGGAACGTTTGGTTTGAGATCGAAAGTATGAACCTACCTCAGCAACCATAAACGCCAGGGACAAAACTGCAGTCAAAATGTATATTTGTCCGAAATACATGAGATTGTTCATAGCACATGAGAAGGTTTGTGAATTTGTGATAGGCCGATGATGCGGTAATAATTGTTGGGTTCATCCCCGTTGCAAGCCCGACGACCGGCGATCGCCGAGTGGCACTTCAGCCACCGGAATCCAGCCCAGTCCGGCACCTCGTCACCGTGTCAGTAGTCACCGAACCAAACAAACCCAGAAGAAAAACCACCCCTCTTCGCTGCCGCCCACTCGCCCCCATGTCCCGCGCCCACCGCCACCACCACACCACCCTCACCATGGGCAAGCCGAAACAGCAAGTGCTCTCCCGCTTCGTCTCCCCTAAGCCCCCACCCTCCTCCGCCGCCGCCAATCCACTGCCTCCCCCTAAACCCTCCGCCGCCCCGCCTGCCTCCACCGTTGTCTCCTCCTCCCCCACCAAGCGAGCGCGTGCCCTCTCCCTCCCCAAAAAACCCCACCAAAAAACCCAAGCCATCCCCTCTCCCTCCCGACTCCGTCCGCCACAGGCTCCTTGAGTCGCTTCGCCTGGCGCCGTCTCCCGGTTTAAACCCTATCGGCAAAGGTTACACCCCGTTGGAGCAGCATATTATCGACCTCAAGGCCCGCCACCCCGATGTCCTCCTCATGGTCAAGGTCGGCTACCGCTTCCGCTTCTTCGGCGAGGACACCGCCGTCGCCACCTCCGTCCTTGGCATCATCGCCCATCCGGACCGCACGCTGGCTCTCGCCTCTCGGCAGTGTACACGCGCACCACGATCGAGGCCGCGGCAGGGGAGCTGGAGGGCGGCGGCGCCCCCGAGGAGGGGAGCAGGTACCTCGTGTGCGTGGTGGACGAGGTAGAGGCCACGGGGAAAGAGGGATTCGTGGAGAAGATCGGGGTGGTGGCTATCGAGGTGTCGACCGGCGAGGTCGTGCACGGGGAGTTCATGGACGGTGCCTCGAGGAGTGGGCTTGAGGCGGTGCTGCTTGGCTTGGCGCCCCTTGAGGTCATCGTCGGGACTCCTCTCTCGTTCGCCACGGAGAAGGTAACTGGTGTCTGGTGCTGGTTTTACCTGAGTTCTATGTCTGTGTTAATCTGATCGCTAGCTGAATCGTTGTGGGGTGATGTGCAACTTGCATGTTTACGATATTTTGTTTTTCACGTAACTCACTTCCTCCTAGACTTCACTCTCTCTCTCGTCTCAGGGGCCACAGGGCCGACTGGCGATTGGCGTCACCGCCGCGGGTCTTCGTCTTCTCTAGCAGTCCAGCGCAAGGCGAGGGTGCTCCTGCAGCGGAGCCGCCCACACTCATTGATGGCGGCTCGTCCCTCGCTGCCCCGGCTGCTCGGTTCCCCATCGTTGCCCCGGTCAAGCTCCCCCCGCCCCTAGTCCAGCTCCCCTC
The DNA here is from genome assembly GCA_036346575.1 of Dendrocalamus sinicus. Taxonomy (NCBI): domain Eukaryota; kingdom Viridiplantae; phylum Streptophyta; class Magnoliopsida; order Poales; family Poaceae; genus Dendrocalamus; species Dendrocalamus sinicus. The sequence continues at coordinate 776,614 of CM070652.1, forward strand.
GCCACTCTGGCTCGACTGAGCTCCCCCTCGCTGCCTCCACGCCTCAGTCCGACTCCCCCGCCCTAGATCAGCCTCCCCTCGGCCGGCGGCCCAACCCTCGCTGCCATATCCAGCTCCCCCAGCGGCCCGATCCCCCCTTCTGCTTGCCCAATGCCTGGTTGCCCCTACGATGTGCGCTGTCAACCCTCTCTTTGGAAATCAGTGACTTCTAAGTTCCAATTGCTAATTTGGTAGGGTTTGTGAGTTGAGTTGGTGTCTTAGTGGGCCGGTGAGAGAGATTTATCGGGCCTTTTAAGGGCAGTGAGCTGGCGACTCTTGACCAGGCATTTTTCATTTTGGCTTTTCTTTTTAGCTTGGCGCCGGTGTCCTGTCTCCCTGCTGTGCTCATCGGCCGCCGCCCGGTGGGGTGAGAGGGGGGGGGGGGTCTTGCCACCGGAGGAGGGTAGGTTCAGGTCTTACTAAACCTACCCCTTGGCTTCGCCCCGGTTGAAATGACCAAACAGAAACTTGATTTATTGATGGATTTTGTTAAACACTATTCGGATATTTTTTCTTAACTATCATCCATATTTAGGATTGTTAGATTAGAGATCCAATGATAAAAAATTATCCTCCCTACTCCTTGAATTCTACCTCCCTCCTCTTTGAAAAAAATCTCTCCCCTTCAAAAACAAGAGTCCTCTTGATATCTAATCTAAGGGTCACAAATTTGGATGATAATTAGAAAAAAAACATCCGGATGATGCCTAGATACTCCCTTGTTGTGCAGCTTGGAGTGCACAACTTGGAGTTCAAAACTGTAGCAGGAACAACTCATTTGATCGAAGTTAAGCCGCTTAGTTGAATTCAGTTACCTGCAGATATTGTTAGTTTCAAATATCAAGAAAAGTTCTTTATAGTTTATCTGTTTATATAAGATTATCAACATTGCCTATTGTGTGCCTGCAGCTACCCCAAAAAAAAGGAGAAAAAACTATCAGGTACCACACTCCTGAAATCTTGAAAAACTTGGACAGTTCATTGCTGGCTAAGGAAGAACTAGCAGTTATCTGCAGGACATCATGGCATAGATTCCGTTTGGATTTCAAGCAACTATTGAATCTCTTGCCGCTCTGGATTGCTCATACTCCCTTGCCACTCCTGCAAAACAGAATGGAATAGACTGTCCCTTACCTTGTGCTCACCTTTTTATATCCACCTTCTTGCTATATGACGTTGATCACCAACCGTTGTTCCAACCAGGATCTTGGAACAGGGGAAAAGCCCGTTTGTCGGGCGATAACGGTAATCTTTTGATAATTGAAAAAACAAAAGAATAGATAAAATTCAAGTTTTAAAAGTTGAATTTAGACTGTTTCAAAACCAGTAATCGGAATGGTTACTAGGCTAAAACCAAAAAACCGCTAAAAAATTAAAAAAAAACCACTACCAAAACCGAGAAAGGTAAAGAAAACTAGAGAAAACTAAGAAGTATAATAATTAAAAAAAAATATTATTATTTTAAGCCGAATCCACCCCTGGCGTCCGCTTCTTGAGCGACCACTCGAGAGGATCGGAATAGAATATCCGACGATCAACATGACACGCCCACCCCACCCCACGTGTGCGGCGCGCACCGTGGTTTTCATTTTCTTTTCTCCCGTCATTGGCAGATCAGCGCAACGAAAAATATCGTCGGATTGCTTACACAGAGCAAGCCAAACGCTGAGGGCGACGGACGCGGCGATCGCTTGCCTCCCTCGTGTCCGCTCGAAACGAAACCAAACGCATGCAAAAGGACAAATGGCCAAACTCTCCCCCTCGCCTTCCTCCTCCCTCCTCCCTTCTCTCTCGTCTCGTGACACCCTTTCTCGTGCTGCTCCCTCCCTCCCTCGCATCCAATCCAGTCCTCTTCCCGGATACCAACTAGTTGGAACCAAAAGCCTGGCTCCCTCGGTTGTTCCGTCCGTCTCCCACTTCCCGGGCGCCCCCCGTATCCATCCCAACGCCGCAGCTCGATCGGTCAGTGCGCTGCTCTCGTACCGCCGCTTCGTCAATTTGGTCGGACTAGTTCACTCGTCGCAGCTCTATTCGATTTCGTGAACGCCATTTTTTTTTTTGTATTTTTCCCCTTTTTGCCATGAAGTTTGATGCATCGATCGAACATCACTGCCCGATTTGACGAACGCCATTTTTGACCGTGTTTTATTAGAAACTCTAATGCTGCGCATTTTTCAGTTTTTTTTTGCCTACCGTTTTTTGGGGTTGTGATTTGTGTTCTGCTGCTGCTGTGTTCCGATAGGGTAGGGGGGATGGATTTGTCAAGGTTGGCTTCCGGCGTGGGGCCTACTCGTACGGCCCCACGGATGGGCTTACAGATCGCCGCCGGGAATGGCTTCCGGAATCGCTCACTGCGGCGAACCAGGCATCGTGGCGGCGGCGGCGGAAACCTCATGGTCGCCATAGCCCTCCGAGGCTGCGCTTCCAGTGGCCCCTTCCACTTGGCTCCAAAGCACGGGAGCCCTCTCGCTTTCCGCAGCAGAGGGAAGGCGTTGCGGTGCCAGGGCAACGACTCATTGGCCTATGTTGATGGCCCTTTGGAAGGTACCAAGGGCTCTGGTGAGAGTAACGACGAAGCGAGCAGCTCGGGGTCTGACGAGAAGGGCGGCGTTGAGGTAGACGATCTGAGGGAGATGCTTCAGAAGGTGAGGAAGGAGCTGGAGGTGGCTAGGTTGAACAGCACCATGTTTGAGGGGAAGGCACAGCGGATATCGGAGTCGGCGATCGCTCTGAAGGATCGGGCGGATGGTGCTCAGAGGGACGTCTCTTCCACTGTGGCGACCGTACAGGAGATCATCAGCAAGGAGGTCGATGCCAAGGAGTCTGTCCGGAAGGCTACAATGGCGCTCTCCATGGCTGAGGCTCGGTTGCAGTTGGTGGCAGAAGCTCTAGATGCAAAGAGGGGGTCGGTCGGGCCAATGGAAGTTACTGTTGATTATGTGGAGGAGGAAGCCCTTGCATCTGCCCAGGAGGAGATTAAGGAGTGCCAGGCATGCTTGTCAAAGTGCGAGGAGGAGCTGAGACGTATCCAGGGGAAGAAAATGGAGTTGCAGAAGGAGGTTGATAGAATGACGGAGCTCGCTGAGAGGGCTCTTTTGGATGCTTCCAAGGCCGAGGAGGATGTTGCCAACATAATGGTGTTGGCTGAACAGGCAGTGGCTCTTGAGATGGAAGCCGCACAGCGTGCAAACGATGCGGAACTAGCTCTGCAGAAAGCGGAGAAGGCCATGTCCTCGGTTGATGCCGTGGTAGAGCTACCACCACTTGCTGAGGAGCAAATAACTGGTGAAGATGACCATGTTTCTGAAGTTTACGACTATAGCAGTGATGGTATAGATGATATTTCTGAAAGAGACGAGGTGTCAAATATTGAGCGTCTAATGGTTGGTGACTTGGCTGTCGAAGGCATTGAACAGCTTGAATTGTCCTGTGAAATGTCTGATGAAGAACGCAGTGACAAGTTGCTTGTTGAGCCTCAGAAAGAAGCTGAACCTGATATAGATAAGTCAAAGCAAGGGAAGAAGCAGGAAATAGAACGGAAGGAATCTCCCAAAGCATCGCTGAAGCGATCATCTCGGTTCTTCTCGGCATCTTTCTTCTCCTCCAAAGCGGATGGAGAATTTACGCCTACATCTGTTTTCCAGGGTTTAATGAAATCGGCTAGAAAACATGCACCAAAGTTTGTTGTCGGGATGCTGCTTCTTGGTGCAGGGTGAGTTGCATGGTAACTGATATATTTTTTCTTGGTTTCTGTTTTGCAAGAAAGATTTGTTGTCACCTCCATCTGTTTATCTTGTATACTGTTGTATTTTATCATATTCCTATCCGTGATTCCGTGTAATCACATTTTGCTTCATTGCAAATGAGAAAAGCACAACTGAAAGTGCTTGTTCTTACAATAGTTGAAGGAACTTTCCGTCAATTTCATGCATATTGATTAACCAATTCTGTATCAAATGACGTTTTTATTCTCTGTGTCCCATAGGGCGTTCTTCTTAAATAGAGCTGAGAAGAGTAGTCAATTATTTCAGCAGCAAGACATAACCACAAGTATTGAAGAAGTTACCTCCACTGCGAAGCCCATAGTTCGTGAGATAAGACAGATCCCAAAACGAGTAAAGAAGCTAATTGAGCTCCTACCTCATCAAGAGGTATTCCCCCTTTTTCATCTGACCTTGTGCATTTGTGAATCTCTCTCTTTTTGTGTGTGTACGCTCTCTTACTGCTCACGTAAGTTAACACAAAGTTTAGCTTGCAAATAACTTCCTTACACTCTTTATTACCCTATTCAGGTAAATGAGGAAGAAGCTTCACTTTTTGACATACTATATTTGCTTCTGGCTAGTGTTGTTTTTGTACCATTATTCCAGAAAATACCTGGAGGTGAGATGGATTTCTGAGATCTATATGTAAATTGCATGGCATCATGGTGTCTAACTTTCCTGTATCTTATAATCGTCTGGAACATTTGCAACTGGAATCATATTAAACAAGTTTTGCTTTTGTTCTAGTAAAGTTTTCGTTTCAGCCATACCCTGCAACCGTTCGCTGTGACTTACCAATATTGAAATGCCTGAAAACTTAGTGCTGATGCATGAGCTGTTGTATGCTAGAAACATCTGTGACAAAAATCCTTCAATTTTTTAATTAAAAAATCTGGTGACCTCCTAAGAAGATAAATGTGGTATATTTTTTTGCCCATTTAGTATATGTGTTAAGTGTAATATATAGGCCCATCTCTAGTGTTGGCCCATCTGGCCCATGTATCTTGTATATACCATTGGCTATTCCATATCACTTTGACAATATGCACCTTGACATCTTAGGTAGTCCTGTTCTTGGATATCTTGCTGCTGGTGTCCTCATTGGTCCCTACAGCCTCTCTATCATCCGTAATGTCCATGGAACAAAGGCAATTGCTGAATTTGGAGTTGTGTTCTTGTTGTTCAACATTGGCCTTGAGGTACAAGCTGAGTGCTCTTTATGATTCTTTCTTCGTTCCAGAGATATCAGCTTAGCATTTTGTATCTGCAGCTTTCTGTGGAAAGGCTAAGCTCGATGAAGAAGTATGTCTTTGGGTTAGGCTCTGCTCAGGTTAAACTCATGCTATGCAACCATCAAACAGTAGTTTTGTGTGAATTACTCGCTGACAAATTTGAACAATTGACAGGTGCTGGTTACTACAGCAGCTGTTGGTATGATAGCTCACCGTTTTGCAGGACTACCGGGACCAGCAGCAATTGTTGTTGGGAGTGGTTTGGCTCTGTCATCCACAGCTGTCGTCTTGCAAGTACTTCATTATAACCTCAAAAGTTGAAATGAAGTTATTCATCAAAATCAGTTTTCACTTAGGAGAAAAAATAGATTGCCAGGAAACTTGTTTTCTTGTCATTCTTCACAGTTTCATATTCAGGCCTAGACTAGGTTTCATTCAAGCAAGGAGGCTTGATTAATGTGGAATACTTCCTTTCTTCTATGTATTTATTTGCCCTCTTCACCTTTTTGTCTGAATTTTTTGTTTGTTGGCTGTTGAGCATTTACTGTTTTTGGTTCTCTAGGTACTGCAAGAACGTGGGGAGAGCACTTCACGCCATGGACGTGCTACGTTTTCTGTGTTGCTATTCCAGGTATAGCTGCACCATCACCATGATCTGACATATACCTTGTTTTTCCGAATATTGTAGATTAGATTTCAGGTTTCTCTTTCCTAATGTACGCTTAGAGGGTATTTAAGCCCACACGCTCACACATGTTGACTTTTGGATTTTGATAATGCTAATGTAATACCGGCTTTTAATAGATGTTTCTTGTGTTGTCTCCAGGATTTGGCCGTGGTGGTTCTGTTGATATTAATACCTCTTATATCACCTAATTCTTCAAAAGGAGGGGTAACCTTTTTACGTCATGTTCTTTCACGTGAACTATTGATAGAGATATAACTATTTCGATGCTTTATTCCGTGATATGATCATTAAAAATTTTAAAATTTCTTCATCAGGCCATAACTTCTGTGGAGCACTTCAAAACCCATGTTCCATCATAGGGTTCTTATTGAAAATCTCCAAAGCTACTTGAGCCTGATGATATTTGATTGCACTAATGGATAATTCTAGATTTCTGATGACATAGGTTAAATCTACAAATATATAAATGAGTAACTATTCTGCAAGATCAGCTAGTGTTATATTTTTTTTTCTCAAAAACACGAGTAGTGTTTCATTCAATTAAGGAGGAGCAAAGAACAAAAGTTGGCTGACCCAAAAACAGCAGCAGATACAGAGGAGAGGGAAGGAAGGAAAAGAAGAGAGAAAGGGGGTAAGGAGACAGAAAACACAAGGCAAGACTAAAGAGAGATCAAGGCGACTGAAGAGCTTGAGTAGAAAGCAGCGAGTCTAAGTGAGAGGCGCCTGCTTTAGCCCACAAACGACTCTCTTGTTGGATGCAGTAGGTCAGATCATCAACCCTGAAAGGCTTGCCTCTGAACCAAACATTGTTTCTTTCCTTCCAAATCATCCATGGGATTAGTAAGAAGAGTCTATCTATCGCTTTTCCATCCGACTTAGGAATCGACTTCCGGGATGCAGTCCAGTGATCACTGAAAGTGTTGGAATTGGAAAAAACCAAGATAGAGGGACAATGGAGCCATTGGAAAAATCTGAACCAAACGGTCTTGGCCATACTGCAATGCAAGAGCTAGTGTTATATTTGACTAGTGAAGATTATATGGTTGACACTTGAGACTGCCAAAGGCATCAGCTTTGCAATGGGACCGTGGCTTGCTTCTTGCAGAGTCATTTCAATAACATTGCTGTCTAGCTATGCTTTGTTTTTATTTCTCTGTTTGAACAAGTTGATCCTTACTCGATACAGTTTCTGCTTCTTATAGGTTGGTTTCCAAGCAATAGCGGAAGCCATGGGAATGGCTGCCGTGAAGGCAATAGTTGCTATAACTGCCATAATTGCTGGAGGTCGTCTGGTGAGTTGAGTGTTCATTCGTTTTAGTTGGCATGCTTATCTTTTTGAAGAATTTTGCGTGAACTCTGTTGACTACCAGTTGAACATACACACGTAGCCCTGCATGCATGCATATAGCCCCTGCTGCCTGTGTGCTTGTTTTAGTCCTTTTTCACGTGCAGCTGCATTTCTTAGAATTATTGTTACTGTTTGACTCCACTTCCATTTTTTGTGTTGCGCAGTTGCTTCGGCCAATTTACAAACAAATTGCTGAAAATCGCAATGCTGAGATATTTTCGGCTAATACTCTCCTTGTTATTTTTGGGACAAGTCTTCTTACCGCTCGGGTACATATTTTATTTGATTATATTCTGACCCTGTATTTCATGAAACTACTTTGCATATTTTCGTACCTTTTCTTCACAGGCTGGGTTATCAATGGCGCTGGGAGCATTTTTGGCTGGTCTGCTATTAGCAGAAACAGAGTTCTCCTTACAAGTTGAGTCAGATATTGCTCCTTATCGTGGCCTTCTGTTAGGTCTTTTCTTTATGACGGTGAGGGCTCTGAATATAATCTCACCAGATACTGTGATTTTGATGTACTTCCAGGAATTTGTTGCAAGCGTGTATACCATTGATATAACAGTGCAGATATTAAATGCAACTTTGCAGACATCTAATTAAATTGATATTGGCTTGTTAGTTCAATAGTCATGAAGTCATGGATATATGCATGGATTCGCAGACACCCTTGTTCACTTCATTCAAACTGTTCAATTTAACCTTTTGACTTCACACTCAAATCTTGCTGAAGGTTTTTACTATTATCACAAGTTTCTCAAAGCACAACTATTTTTTAAAAAAACAATTGATAGTGTGAATGGTCTATTTGTGCTATCCCCAGGTAATGTTGTCAGTAGCATCTTACATCCCAGTCTAGCAGGAAAGCTTGTGTATATCATATTATGCCAAGATCTTACTCATAAAAATATCATTCATTGTCTTCTTCTTTCAACCTGGGTTCAGGAAACCATAAACTAGCTTTCAACTTGTCAAATAAATGAGTTTTAATTGTTTAGATGCTAGATGATCATATATTGTGTAGAATCATAGAATGTTACTAATTAGTGTCATATAACCTATTTTTCTGTCTTACTTAGATTCTATTGACATTAATATTTCAGAATGATGAGAATTCCTTCTATAAGTTCCTAATGTATTTGAAACCCTGCTTAATGCTGGCCCTGAAGTTTGTCTTTCCAGGTTGGAATGTCTATTGACCCAAAGTTGCTTCTGTCAAACTTCCCAGCAATCTCTCTGATATTAGGTATCTTGATTTTTGGAAAGACACTGTTGGTTACATTTGTTGGTAGAGTGTTTGGAATTTCCACCATAGCTGCCGTTCGGGTTGGTCTTATGCTAGCACCTGGCGGGGAGTTTGCTTTTGTTGCATTTGGAGAAGCCGTCAATCAGGTTTTGCATTTGTTATTTTCTATTGATGGACCTGATGTTTTGTGTCTTTCCTATTGTTGTAGCCTTGTAGGTGATAAGATGTATTTCTCATGTACATCTGTGTTAGATCATAGGACATCTGTATTTTTCATAAGTCATGATTGTTGTGCAGCATCAAGAAAATCTTATGGACAAAATTTGCAGGGTCTCCTATCTCCCCAATTATCATCATTATTATTTTTAGTGGTTGGCATTTCAATGGCTCTGACACCATGGTTAGCTGCTGGAGGCCAGTATCTGGCATCAAAATTCGAGCAGCATGATGTGAGGAGTTTATTGCCAGTGGAAAGTGAGGTATATTCTTTATTTCTATTGTCATAGGTCAACTCAATTGTCACCTATTGCTTTGATTGCATTTTCTGTCATCGTGGCTAAATCCAAAAACATTGCAATTTTTTTCTCATAGTCTAATTCGTACTGTCATGTTCAAGGCAAGTTTGGACTTTGAGAATGCCTACTATCACAACGTATGCTCAACTGGGGTCATTCACATGCACACCCTAGTGAATCAAACGTTATAAATTAGTAGCCTTTGTTTGCTATATTTATGGTCTAGTAATTTGCAGCCAGTCCTAAAACTGCTAGCAGTAATGGTGATCAATAAGTTCTAAAATCTTTTTCCAAAAGGAATTTGTTTTCATTTTGATTTTCCTGTAATTTCTTAGTTTCTATTGCTGCAGTAATCAAGTTTTTTTGGGTATATAATGGTGCCATTATCTTGCACGAATTTTAAAACTACTTAAAAACCAGCTAACAGTAAAAATTAGGCGCCTTTTACCTGCTTCCCTCTGGTTACTGATGGTGATCGGTCGGTCGCATAGTGGATGGAATATTTTGCTCTAAATTAGCATCCATGACTCCAAGATGTAACGCCCTGGCCCATCCTCTGGGCTCGAAATGCTATCACTACTCTAAACTGTACCATTAATGTGTACTGCTACTAGAAACCAGCACCAAATCCTCTGTTTTAACCCGATGACATGATAAGCACACACGCTCACCGAAGAGCATTCAGCAAGTTTGCCAACTATCGAAAGAAACGCATGAGCCACACGATATGAAGTGTTCTCATTAAGACCCGAATTTAATGCTAACCACCAAAGCATGCCATTAAAGTCTGATTATATCAACTAAATGTGACCTGTGAATTACTATTTGCACATGAGATAAGGGGGCTATTCCCGCCCATGCATGTCGCCTTCAAATCACCTAAAAAACAAAACAAGCATGAGTCCACAGACTCAGCAAGTACACAATAAAATAGTGGCGACAACATAGCAATTCAACAAACCCCATATATGAAAGTTGTAAGACAATCTCTGTAACTGTTAGTAAAACACATATCCGTAAGTTGTAACCATAATCTTTGTACATGTATCACTGTCCCTTATTTCCTTTGTGCAATGCAATGCATTGTGATGCATTTGTAACTATAACTTATACTGGTATAGCGGAGTATTCACCCGTCGATGAACCCCTCAAGTCTCGTCCTCTTTCGTACAGGGTTCCAAACTCCAGTCTCATGGAGTGCCTGCCAGAGTAGGACTATTTCTTCCCACTCCCGTGGAATGCCTACTCGAGATAAGTCTTGTTTATGAGTGCAATGCACAATGCAACACGTTACAATCATGAACATCCAACTTTACTCAAAGTCCACTCCCGTGGAATGCCACACTTATCCAACAGTAACAATCAACCATAAGCATAGCTCATCCCAGTACGGTCGATATGTAAGCAGGGATATTATTTAAAATGCTGTAAAATATGACATGGAAAAGTAAGTACCAAGCATCCATCACAATCTACTATTCTACCATGCACTTGTCTGTTTATCCTTGTAGGCGATGCGTGGATGACGCCAAACCTGAGCTTCCACCTGAACAAGCATCAACTCACCTTAATACATCATAGCAATAGATGCACACATACACACGGCGTCGGTCCTATGCGCAAAACCAACACATGCCATACTCTTTCACTAGATACTGTTCCTCTGTTCTGGGTGCTCAAATAGCCATGTCTTTCAAATCCGAAATATAACATAGCAAATATTTTGGGTTCAATAGTCTACCCAACTTATTCTTGTAGGCCTAATTGTCACAATTTACAGACTATATTATTTAAACCATTGTTTTCAGTCCCGACGGCATATCTCCCAAACCATACCACCGAACTCGGCGTTCTAGCCTTCTATAGAGCTCTAGCAAGAGTCTGTTAATTAGTCTACACTAATTAACCCATACTACTTAAGCCATACTAATCATTCACTCATTGCATGGTCATCATGCACTCAGCCAGAGTACCAACTACTACTCACTAATCATTCATTGAATACTAGTCGATCACGTATGCACCGACACAACACCACACGGCCAGTGCTCTTCGCCAGTTCTACACACTCATGGCCACAACATCATTGTACTGCACATGAATTCCAGCCATTAGTCGTATTCTAACCAACGTATGCATTTACCTCACTACTTGACAATTCGGCCTCTACATAACTCAATAAACAAGTAGGGGAAATGGTTTCGAGGAGTTACCCTAGCTTCGGATAACTGAATCGAGGCTCCTTTTTACTTGTCTTGGCCGGATCTGACGCTGGAACAGTTTTCCCCCTTCCCCGTTCTTTTTCTCTTCCTTTCTTTCCTCACTAGCAGCACTTCTCCTCTTTTCTCCTTCTCTTGGCCTGTTCTTTTTTGCTGCGGCTTGTGGCTTTTGAGCTGTTTGTACGAGAGATTACAGAGTAACAGAAACTCATGTGCTGTTTTTACCGATATAAATGAAGTCAGTAAAGTATGTACTACAATTAACTACTAGACCTTATTTTAAAAAAATACTCTGTTTAAAAACTAGTTACTGCAGAAAAGCCGAAAAGCAATTTTTAGAAGTTGAAAGGAACCGGGCCTCTTTCTACCTCACGGCCAGACTCTTCTTTTCTCTATTCTTTGTCTTCTCCCTTTCCTTCTTTCCTTTCTCAATTGGTCGGTCGACCTTTCCCCCTTTTTCTCCTCTTTTGGCTGAGGCTCCCCCTCCTTCTCACGGCCGACCTCCTCTTTCCTTCTCATGGCCAACCTAGCTCCCTTCCCCTCACGGTCACCCCCCCTCCCCACCTTCTCCTCCCTCCCCTCTCCATGACTGGCGGGAGGAAGGCCAGTGCAGACGGCCATGGTGGCTAGGGACATGGTGCGGGATGGCATGGTGCAGCGGCGCTGTTGGCTGGACGCGGCGGAGGAGTGGCAGTAGGGCGGAGGTGAAGGGCGACGACGGCCACGACAAGGGACGCGCGCAAGCAACAGCAGCGTGCGGCTGGGCAGAGCAGGGCGACGCCGGAGGTTGGGAGAAGACGTGTGCCGCTGGAGGACGGTGAGCGACAGCACCGGTGGGTTGGCGATGGCGGCAGCACGCGTGAGTGGAGGCTGCGGCATGGGGGAAGGTCGGCACGGGGAGGGAGGAGTGAACGAGTTGGTCTCCTCCTCCTGGCTTCTCTTATGGGGGAGGCTTGGCATGGGCTGGGCTAGGCCAGGCCAAAGCCCAGCCCACTCTCCTCATCCCAGGTATCATTACTATTATAAAAGAATGAGTTGGTGGTTGTATGTCCTTTCTCCTCTAAGAGCATCTCCAACAAATCTTTTAAAGTGCTCATATCCCCTATATTTTAGAAGAAAAGGTAAAAAAAGGGCTCCAATAGATCTCCTAAGTGGTACCCAAAAATATAGAGGACTTCATCCCTGATTTTTCGTCCCCCATATATGGAGGACGCACACCATCCCTTAAATCGGTCCCAACGCTCCTGCGCCGTCCGATCCCCTAAATTCTTTGGTTGGTAGTTTTTGTGGACCCAGATTTAATTTAGGGGACCATATTTAGAGGACTTGTTGGATGTTACATATTTTTAGTCTTCTATATTCTAGATTGTGTCCTCTAAAAAGTGATTTAGGGGATGAGATTTAGATGGCATTGTTGGAGATGCTCTAACTGTTCTATTCTTAACTTCTCACCACTCTCTACTTTTCAACTAATTAGGGTAACCCTTTTTCATAGCATGATTCTCTATATATTCAATAAATTTCGTTGCAACGCACGGGCAGGTGACTAGTTACACAGGAATTGGCAGTTAATTGGTCAGTTACATAGTTTCTGCCTGTTTGTACAACAATATTATGGATATTGCGTTTCCAAGCAAAAGTTATGCGGAACATTGGCCAGAACAGGTAGTCATAACTCTGGCTGGGGTTTATGACTCCTCATCCCCAAAACAATAGAAAATCAAGTGAATAAAAAGTTCAAAAGTCAATCAGGTCAGGATTGGATGTTGATATCATATGCAACCAGCTTGTTTCTGCCAGTATTTGGAATAACGGCTGGTACAGTAGTCATTGTATAAGGGGGTATTTGCCAAAGTAGTGGTATATGCTGGATGTAAAAACACCTGGTAGTGAGAAAAGGCTGCTTGAAGTTAGAATATCATTACCGTTCTATAATCCCCTATGTTTACAAGTGACATTACGGCAGCTATTTAATTTCCTAGAAGATGCTGATTTTCACCTAATATTGCTTTGATTTTTTTTGTTTGTGTATGTAGACGGATGACTTGCAAGATCATATTATTATATTGGGATTTGGACGTGTTGGGCAGGTTGTCTTGCAATCCTCATGAGCTACTATATCTACTATGTTCAATAGTCCTAATAATACGTCGTTCCTTATGCTAGATCATCGCCCAGCTCCTGTCGGAGCGACTAATTCCATTTGTTGCGCTTGATGTTCGAAGGTATGGTACTGCATCTTGCAATAACCTTATTTTTAAGGCAACTATGAGCAAATAGAGAAACATCTCTGAGCATCGCTACTGAACAAGTGTTCATCCATGAAGTATGACTCTGATATTTATAACAAATACTCAAATATGTATATAGATGCTTAAGTCTGCGAATACTTTGTTAGGGTTTAACTCTGTTGTCTACTAATGGTTGGTTATCATGCTTCTCACTCAGACATTTAATATGAAACGAGAGGGAATTCTTGTAAATCCACAAAAATATCTAGAAAATTCAGACAAGTTAAGAAAGTAGGAAAGTGATGGCAACACTAGGAATAATGGGTCTTACACCCCTCTTTCAGTGACCGTTGGTTACATTGTGATAGATTGATAGTAGCTTCTCCTCTGAATACAAACTCATGATGCTATTGCTATAGGATTTGGTTATTATTTCCGACTATCTTGGTCTACCGCATCGTGCTTGTCCAATTAATCAATTTATCAACCTTGCTGGTTAACTCTTCCATTGTTTCCACTATTTAATTCTTGGGGTACTTTTTCAGTGATCGGGTGGCAGTTGGACGTGCACTTGACCTACCAGTATATTTTGGTGATGCAGGAAGTAGAGAGGTAGGAAGAGTTCAACTAACATTGTATCATATGCTTGTCAAAAGTACAGGTCTCAATTGATTTTTGCCAGGTACTGCACAAAGTTGGAGTTGAGAGGGCCTGCGCTGTTGCAATTACTTTAGATACTCCTGGTGCGAATTATAGAGCTGTTTGGGCTTTGAGCAAATATTTTCCAAACGTGAAGACATTTGTCCGAGCACATGATGTTGATCATGGTGTTAATTTGGAGAAAGCAGGTGCAACAGCGGTAAGCAGATGTTACAGAGCAATCTATTATTTGGACCTAAAAAATTTCTAGGTGATTATATGCTCCTAGTGCAACTTTGTATACTTCAGTAACTTGCAATGAGATAGCTTTGTTAGTTTATCAGAACAAATTGCAAGCCCGTAACCTGCCTTGTAAAAACCATTTGGCAAGTAGATTTGGTCATGCTATATGAACTCAATTGTTTATTAGAAATCTAGAACCTAGTAGCCAGCCAGTTTCAGAACCCTGTCAATACACACCCATGGCTTTACTGTCATATTTGTGCGGACCAGTAGGAAAGAGTTCTTTGGCTACTGATGAATTAAAATTTGAATTTGATAAGGTGGTTAGGCGCTTGTTTCAACTCTGCTTCATAAATATGCTATCTGTTGTGGTTACACGCCAAACAGTAGGTAGCAGGGCTTTGGGAGGCCCAAGAGGGATACCTGAAGCCTAAAACTCAAGTGAGGGGAGAGGTGTAGAATTGATGCCTTGTCTTCAATCCGGCGCAACACTATCCATGAAGCATGGATCAGACCTGCATCCAGTATCTGATTGGTACAACTGTAAACAGTATGTCACTGTTATGTACCAATGGTTCTTCTATACTGGTTGGGCTAGCAGCTTCCATAACTTGCACTTAACCTGCCCTTGTGCTGCAGGAGGACTTTGTCTCCCATTTTTCTATTACGATGTATTCTTTTTGTCTTGTACCCAGTTTGTTTTATCATATACTTCATTATCACCCATGGTAATATTAAATTGTCTTCTAACGGAACTTCTCATCTGAAAATTTTCAAGGTTGTCCCTGAGACCTTAGAACCAAGTCTTCAATTGGCTGCTGCTGTTCTGGCGCAAGTAAGCTTTGCTATTATATAATCTGTTGTGCTCATTCATATTGTATAGAATTTGATGCAGAAGCGTCATTTTCTTCGTGTGATGTATTGCAGGCAAAACTTCCAATGTCAGAGATTGCGGCAACTATCAATGAATTCAGGAGTCGTCACCTGTCAGAGCTCACGGAGGTGTGTGGTTGCACCATCACTTAGTTACCTTATTCATAATGGTTTAACAACCAAATTCTTATAAATGACATAAGAGCTATGAAATGTTCCAAAAATGCAATTGTAGCGAACCAATTTTCTAATTTTCGATAGGGGTTCTTAACATCCTATAGGGAATGGTAAGTGCGATTAATGCGTAGATGCTCAACAAATGGAAGTGCAAGTTAAAGTGGTACTAGCCTGCTGAGACAGTGAAGTTTATTTGATTAACTGGACTACTTTTTGCCTTAACAGTTATGTGCTACAACTGGAAGTTCTCTGGGCTACGGATTTTCAAGAGTCATGCCCATGTCCAAACCAAAGTCTCTCACTTCCGATGATGAAAGTGATCCAGCATTGGCAATCTGAACTCATACATGAAAAAGCTTCTCCCAAGACTGTACAGTAGATAATCTATCTCTAAAGCTAATTGCATATAAAAAGTAGCAAAATAATTTATGCAACATTTTTGTATGGTAGGACAATTCCTTTCTCGTACACTACTATTTCTTTTATTTGTAGCCTTTTTACCCCGACCAAGTAATTTATTAATTGTTTGGGAAAGGGATGAGTGCTTGCATGCAGGACGCTAGAATTTTGCGAAATTGCCCTCCATATGGCATTTGATGGAAACGTTGTAACCCTGTTGCTCTTCAGTATTGAAGTCCGGCAATTCTCTTTATAATCCAGATAGTTGGCTTTGAGATAGGTACTGCTAGCTTTACATTTGATTTGTGTTGTAGCGTCACATCTATTCGACTCTTTAACTTAAGATGTTCTATTAGGTAAAATAAAATGTTTTATGCATTACGTTCGAATGTTTCGGTAGTCCATGAATGATTTCTAGTGCGTATCTTTTGGAATTAATTAGGGGTAAAGAGAACTGGTTTAGAGTTGGATGTTCCCATACGTATAACGAAATATTCTACACTTCACTTTCTAATGCTCCAGTAGGTCGGAGGTAAAATCCATGCTTGTGGAGTAATTCAGTCTATGCAACAACAACGGCAGCAAAGCTTTTCGTCTCAAACAAATTAAGGTAGGATAGAAATGAAACCTCCTCAAAGAGTAATTCAGTTTATAAGTGAAACAAATCAAATATGCCTATAGAACAATTCAAGATTATTATTGGAACAATTTGAGACTTACCGGAACAATCTACATAATCTTCGACAAGAAGGGTGTCGAAATATATGAAGTGATGTCTTATTTCGAAGATCTTGTGATAAGAAACATGATAGTTCAAACGAATTGTGAATCGGATACTCGGTTTCAAATTATCCTATTTTGAATTTTTGAAAATCTTCTATGGTTGCTGATGTTAGCAAAATCGTCTTGTAGTGGAGCCGTGGACCGACAAGAAGGGTGTTGAAATATCAGCAATGGGGTCTTTATTTAGAAGATTTCATAATAAGAAGTACGGTAGTTCAAACGAATCGTGAATGGGATAATTGGTTTTAAAGTTATACCATTTTGAATCTTTGAATTATTTTTTATGGCTGTTGATGTCAGCAAAATTGTCTCATAGTGGACAGCTGCTGGGCTGGTCCACTGATGATGCGAACGGTGCTGAGATGGGCGTTGAGATGGGTGGCAAAAGGAAAACCCCCTGTCAGTGTAATTCTAATGTTTACCTGTATCATATGGCATCTTAGCATGGTTGTTTATGATGCCAACTGGTGACAACTAGAGTTAAAAAGATTGAAGCTAATGCTATCTTGATGTGTTAAGGTAAAGCAATGGACATGCCTTGCTTGTTGGTATATTATTTTCTGAAGTGTTAGCCATGCTATTTGTTAAGTATGTAGTTCAGTTTCTATTCAAGAGAGGAATGCATGTGTTCGCTTGGTAAATTTTGCTTGTTTTACATAGGTGACGTTTGTGTACTCTAGATCGGTATTCTTTGTACAGAACTTACAGCAATCACCTTTTTTCCTAAAATGTTTGTACTGAAATTCTGAATTTTCAATAGAGTTCCCAGCTTCTGATGTTTGCCATGTTCTTAACGTTCTTATTCCAGCTCTGTATAAGGTGCTTGTAAGTTTCACAAATCACAAACGCTTAGACGAGTAATCTTTGGGCCTGTTCTTTACCTCAAAAGCTGGTGGCCTTTGGCTTTTACTACAGTACCTAACTTTCAAACAGATTATTTTCTCCAGACGGGATCTATAAGTTAAACGATCTACACGTTAAAAGCCCAATATTTGTACCAGCTAAAATCGCAAGTGAGTATCTGTATCTCCGTAATATGTACCGTAAATAGTCAAAATTCAAAAATTTCAGCCAAAATCTATAAGCCGCAGCCGAAAAGAACAGGCCCAAAGGGTACAAAGAGTCACAGCGTTTCTTGCAAGGTCACAGCGTTTTAACCTCACCTGTTGAAAATGTCATTTAACAAGAGTACAAAGGATCCCTGAAAGTATCATATTTCAGACAAAGGCTCGAAAAACAACGGTTTTCAATTAACAATATAAACCACAGGTTCACAGGTCCAGATCAAAACATTTGAGCCAGCTGAACGCCTTGCATGCACGTCTTACAAATTTAGCAGAAAATAGCTGACAACGGCAATCAAACATTACATGCATCATTTCCCCTTCACATCACAGCTGTGTGCAGATAACTGTAAAGATCCATCTCATAGTACAGGGTGAATCCGACATTGCCACCATGAACAACAGTACAGTACAGTAAAACTGGGCAACTCTCATTTATTTGTGCCAAATGCGTACATATAATCCGAACTTTAGGAATGAAGAGCAGTACATTCTGTTTGAACCACCAATGGTGACAAGTAAATAGCATGGAAATGCATAAATAAATTCAAAGGCAGATCTATTGAGCCATTATTTCAAACTAAGACGCATCTGAGGGATGTGAAGTATATAAATAAATGGAGCAGTAGTATGGTGATCACTTCGACATGAAGAGAGATCTGCACTGCTGCGCTGTGTCATCAGGACTGGTAACTGCAAATATATATGATTCAGCCAGCATGAGTAGTATATGGCAATCATAGAAATCATGCATGAAGCTCAATAAAACCTAAACCTAACATCAGTTTTAATCTGACTAACCAAGGCCATTGTAGATGCATGCAAGAACTTATTTAGTAAGATGATTCACAGCTCAAATCATATTGGGACATGTCATATTTCCACAAGAGTACTGATGACCTATTGTTTATTCAACACTTCACTCAAGAAATTATGCCTATGGTTCTCCAGGACAGAAACTTCCATGATGAATATATACCCCACAGTGATCAATATTCATGAAAGTGTAGCATTCTTTTAATGCACGCAGTGCAGAGTTCAACTTGTTTAGTTCCGGGTATATAAAAATATAATATAATTTAAATATGCTACTGATTAAAGAGTGGAATGCCAGCAACTACTAAGATGATGAACAGGTAGTTTCTGTGGGCAATATTACAACTCTATCGTCACCAACTCAAAGAAGTGGCAGGTTAATGACGAAACTGCCCTTGTGCTTGAGCAGGGAGATCAACTATCACCACGCCGTAACTAATCAGTTTGTGTGCTATTTATTCATGAGCACAAGAATAGTAGCTTTTACCATACAACCAGCATACCTGTATGCCCAACTGTTCTGTCAGATTCAAATATCTCATAATCATTCCCACCCTATCGATTAGAAAAGAAGCACTAGTCAGATGAATTATTAACATTGGATACATGATAATTAAGTTTGTAGCCAGTAAATGAGATGGCATAAAAAAACATGTATCAATGACGTGAAAAGATAGTACTATCCAGAAAAAGAAAAGGAGATTGTTTTATTTGAAGCACTACATAACTACACGAGACATATCACCTTATAGGTTTTGTCCCCAAAGAAATGGATCTCTTGGAATTCCTCGAGATATCTCAAGCAGTAAGTCTTGTCCCAGCCTTGTGGGAACACCTGAATTTCAGTGACACGGTAGTAAATAGCATGGACATAATATTTCCAGCAAATATGTATAAACCTCTGAGACTTACATCAAAACTAATCTGCCCTCCGATAGAAAATGTCAGGTTCAAGTGTGCAAACTTTTCGCGAAGCACTGACACCATTTTAGGCCGAATGTTATATACCTATAGAAAATTAGTCATTTCAGTTTCGTGGAATTTGAATGATAACCTTTTTTCTCCTCTGATTAGAATTCATTACCGCCTTTTAGAATATAATTTATACCTTATCATACTTTTCAAACTCGTCACGTTCTTCTTGACTACAGTTTCTACCTATAGGCGACACATTAAGCATTCCACTTCGGAATTCTATGAATGTACCCCTGAGCAAACAGTTACTTGGTCAGTAAAGAGCTAGTGCCAATGGGAATTATTGGACAGGGTTCTTTACTGACCTTTTGATTGGGATATCCAAGTCAGCAATGTAATGAAGAGTGAAGTTAATAATTTCCTGCAAAGAACACATATCCTCGTTAGAAAGGCCTCAAAATTTATCAGTGAAAACAGCACAAGAATGTAACAACACATAGGCTCACCTTAAGCTTATCATCTCCAAGGAACGATTTCAAACTCTGCAGAGTGCAAAACATTAGGTTCTTGCATATACAAAGCACATCGAAAGCTTCAATATTTTCATTCTAATAGGCTACCAGGAATAGCCAATGACTAGAATTTGCTTTGCCTGAGCAATGCTTAGCCCATTCAGACAACAAAGGAAAACTTGATAATCTCCAAATGAGCCTGACTATATCCTAATTTCAGACACTATCCAAATGCGCGCATATTAAAACAGCCTACATAGGGTGCATTGAGACTTACTTGAGTTCCAATGAGCTTGCCGTTCTTGTGTGCAACCAAACCATTTTCAGAGAAGACATAATCATAATCAGTGATAACTGCGTAAGAAAGATGAAACCAATTACTTACAGGGTTTGCATAAACGACACAATGCGGTATCAGGAGCACGGAAGCTAACTAACAATCTTGTTGTTCCAAAACGAAGTTAACTCTCTTGTGAGCAAAACTGCAAAATCGAGCATATAGGTTCCAGACCTGATTGGCCCAGCTGCTCAGAAATCTTGACCAGATCGGATCCCCCCACCACGCCCACGGTCACATGCTGCTCCCGAATAACCAGAAAGTCACAACCAGATTGTAATTTCCCCTTAGAATCCTATGAACATGAAGAGAACAACAACAAGAAGAAGGGATGTCATTCACACCTCGCGCAGCTGCTTCATGAACTCGAGCATCTCCGGCGTCACCGCCTACCCAAGAGAAGAGAAGAGAAGAGAAGAGAAGAGGAAATTTCATTATTCACACAACCGCGGCCGCGGAGGGCCTCAAAAAAGATGACGAACAAAACAAAAAACGGATCCGGACAAGGGAACCTTGCGGGGCGCGGTGAGGGTGCCATCGACGTCGAAGAGCGCGAGGACACCCGCATTCTTCCTTGCCGCCGCCATCGCCAGCCCACTCCACCTGCTCCCGCCTCTGCTACCAAGAGACGCGCTCCTCGCGTTCGTATGGTAGCACCGGAATCGCGGGGAGGAGGATGATGCGTGGTAGGTGGGAGGGAGAAGTCAGCTTCGTGGCGCGGATCTAGATGCGCGCCTCGGCCTCGCTTCGTTTTCTTGGGAGTTGGAGAGGAAGGAGGAAGACGATACGCATACGCGGGTGTCGGGATCTGCGCTCGGATCGGGAGGCGAACAAGTGGAGTAGATGTGCCGAGCCGACGACTTGCTGCGGCTGTCAGAGGAGGGGTGGGCCACGTGTGGCAGCATGTAGGCCTTGCCCCGAATTACGGGGGTAGGCCCAACTTGTGACCGTTTCCTACATGCCAGCGTATTTTGAGTGACGTCGATGAGGAAGGAGGGGAGAGAAAATGTTTTATTTATTATTTAACAAATGATTTTATAAATATTTTATCGTGTATATTATTGTATAGATAACTATACAGACAATCTATTAATTGTATGTCATTACAGATAACTATGTAGATATTCTATTTTATACGTTGTGTTTAGCCATGTCTATAGAAAATATGAAAGTGTATTACAGATGACCGTTATATATTCTATTGTACACGTCTTAAGGAGTACTTCGTTGGACTTGTGTTAGAAATCATTTATGATAGTTCTTTGTATAGCTAAAAAAGTTTTCTATTTTTACACCTAGTCTCAGGAAATGCTAGCCATGTCATCTGAAAACAACCAAAAAAATTACAGATAAATGACAAATAAGTGAATTACAACTCAAAGTGATTTACAGCTCAAAGCAAATTATTACTCAAAGTGAATTACAAAAGAATGTCCATGTATTATCGCCAGAGTTATAATTGAATTACAATTGAATGAATTATAATTCTTCGGAGTGAAACTCTCCTTTCGAGTCAAGGACCTCCATCATGAAGAAGTTGGAGAACCGTCCTCGAACATTTAAGAGTTCGTTCAGATCGAATGTACTTAATTTGGCTGTCATGCCTTGTCGCTAGGAGGAGTAAAGTAGTAAGTATATATATTTAAATTGATAATTAGGAAATAATTATTGCGAGATTGACAAACCTCTGAATCATTCGTCTAAGCACTTTTGATTTCATGCATATGACAACAAACGTAGAATATACATAGGTTACCTTGTAGCTGCTGGTGGCACTGCAAAAATAAAATTACATATATAGATATAGTCAGTTCAAGAGCCATTATTACGAAGTGTGATATAGGATTATTGTGTTGTAGTGGTATCGGAAATCACGTCATGTGTTGCAGTGTGATGCTTGATTCTTTGTGTCTTCCTCCCCTAGAAACATAAAGCGCTGAACGAGCTATATAATTCCAAAAAATTATCCTCGGTCATTGCAAACAAAGGAAAGATTACAATAGAGTTATGTATGGAGGAAATGAGCATACCTACCGAGTGTTTTTTTGCATAAGGGTGAAATCGTGGTTGTTCTTGAGTAGGAAATCAAGGTATATTACCTTTTTCCACTTTAATATAATGACTACAAGGATCTAGTGCCACATACTCATGTATGTCACCATAGTCATTAAACCTAAATTCGTGTTACGTATAAAATACAAATAAAATTTGTATAGTGACTAGTGAAGCGCTTACCTCTGATTGTAGGGCACCAGTATGTACTTCGTATTGCCCTGAGTAAGCAATCATGTCATTATGTAATTCTCAAAGTATGATGCGTTTTGGGTGATGCATTGCTTAAAGATCAAATATGAGTCGAGAAAACCCACTGGTTCTAGCGATCGTTAGGCTTCTTGCATCATGTATCTATTACATGAATGGACCCAACCAGCAAAACTTAGAGCTTGCAGGGCATGTGCTCCTACAAAACGATACACAATTAACTAAGATGTCCTGTGGGTCTATCTTTGGAGCATTTCAAAGATATACATTACTTGAATTTCATCGATCGAAAGTCAGCTGTCACTTTGGTTAGATTGGTGTGTGAACGCGCAACTACTCTGATAGTGTTGTGGACTGGCTTCCACAATAATGGGGGTGACCAGCGACTGGCTAAGCACTTACTCTAGCCTTTCCTCCAAATGTGCCAGCTTCTTAGAAAATTTTGCATGAATATCCTCTTTTATGCACTTCTCACGCTCAGCCTTCGATCTTTTCTAACTCCTGTACGAGTTAGAGTCGTTTAGGAATTCCTGCCTTCAGGGAAGTGGACAATAAGTCCCTCTCCTTGATGGTCTAGAAGTTGCATTGGGAGGATTTTGTAGTCAACGTTTTCTACAAGAGGCTAATATGTTATTTTAGTTCCTATGAAGTTATGAACATATTATTAGCCAAATAGTTTGATATCTTACTAAGCGTTATGACACTTCCTAACTTGTCGGGTTCTTAAAGGATATGACACCCGAAGACGTGGTAGATGTCCTCGTTCTTAACCAGTTTCAGGCGCACTTGTCTGTAAGCCCATCAGAGTATTACAGCAGAACAATAATTAGAGATTGTGTTGACTAGCATTATTACCCCATGGTAATAACGCGGGTTGTCACAGAAGGGGTGGCTGACAGTGATGATGACACACGACGGGAGTCACAGTGGGACGTCGAGGCGTGTTTGTGGCAGTAACTTCTAGTCTTGGTGAGCTCAGGCCTGCCCAAGCTTGGGTCATCGGCTCAGCTAAGGCAATGTATCAATTGTCACTTTGGCCGCCTTGACAATGCTTGTCACGATGGAGTCGGAGCTACTGCATCGTGGGTATGTGTCCCTCTCTGTTAGGACCGTCGGGTTGATGTCTTGGTATTTTCTCTTTGGAAGCTGGTATATTTCTCTTTTTTTGAAATAAATAGCTAGTAGAGCTCATGGTCTTGATTTTAAAAAGAAAGAATGGTTTGCTCAAGAAAATTTGTGTCCTCGAAGACCTTGGCACAGACAAGAAGAACCTCGAGCTTCCCATTCACCATGTCCCATTCACCGACTCATACAAATTAAGTTATGGCGCATTACGAGGGAGGCATATATAAGGGCATGTACAATGGTATGAGCTAGTTACTAACTCTAAGATAGCTTCTCCAATGATATTAACTTTTAGCACATAGCTCATAACATGAATAGTCCCACATGACATCCTCATATAATCTTGGAATGTGTGTATGAGACTAGCTCTTGATCAAGAGCTAGCTTTTCTCTCTCTTCTATTAAAATATAAAATAATATATTTAGAGCTAGCTCATAAGTCACCATTGGACATGCCCTAAAGAAAGTCTTAGAGCATCTTCAATAGTGATTTATGAGCTAGCTCTAAACATATTATTTCATATTTTAATAGAAGAGAGAGAAAAGCTAGCTCTTGATCAAGAGCTAGTCTCATACACACATTCCAAAATTATGTGAGAGTGTCATGTGAGGCTATTTATGTTATAAGTTATGTGCTAAAAGCTAGTACTATTGAAGAAGTTGTCTTAGAGTTATTAACTAACTCATACTGTTGGAGAAGGCCATGTCGCCAGTGCCCACCCCAGCCTGACTGCAGCCTGCGTCTCGCATCTACCAGAGTAAAAGTCATCACTGAAAAGAAATAAGGATTAGTTGCGCGTTTCTTTAGTACGTACTCGTTTAACTGGCCAATGAAAATTATCCTCTTGTAATTGTAGAGAGAGAATGCCACGGATATGGTCCTGATCAACTCGGCTTCGGCTTCTGGCTTCTGGTTTATTTTTCACTATTCATAAATTTCGTCTTTTTCTGAACTTTTGACTTTTTGTTGAGCTTTTTTGCCGGTTCTTTTTTTTCTTGTATTTGTTTGTATTATACGTAATGGGCTAACATATTTTTTATTTTTAATTTTTTTAAAATTTAATTATGCTAAATAAGCCTCTGTCAAGTACAGTGCTTTTTTCAGCCAGCTACAGTGTTTTCAGCCATAAGCCACGAGCTTTTCAGCCGAACCGATCACCACCTATACTTAACTTGGCCTAGTGATGTGTTAGGCTGCCTTGTGGGACATTGCTGTCAGTGGACCATGGGGAAGGAGTGGCTAGGCTGCTGAGGTTAAAAGGAGGTCGACATCCATCCAGAAGGAGTGAACAGAAAAGATCGAAGTGGCCTTCTCCTCCCTCCCTTGTACCCTCTTCTTACCTAATCCTCCTCTAAATTTCTCTGTACCTAGTCCCAATTTCTCCATTCCCAATCCCCTATTTCTTCAAACACTTTGTATCTTTTAAGTGGGTACGTACGTACCAGAGAAGGTTTGCTCTCGCCGCCTTGGTTGAACTGGGACCGGCATATGAGAATTGAGATGAGAACATGCATGCTCGGATGCATCCACCTAAATAATGCGATGCATATTCTCTAGGCTCCAAGTAATGCTAGTTGTGGGAATAATGCAAGGTTTGATTAGAGCAAGTCCAATAATAGAGTCAAATATTTAGCTATAAGTCAAGTTATAAGAACCAAGTTATACAATAATTTGTCTTCTATTTGTCTACAAAAGGTTTTTTATTACTATGTGGTACCATGTATCACATTCTCTTTCTTATTCCTCCTCACATACATTTATTATCTGAGCTCACCACTGCATAGACTCTTGTGCCCAGCTTGTTGCTTGCATGAGAGCCAAGCTCTCATCTCTCTCCTCTCATCTCTCCTTCACATCAGCAAAAATACTGACTAGCTTAGCTATAAGACCATTATTGGACTTGCCCAGGGCATGTACAATCCACAGGCTGCCGTCTGCAAGTTCATTCCACCTCACACACAGCAGTGATCGAATGCAAACTTGTACAATGGGTATGCTGCTTAACTATGCAAAGTGTTTAATGTATACATGCAGCTATGATTAAGTAAGAATAAGATCCTTGTATACCATTTTGTTGCTTCTAAATACAAAACAGATCAAGAATAAATAAGATAAATATAATTACAAAATTTTTGCAGCTATCAATTTAGTTCCACTTCACATGCAGGAAAAAAAAGGATCCAATTCTTTGGTTCAGCTAGTACAAACATACATGCATCCATGATCTCTGTTTGGAGTCAATCAAGAAACAGCATGCACAAAATAGGCAAAGCTTTGGCTGTTGGACAACAGAAATAACAAGAAGATAGCTGAGATCGGACCCAAAAATCGTTCTTGGAAAGTTTCTCAAGATTCTCACTGAAACAACACGTTTGTAGCTGCCATCCAGAGAAAGTCAAGTATCTGTTCACTGGGGACCTGATAAAGCAACAAGCAACTAGGATTCAGTCCAAGTATTAACCTACATATTTGCTCTGAACTAAAATTTTGAATATTTACTAAGCTGCAATTCTAAATTGTAGTACTGCAATTCTAAATAGTAGGTTGATAATAGAACTAGTTATGGACTGCACATCACATTAGACACTATGAATTGTAGTACTGCATGCTTATTTTGGCCGCTACAATAACTGACAATTTTTTCTATACTCTCACAAGCTAAGATAACCCAACTTCTATCAGTCTATGGAAGCTATAAACTCTGATAATTACAGCCTGAAACTCAGTTTTGGACACTGAAGCTCTGAAACTAATGGCCTGAAACTCAGTTTTGGACACTGAAGCTCTGAAAACTTTGGCCTGAAAACAAAGCTGCAGTGCCCGATTTGAGTAAACATTAAGTCATGAATAACAGACTACTTCACTTTGAACATGAATTAGGAAAAACAGGGGCTGAGATAAACCTAGTTTTAATAGGGATTGAGTATACTTTGCCCGATTTGAGTTCAGTGAGTACAGTAATCAAGGCAAAGTAGATAGATAATTCTCACTCAATTCGCAAGGCACATGAAAGGCCATTCCTGCAAACGATTAAATTGATAAGAATGAAACAGGAGAGAAAGCGGTGTCCTCACCAGGCGCCGGGAAAGCCACCTCCGCCAGATCCATCATGGAGGAGCCGAGAGGCCGCCGTCGCGCGCCCTTGCCGACACCACCGAGCAGCTTCGCGATCGAGGGTGCGCGCCACCGCAGCCGCCTCTGCTGAGCCGCATCCGCGACCGAGGGTGTGCGCCGCCGCAGCTGCCCCCTCCGCCGAGCCGCATCCGCGACCGAGGTTGCGGGCAGCTGCAGCCGAGCCGATTCTGCGACCAAGGGTTTGGGCCGCCATCGCCGCCGGTGACGTGCCCTTGCTCTTCCTAGCTGAGGCCACGTCCTTGCTCTTCCTAGCCGAGGCCACGTCCTTGCTCTTCCTAGCCGACGACGCGCTAGACATCTCGGGCGATGAGGGAGAATGGCGAAGGTGAGGACACCGGGGATATATGGGAAGATGGGGTGGATTCTGGCGCGCAACATCATCCCGCGCGCGTCCAAAACCAGAATCCGCGCGCGCCCGCGCGGGATCCGCATGCGCCGTCGAGATGAGAAGACAAGCCGTACAACGCTGCTCCTCGCGGCGCTTGGGCCTCGGAGCACGGGCCCTCGAGGCGACCGTCTCCAAGCCAAACCGAGGTGATTTTTGCAAAAAAGCGAAGACAGAGACGGGCCGAGACGACGCGTTGTATCGCGGTTGCGCACAGCGTGTAAACGATACTACAATGCAATTAATTGTGCAGCCCAATAAGAGCTTGGACTGTCCCCGTCATTTGCAGCCCAAGCCCATGCTGTACGCCAAGCTTCATTACTCGTGAGGTGGGAAATGGTAACACATAATTCGTTTTATCCGATATTTATATCTAAAAAAATGTAAATATATTAAATAAAATCTGTATTTAAAAATATTTGTATTCGTATTCGAGAATATTCATATTTGTATTTGAGAATATTTATATTCGTATTCGAGACTATTCAATTCGTTTCCTATGCCTAATAGTAACTGACTGATTACCGGAAATCTGGGCAAAAACCCAGACAAATTTTGTAATTTGAAATTTTAATTTGGACAATTTGAAACTAGTGACCATTCCGATAACCGATGAAAAACCTGCAAAACCGCTAGGAATTTGTTCTACCAAGATTTATTATAGAAGTTATAAGAGGATACTTGACTGAATTAAGTACATATTCGATTCGAATTCGTTTTCATTACGACATTCGATTTATATTCATATTCGAGAATATTCAAATTCATATCTATATTTATTTTAAAAATATAAATTCATATTAATATTTGAGGCTATCCAATCATATCCGATCCGTTTCTAACCCTAATTACTTGGTTTTGGCATATGCCTCGTCTCACCTCTGAAGAAAGCAGAGGAGTTGTCTCAACTGCCCGACCTCAACTATTGAGATCAGCGACTGGATTGATGCGTCGAACAAGAATGCATACTAACGAACTCAATCGTGACAAGTAAGTACGGAATCCGGTCGAGAACTCGATAGATCAGCAACGGCATGATTGGTTTGCAAGGGTCCTCCCCCTCTCCGCGTATCAGCGCGCCAAGAAAAATTTACTTTTTGCTTGTGCGCAAAAGCAAACGTCTCCACGCCCTTGACGTGCCCGTGCAAATTCCGCTGCTGCTAGCTTCGTTTTTTTTTTTTTTTTGGATAGGAAATTCCGCTACTAGTAGCATTTTTTAGAGGAAATTCCGTAACACAATCTAACCTAATAATTAAGAGAGGTTCTTTTAAAACGTGGCTTATGATTTTCTACTATAATTGATTAGGCTAGTAAATAATAATTATCAGAAGAAATGAAAACCAAAAACCAACCGAAAATCCAAGCCAAAAACAATGGGGATAGCACTAGCCCGATTACCCGAATCATCTGGACACATTGGATTTGGATCTGCCCCTCTGATTGTGTCACTGGCCCGTGGGGCCAAGGGCCCAGCCAAACGCACCAACCCTCCAGGCCCAGACTCGATTTGCCATCTCCATCTCTCCCTTTCTCTTCTCCCCCCCGCCCCCGCCTCCGCCTCGGTCACGCCACCTCTCCCTCGCCTCGCCTCTCCTGCGGCCGTCGGCCTCCAACCGACGCCTTCCTCCGTTGGATCGCCGGCGGGTAAGCCAACCCCTCACTCCCCCATGGCCCTATTCTCGCCCGCCGTGCCATGCCCCCAACTCCCTGCTGTTCATGTGCCTGTTTGCCAACGTGCCGTGATCCGATCCTCTCGCCATGATGCGTGTTGATGTTAATCTGCGCGCCGTGTGATTTTTACATTCGCTCTGCTCTATCCAAATTCTAAGTGATAGATTAAAATTTTGAGGCCTGATTGATTGCTTTACTAGGACATTGCGGGTGCGTACGCACACATGCCGCGTTAGGGAATGACGAGCTTGCCTGAGAGGGGTGCAGCACCGCCATCCGACTTATCGTGCCAGGGAGACGCTGAAGCTGCTGCTGCTGCTTCTTCTTCTACCTCGGATCAGAAGAAGGATCGCAGCTCGAAACAGTCGATCCTTTCGGGTGTTTTCGCGTCCCCTTTCACCATCTTTGAGGCGCACCAGGGTTCGTTGCTGACGTCTGGGAACAAGTCACCAAATTCCTCCTCGGGATCCTATGGTTGGTCGAGGGTTTTGAGGAGGATCGTGGGTAGTGGCTCGATGTGGCGTTTTCTGGGATGCACCAAGGTTCTGACCTCCAGCGATGTTTGGTTCCTTGGCCGATGCTACAAGATGTCATCTGAGGAGTCGTCCAGCGACTCGGACTCCGACAGTGGGTATGCTGCGTTTTCAGAAGATTTTTCCTCGAGGATATGGATCACTTACCGAAAAGGTTGGTTCTTGTTTGCACAACCATGTGTCTGCTAAAACAACTAATGTCGTTGACATCAGTGATGAGTTGTTGATATGGTCCTTCTGTGACAGGTTTCCATGCCATATCTGATTCCAAGTTCACTAGTGATGTCAACTGGGGCTGCATGGTTAGAAGCAGTCAGATGCTGGTTGCTCAGGTGCTTATTCACTTTTATTTATTTGAGACCATTGTCTTGTTGACTACTAAAGCTGTAACAAATCTGGCCTTTGGACAAATTTTCACAGGCACTGATTTTCCACCATCTTGGAAGCTCTTGGAGAAAGCCCTCACAGAAGGTGATACATGACTTGCCTATTGTGATCTGTTAAGAGTTGTTCCCTACATGAAGATAGATGACGATTTTCTGTTCAGTTATAGTAGGTGATGGAGCTGTTTTAATTCTTAATGTAGGGTTGCTTATAATGGTCAAATGTTCATATGCAGCCATATAACCCAGAATATATAGGGATCTTACACCTGTTTGGTGATTCTGAAGCTTGTGCTTTCTCGATTCACAATTTACTTCAAGCTGGAAAGAGCTATGGTCTGGCTGCTGGATCATGGGTGGGTCCATACGCTATGTGCCGGGCTTGGCAAACCCTTATCCGCACAAATAGAGAGCAGCCAGAAGTTGTAAACGGGAATGCAAGTTTTCCTATGGCTCTTTATGTTGTTTCGGGTGATGAAGAGGGTGAAAGAGGTGGTGCTCCAGTTGTTTGTATTGATGTTGCTGCTCAGCTTTGCTATGATGTCAACAAAGGTCAAAGAGCATGGTCACCTATTCTTTTGTTGGTTCCTCTAGTTCTTGGCCTTGACAAAATTAATCCAAGGTAATCAGCAAGCTACTAATTTTCATGCTTTGGGGGCTTCATATTGATCTATGATTGATTATCTGATTATTCATCCTAAGTTAGTTTGTTCTATTCCTGTGCTATAAACCTGTAGGATAGTAAAGGGGCTTGGGACCTACACTTGTACTTAATTCACATTCTATTATTTTCAAAACACAAGACAAGATCCGTTGTGCTATTTTACCCCCGACCGGGTGGGTAGTTTTACTGATATTTTTCAGAAAGGGGCAAACCAATCTTAAGTCCATGGTAGCCATCAATTTGGCTAATAGGGATGCCTTTGAATAATTGATGTTTGTGCTAATGGATCAATGTGTCCTACATTGCTCTTGAAAGTAATCTAGGACTATTTAAAGTTTCTAACAATTCCTGGCGTTGGAATTACTATCAGGTACATCCCACTACTAAAGGAGACATTCACATTTCCTCAAAGCTTGGGCATTTTAGGTGGAAAACCTGGAACATCAACTTACATTGCTGGGGTACAGGATGATAGGGCGCTCTACCTAGATCCCCATGATGTTCAGATGGTGAGACTGCATTCTTACTTTTATTTTGTAGTGTATACAGACATCTTCTCTGCAAGTGTTTTAGTTTTCTAGCTTCAGCAAGTTAAGCAATCTGTTCCATATGTCGTACTGAGTGCATGATATGACCTTTCATATATGTTGATGTAATTAGAGTATTCAATTATCACTCACTGATAGAATTAGTACCTTTCAGCTAAGCTCCATAATCCCATTCAAAGAAAAATAATTGTCTGTTATGCTGCCAGTCAGCCACCACTTGCATCTGTATCTCTCTTGTGGTTTACATTACAGACTAGACTAAACACCCTTGTTGGTAGGCATCATGGCTGGTTATGTTGTTGTGTGTCTGTGAACCTGCTGCAAGTGCCATCTGTTGATTTTATTTTGGCATGGTCCTGAATTACTTGTGTTGCGTTAGAACTCTTTTAACTGTACACCAATACCTGTTTTATGTTCAAAATGTCCCAAGAATTCCTGCAGGCACAAACAATGGTTGTTTTCACTGTATGAAAAATTAACTTAGTGATCACCCCTTTCTCTGTTGGATAGGCATCTAGTTCATTGTACTCAATGTTGTTTTTTGCCTGAAGCAACCATATACGACCTGTCTATTTCTGTATTCTCGTTTTCTTCGAAATTGTAAATACCATTTATGTTTAGCAGTCATATCGAAGTACATAGATATTGTATTTATCAGTGCATTGACTGGGAAGCATTTGATTTTTGCACTATGATGGTAATATTGGGGTGCTCTCTAAATTTCAGGTAGTTAACATAGAATCGGATAACTTGGAGGCAGACACTTCCTCATACCACTGCAGGTATGTGCACACTGTGATTACAGCCTGGTGAATATTACCAAATATTCTTTCTCCTTTTCATGTTCAAATGATGAAACCCTTATTCATGCATCTGCACTTGGACAGCACTGTCCGAGATTTGGCTCTGGACCTGATAGATCCATCCCTGGCAATTGGTTTTTACTGCCGCGACAAAGGTGAACTGTTGTTTCCGAGACGGATATTGGGTTATCATTTAAGTTAACTCTAATCTTGATGTTCTTTTTTTACTTCTTGTATGTAGTTGACTTTGATGATTTCTGTTCTCGGGCCTCTGAGTTGGTAGAAAAGGCGAATAGAACGCCACTCTTTACTGTTGTGCAGTCAGTTCAACCATTGAAACAAACGTATAACCAAGACGATGTATTGGGTAGTTCCGGCGATAGCATGGCTGACAACATCAACGTGGAGGACCTTGATGGCTCTGGCGAAACAGGAGAAGAGTGGCAGATTCTTTAAATGATGGGAAAATTAACTTAATGTTGAGTTGAAAACGTGACATCAACACATTGTGTTGATTTCCATTTATTTGTGTGTGAAGACTAGAAATTCCTTTTGTGAATTTGGGGTATCTATGGAACAAGCTGGAATGCCGATATCCCATAGAGTTGGGAAATCAGCAAGTTAGGAGCCGTCCAATGTGATCAGTACAAGTTCATTTGATGGGAATCCCTTTGTACCATACATACTCTTCTGGTTGACTATAAATGTATGTATTTATTTATTCTACTGTGTTACAAGTTAACATGTCTTTTCATAACATCATGCTTGCTGGCGATTTCCTTCACTGATCTTAATCTTTCTCGGAGGGCTCCCTACCTGCCGAAGATTGCAGTGTGGGGAACGGGGGATTCTAGGGCTGTTTGGTTTTCTACCCTTACAAACCAAATGAAATATCAGTTACGCCAATAAAAATTGGTTGTTGTTTGGTTTGCTACTAAAATTTTGTATCGTCCATGAAAATTTGATAATGTCAATGAAATCCAATGTTACATGTGGGTAATCCGAGGGCGAGGGAATCACTCACCAAAATTTTGGTAACGCTAAAATTCGATTTGGTCATAATCTAAATAATGTTCTTTTTGCTAATATTTGACTTTGCCTATGCTTCGACTATGCCAAAATTTTGGCTCGGCTCCACTCATCTGGGTCATCAACCAAACAGCCCCAGATATGTTCGCATTGCATGTACTTTGACCCTTCCAAAGGAAAAAAAATACATATTTTGAGCTTCTTTTGGAGTTGTCAGTCTGCACTAGAAGTGTTCGTGAAGAAAGGGACAGAGCTCGCAAGCAAGAACAAGAAAGGGATAAGAAAAGAAGTTCGTGAATATAGCTGAGCACAAACATATAGCTCAAAGCCAAAGAAAAGTATCCCTTTCAATTGCAGGGAAAAATTGCCTTACAGCAGGCTAGAACAATCATCTTAAATCATAGACCAGAAAGAATCACACTCAGCACGCAAGTGCTATAGCAGAATAGGCAGTCACTGCCAAGCTTAGCTTGTCCGTGTCCCGCCCTTCTAAAACTTGCACACTCCGTACCATTCTCTCCACACATCTCCAAGCTTCACTACTAACTGCTACTAACAAAGTACTCGACGATGCTTGGATCAATTCTGAACCTCCTGTCGATCACCGTTGCGGATGCAGCCGGCGTTGGTGTCAACTACGGTACGCGGGCGACGAGCCTCCCGCCACCGGCCGACGTCGTGTGGTTCCTCGCCCGCGACACCATCGTCGACCGCGTGAGGCTCTTCGACGCTGAAAGAACCCCTAACACTAATTAACTCTAAACAGTATAATTAACAATAATTAAAGATCAAAGCGAGTTTGTATATGTTTCCAATTCCCTGATCCAAATGAAAGATATTCCTTTTTCACCTGATAGGCATAAGGTTGTGATAACTTGAGTTCAAGTCTCAACTTCCCTACTTAAAAAATCAAAGATAAATAGTTCCGACTCCAATGGCTGGATGGATTGATTCTCTTCACATGTAGGCTAGAACGGTACCACTTCTCACTCAATGTGACAAACCCGCTACCTTATTGGATAACAAATAACTACAAAATAGAATTGCCTATCAACAACATGTGATCTATTCTAGTGGAAAATATATTGTCATACAAATTTTAGAATGTAACTGATATTTGCAGTTAGCCACATGCTGTGCATTTTCATCTTTTTCGCCCGTAATTTACAGTTTTCGCTAGGGTCCTGTCAGAATCAGAATGTAACGAATTGCAAACGCCGACATGGCCTAATTTGTCACCGAAGCTCGTCGTGGAAATCACTGTCAACATCGTCGTAGTCGAAGTGATCATCCATGTAAACAATATCGTAGAAGGACATGTAATGGTTCAGCATCTCCTCCAGTGATAGTTTGCCGTCCCTATCGTCATCAGCCTGCGCCATTTGCAGTTTCAGAAATCATGAACTGAAGACTAGTTAATCGTTTAATACTTCGATTTGCCATGGTCACCTTCATCAAAAGCTTCGCATGTGATGCAGCATACGAAAACTCCCCTGCGAGGAGGCTCTGGATTACCGGCCGCGCTTCTTCCACTGTCACATAACTGAACAAATGGGAAAAGAAGAGGAAAGTAAGCACATCTTCAGACATTTGTAGCACCTAGATTAAGGGAATTTTGGACAGTTCAAAAGTTCATTTACAATTCCAACTATGTCCTTGAAATGCAGGCTTCATCTATTATTTGCATGGATTTCAGTTTTAGGGTATTACTTGTCCATGTCAGCGTCGAGCTGTCGGAACATTTTTTCAGCCTCGGCACGACCAAGATTATGATCACCATCGTGCTGTGCAACGGAGATGTGGTCGATCCTGTGAGATTGGTCCATGAACTCCTCCAAACTCAACCGTCCATCTCTATCGCGGTCCATTTCGCTGTTCTCCATGCATGCATGCCAACCAAAAAAGGACGAATCAAACATCTCGATTAATTTCTCAAATGGACTGCAATCAACAGACTAAGTTACATGGAATTTCAAGGTGTTGAACCATGCAAACCGCACTGACCTTAGCTTATCCTTCAATATCCAGAGGTGCACTTTCTCCTGGCTGCTGTCTTCAGGATGCAAGAAGCTACAGTAGCACATCGACGCAGCGTTAGACTACTTTCCGACCTGATGCATTGAATAATTAATGGATTGCAAAGGGAAAGTATTCCAAATCCAAATGTATGTAGTACTCGTTGAACTCGACGGTGTCAAGGGTGGCGCTCTCATCTGTATCTGCACTTGCGAACTTGTGCTGCCACCAACCCGGTTTGCTGTGCTCCGTGTTGCTCCAATCTTGCAAACCAGTAAATTAGGAGCACACAAGGACATCAATTCGGCATCAAACTCGCTAGTACAAACAGGGCACATTGCACAAATTAAACTGCAAACGTTGCACAGACCTATGTCCTGATCGGGATCGACGCCCAGGTACTCGTGCAGCGTGACGGCGCCGTCCCCGTCCTTGTCGTGCTTCTCCATCTCCCGCCGCGTGAGGGCCACGAGACGTTCCGCCGCCTGCCGGTGCAGCCACGACTCCAGCTCGGCGTTGCTGATGCCGCCGTCCTTGGGAGACCGGTCCAGCATCGCGAACAGGTACACGAGCCGCTCCCTCACGCTCAGCGCCCCGTCCGACCCAAAGTACCTTGCATGCATTTGACACGCGAGAACAGCGAGAAATCAAGCGTTTGGCACGTGAAGACCGCCGCCTTCTGTACACATAGCTCGTGCGCGCGTGTGGCGTACGTACCGGTCCAGGCGGCCGAGCTCACCGTCGAAGTGGGCCCAGTCGGGGAGCCGGTCGTGGAAGGTCTTGAGGTCCGGGAGGCCGTGCTGCTGGCTGGCGTGGAGCAGCGCCTCGAGCTCGGCCGCGAACGGGCCCGAGGGGACGTGGTGGAACGGCATGTGATGGCGGCCGGAGCGGCGGTTGGCGGCGTGGACGGGGGCCGGCCGGGTGTCCGTGTCGGGGACGAGGAGGAGGTACATGCAGAGCAGCGTGCTGGCCAAGATGAGCACGGCCACCGCTGGACCCGCCATATTCCTTTAACCGGGCCGGCCGGCGCGCGCGCGGCACGGGAGGTGCTCACCCCCGTGCGAGGGCGGCACTGCGCGGTGGGAATTTGGTGATTCGGCCGGACGCGACGGTGCATCTCTTTGTATTTTCTAGCGCCCCGCGGCTTGTGGCCTCGGAAGCTCGAAAACCGCACGTCCAAGTCCAGAATTGGCTGGCACCCGCGCCGCGCGCCGTCTCCTCCTCTTCTTTCCTTTTCTAGTAGTAGGTCTCTGGATGGAACAAGGTTTCCTATTTCCGATCGTGTTCCCTGATACGTGGCATCACCGTCCTCTTCCTATGGGTTCCCCGCGACGATCAATACCAACCGATGCAATCCACGTGTGTGGGAACAGGAATGGAAACACAATAAGAACAGAGAAGCAATTTTTCTCTAAACAAGACTTCCCTATTCCCTTACGCATGTTCCCGATCGTGTTTCCTAACACGTGGCGTCTTTACGCACAAACCGTGCATCCATTGTGTTTTCCTCTCCAAGGGACGCGCCAAATTCTGGCCCAAATGATTCCAGAGAATGCAAAAACAAAAACAGGACCGTCCTTTAAATTTGTGGGGCTCGGGCCATTACAATAATGTACCTATTGTCACACTAAGCAGTGAAAAAGCCTATTGCATGAGCTTAATGAAGCCCAGTCATGAGGTCAATCAGAAAACCAGCGAAAGTGACTGGGCAAGCGTGAATCAAGATTTAAGAAGGTTGTAGCAGTTCTGAACTGCTTGGTAAAAGCGTTAACAATGCATCACAATTCAACAGCAGCAGTGACGATTAATCATACACGCATATACACGTACATACAAACTGCGGACAGGCTAGACGACGACGGTGATTGCAGTTTCCTTCTCCCTGGCCGACGGGGTCGATAGATACGTTTGGTCTGGGTGAGCGGCGGCGGCGGCGGCGGAGGGTGTACCATCCCTTCTTGCAGGGCGCGCCGATGACCCTCATGCCGCGCCTGCAGGCCGGGCCAACCACCTTGGCCACCATCCTTCTGACCTGGCCGACCGCACCAGAGGCAAATCTAGAACAGAAATAGCGCTAGGGTCTCATATTTTATATATATACTTATCAACGCATCTATCTAGGGATGTAATCGGAGCGGATACGGACGAATATTATTCATCCTGTATCATATTTCGTATTTTTTCTCGGAGTTGGAGTCGAATACAGATAATACCATATACTAATTTCTCCGTTCCGTATTCATTCCATAAGCGTTTGGATGGTCGGTCGGACGAAAATTATCCGTTTCTTTTGCAACCCTACACAGGATATTGGATAATAAGGTGCAATCAAAGCGAGCAAAGAGAGACTAATCGTCGAGATATCAAAGAAAGAACATTCAATATTCCGTACATGTTTAGATGTATCAATACGTCTATATGTTATCTTGTTTCTAAGTGAAGTCACAACAGGCTTCCTCATATCACTTGACATACGGATATATACGAATGGATATCACTCATCATGTATTATATTTTATATTTTTTTGTACGGAGTTGGACACGGATAGTGCCAGATACCCATTTACCTTTTCCATATTCATTCCGCGAGCCTTCGATCAATCGGTCAGACGGAAATTATCTGCTCTGTTTGCACATCTACATCCATCAATAATATAATAGATAATAATGCATTCTAAATTTTGTAAACATTAACTAACTTGATGACAAAGTTTAATAGGAAATAACTATTTGTTAGACGACATACCAAAATCAAAAACCTGCCATTAGTGTTTGATTTAGGATGAATCCGAGAACATACTATTACACGTATTTTTTAGTATCTTGCTTTGACAACATTCTCTGTGTTTTTCTTTTCTTTTCTCTCTCTATTTGTCAACGTATTTGAGCCTTTTTTTCTTTTAGATAAATGCAGTTCTTGGCATATGAAAGCACTAGTTTTTGACATATGAGGATACACTATATAAGCCTGAACTATAAGAAAAAAAAAATTTTAAATCAGTGTGGAGACCCTGGGCCCTGGGCCGCGCTGCGCTTCTCTGGCACCACGGCCAGCGCCAGGGAAAGCTTCTGCCCTCCCCTGCCTTCCTCAGTGCTGCCCTACATGGTGATGGTGAAGACGACACCAGCAGAGTGCGCATGCTCTGTCGTCAAGAACGCTAGCTTCTGAAGAAGGATGGCATCAGTTTTGGGTGGTTCGTGTGGTTAAGATGGATGGGTGGGCCGGCCAGCAGCAGGCTGGGGTGTGCGAATCGATTGGCCGCGCGGTGGACCGCGCTATGCCTTGGGTTCTCGGCTCCGCTCGTGGGTGGGAATCGATTTCAGCACGCGTGGAGCTCAGCACTGGAGCGTAGTTGAGTTGAGTGAGCGTGCCGAGCTGGAATCAACCACCGTGTGCCGGCCGGCGGGATGGCAATTGTGCCCGTTTACCTGTATACCTGTTGGTAAATACCCTAATAGAGCCGGATATATGATATTTTCTTTACCCATCGGTATGAAAGTGGTGGAAACACTACCCGTCGGGTAAACTGGCATGGGTATGGGTAAGCTCCACCCGTACCCACCATGCCCATTTATCCATGATATAGATTGACAGGTGGCGGCGGACATAACAATATCTCTAATTGCTAGTGATTGTTATAAAATTTTTTGATACCTATTATATTTTCTAGCAACAACTTCTGCTTGTATGTATCTGTCATTAGTTCAATTCTCAGATGGTGACTCTCAGTTCGCAGGTAAATGGGCATACCCACGAGCGACAGGTACCCGCGGTCAACGGGTATGGGCGAGGTTCTTCACCCATCGTCCTTCGCGGATATGCCCGTGGGCATAAATCAGAGTCGCAAATACAGGTATAAATAAGTACTATCCGTACTCACCGTATCCCCATTGCCATCCCTAGACTGGCCCCAAGGTTCTCCATCTCAGCGGCAGAATGAGCCAGCCCAAAGTCGAATGTTCAGTGCCACCTCATCGAGCCGACCGAGGCAAGCACTGCAGAGCTTCGGCTGCCACCACATGCATTTTTAAGACAAAGCTACAACACTACCAGCTTACAAACATTATGACTTCCCTTATTTATAATTATCATAGAGCACATTGTTGCCTACAGATTTAAAGCACTTGAATTGACCAACTGAATGATAAACCATTCAGGTTACTGGCTTACTGCTATATGACATGGTGCAGCAACAATTGAATGTTGGTGTCTATGTGGTGAGGGTACTGTGTGTACCACTCTATCCACGAATTTTTGGTACAAATAATCCATTTTTTATTCGAAATTATAGAAATATACCCGCGGGAAATTTTTTTTACAAAAATAGACTCTAGTCGCCCAATGGTTAAGCGACTGGAGCCTTTCGCCCAACCAGCGGACGACACAATAGCTGTCGCTCTACCCTCGAGCGACTGCATCTAGTCGCCATCCCATTGGGCGACTTTCATGCAGTCTCCCAATGGTTGGGCGACTACACTCAGGGGCCGACAAAACCGTATGTACCGATCGTTTTATATACCGATGCAATATAAACAACTAGTCTGAAAAGATAAAATGGTAAAGTTCTATATGGCTTATATATACTCATTTGAAAGGTTTCGATGAGATCTACAACTTTTCAGTTGAAGAAAAATCCAAATTCCGAAGGGAAGAACAAGAAAAAGGGCAAAAACAGAAAGAAA
The DNA here is from genome assembly GCA_036346575.1 of Dendrocalamus sinicus. Classification (NCBI taxonomy): domain Eukaryota; kingdom Viridiplantae; phylum Streptophyta; class Magnoliopsida; order Poales; family Poaceae; genus Dendrocalamus; species Dendrocalamus sinicus. The sequence continues at coordinate 815,895 of CM070652.1, forward strand.
AAACTTGCGACGCAGGTTTATGTCCAAAGATAGCCGATTTTCAGGGTCTTGGAGGGCGACTAGCACAAGCTGGTCATTATTTTTGGATCGGGCTCGTCGTTAGCTTTCCAACGAGTACAAGAACGTCGAAAACGGACACCGTATGCAAAAGTTATGCCCGTTTTACTGAAGGTGTGTCGGAAACGGACTCGAATTCGTTTCGGCCTCAATTGAAACTGCTATAACTTTTGATCCTATGGCCGAAATTGCTCAAATTTTTTTCTGGAGGCTTTTGGATGTATGAAGAACAGCTCCACCAATTTTCACTATTTTTGGCGAAGGTTTGATGCACTTTCCAAATTTCGGCAAAATGGACTCTTTCCTCTCTTTTTTCTCTCGGGGACCTGAGTGCAGTCGCCCAATGGGAGGGCGACTAGATGAAAGTCGCCCAACGGTGGGGCGACTGCAATTAATCGCCCAACAGTTGGGAGATTTTCTAGTTGTCGCTATTGGGTTGGGCGAAAGGCTCCAGTCGCCTAATGGTTGGGCGACTGGAGCCTATTTTTGTAAAAAAAATTTCCGCGGGTATATTTCTGTAATTTCGAATAAAAAATAGATTATCCGTACAAAAAATTCCTCTATCCACCAGTATAAATAGATCGTAATATCTACCATTATATATATATATAAAGTATTTTAGTAGAAATTTTATAAAATCGTATATTTATCTTCAAACTTTGTGTTTCTAGACGTATGATGAAAGAGACGGACTCGCATGCGTGTTCATTGTAATCGAAAAAAGCCTCCGGCTGCTGCTAACTACTTGGACTCCCTTGGCTGGACGTTTGTGGACCAGAAGTTCGTGGGAATTACGTCGCTGGGCTGGACGCTCGTGCGAATTATATCCCTGGGCTAGACATTTATGGCTAGTATTACGTCCATGGCTGGGCCGAACGTCGGTGGGCTTCACCGAATTCTTATGTAGCCACCGGAGGAGCCTATGTTAAAACTAGCTTCTATTCTACCGATTTTTCCAGTTCTCTTTTATCTTTACTCCAGAGATAAGACAAAAGATTACAGACACATCATACACTCTACTCTTCTCGCTTTTGCCTTACGTATATATATCTTTTTATCACTTTTCTCATCGCTCACATCCTCCTTTTAAAGATCACTTTTGTAATACCTGGGCCGTAGAAGCCCAGCCCAGCCCATTTTATGCCACGTATATGAGAGAGAGAGACAGAGGGAGAGGCTAAACCGGATTTTTCTTCCTCTTCCGTGCCTTGAGTTCTTCGCCATCCCCGTGCTCACTGCGCAGTGCTAGCGCTCCTCGCGCTGCGATGGCCGCCGCTAGCCCAGCCGCCGCCGCCATCGGCTCCGTAGCCGTCGCCGTCGTCCCGGCTGCGTCGCTCGCCCGGCCGCGCTGCCGCGCGCGCGCGCCGTGCCCCGCTGCTTAGCGCGCGCCGTCCCGCCGCTTCGCGCTCGTCGTCTCCGCCGTCTGCTGCGTCGCGCCGCTTATCGCCGCCTCGCCGCCTGCGTCGTCGTCTTGCTTCCACGACCGCGCCGCCGTCCCGTTCGCCAGCGCGCGCGTCGCGCGCGCCGCCTCCGCTCTCGCCGTCGTCGCCCCACGGAGTGGAGGCCGGCCGGGAGCAGAGGAAGCCGCCGGCCGCGAGGAGGAGCCGCCGTCGGCGTGGAGAGAGGAGAAGAGGCGCCGATCGTGGGAGAAAAAGAGGAGGAGGAGGGAGGCCGAGAGAGAGAGAGGAGGAGGGGCGGTGAAGAAGAAGAAAAGCCAGAGTCCCACTGACGGAAGAGAGGAAAAAGAAAGAAAAGAAAAGGAGAGAGAGAGAGAAGGAAGAGAAGAAAAGAAAAGAAAAAAAAAAGAAAAGGGGAAATTTGATTTGGCGTCGGATTCGCCAGAACCAGCGAGGCAACGATCCGTGCCGGATTGATCGTCGGGCTTGGGGTAATGATTCGAAAACCTCTCCCATTTATTTATCAAACAGCATAAGTGAATTTGTGGATTATTAGAATTGGTTGGTAGCTGATAGAATATTATTTATTAATATGGTTACAGGCGGAGAAATCGAGGTTGCCATGGTGATCCAGTCGATCCGTGGCGATAGAGGAAAGAGAATGAATATGTAAAATGCTATATACGAGTTTAATTGACCATATCGCTAAACATCGGACAACAGGAGATGTCCGATGATAGAGTTTGGTTGTGCTAAGTTGACATGTAAGTGCGATGTTATGTACTCGTATGTATTGCATGAGTGATGAATTGAAATAATTAATGCTTGTTCGGTGGCGGTTCGAGTGCAGTGCCGCCCACGCACCGTCCGTCATGAGTTAACGAGCAAGTGCATGGTAGACAAGAAATTGTGATGAATGTTATTCATGATTCCATACCATGGTTCACAGTATTTATGAGGTGATGTATGTGATTATGTGCTAATCATAGTTTGATGAGTAACATTTATGATTAGACATTCACATTTGGAGCATATTGCATCATGCAATTGCATAAGAGCAGTCGGTGAGAAAGTCTTACGACTAGTCGGAGCGCTCTTGAATAAGACCTCAGAGGTAGGCACTCCACGGGAGTGGAGATTGTGACCTCGTATGAAAGAGGACGAGGCGAGTGGTCCATCGACGGTGGACACTCCGCTATCCCAGTATAAGCTACGATTCTGAGCATACTGATTGCATACAGATGCATTGCACGATATGGCATTGCATTACGATGGATGTAAAGTGATTCTGATTCTGATTGTGATTTGATTTCTGATCCAGAGTTGATTTATGACTTACGATTCTGATTTGATTTATAGTTTCTGATTCTGAGATCGATTTCTGATTTCTGAATCGGCATTGATTCACGATTTATGAGATATAGAATTGAATTACAGTTTACTGAGACATAGGATTGGTTTACGATTTACGATTCTGATTGCGCTTACATTTACATGACATAGGGTTGAAATACGATTTCTGAGACATAGACTTGATTTACAATATACGATTCTGAGACTTAGCTTACGATTTCTGATCATAGAGTGGAATTACAGACTACAGTTCATGAAGTTGATTGAAATGTCTAAAGTGATGTTCTTTGTTTTATCGTGTGCTTGCTTGAGTCTTGGACTCACCCTTGCTTTGCCGTTGTTTTTAGGTGAAGAATGACGACATGCATGGAATGGGATAGCACTTTTGGCTTCGCATGAGATGGAATAACGGTTTAGCCGTATACGGAGTCTTTATGTTTGTTATAATGCTAAGACTTGTGGTTCGCTGTTTGGTTTAGCTTGCTAACGAGCCAAGATGGCGGGTCTCCATGGTCGTGGAGCCCACCGTTGCTGTTTGGGTTATAACTTGTGAAATATGAAGTTAGTGGTGTTTGCAATTATCCTACTGTTATTTGTGCTTTGTTATCTGTGGGTAATGATATAAAAATAACAGAGGAGGTGCTGCTAAAAGTTGAATTAGCAACACTATTGAATTGGTAAGGGTATGGTGGTAGCATCCTGGACCCTGTGGAGGGCCTGGGGTGTTCTGATTGGTATCAGAGCGGGCGTTAGGTCCGTGGTAAAGAAATTTGACTTAGGCCTAATAATGAAATTTGACACACTTTGTTGCACAGTAGGATTGGGTGTGGGATTTGCATTGCATATGCGTTTTCCCTAATTGTGATGTTGATTTGTGATGTTACAGTTGATGATTGTGTGATTGCTTCTGTTGTGGCGAGATGCCGAGAGGTAGAGGTCGTGGTCGCGGTGCGCGACGTGGCCGTGGAGGCCGTGGTCGTGGCCGTGCCCGAGCAGAGCCATCGCTAGAGGTTCAGCAGGAGGCTCCCGACGTGGAAGTTGGGTCTCTGGCGATGCACCAGAGCGAGATCGAGCAAGGTCTTGACCTTGTTGCGGGAGTTCGTAGAGGAAGTTCGTGCGTTACGACGGCAGCGCTGCAGCCGCGCGATGCCGTACTCGCCGCTATCCCGACCGCCGATCGATCCACGTCGGAGCCAAGAATGGGCCTTCACGAATGGATGGCATTGCGGTTGGACACCTTTGATGGGACGGCACGCCGATTCAAGCTGCAGATCATCGTTGCGCTATATGGGAAGACATTGAAGCTTTAGAGATGACGCCACACGGAGAGCTCGCTTTGTGGCCTTTCGGTTGAAAGGTCGCGGACATCCGTGGGAGGAGTCCTTTCAGCCAAGACCCCTGCCGATGGTCCAGCCACCTGGGAGGTCTTCGTCGAGCAGTTTAAGGTGAAGTACTACCCAGAGTCTTTTGTGGAGAGTATGGAGGTTGCCTTGTCGACCCTTGTGCAAGGAAAGATGACAGTAGCTGAGTATGAGGCGCGGTTCAATGACTTGATCCGTTTCGTACCGTCGGTCGCAAAAAGTGACCTTGAGAAGGCCATGAGGTTCCGCCGAGGGCTCAGTTCTGAGTATCGGCATGTTATGGGTGCTACTGCGCCACGTGACTTTAGGTCAGTGGTCGAGCAGGCCAGAGGGATGGAGTTGGAGATGCACCTCACTAAAGGGTCGCAACCCTCTGGTGGTCAGAGTGCTTCTGGTGGTGACCAGAAGAGGAGCTACAGTGAGAGAGGTGGGTCATCTCAGCGGCCCGCTCCTAAGAAGTCCAAGTGGAGTCGACGTTCTTCACAGCCATCCAAGTCTAAACCATTGACATCGTCGTCTCCTGCACCACCAGCTTTGCGTCCTGTCCCTGGGCAGGGCATGATTTGCTTTAAGTGTGGCGGTGAACACCGAGCCGCTGAGTGTACCTGGACAGGGGAGTGTCGACACTGTGGCCGGATGGGCCACATGGAGAAGGTCTGTCGACAGAATCCCTCCAGTATCATCAAGTGGGAGCCGGTATCTGCGTCATCGAATGTCTCATCCCGGGGGTCAGTCCAGGTGTTGGCAGCTGCTCCGACACAGCAGCCTCCTTCTTGGGCGCCGCCTGCCGGATATTGCTGGCCTCCTACCCCAGTTACTTCTCTTCAGTATGCTGCACAGCCTCCCTTTCTGATGTCATCACAGCAGAGTGTTGGGGCTCTTGCCGCCCCAGTGCCGCCTGGAGTCTACACATTGCTCGCCATCGAGTGCGAGTCGGCCGGGACGTGGTGACAGTACATTGTTAGTGGATTCACACAGTGCTCTTGTTCTTTTGACTCGGTGCCACTTATTCCTTTGTTTCAGTGAGTTTGTTAGGAAGGCAAATTTGAGTATGCAATGATTTCTGATCGGTTAAAGTCAATTCTGCAGGGGGTATTATTGTTAGTTCTATGGTTTGTCCCGGATGCATGGTCTCCATAGATGGCGAGGATTTTGTGGCTAACCTTATGGTTATACCGATAGAGAATTTTGATGTTATCCTCGGTATGGATTGGTTACATCGCTACCGGGCAGTGATTTCCTGTTTCTGGAGGACAATCACTTTGCATGCTCCTTCAGGGGAGGAGATAGTTTTTCAGGGGAATGTACCTCCAGGTTCTCTTTTTGTGTTAGCCAGCCTGTTCTCTGGCCGACGAATGTTCAAGTTTGGGTTACTTCTATCACTTGTGGAAAAACCGAGTGCGCCTTTGCGCATTGAGGATATTCCAGTGATATGTGAGTACCCCGACATATTTCCTGAAGAACTTCCGGGAATGCCACCCGCAAGAGATGTTGAGTTTAGGATTGAACTTGTTCCTGGCACTCGACCTATCTCTATGTCCCCGTACCGTTTAGCGCGACCACTCCAAGAAGAGTTAAAGAAGCAATTGGATGGGTTGTTGTCCAAGGGGTTGATCCGTCGTAGTGTATCACCTTGGGGAGCCCCGTCCTATTTCTCGAGAAGAAGGAAGGAGTTGGCGCATGTGTATAGATTACCGTGCTCTTAATCGGGTGACCATCAAGAATAAATACCGTTGCCTCGCATCGAGGACTTGTTTGATCAATTGAAGGAGCCAAGGTGTTTTCCAAAATTGATCTACAACTGGGTATAATCAGATTCGAGTGCGGGAGCAAGATATTGAAAAGACTGACTTTCTCCACGAGGTATGGGCACTATGAGTATAAAGTTATGTCCTTTGGACTAACAAATGCGCTGCTATCTTTATGGAGACAATGAACAACATGCTACATAAGTATTTGGATAACTTTGTAGTTGTGTTCATTGATGATATCTTGATTTATTCAAGACAGAGGAAGAGCATGAGCAGCATTTGAGGCTTGTGCTTGAAACTCGAGGAAAATCAATTCTTTGCCAAGTTAAAGAAATGTGAGTTCGGATTTCGAAGTGGGCTTCCTAGGACATGTGATTAACCAGAGGGCATTTCAAGAGATCCACCAAGATTTCTCTGAGAGTAGACTGGAAGAGACGTCCAATGTGAAGGAGGTGAGAAGTTTTCTGGCTTATTTGGTTATTACAGCGTTTTGTGAAGGATTTCTCCATTATTGCTAAGCCAATGTCTCAACTCACGCGAAGGGCGTGAAATTCCGATGGATGGTGAATGTGAGCGCAGATTTCAATGTTCAAAGAGAAATTGGTGATCGCTCTGTTCTCACTCTTCCCGAGCCAGGAAGCGTTTCACGGTCTACTCGGATGCATCGCGAGTAGGTTTGGGTTGTGTGCTCATGCAAGACAACAAAGTGATCGCGTATGCCTCGCAACAATTAAAGAAACATGAGCGAATTACCCTACTCACGATTTAGAGTCGGCGCAGTGGTTTTTGCTCTAAAGATTTGGAGGCATTATCGTATGGAGAATCTGTGATATTTTCATCGACCACAAGAGCCTCAAGTACATCTTCACTCGTAAAGAGTTGAATTTGAGGCAAAGAAGGTGGTTGGAACCGATAAAGGATTATGATCTTACTCTCGGTACCATCCGTAAAGCAAATGTGGTTCTTCGATGCCCTTAGTCGCAAGACGACACCCTCCACCGTAGGTTGTCTCGTTGTCGACTTTGAGCGGATGGGAATTTCCTATTGTTATGCGATGCAAGACGGTAGAGACACGATTATTCTTGGAATCGGCAATTCGAGCAACGGTGAAAGAAGCACAACAAAACGATAGATCGCTTCAAAAAGTGAGGCGTCTCGATGAAGGAAAATCGGGATTTCAGCCTTGATGAGTCGGGCGCAATACGGTTTAGGGGCCGTCTTTGCGTACCACAAAGGCTCGAGATCAAGGATGATATTTTGAGAGAGGCTCATCGTACCGCATACAGTACATCTGGCGAGAACAAGATGTATCGAGATTTGAAAAAGAGTTTTGGTGGAAGAGAATGAAAGTGGATGTCGCACAAGATGTGGCATCTTGTGGGATTTACCCGGCAAGTGAAGGTGAGCATAAGCGTCTCTTTGGATTAATGCACCTTTAGATGTCCCACGGTGGCCATGGGATGATGTTACCATGGACTTTGTAATCGGCTTGCCTCGTAGCCAGCGGGTAAGGATGCGATTTGGGTAGTGGTGGACCGATTCGATGAAGTCCGCGCACTTTATCCCTATTAAATGCACGCAATTCGGCAAGTGATTTAGCTTTGTCTATGTGCGTGAGATAGTGAGATTACATGGTGTGCCCAAGGCGATAGTTTGGACGAGAGATGCTAAGTTTGTCTCCAAGTTTTGGGAGAGCTTGCAAAGCGCTTTGGGCACAAAACTTCGATTTAGTATCGCTTTCCACCCACAGCAGATGGGCAATCCGAACACACCATTCAAACACTAGAGGACATGTTGAGGTCCCGTGTTACATCGTGGAAGGGTAGCTGGGAGGATCACTTGGCACTCGCGAGTTTGCCTACAACAACGATTACCACTCCGGTGTTCGGGCGCGCCATTTGAAGTTCTGTATGGCGGAAATGTAGATCGCCACTCTGTTGGGATGCCGTAGGTGAAAAGCGATTCTAGGACCGGATTGGGTCCAGCAGATGATGGAGCGAGTGGCGGAAATTAGACAGAATCTGATAGCTGCCCAGAGTAGGCAGAAAAGCTATGCGGATGTTAGAAGGCGAGACTTAGAGTTCGAGGTGGGGGATCATGTACTTTTGAGAGTGTCTCCCACTAAAGGAATTGTGAGATTTGGGATCAAAGGGAAGCTTAGCCCGCGGTATATTGGGTCGTTTCCGATTCAGGCACGAATTGGAAAGTCGGCATATCGTTTGGGTCTTCCCGAGTCAATGCGAGGAGTTCATAATGTGTTTCATGTTTCTATGTTGAGAAAGTACTTAAGGGATCCGGAACATGAGATTGTTCTAGAACCATTGCCCTTAAGCAAGACCTCACCTTCGAGTCCGTCGATTCGGATTACGGAGGAATCGGAGAGAGTGTTGAGGCACGAGCGTTAAAGTATGTGAAAGTCCTATGGTCGCATCGATCGGCGAAGCGGCGTGGGAATTGGAGTCGCATGCGCGAGAAGTACCGAGTTGTTCTCACAGTGCAGCTACGCTTAATTTATGGTTGACTTAGTTGTTTGTTTATGCAGATTATCGAATCGCAGACTCGGGTCGAATCTGTTAAGGGGTAGAATGTAATACAGGCGTAGAAGCCCAGCCCAACCCATTTTATGCCACGATATGAGAGAGAGAGACAAAGGAGAGGCTAAACCGGATTTTTCTTCCTCTTCCGTGCCTTGAGTTGCTGCCATCCCGTGCTCACTGCGGCTAGTGCTCCTCGCGCGCGCTGCGCATTGCTAGCTAGCCCGCCCGCGCCGCCATCGGCCCGTAGCGTCGCCGTCGTCCCGGCTGCGTCGCTCGCCCGCCCCGCGCGCGCTGCGCGCGCGCGCGCCTCGTGCCCCGCTGCTTGGCGCGCCGTCCCCGCGCCGCTCGCGCTGCGTCGTCGTCGCCGCTGGTGCGCGCTGTCGCCTCGCTTCTCGCCGCCTCCTGCGCCGTTCGTCGTCTTGCTTCCCGACCGCGCCGCCGTCCCGTTCGCAGCGCCGCCGTCGCGCGCGCGCCGCCTCCCGCTCTCGCGTCGTCGCCCACGGGAGTGGAGGCCGGCCGGGGAGCAGAGGAAGCCGCCGCCGCGAGGAGGAGTCGGCCGTCGGCGTGAGAGAGGAGAAGAGGCGCCGATCGTGGGAGAGAAAGAGGAGGAGGAGGGGAGCGCCGAGTGAGAGAGAGGAGGAGGGGCCACCAAGAAGAAGAAAAGCCAGAGTCCTACTGACTGGAAGAGAGGAAAAGAAAGAAAAGAAAAGAGAGAGAGAGAGAAGGAAGAGAAGAAAAGAAAAGAAAAAAAAAAAAGGGAAATTTGATTTGGCGTCGGATTCGCGAACCGGCCGTGGAACAACGATCCGTGCGGATTGATCGTCGGGCTTGGGGTAACATTGAAAACCCTCTCCCATTTATTTATCGAAACAGCATAAGTGAATTTGTGGATTATTAGAATTGGTTGGTAGCTTGTAGAATATTATTTATTAATATGGTTACAGGCGGAGAAATCGAGGTTGCCACCGTGATCCGGTCGATCCGTGGCGATAGAGGAAAGAGAATGAATATGTAAAATGCTATATACGAGTTTAATTGACCATATCGCTAAACATCGGGACAACAGGAGATGTCAGATGATAGAGTTTGGTTGTGCTAAGTTGACATGTAAGTGCGATGTTATGTACTCGTATGTATTGCATGAGTGATGAATTGAAATAATTAATGCTTGTTCGGTGGCGGTTCGAGTGCAGTGCCGCCCACGCACCGTCCTTGAGTTAACGAGCAAGTGCATGGTAGACGATAAATTGTGATGAATGTTATTCATGATTCCATACCATGGTTCACGGTATTTATGAGGTGATGTATGTGATTATGTGCTAATCATAGTTTGATGAGTAACATTTATGATTAGACATTCACATTTGGAGCATATTGCATCATGCAATTGCATAAGAGCAGTCGGTGAGAAAGTCTTACGACTAGTCCGAGCGCTCTTGAATAAGACCTACAGAGGTAGGCACTCCACGGGAGTGGAGATTGTGACCTCGTATGAAAGAGGACGAGGCGAGTGGTCCATCGACGGTGGACACTCCGCTATCCCAGTATAAGCTACGATTCTGAGCATCTGATTGCATCAGATGCATTGCACGATATGGCATTGCATTACAAAGGATGTAAAGTGATTCTGATTCTGATTGTGATTTCTGATTTCTGATCCACAGAGTTGATTTACGACTTACGATTCTGATTTGATTTATAGTTCTGATTACAACATCGATTTGATTTCATGAATCTGGCATTGATTCACGATTTCATGATATAGAATTGAATTACAGTTTATGAGACATAGGATTGGTTTACTGATTTACGATTCTGATTGCGCTTACTGCTTTCATGACATAGGGTTGAAATACAGTTTACAGACATAGACTTGATTTACAATATACGATTCTGAGACTTAGCTTACGATTTCTGATCATAGAGTGGAATTACACTTACAGTTCATGAAGTTGATTGAAATGTCTAAAGTGATGTTGCTGTTTTATCGTGTGCTTGCTGAGTCTTCGGACTCACCCTTGCTTTGCCGTTGTTTTTAGGTGAAGAATGACGACATGCATGGAATGGGATAGCACTTTTGGCACTGCACAGATGGAATAACGGTTTAGCCGTATACGGAGTCTTTATGTTTGTTATAATGCTAAGACTTGTGGCTCGCTGTTTGGTTTAGCTTGCTAACGAGCCAGGATGGCGGGTCTCCATGGTCGTGGAGCCCACCGTTCTTTGTTTGGGTTATAACTTGTGAAATATGAAGTTAGTGGTGTTTGCAATTATCCTCATCATTATTTGTGCTTTGTTATCTGTGGGTAATGATATAAAAATAACAGAGGAGGTGCTGCTAAAAGTTGAATTAGCAACACTATTGAATTGGTAAGGGTATGGTGGTAGCATCCTGGACCCTGTGGAGGGTCGGGGTGTTACAACTTTTTCAGACACTACTATTTATTTGCAGCCAAAAGCAATCAGCCGCAGTCAATATGAAAAGCCCCTTACAAGCAAAACAGCTGATGATTTGGCTCCCTACATTGTTCGCTCTCTCTCTCTGTCTCTCCCTGCCATTACTCCAGATTTCCTCCACCTGAAGATCGATTGCTTAGCAAAGTTTGCAGGATAGGCTTTTCATTCATTCATTCATTCAAACCGGTGTATCAGAGATATGTCTCAGAATGAGGCACCTATACTAGCACTTCCTACTAGAGTACGTCGTACGCAGGCAATGCATGCATCAGCACATCATGTACAGTCGTCGCTCATGCGTGCAGGAGTGCCCGTGCCTGTCCTCAGGGACGCTATCCCTGGCATTGACGCCGACCTCGTGACGACGCCGCCTCGGTTGGACGGCGGCGACGGCACCGAAGACGAGGCCTGCCGCAGGAGCAGCGCGTGGGAGCTGCCCTGCAGCGAGCTGCTGTTCGGCACGACGGGATGATGATGGCACGGCGTGTCAGGTCTCGGGCTTCGACCACTACTGCGCGGCTGCAACTCAATCTTCAGGTATGGCCTGCCCGGCGTGGCCCCCTCGAATGGGTCCTGGTCCTCCACATCGTCGTCTTCGTCATCGTCGAGGGAGCACACGGTGCTCGTCTCCGTTCGGATGGTGGAGTCGTCGCCGCGCCGCTTCCTCCTTTTCCTCGCGGCCTTCCCCCAGCCGTGTATCGTTTCTCTGATCCTCCGCGGGATCAGAGCAGCCTTGTATTTTGACCCCATCTGTTGTCGTAGCGGCGTATTGTATTAGTTATATGTGGGGGAAATAGCATCTAGAACTATGGAAACTATACATCCATACAGATCTTGTTAATCGAACAAAAGTTCCATGGAATGCATATTTGCTGGTTACATAAATTCATCAACATGTAATGATCAAAAAATTTGCTATGTAATCTCTAAAGCTTTTGGCATATAAATAGGTTACCTGAGTGACAAGTGCATAAACAGGCAATGTACTGTAACTGCACAGGAACTGTCCGGCAAACCTGAAATTGTATATTGGGAGGGTTCTTATTATGGATGAAACAAGAAAGGAGAGCAATTCAATTTAATAATTCAAGCAAGGAGAAGCTATATAGTTTTCAGAATTGCATACCCCAATATAAGGCGGCAATACACTAATAGGTGGTTTTTGATGAAGCATGAATTGTAGCCAAATTGCCACTGCGGCACAATGATACAGCATGTTAATACCACTTTACAAATGAATATTAAGTCATGGGCTCTTATTATGTCACATGAATTTCCCATGAATGTCGTTGTTAATGGAAGCTGAGACAGAATTGATACCCAGAACCAGAAGAAAGAAGCCAACTCGAATGCATTCTGCAGCAATTAGCAAACCGAAGTATGCATTAGTTTAGGCTCATCCATAGTCTTTTTTACATATTAACTAGCAACAAATATGTACCTGGAAGAGAATGAGATGAATCAGCCACAGGAGAAACTCTGGTTTCTTGAACCAAAAGAGATCATCCCGTGGCGTTATCTTTGGTCCATATGCATTCATCCTTGCACCCTCTGATGTTAAAATTGCTATGACATGCTGCAGCTTCGAACCGACTAGAAGAACAAGCTACAGAGCATTCGGATTCCAGTTGAAGCCACAGAAAATTTTGGGGAGAAACTACCTACGTTGTAGAATGTACAGGATGCAGGCTACAACTTACTGTAACAGGAAGAATGGCTATCCAAAAGTACAGGTTAGATCCTGCAACAACATAACCATGTATGACGCTGGATAATGGGGAAACAAAATCTATTACAGTAGGACACAAAGTAGTTAAAAATTTACCATCAATATTAAATAACATGAAAGCAATAACAAAGCCCCACAGCACTCCACTGCATAAACATAGCAAGTTAGCTGATTGGATTTCTCCAATATGAAAAAATAGAACAGAGTTAAGATCCATAAGCAAGCAAGCAGCACACATTCACATTAGGGCATACTACTACACTAACCTCACTCCAACAATCTTCTCAAACTCCTCTTCCACTGAGCGTATCATGTAATTGTGGAAATCATATGTTGGTGAAAGATTGTGGTTCTGCAGTCATTTCTAAGTCAAACAAGAGTGTACAACTAATAAATAGCAAGGTCAATGTAACTTGAGTATATCTTTCTCATGAGGCACAAATTTAAACACTCAACAAACCAACATAGAGTATTAGCCTATCAGGTAAGGTCCAACAAATATCTATGAGAATAAGCATATTCAAGGACAAGTAAAAGAACATTTGTACTCAAGATGGCCCACGAAAGAACTGACTTACCATTATGAAACCCTTGCGGAGGATAAGGTAGTCGGCTCGAACAACAGATTGACCAAATTGTGCGATAAAGCAAAACTGTATGGTAACAGAATAAAAAATTTAAGTGGTGGCTGTAACAGTTAAATAACAGTAATATCTCCAGGCCCTATACACGAATGGAAAACTTTATGCCTCAGATGAGCAGTAAGAATTATTTCCCTCAACATACCACCCATATGACAGCATTATTTTGGCTCCAAAAGCGGAATGAATAGGATTTGGTAAGTGCTGGTTGCCTTCTAGTTGCTGATACATAGGCAATCTCTGTTAAATGTAAATCCAAAGGAATGATCAGATGAAGTTTAACTTTAACATGGTTAGATATATATAGTGTTACCAATAACACCAGGAAATGGCTCCAATTACAGAAGTAAAAGAACATTAGTTTTGATGCATCAGAAAGTTGCCTAACTAGAGTTGCAGGAGCACTTTTTTTTTTTGGAAAAGGAGGATTAAAATGATAGCAAAATCAAAAGTCAGTTAAGGGGATCTGCTAAAGCAAGTGCAAACAACAAGGTTACAATCTTTCTGACCAAAATATATTATCCTGGGATGTGTTTTTCGAGAAACACGCACATCCCGGGATGTGTTATTTCATTAGGAAAATGTGGAAGCTAATTCTGATTTCCTCATTCTCAATTACTTCTCTTGAGGTGCTGAATTCTCAAGTTTAAAAACTCTCAGCTCCTAATGAAATAGATGGAAGAGAGATTTAATCTTAGAGCTGAGTTGGTTGAAAGTCAGATTATCTTCTTCTAGTTTGGAAGCTTTGCAAATCTGATTGGATAGTTTTTAGTTTCCTTTTTTTCGATATTAGTTGTTTTTCTTCTTTGTTTCTTCTGTACCTTGTAATTAAAATAAAACAATAATAAATTTATTTTCAGTAGGGTCCTCCCATACTGCTTCCGTAAAAAAAACTCTCAGCTCTATACCACATCAATTATGTAGCCTATCCTTTCTCGTGAAATATGAAGAGGTTTTAAAAAGTACACTTACCGGAAAAAGATTCGTGATTATCCCTGAATGCTTCATCTTCCCATTTTCTCCATGTATGGATCTAGCACCATCCAAAGATTAGGCGCCATATTTACTAATTCAAGATTAATGGATGCAAAAAAGGGAACATCGGTTTGACATTCATGCCAGCCAAAATATGAGTACAGTCTAAATAATAGAATACAACTTGTGCACAACTTTTATGTTAACTAATAAAATGTATTGGTGCTATGTGCATCTATGTACATTATCAGACAAATTTTTCTATCACATATTCGCATATCCTAAATCTGTTTCTTCATGGTACGCCACAACTTGTAGTACATCATGTGTACAAATCAATAGACTGACACAAGCTTAACTGACACAGTGTTGGATAAAGCTGAGAACACATATAATTCAGGAATGTAGCGAGCAATTATAGCAGCTCTTTAACCCTCCATGGAATTCATGCGTCAATTTATCATATAAATTATATATAGAATGTATTTTAATAAAATAATTAACTGTGATTCAAATAGAAGTATATAAGAAACAAAGATAGAAATATTAATCCACATAGTAAAGGCGAAAACCTTGAGTATAGCTAGCAACATCGTCAAGCAGCTATATGTCACATGGGTTACTGCCATGACAAAAACAAAGCGGTGCAGCTGCTCCAAACCTTCATGTGAGACAAATGACTCATAGCCCTGCACATGAAATGAACTTTCTAAAATACTGAAAGAAGCAAAATAATGATACACGTATCCTAGCAGGATGCTCTCTGGTAGCCATCCTTCAATTCTCAAGTAAGGTCAAGCAACTTTCCAAACACACCTCAGGGCAACCTTGATGCTGATGGTAACGATCTATAAGGTTCCTCCTGGGTGAATGGTGCAGAATGAACTCCATAAGGTGCTTGCCCTCACGAGCTAGGGCATGCTCGGCATTTATAGATTCTTCAACCTCTTCTTTGGTGCATGGGGAGAACTTACCGTTGTAGAACTTGGAATTGATGCAGATACCTGAGATAATTCTTGATGTAGCTGCCAGAAGCAGAGATATGAAGCCAAGCAACATCATTTCTACAGCAAAGCATTAGCCCACGATTCACAGCAGTCCAAGAAGATAAACTAGATAAGAGGACAGACAACGGATGGATACCTTCTTTCATCTTCTCCATTGCTTTGTGAAGTGGATTCCGGTGGGTTTTCTTCAACCACTGAACAAGTACAAGATTACCATGACTTAGTTCATCCATTATAATAAGCACATTTCAACATGTTGTATTCATTGATCGAAAAAAACTAAAATATACATAGAAAATTTCTTTGTAATGGAGTGAATGATAATAATAGCAACATATTGAGGTCTCAGCACCGCACTCAATTACCAAATCTTTCTTTGGCTGCTAGGGCCAAGGCAACAAATGGGTTGAATAGACAAACCTGATGAATAAGTCTCTGTACTGTGGTCTTTGTGGGGCTGTGGTAGTTTTTGTTTTTTGACTGCTTTAGGACAGCATCTGCTTTTGCTTTAGGACAGCATCTGCTTTTAGGACAGCATCTCTTTTAGGACAGCATCGCTTTAGGACAAGATCTCGCTTAGGACAGCATATTGACCGCTTTAGGACAGCATCTAGGATAGCATCGTAGCATATGCTTGGCTGGTTCTCACCTATAAATTTGTATCCCCAACCCTCAAAGTTGGCATGGCATTGTGTGAGAAATAAACAAGAAAACTTGCCCCATCTCCTAGTGTCATCCTCTCCATGAGAGTAAGGATCTTGCTATCACCAAGAGCAAGAGTCCAGCGACTAACAAGTGGTATCGAGCCTTAGTATCCCGTAGCCCGAGCATCTCCCGCTCATCTCCTTCTCCGCCTCGCAGCAGCCCCCACGGTAGCAAGCAGCAGCCTCGGCTGTCCCCGCCACTCTCTCCGAGAGACGGCAGCTCGTCGTGGCAGCCTCTCTCCACGCACAGCCCCGATGAGCGCGCCATGTCCGCAGGCGATCTCGGCCTTCGGCCGCCTCGAGCATGCGGCGTCGTGAGACGGCCGAGCTCGTCGCGCGCAGCAGCGCGCAGCAGCGGCGGCAGAGACGGCGCGGCGCGAAGAAGCGTCAAGGCCGGTACGGCGGAGCGGGCAGCAGCCAGGCGGAGGTGGAAGCAAAGAAGCGCGCAGATGCACGGCGCGGCGGCGAAGCAGAGGTCAAGGCTCTGCGCGGCAAAGAATAAAGCAGCCCGGCTCTGTTGATGCAGCGCGACGCGACCTCACCTGGAGAGGAGGCGCGCGCAAGGGCGAGCGGCGCAATGGGCAGCGCGCGACGCCACGAGCGCGGCGGCAGCCTGCATAGCGCGACGACGGGCGGCAGCGCTCGGCGAGGCGACACGGCGGTGGCGCCCCGGAGGAGGCATGCACGGCGGCGCGCAGACGGTCGACGAGAGCGCGCCCTCACAGCAACGCGCTCTCTCCCGGTTCGGCACCGTGGTCACCACGAGTACCGGTCGCCGTCGAGGACGCGTCGGCCGGCGCGGGTGGCCTACCTCACCAAGACCAACTACGCCGAGTGGGGCTGCGGTGATGAGGTGAAGCTCAGTGCGGCATATGTGGGATGCGTCCCGTGCGGCGACGCCGACTACGATCAGATCGACGGCGCTGGATGCTCTCATCGCCGCAGCCCCGCCGAGATGCGCTTCGCTACCAACAAGCGGATCGCCAAAGAGGCTTGGGACGCCATCGCCGCAAAGACGATCGGCGGCGACCGCGCGCGAAGTCTACACCGCAGCACTACGCACGGAGCGGGAGTGCTCGCCTTCAAGCCGGTGAGGACGTTGATGACTTTGCTCTCGTCTCAACACTCTGTTGCACAAGTTGGTGCAGTTCGCGACGACACCTACGGCGAGAGAGAGCGTGGAGAAGCTCTTCCGCTGCGCCCCCGAGAAGTACAAGCGGATGGCTCGCCGATCGGGTCTCGCTGGACCTTTCCACGATGACCATCGAGGAGGCGTTGGGTCGCCTCAAGGTCGCCGACATCGATGAGCCACAGAGCCTCTCGGGACCCGTCACCATTGGCGGAAGCTCCTCCTCACTCGGGAGCGGTGGTCGCCGCCAAGGTGACAAGAAGAAGGGAGCCTTCTTCCACGACAGCGGCGCGCAAGAGTGGCAAGCGCGGCAAGCGCGCAAAGGCGCCAGCATGGCGATCTTGGCAAGCAAAGCGCGACGAGACGACTCTTGCCACAAGCTGCGGCAAGCTTGGTCATTGGGCCAAGGAGTGTCGACACCACGACGCGCCGCCAGCCCACGTCGCGCAAGCGAGGAGGAGCAGCCGGTCTGTTCATTGCTCATGCGAGCATCGAACTACCTCAGCCGCACCGCCGCATGGCTCTCCTCCACCTTGACGAGCCAAAGCACACGCCTCCTCGGCGGCGGCCCGCAATGACAAGACCGACGGTGGTGCTCGACACCGCGCCACCCACCACATGACCGGCGGCGGAGTTCTTCTCCGAGCTCGACTCAGCGCTCGAGGCACCGTCAAGTTCGGCGACGCCCGCCGTGGAGATCAAGGGCGTCGGCTCGCGCCTTCGCCGCCAAGATCGGCGAGCACCGCCGCCACCGGCGTCTACTACATCCCCGATCTGCGGAACTCCATCATCAGCTTGGGACAGCTGGATGAGAACGGCTCGCGTGTCGAGATCGAGCACGGGGTGCTGCGGATTTGGGATCTTCGACGCCGCCTCCTTGCCAAGGTAACCAGAGGCGCAAATCGACTCTACACTCTTCACGTGCAGGTGGCACAACCCCTCTGTCTCGCAGCTCGTCGGGACGACGAGGCGTGGCAGTGGCACGAGCGCTGGGCACCTTCACTCCGAGGCCCAAGCGGCTCAGTGCCACGGAAATGGTGCGAGGCCTGCCGTGCCTTGACCATGTGGAGCAGCTCTGCGACGTCTGCGTGTTGACGAAGCAGAGGCGACTCCCCTTTCCCCAGCAGGCGAGTTTCCGAGCCAAGGAGAGGCTCGAGCTCGTGCACGGGACTGTGTGGCCGGTGACACCGCCACACCGGGAGGACGACGCTACTTCCTGCCGCCGTCGACGACCTCTCCGCTACATGTGGGTGATGGTCCTCGGCGGCAAAGGAGAGGTCGCGGACGCCATCAGCGCACGCAGTCGCTGCTGAGGCGAGCGCGGTCGCAGCTGCGCGTGTTGCGCCTGACAACGGCGGCGAACCACGGCGGCTGAATCGCGCGTCATCTTTGCGATGAGGCATTGGCGCCACTACTCCGCGCCGCATGCCCGCAGCAGAACGGCGTGCCGAGCAGCGCAACCAGCGGTTGTGGGGATGGCTCGGGCCCTCCGCGCAGGGGATGCCGGCTGTCTTCTGGGGAGAGGCGGTGGTGACGGCCGTCTACATCCTCAACCGCTCGCCTACCAAGGCGCTCGACGGCAGGACGCCGTACGAGGCTTGGCATGGGCGCAAGCCGGCGGTCTCCCACTTGCGGGTCTTCGGCTCCCTCGCGTTCGCCAAGGAGCTTGGCCACATCGGCAAGCTCGACGGCAGAGCACTCGGAGTGTTCATCGGCCACGCGGAGGCTCGAAGGCCTACCGCATCCTCGACCCTGTCACACAGCGCGTCCGCATCTCGCGTGACGTTGTGTTCGACGAAGGGCGAGGCTGGATGTGGGACAAGGCGGTGGACGACGGTTCGGCCTCGACTCTCAGGGACTTTGTTGTCGACTACGTCCACTTCGAGAGAGCGGGAGCTAGCGGCTCGCCTTCACCGAGCTCGCCCACCTCGACACCTTGCTCGCCACCGGCTCGGCGAGTGCTCCACCACCTTCGCACGGCCACGCCCACCCTTCACCACCGGCCACCACTCTCTCGCACCGGTGGCCACACCACCGAATCGGCCCCAACAGCTTCGGTCCACGATGAGCAGCGCATGGTGGAGTTCGCTACTCCGTTGTCCCACGACGAGGACCGCGTCGACGCCTACCACGACGACGAGCCTCTGCGTTATCGCACCATGGACAACATCCTCGCGAGCCGCCCGCCCTCGGATCGGCGCAGCGCGATCGCGAGGGCGAGCGCACTTGGCATGCGACGACGGCGAGCCCCGCCCTTCGCCGAGGCGGAGGGAGACGCGGCGTGGCGTGTCGCGATGAAGCGAGAGATGGACGCCGCCGAGCGTAGCCGGACGTGGAGCCGGCGGATCTTCCGCCGGCCACCGCGCGATCACCCTTAAGTGGGTGTTCGCCGGGCGGGATGAAGCCGGCGCCATCGTCAAGCACAAGGCTCGCTTGGTGGCACGAGGCTTCGTGCGGCAGAGGGGTCGACCGATGACGCCGCACCGCCGCACGGATGGAGTCCCGCGCGACTCCTCCTGCGCTAGCTGCCCAGAAGGTGGCGTGTTCATCACATGGATGTCAAGTCGGCATTTCTTAACGGCGACTTGAAGGAGGAGGTCTACGTGCATCACCGCCGGATTTGCGATCCCGGCAAGGAGGGCAGGTGCTCCGCTGCGCAAGGCCCTCTATGGCTTGCGGCAGCACCGAGGGCCCGAACGCTAAGTCGACTCCACCTCAAGCAAATGGGGTTCCAGCAGAGCGCACACGAGGTGCGCAGCTCACCGGCGGGCAAAGGCGGCAACGCCTGGCGGTGGGTGTCTACGTCGACGACTTGGTGATCACGGCACCAAGGATGCGAGGTGGCGGCATTCAAGGAAGAGATGAAGGCCACCTTCCGGATGAGTGACCCGGGTCTCTCTCCTTCTACTTAGGATCGAGGTGCACCGTGATGATTCCGGATCACGCCGACTGCATCGCCACGCCAAGCGCGTCGTTGAGCTAGCCGGGCTCACGGATCGCAACCCGCCTCTCACTCCAATGGAGGAGAGGTCAAGCCGAGCCGCGACAAAGACGACGGAGGAGGTGGGACGCCACGCAGCATCGGCGTCTTGTGGGAGCCTTCACTACCTCGCCCACACACGCCGGACTTGGCATTCTCCGTCGGCCACGTTAGTCGGTTCATGCAACGACCGACGACGAGCATCGCAGGCCGTGAAGAGGATCATCCGCTACGCTGCGGGGACTCTTGACCACGGCCTCCATTACCCGAGGTGTCTGGCGCGCACACTTCGAATGCATGCGACAGTGACCACGCGGCGACATTGACACAAAGCAAGAGCATAAGCGGGATTCTCTTCTTCCTCGGCAAGTGTCTCGTTCATCGGCGATCGGTCAAGCAGTGGTGGTGGCCTGTCGGTGTGAGGTCGAGTACATAGCGGCTTCCACCGCTCGACTCAGCACTCGGCTCGCTCGATCGCTTGGTGATCTCTCGGCAGGACAACGGCAGTGGAGCTCGGGGTGGACAACAAGTCCGCTCTAGCCCTGGCAAAGAACCCCGTTTTTCATGAACGAGCAAGCACATCCGGTGAAGTACCATTTCATCCGAGGTCGCTTGGATGAAGGAAGCATCAAGGCAAGCTACATCAACACCACGGATCAGCTTGCGGATCCGCCACCAAGCCTCTTGGAAGGATCAAGTTCCTTGAGCTCGCTCCAAGATCAGTGGTTCAACCCTCCCACAAAACGACGCACAAGACTTAGGGAGAATGATGAATAAGTCTCTCATCTTGTGGTCTTTGTGGGGCTGTGGTAGTTTTTGTTTTTGATCGCTTTAGGACAGCATCTGCGCTTGCTTTAGGACAAGATTGCTTTTAGGACAAGATTCGCTTTTAGGACAAAGATCTGCTTTAGGACAGCATCGCTTTTAGGACAGATCTGCTTTAGGACAGCATATTGACCGCTTTAGGACAGCATCTAGGATAGCATCGTAGCATATGCTTGGCTGGTTCTCACCTATATAATTTGTATCCCCAACCCCAAAGTTGGCATGGCATTGTGTGAGAAATAAACAAGAAAACTTGCCCCATCTCCTAGTGTCATCCTCTCCATGAGAGTAAGGATCTTGCTATCACCAAGAGCAAGAGTCCAGCGACTAACAAAACCAATGATACAGTCACTTCACTTATTTGTTGAGACTATCTACTGTATTTGAACCTCTTCCATTCATTCCATTCTAAATCAACTTGTTGAAGGAGGATCCTACAGAAGACTATCCATGTAAACTATGATATTTAAATAGGTGTCCACGTATTTGCCAGCTGGCCAGCTGATTTCAGCATCCCATTCTCATTGCAATGCTGCAGGGGACAACCGAGCTATCCAGGAAAAGATTATGAACGGTGGCATCATGTGAAATCGTGCACATTTTTTTTGACCCATTTCTGTTTGAAATTCAGAGTGCATACAATACAAGACTAGGAATTATTTTGTTTTTAGAAGAAAGTAAAGGGCAGAATTTCGTAATAGATGTTTGGAATTTGAGCTGTTTGGATGAGTTGTTGGTGCAAAAACAAAGCTCTTCTTTCAGTGCAATGTTGTTAAGTTGATTCCTTTTGAGCAAGGGGAAAAAAATCTCCATATCTGGCCTTGTTTACCGCAAAACAATGGTACGAGATTGAGAAAAAATTCTGCCGAGATAAGTTTGTTCTGTTTTCAGTGAAATGATTATGTTAAGTTGATTCCATCGTTTGTTCCAGAACTCCAAAATATAAGTAAAACAAGCTCTTCACTTTAAAACAAAAAGAAATGCACATAAACAAACACGCCATTGAACCCCCACATTAAACAAGTAACGATCAGAAACACACACTGTTAAATAGTTATGGATTACTCACATTGCTGAGGCGGTGGATGGAACGCTCGATGAGCAACGAGCCGGCGACGAGGAGGGTGAGCACGGTGGCCACCGACCACGTCGGTGTTAGCGCCAGAGAGCGCATCTGCCCCTCCCCCGCGACCGCGCCAGCGGCAGCGCCTTCCCCCTCGCCGCCCGCCATCTTTCTGCACGAGACGCACACAAAGGAGACAGCTTTTGCTGTTCTTCTCCCTGAGCACCTCCTCCTATTCCTCTCCAACAACCGCCTAGTCTCTAATGCACGCACCACATTGCATTCATTGCCATGCGAGGTGATGCCGGGGAGCTCAACTCAAGGATCAAGAAGAGACCAACAAGAAACAGTGGAAATGTGCAGGAGCCAGGAGTTGGGATTTAAAATGCTCTTTTCTCTGATTTCTTGACCTGGGACGAAGCTATGTGCTACATTACATCGCCATTAGCACCAGTCAGGAAGAACTCTGGAAATGAGAAATGAAATAGGGATCTTGGCCTCTTGGGGGAGGAGAAAAGGAGCACCGATATTTGTTCTTCAGTTCGATTAGTTTGTGGTGCCTTCTGCTATATTTAGGCCCCTGCTTTTGGAGCTTGTGGGGAGAGGATGAAGTGGTGAGGGCAAAACCTTGTCGCGAACACTCCTGTTCACATCAAGATCTTGAACCATATTACCGCATTTGCTTTGCTACTGGAAACAATCCATAGGAGTTGAGTGATCAAGAGACAAAGTTTCTATCTTGGCAATGGGCAGAAAGGATGCAAGGAAGAGCAAAAGAGAAAAGGTCCCCAACTTTTCCTATTTTCTTGGATGGATTGCCCTTTTGGTAGCCTGTGGTCTAGCCGTCTATGAGGTCAAAGGAGATTTGATGATTTACCTTATCTTTTATGTCAGTTTGATAAAATATTCTGCGATGTGTTACTTATATGTAGGCTTTGGACTCACATGTAAGTGAGACATCACAAAGTATTTTATCAAACTTATATAAAAAGCGGGACAAATTATCAAATATTTCGTCAAAGGAAGCATAGGAGGTCCAAGGAAGCAGGAAAAGGCGATTGCAACAATAGTTTGTACTAGTGCATGACCGGAAGAAGAAGAAGAGAGTTGGGAAAATGCCACAGGAAGAGATCACTGGAGACGGGCCAAACTCCCAGCGAAAAGGGGGATCGTGGAAATAGGACCACTGATACTGCGAGCTGTTCATATTAGCTCCGGCTAAAGGTTTTTTTTATATCTGTAGTCATAGTTTTTAGTTTAAATAGTAGTGAATGAATTAAGTAATTTTTAGAATAAAGAAATGAACGATAAGAAAAATAGAAAAGAGATAAGTATATGAGATAGCAACAAAAAGAACAAGATACATGATGTCTATTGAAAAGCCCTAAAATTTCAACCCAAATTTCCTGTGAATTTTTGCTGATTTTTGGGGGAATTTTGGAAACTTTCCCTTTCGGGAAAGTCTCCCTCTTTTGCCGCTTTCCTTTTCTGGCAGAGGCGCCTTTCCTCTCCTCCAGCGCCCCGCCATTTTCCGCTTCCTCCCACTCCCGGCGCCCTCCTCCTTCCTCGCTCTGCTGGCGCCGCCGCCTCCCGCTTCCTCGCCTCCCGCACGCGCCCTTTCCTCTCGCGCTCGCGCCTCCTCCCCCCGCTCTCTCTCCGCACGCGCGCTCGTGGAGACGCGCGCCGCGACCGACCGCGCCCGATTCGCGCTGATTCGCCGCCGCCGGCCGACTTCGCGCCGCCGACGCCAAGACCGCCGCCGCGCGTCACAGCTCCTCCGCTTAGCCCCATCTGCAGCCTCCCGCTTCCCTCTTTCCTCGCCGCTTCTTCTTCCCCACCGCTTGGTTCTTCCCTTGGCCGCCTCGCGTGCCCTTCTCCACGGGTTCATTCCTCCGCCGGTATAAAACCCCGCCCGGCCTCACTCTCTCATTGCTCCCGAGCTTCTCCATCGCCTCCCTTGCTTCCTCCGCTCCCGCAGCCTCCCGAGCCGCCGGTTGAAGCTTCTCGCCGTAGCTCCGCCGCCACCTCCATCTCGCGCCGGCGACCCGTAAGCCGTTCTTCTTCCTCCCTTGCTCAATTCTCGATTGCATTAGCCTGCAGCTTCTCGCTACCTCCCAAACCTAGTGGTGCACTCGCCGACCCGAGAAGCCCCGAGGAGCTCCGGCATCAAAGCGCGCCGCCGCCACCGCACCCTCCCGTGGCCAAGACGCTCGCAGGCTCCTCGCCTCCACCTCCGCCACCCTCGTGAAACCCTTGAGCTCCTCGCCTGTAACCGCGCCATTTGGGCTACCTCGCCGCCGGAAGCTTCCCGCCACCGCAAACCCGATTCTCCCCTTCGCCTCCCGTCCTCTCCATTGACCTCTCACCTCCTCGAGCCCCTAAAGGGACTCCCGTGTTGATACGCGCCGGTGATGCCCTTCTTTGCCCCGGAGCCATCTCTACCGCCGAAGTGCAGCCCTCCGTGTCCCGTTGCGCTGCTGCGCGTGGACGGAGGAAGACGACGACGACGTGGCTGTTCCCCATCCGTCCATCCGTCTCGTCGCCAGCTAATTACAGCCACCCGATTCGCCCGCCCCCGCCACCGTTGGATCTTCGTAAACTCCCCGGCCCGTCGCCGTTGGATCTCCCGCATCGCTTCATCGTCTCCTCGCGACGGCGCCGTCCGCTGTGCCACGCGCCGCCATCCACCTCGAGCGACGCGACGCGCAAATGGGCGCGGCCTCGGCTCGCGTGCGCACGCGATGCGCATGCGCTGGCCGCTGGCGTCACGGTCAAAGCCGCACAAGATGGCGCGGCCGGTCCGCATCGTTCACCCAGATTTTCAATTGATTTCCCAATTTCCAAAATCCAGAAAAATCCAATTAAATCCTAGAAAATCACAGAAAATCCCAAAAATTCCTAAATTTCACCACTTTGCTCCAAATATTATTCTTGACCCATTTTTGACCTCCATTTCCACATATTCATCCCAGATAAATTTCTAAAAATTCCCCATTTGTGGATTTATGTATTTTACTTCTTTTTAATTAGTTTCTCTTTCCTCGCTTGATTAGTATCGAGCCGGACTTATTTATTTTACGTGTTTGCGCTAGTGTCGAGATTAGGAAGTTCAAGTGCAGACCCGTGCTCCGAAGCTTCTACGCTCGAGCTAGCCGAGATCGTCTCGACCAACGGCAAGTCCCAAATCCTTTGATCATGTTGTATCCCACAATGTTTAATTATGTTACTATAATATTTGCATTGAGCTAGTTCGAAAAGTTAGTTCAAAATAAAATAAAATGGTTCGAATGACATGTTATGTAGTTAAACCTACCACCGACAAAAGTCATGTTAAACTTGTAGCCATGCCTTTATAACCCTAGAAATAATTATCTGTTAATCTAGATAATCGTAAGTTATTATTATCACTTAAGTCTTACACTAATAAGGCCGTGGTCATGCCAATAGACTTTGGAAAACCCGACTCTAGGCGGGGTAGTATGGGATGCCGTGCCCTAGGCGGAGTATGTCGACATGTAAGATAGGGTAAGGAGGCTGCAGTGCGCATGCGAGAGCAGTTTCGCCGCCTCTTACCCAGGTTGCAGGTTGCGGACTGGCCGGGTTGCGGACTTCGGGGAAAATATAAGGACCGCACTTTACGCCGAGTAAATGACATGGTGACCGCCAACCACAAGAGTTGACTTGTCAACACCGGTTTAGTAATCGCTCAACTCGATTGAAACTCTACAGTGTTGTGGAGAAGGTGTTTGGGTAACAAAGGTTAGGCGGTGCCGTGCTACGGTGCCTAACAACGGAGAGTTCACTCGGCGGACACTGGTTTTCTTTCTTTGTGGCGTGTGTGTGTGAAGTCCGACTGAGTGAATTCTACCGTAGAGCCTATATAAAGAATTGAGCGTTGAAACGACCGCTTTCTTAACTCGTCGCGGAGTTAAGGAATCGTGTGGGTAAAGTCGAGCAAACTCGCAGAGTCAAATAAATGGTATTCGAATACGCCGTGCTCCTGCTATTGGAGCCGTGTCACTTGGTGATTCGGTATGAAGCTTAAGTAGTTTTGTACATGATTTAACTTGATTAGTTGGTTAATCAACTCTTCGTGAAAAACCCCGAGTTCTTAAGAAATAGTTTTTGGTTCATTTTGCAAAATGATTGCTAAATAAAACCGCATCCACTCAAAGTTAATAAACCAAGTATACTCCTTCCTTTGTTAATCCGCATATAGTAAAGTAGGGTTTCCTTGTGATTTCTTCGAGTACTGTGGTCTGAGTACTCGAGCTTGCAAAATGCCACAGATACGTAAGAAAAGAAGGCAATTCAAGACTCGTGTTAAGAAGGTCTCCCCGTCGAGGACGTCCCGAAGGATCTCTTTTTCGTCGAGGATTCGTGGCTTTAGGTCTTCACCGCGCTCGAAGCGGATCTTGGAGTTTTTGTAATGTAATTATACTTTGGGCTTGCACGCCCCGCTGTCAAAATGGATGTTATTCCTTATATGAAATATATGCTGGTCTTTTGTTGTAAGCATGCGATGGTATACTCTTGCGCGACACTCCCTAACTGTTCATGTGTGAATAGTTGCGGAATGCCGTGTCCGTACGCGCCCCTGGAAACGGGGGCGTTACATCTATAATCTACTGCATTATCTTGGGAATAAGATAGGAACAAGAGAAATTGATCGAAACATAGGGTATTCGTGGTGGCTAACAGACCCTACATAATTAGAGCTGTCATTTGTACTTTTACCTGCCATGATTTCCTGCTCATGTTGTAAACAAATAATATGAGCACGCAGCAAGAAGATTCGAGGGTGGCACCTTGCTGCTCAGCAAGTTCAGCGGACTCTGACACCAACCACGAGGGGGCGACCGGCACATGAGCTAGAGGATGACGTCCCCTTCGACTGGCAGGTGGGGTCGGAAGGGGTGGGCCCAGCGGGTCGGTGTCGTTGCATGTGCTGATAACTGCATGTAGTGCGTGAAGCGTCCGGTGCGGCAGTTGGATGCGCGCCTTAATTAAGCCTTTTTTTTCTTCCGTCCGTCGAATGCAAGCAAAGGCTTTCAAGGCGCTCATTTGATTGACGCCCGCTCGTTTCATCTTAACCTTCTAATTTTTTTATTATTTATGAATTTCGTTTTTTAAACTTTTGTATTTTTTAGCTTTTTTTATTCATTTGCATTGTCCGTGATGAGCTAACATATTTTCCTATTTTTTTATTTTTTTTAAATTTAATTATGCTAAATAAGCTATTACAGTACAATTTCAGCCATAAATCACTATTTTTTAGCCCAACCGAGCAGGGCCAGCATGGCTGAATTTTTATTGTATCTTTATTTTATACTTTAGCTGATGATGTTTTATTTAGTATAATTAAATTTAAAAATATAAAAATAGAAAAAACATGTTAGCCTATCACGTATAATGCAAACAAATATGGGAAAAAAGAAACAAAAAAACTCAAAAAACCGAAAAGCCAGAAAAAGACAAAATTTAGGAATAGTAAAAAAAATAAGCCAGAAGCTCAAACCAAAATGAGCGTGGCCTTTAAATTAATGAAATCACCCCCTCTTGCCTCCTATAATGGTGGAAAAAAAGCTCGAGGCTCACGATCCAGCTCAAGTCGTTTAAGGCTCGGCTCGTGGCATAAATGAGCTGAGTCGAACTAGAATTTCAGTTCGGTCATCTAACGAACCGAACTCGAGCTGGCTTGCGAGCCGCTTGCTGGCTCGGTAGGCTTGGCGGTCCAAGGCAAAGCCCCCAACACATGGGGACAGAGTCACCCAAATGAAATCCCTAACCCAACTCATTCGCCCCCATCTCCATCCATTCCATTGCCCATCCCCTTCGCCTCCAACCAAACCCACTAACGGACTGACCCCTCGACGGCAACGACGACTACAAGTGAGAAGCAGAAGAAGCAGTGCCGCTGCCGCGCACGGAGACAGGCCACGGTGCTCGTTTGAACGATCGTGAAGACGCTCGCCGCCAACTTCAAGGAGGAGCAACGCCTCCATGAGCTCCACAGGACTTTGAGGTTGCTAAGCGTCAATGGCTCAGGGCCGCCGCCACGCGCACAACAGAGAAGGTAGACGCGATGGCTGCTGCTGCTACTGCGAAAGAGATGGCGATGGCTCACGAAGCTTCCTCTCAATCCTGAAGAAGTAGAACCCTAGAGCCACACACCCCACGGTCCCTACCTCTCTCTCCGCTCTCCTCACTCAACACCGCCGCCCCTCGCTATCCTCCTTGCCTGCGACCTCGCACTACTACCCTCTTCTCCTCCCTCGGCTCCTCTGTGCCAGGTTCAAGGTGCTGTCTTTGCCACTATGAGGCCGTTGGTGCCTCGACGGCCCCTCCGCCTTAGCGATGCCACCATGTTACCGACGCCGATGGCCTCGGCACCGCTATACTAACATTCTTTATGAAATGGTGCCAAATAGATAACATTCTTCATGATTTTATCCCTGTGGTTATGCTAACATTCTTTAATTGGGAGCATTTGATAAGACGACTGGAGGACGCAGGCAGGACTGATCACATTTGCCAAGGCCATTTATCCGGGCCCAATCAGTATCATAACATCATTTAAACCTAACTCCATTCCATACATAGTTACAACATACACATGATCTGGACAAACCGGACACTCCTTTACAACCTGCAGCAGAATGAGCTGAGAGTTTTTATGCATATATGCACGGACATCTGCACGCGATATTTCACCGCTGCACGATTGTCCGTATATCAGCTATGGATTGGACACTCAAAGCAATTCAAAGCTAATTAATACATGCATGAATCCGTCCTGACAGGCACGTCCTGCTCGCTTCAGTTTTTGCCATTTGTTTTCTAGCTTTTAATTTTTAATTTTTTAGTTTTTTATACTTTTTAGTTTTTCTTTTTCATCTATTCCTTGGTATTATAATATTATTGTGATGGTCTAATATTTTTTTAATATTTTTAAATTTAATTACATAAAAAATCACTAGTAGTTACAGTACAAAATAAACCAGCTATAATAATAAATAATAAAAATTAAGCCAAAATAAGCAACACTCATAGATGACACGGTCGTATGTCCCGATGAAGATCAGCTCCAGTGCTCCACGACACGATCAATTCCTGGGCCATCCTTGTCCATCTCACTTTGCAAGGTCATGGCTTCAGATTTCCAGTTGCACTTGCACAGCGTATGCGATACAGTATGTATACAGATTTGTCAGGTGTGTATGATAAGTTTTTAGGACTTTTGGTACGTTTTGAATCCATATTTATAAAAATAGCAGTAATCACATGAAAAAAAGCAAAAATAGCATTTCTGTCGTCCATTTAGCGACCACTGTCGTATTCGACCACGGTCATTCATGATCACAGCCATTCCGATCGCTTTCGATCACTCTCGAGTCCCGATCACTCTTTGCATTCTGTAACTTTCGACCACCTAAAGCCTATTGATCAGCTACGTATTTCTGACATCTGTAGGTTCGATCACCTCGTCCATTCAACCACTTCGGTCTTCCGACGACGGCTGTTCGACCACCTTGGCCATTCGATCATTGCAGTCGTTCGAGTTCGACCACAGCCATCAACCACCTTGACCATTCCAACCGTCCGACCACGGCTATTCAACCACTTTAGCCATTGATAGCCATCAACTAATTAAGGTAGGTGATTAAGCTGGTTTAACCAGCTTAATTACCCATTGTCTAGTGGCAGGGCGGTAGGCAGGGAGCCGTATGGTGTCCGGGTGGCAGGCCCATATGTCAGCTTCACGTTGTTATCGTCCGGTGATCGGGCGGCAGAAGTGTTATTTTTAGTATTTTCGCACGACTACAACTATTTTTGTAAATATAGGATTAAAATGTGCCAAAGCGCTAAAAAATTCGTGTACGACCATCTGTATACGTTGTTGGCGTATGTAGTATTTTGTAGGGAGCAGTACAATAATCTGTCCATTCAATGTAGCCTAGGCGATTTGCAGCCATAGTTCGGAGGGCAACTTGGCAACTCGAGGATGGTTCCGGTGCCCATACCATGGACGACAAAGAGGACTTGATGAGATCTGCACCCGTCAATTGCCATCTGAAGCTTGTCGGATGCCTCGCTGACCCGCATTCCACGCACACCCACCGTGTTCTTCGATGTCAGCACAGGGCTCAAGCTAACTTGATTTCCCTGGCTTGCCATATTAATATGCCACGATAATGACCAGTTTAGTTGGATTATATTAGATAAACACATGATACCAGCCTAAGGCGGCATGAAGCCCGACTCAATCAAGAGTAACTTATATGTCTGCCTAGTGTTGAGTTCCTATGTCAGCGAAACTGGATGCGCTAGCCTAACACCCACGGCCTGGGGCAATTAGAAGGAACCGTCAACCAAGAATACACCCATGTCCATGCTGCACATTGGGGTAAGTGATAACCAGGCATGCCTTACTCAATTCTTTCAAGAGGCATCAAAATTCTTTCAATCACAGTTATATTGGAATAAGATTTATCATATTAATAATGTTATAGGTGTCAAACCTAAACACAAGTAGTGAGGGGTAGACATTAATCGTCTGATGGGCCATCGTACATAAGAATAAAAGGCCCCACTCATTTTGGCTTAAGTTTCTGGTTTTTGACTTATTTTTTACTATTCTTAAATATTGTCTTTTTCTGATTTTTTTTTGGCTTTTTTACCGGTTCTTTTCCGGTATTCATTTACATTGTCCGTGATAGGCTAACTTGTTTTTTTTATTTTTTTAAAAAAATTTTGTAAAATTTAGTTACGCCAAATAAGTCACCATCAACTACAGTATAATTTTAATTAGCTACAGTATAATTTCAGCCGTAAGCCAGCTTATTTCAGCCCAACCGAGCGGCACCAAAATAACACGGAGATTTAGATAGATTTGGAGGGTCCGAATGTACTACCTTACTCTTTGGGCCGGTATAAATGGATTACCTCCAAAGAGAAAGCCCTTGTTGTAGCCTTGTAGGCTCTTGGGTCTGTATAAATGGGTAGAATACCTCTCGAGAAGATAGTTAGCTTATGAGTATAAATAAAAAGGAAAATTTGTTTTTTTTTTCTAAATATGACTGTTATTTCTTGATCTATTATATATGACTTCTATAGGGCGACCCCTCAATAAAGCAGCAATACCGTACCCTTTGGCATCGAAGGGGGCGTTCAAAGGAACCTTGGATTGCTCCATTTTGCTGTACTGAGATTGTATCTGGGCAAGGGCCAAGGCCTAGTTGGTCCTCTGGTCAGGGGAAGAGGGCGTCAAGCGCCGCCCAAGAGAAGGGAGGAGATAGGAGACGCGCGTCCGGGCTCTTCACGGTGAGTTGTCGCCCAGTCTCCGCAGGCGGCAAGCCCCGGCGGGCTAGGCTCCTTCTGCCCCGCGGCGCTGCGCACCCATGGGCCATGGCTGGCGGCCACGGCGATGGAGGCAAGGGACGCACCATCATGGAGCGGGCAGGCGGAGCCGGAGGTTGAGTCCACATGGCTCGGAGGGAGTGAGGCAAGCTTTTGCGAGAGGCCCAGGCGAGGTAAACGTAAGATCCCCTCTTGGCTCCTTGCCCTTGATTTCTTCTTGCGCCCCCCTCTCGCTTTTCTGGTCTACTTTGGCATGCCGATTGAGGGCGCTTGTTTGAGCCGAGCAAGGGGGCGGATGCGCACCGGGCGTAGGTTCAGCCGGGGTGCTTGAATGGTAGCAGGCTGATAGGGCGCTGGGACGCCGAGGCATTGTCGCCGGGGCGATGCATGTGATCTCACATGATAAGTGTATCTTTGAAGATGCAGACCATGTTCAATGGGTTTCTGGCTATTAGGAACAGAAAAGGTGTTTGATTTCTCTGAAACTGCATCATGTTGTCTGACTTGAGCTTTGAAATCTTCGTGCTGGCTGGTATATTGTGAGCAACAAATCACCCTGGTTGGAGCCGATTGACTTCCTGGTCTGATTATGTTGGCGGTATGGGTGTTGGATGCGATGTGCGGGAGCGAGCCACGCAAGAGGAGTCAGGGACGCCGGGGACGAGGTGTTCTTCAGAAAGCTGTCCTCTTTTTTTGTCTTTTCCCAGCTTTAGTTGCTTCGGCAGTTGATCCTTTTGCCCTGCCAAGAGACTGTTCAAGTAGCAAAGGATGCTGGATGCCCTCAATATAAACTGAACATTCGCTGCTTGGATCCGTTGACTACTGCTACTCCTGTCGCTGAAGGCTGGTCTCACGCCATTTGTCCGATTGACTTATTTTTGCTAGTTCATAAAATAAATCGGTCTGAGGAAAATAGATAAATTATTCTTCTAATTGAGTCCAAATGTTAGGCAATCCAATGAAGGGTGGTATACAACAATGGTCGAGGTGGGTTTCAAAACACAATTCTACAGATCAACTTAGCGCACACGATGATACACGCTACCAATCAACAACGGTTGCCCCGCACCGCATCCAACTGAGACACAAGAACACAAACAAGGTATATGGATTACTAGCTTGTCATGTCATTAACGGCATTTTTTTTGTTATTTATATGCAATGAGCTAATGATCCAAAAATGACATATCACAGCACCTGTATTTTACTTGGCGAGGATTGTCACGCCACAAGCAGCCTTTGCATGTTTGTCTTCAGCGAACACAAGATGTCCTCTCACAAAAGTCGATAGGACCTTACCGGAAACTTGTTTTCCTAAATACGCAGAAATGTTCTGCAAAATATGAAGGGAATTTGGTCAACGAGTCAAAATCACATAAGCAAGAACCTTTACAAAGCACAATCTACATTCCATACCATACTACAACAATTCGAATGGTAAAGGGTTAAAATTCAAGGTAGAAAGCAAACCGGATGCTTATGGTATATAACATGGTTGTCATCAAGATGAAATTGCGCTTCAGGTTTCCATACTACGATATCAGCATGGTATCCCGGTAGAATAGCTCCCTACACAAATCAGAAGTATTATTTCGGTCATGCAATCAACATTACTTTTGGAGTTTGTGTAGTATCAAGTAAGCTAAGAGCATCTCCAAGAGATACTCTATATGGCTCTTAATATTTAAATTTTAGAGTTGAAGGATAAAAAGTAGCTCCAACAGATTCCCAAATAGACTCTCAAAAATAGAACACACCCAAAAAATAGGCTCTCGCTCTCTACTTATAGAGGATGATATAGGCTCCCAATACTGTTTTTCTGGTTTAGGGTATCTGTTGGAGGGAATGATTATTTTGGGACCTTATATCGTGATTAGGATCTGTAAAAAGAGATTTAGGGTGTGAATTTATTGGGCATCTCTTGGAGATGCTCTAACAGAACGGTATTTACAGAAAACTAGAAGAACTTGTATATGTAAAATTTA
This sequence comes from Dendrocalamus sinicus, assembly GCA_036346575.1. Classification (NCBI taxonomy): domain Eukaryota; kingdom Viridiplantae; phylum Streptophyta; class Magnoliopsida; order Poales; family Poaceae; genus Dendrocalamus; species Dendrocalamus sinicus. The sequence goes on from CM070652.1 coordinate 849,206, forward strand.
AGGAAGCTTAAATGGAAACAATATCTTGTTTCAAAAAAGAAGATGAATACATTATGATTATTCCAAGATATACTTCCACATCTTGTCTATATTTTCGTACGTGCAATGTTCCCAATGTATGAATATTACTATTAGTAACATAGATGCTGGAATATAAAAGTACAATATTCTCTTCTCGCCTAACTTCGCCAGTACTGTCATACAAAAATTGAGTACAATATTTGATGAAAAGGAAAATTCACTCGTGTCCATGGAAACCTGCGCCCCCTATTTGAGATTTCACAATAATGCAATGTGTGAAAAATACCAAAAAAATTATGGATGTACACACATAAAGTTATGTGAACCTACAAAACTTCATTTTCAAATTTGTCCTTGGTATCAAGAAACAAAAAAGACAAGCAATACTTCTAGAGCATATGAACAGTGCATGCTTGACTGCTTGTTTTTTGGCTCTTGATACCAGAGATGAATTTGAATTTGAAATTTTGCATGTTCACATATTTTTTGAAGCATTGCATCATATTGAAATGGGTAATGGGAATGCCGGTTCCCTTGGACACCAAATTCATGTTCTTGATGAAAATTAGTAGCATTGTGGCCAAGAATTGTCATCAGCAACTGAGCTTTGAACAATAGCTCAACAACTCGAAAAACATGTGAACAAAACCACAAATGAATTACACTTTAGCGAATCATACCATATTTCTCTTGCGCACAGACGGCACAGTTCAACTCGTTAGTTTTTCTGGTTAAGAAATATAATAGAACAATATTATCCCATTACCTTGTTCTTTTGCCCTGCAAGCTTTGCTGGCTTTTCACTCCACCATGTGGCTAGTTGATTTAAACTAATGCCGTACTTTTGTCCATAGGACCACGTTACAGGGAGAACAAACTGCGAAAATTTATAACGAACTAAGTATCATATAGGAACTTTTGTAGAAAGTTAGCAGTGTGCTTTTACAGATTGGTAAGCAAACTAACCTGCAAAGATGATATACCTCCCCATGCCCTTAAGAAGTTGCCTTCCTCCATCAGTTTGAGATCAGGAGCTGATGGTGAATGGTCTGAGCTCAACATGTCTATGTGCCCATCCTAGCATCAGTTATGTAATAGTTAGCCTAGAACAGTTGATTAGAAGGTTGCAACAAGTCAGAATCGGTAAGAAAAGGGTAATAGCATACAAGCAGAGCTTCCCAGAGATTTTCCCTGTTAGTGGCATCACGTATAGGAGGAGCACACTTAAAGCGAGTATCCCCATCTGGAACTTCTTCAGCCGAAAATGCGAGGTAATGAGGGCATGTTTCTATACTAACGCTTGCACCACTGTGTTTTGCATCCTACAAGCGCAAAGATTTATCACTAAGAAACTGACCAAGAAAACCATGAAAACAAAATTTATTTCAAATTAAAAACTTTCGCTCAACAACATGAGCTTGTTTTAGATAAGCAGTATCAAGTTCTCATGAATATTAGCATTTCCTTCCATTTGGTCGAAATGCATGCAGCTTCATTTCTGAACTTATTTCTAGTAAAAAGAAGCAGATAAATCATGGAAAAGTGGCACGATGTTCATTCGATAATGTCATCATACCTTAATAAGCTCAAGAGTAGTTTTCGCATCTGAGAGATGAACAATATGAATATGAGCTCCTTCTGACCGACCCCCCACCTCCGTATCCTTCATGGCACGTTGCAAATCTCTAATAGCTGCTTCCTCCCTAAGTATAGCGTTAAGCGATCGTAAAGTTAATAAAGTGTGAGCACATACGGTTAAGCTCATCTTATAATTCTAAACTGTACACTTAAATAACAGATATGGCATCACTACCTCTCATCAACTTACTGTACCTATGCTTTCCAGAGAGTCATGATGAATAATTCAGAAATTTGTACTCCAAATTTTTCCAAAAAAAAAAGGGAAGATACAAAAGCCTATCTCTCCATCTCACAGAGAGTAGCATTCAATTCCAGTTGGCATAAGGAGTGCATAATGCAAATTACCATGTTGGTGGTCTAGACTTCAGATATGTTGTGTAAGAGCGAGGATCTAGTTCAATATCGAGCCCCTCTTCATTCTCAACGTCAGGTATGCGTTCTGCATGGATAAGTAAGGGCCTTTTGTACTTTGCCAATGTAACTAAGCCCTCCTACATTGTAAAACGGGAAAAGAAACTCTTCAGGGAGTCCATAAGCAGAATTAAACAATGAAAATCTTGTGAATGCAAAGTAAAACATAACAGAATTGACAAAGCAGCGCACCTCAATATGAGTTGAATTTGTCATGGGAAAGTCGTTGATACCAGAGGGGCACATAAAAGACTAGAATAAAGAAAAATGAGAGCAGTTAGTTAATTTCTCCTCCTAGTGTCCGCTTGTTCAGGGAAGGAAATGAAACAGAACGAGACAACAACGCAAACCAGAAGTGATGGAACCAGTGGGGTACTAACACTAAAGATTCCTAGCCAGAACCTCCAAACCAGAAAGCAGTATCGAATACTTGGTATCTGACACTGTTAACCCAGATATGGTGCTGTGCATGCCAGCAATGAAAGGCTACCACAACTTAACAACGTGTGTAAAGAAACCCCAGCTCTTACACACTACATGTTGAAGTGGAGTTACTAGTCCACAAACCTTAAGCCCTAAAACGCCTGCCTTTAGTAGGTTCTCTAATGCACTTGGGTTGAAGGCGTTCTCTGGCACGAGGCCTCCCCAGAACCCTGTATGAGAATAGCAGACAAGTCAGATGTGCTGACAACTGGACATGCCTGAATTTACTAAAAAAATTCGTACCATGAAACAAGTTCAGATGCAGTATTACTGTTTTGAATGCATTTACTGTCCTTGTTCTCTACTTTGCTAGTTTGTCATGATATTGAATCGTGTGACTTACCTACATCAACATACAGTTTATCCTGAGCTGCTTCCAGCTGATAATCAAACACGTAATGTCAGTGTTAATTACAGAGAAAGCTGGTAGCAATCATGCATGCGTTATGTAATGATACGGCCAAGAAACTTTGACCTTCAGTTTGAGAGTTTCTTCAGAAACCGTTGAAGGAAAGCTATTGAGAGGCATGTCTACTAACGTTGTTATGCCACCTGAAATGAAGGAATTTGCAGAATTATGGAACAAGATAGACGATAGTTGATTACTTCCTACCAAGGTTCTAAATAGCTAGCTATAGCTTTTTTGGGACCCCAAACGCTAAGCCGTGAAACCGTGAAAATAGGTAAACAGCTAGCTATAGCGCGCTATAGCTTTTTTTTTTTGGGACCTTGCCGTGAAGCCGTTTCAGTAAAACCTTGCTTCCTACTAACTCAATCTTAATCCAAGTCAAAGAAAAAGATAACTGCCCCTGTTTCAGTACCGAGTTCAGAACACTTCCCACTTAAGAGGGATGAGAAGCGTGATATATCTAGATCGCATCCAATGTTAGAATTCAAGGCTTAACTTGAGAGGAGAATACTCTTTATTAGCTTGCTCTTGAATCTTGGTTGACACGGACACATGCTATAAAAGTCATAAAGATGTGAGCATGTCTGAAGATATACAGGTGCACGTACACCAGACCATTCTAACTAGACGAATGACCGAACTGGAGGTGCACCTGCAGCAGCCGCTCTTGTACCAGTGGAGAATCCCTCCCATTCGACCCGTCCAGGCTCATCAAGATGCGCGTGCCTGAACAGAGAGTTAAGACCATGAAAAGAGTGAATAAATCCGAGCCAATTATCACATCAGTAATTATCTTCAGAGCAAGCCTAAGGAGTTGCAACACCATTGATTCATCGAACCACTCCTGTTAGTGAGGCAGGTTATGAGAGGCTCACACATCGATCAGTCCGGGCATGATAACCGCGTCCCCGTAATCCACGAGTGGTCCCCGGAGAACGAAGTTCCGGTAATCCCCTACGGCGATCGTATTGATCAGTCCTCCCTTCACCTCCACTGCACACACCAATTACACCAATTCGCACGAAGTTCTCATTTTTTTTTCTCTTTAGCTGGAGTAACAGTGTGTCGATGAGAGGAGGTCAACGCGATGAGGTGAAATGGTAATTAACCTGCGGCGGGGCCGACTCGCCCTAGCGTGACGACGCGCTCGCTGGCGATCCAGAAGTGGTCGTGGGGGAGAAGGCTGCACCCTTCGCCACCCAAACTCTGCAAAAGGAGAGAACGGCACGAGATGATATAAATCTGCGGTTCTTTCCATAACCACCACAGATTCGATATTGGATACCGAGCAGGAGAGAAGTGGCATCGTTGTCGGGAATCCCCGGGACCTTGGAGAGAGGCGCGCGGAAGAGGAGGACGGCCGCGAGCGCCGCCGCCACGGCGAGCAGAGGCAGGAGCCGAGCCTTGGCCGCCGCAGCCATCGTTGCCTCTGACTCTCTCCTCGGCCACGTGACGAGTCCTGTCCCGTTCGGCGCTCTCCCCGCGACTGCGTGCGCCTCCACTGGCTTGGTAGGCGCGCTGCTGACGTGGAATCGAGTTTGGGGAGTGGACGCGGTGCGGTGAACTCGTGAGACGTAGGTTCAAGTGGGGTCGAGCTGTCGGTGAGGTGAGGTCCACCGGACCGGCCGCTGGGAGACGATGTGGTGGTCCAAGTTCGTTTCGTTGCGTTGTGGGGGATGATCCAACCGGCTTGGGACCTTTGGGAATCTTTTAGTATTCCGTTTCGTTTTCGGTATTTTTTTTGGGCAATAAATTCGAGATTCTCGTTTTATTAGTCGTGAGTGCGCCGGGTGGTTGAGTGTGACGCTGCTGAGGAGGGAGCGTGCCGATTGGCTGCCCCGGGTCGCTCCGCAAGAACGACACTTGGGTTAATGGGATTTATAACACCGATGATGTTGATGCCTATGTGTAGGGGTGAAAACGGATCGGATATTTCCCGACCGACCGACCGCCGAATCCGAGTCGGATCGAATTCGGATAGTCATATCGGATAATTATCGGATTCGGAGTCGGATTCGGATAGTTGTTTTCGGATACAGATTCGGATTCGGGAGCGGACTATCCGACGGATACGGATACTATCCGATTTTTATCGGATAATACCGGATATAGTTTTGGATATCCGCCCATCACCAAATCATCATTTTCACCCATCACCCATTAGCAAATCCAAATAAATTCCAACAAATCCAATAAATGCAAATAACACCAAAAATTCCAGAAAATGCACAAAAATACTATAAATCTAGGAGAACTTAGAGAAATAACATAAACTATTTTTAGCTTTTAGAAAATAGTTAAAATAATTTTTTTTGCTCTTGGCTTAAAAATAAAATCTAAAAAATCCAAATAAATTTCAACAAATCCAATAAAATATGGGATATGATATGGAATGAGTAATATCCGACCGAATTCGATCCCTGTCACTCTGCTACCTGGATTATGTGCTAAAGCAACTATTTCCATCAAGAAAAAAGAAGATATGCTAAAAAGGTTCATCCATATGAATATATGATATATATATATATATATATATATATATATATATATATATATATATATATATATATATCTCTGATCCTCATGTTTCATTCATCGATCGTTGGTAAGAATCCACCTTTGATTTAGTATTGAGTGTTGATGCACTTTTTACTAGTGAAACTGTACCTTTTGGAACCTGTAATCATTTGTATTATCCGCCTATATTATCTCTGCTTCCGAGCCGAATTCGTTAGATATCCGTCCGATGCATCGTATTGAAACTCGAATATTCCAATTCGTATTCGTATCCGGCCTTACCGTATTCGACTCCGAATCCGAAAAAAAATATGGATTAGGATACGGTTTAAGCAATATCCGACCGAATCCGATCCGTTTACACCCCTACCTATGTGGGGCGAGCGAAACGTTATTATCCTCCAAATAAAGAGAGAAATTTTACGGGATGCTGGCATTTCTTTCGTGCTAAATTTAGATGGTGCTTATTTTGACGATGATTTATGATATTTTTTTATTGTAACTGACTTAATTTTTACTGTATCTGTCTTATTTTTTATTGTAGCTAATGATGTCTTATTTGACATAATTAAATTTAAAAATCATATGTGAGTATTTCTATTTTAGTAATCTCTGTCGTGAACATCTAAAATTCAAAAAATTCAACCAAAAGCCATAGCTAGAAAGAACATGCCCATTGTTCGTATTGGCTTCTATTTAAAAAAATCAAAAGCCAGTATGAATATCCGATTTCTTAAAGTGGCTTCTTCACTCGTGCTATCGTCTTGCTTCGAAGATAAGACAGAGGTCACGGGTGCATCACGCACCCACTCCTCTCGTTGTCATCATACGCACGTATCTCTCCTTCACCTTTTACATTACTCATGCTCTCCTTTTAAATTTTTTTTTAGTTACTACTATTCATTTTCAGCTAAAAATCATAAAACATAACCAAAAGTCATCGGTATAAGCCAACACTGATGCCCCCTTAGCTTCATACATAGAGGAAACCTTCCGGTGATTTGACAAGTGCTTGGTCTACCATGTCAGGGGTTTTTTAGAATCGGTTGGAAATAGAAATTTATCATAAGATTTCTTGAACAATTTACACTGTGACGGCAATTGCATATTATATTTGTACTACAGTTTAAAAAAATAAGCAAAATACTTGATCGCAAAGCAATTGCCATCAGTCACAGTTTTATACACAGTATAGTAATGTTATAATTGACACTATTACGAAGCAAATCAAGAAAAAACATTGTTATCAGTCACAGTGTAATAATTGTATAATAGGTGAAGGCGCGCACGCAAAGAAATTGTGATCTACATGTGCAAGTTCTATGAGTAACTAGTAAGATGTCCGTGTGTTGTAACAAAAACTAAAATTTATAGTAAATATCATGCATATTCTGCCCATTCATCCTAAGGAAGAATATATGACATATATAACTAAAATTTTTCTGCTTGCAATAATAGCAGCAAAAGAAGTATATATGACACAAAAAACTGATAAGAGCAGAGTTTGCTTGGATATAGAGCCCAAATGTCCAAGAAACAACAATCATTTGAACAAAATTTTGCTTTTTCATATTTAAGAACAGAAGGAAAGGAGACTAATCAAAACAAGAACTCAGGAACTTAAACTCACATGCCACCGTTTTATTCATCTAATTCAGAGCTTCGCTTTTTACCAACTTTTCAAATTGAAAACATAACATATTAAGCATCACCACATTAGCACTTGCAGTTACATATATTTAGAAAAAATGTTTGCGGGAAATGTTTACAAAAAAATGTTTCCTGGATCCTTCTTGATGTAGTTCAAGGAGGCGGGCCCACTGTCGCTAGAGAAGGGCGAGGTGGGGGAGTTGGAGGAAAGGGTCCGTTTGCCCGTCCCCGTCCATGGCGTGGCCACATCCCGTCCTCCCCCGTCCACAACACTACCTGATCTAGCCATCCCTGGCCACGGCACGGAGATGTGGTGGGAGGAGGCATGTGAATCTGTTCGTCCCCCGTCCATGACACCGATGTATCTCCTCCCAATTCACGGCTGGGTCCGGGAAGGCATTGCGGACGCGACGCATCTGTTGGATTTGGCGCTCGCGCTCCCAGAGCGCCTCAATGTAGTCTGGGTCGAGGTGGTCAAACGCTACGATCTCCTCGTCTAGCTTGTCCTCCACCGCCTTGGCCACCGACAGCACCTGTTTCTCTAACATCTGCAATCACCAGGACACGCTGCATCCGGGAGAGAGAGAGAGAGAGGGAGGGGAGTAGGGGAAGCGAGCGGAGTAGCAAGAGCGGCGTGAAGTGGAAAGAAGGGTGGGTTACCTGGCTGACGATGGACTCGTCCATGGCGGTGGCGGGAGGAGAGAGGTTGAGATCGAAGTGGAGATGGGGAGGGGAGAGAGGCTGCGATCGGGAAGGAGATGCTCAAGCGGCGTGAGGACGGGCGAAGCTTGGCGAAATGCGCGAGGTGGGGAAAGTGGAGGGAAAGGGGTGATTAGATCGTGAGAGAGATAAGAGGGAGAGACGGACGGTCCAGATAAAATCGAATGGCTGCAGAGAGGGTAGGGGAGAACGCACCGACGACCACTAAATCTTGTTTTTAAGGAGTAAAGAAAACAACGACCAAATTAGTATAATACCGGTGATGAAATTTAAATAATAGAAAGACAATGTGTACCGAAAGAATTTTCCAAACATTATGGAAGTAGGAAACCCATCCATGCCCGAGGTAACTAATCACATCTAATCGACAGTAACATTTGGTTAATCTGCACCCTAACCCTATCTCCGCACGTGTGAGTACGATGGCTTGATCAGACCAACTCAGACACGCAAGTAGTGCTTCCATGTTTCGCATCTCCGGTAGGAGTTGGACAAATCTTGAAGCAGTCGAAAACACGAAACTGCCATTAGCTTCTACTCCTCTACAGATAAAAGTATTTGCAAGGGGTCTTTTTGACAAATTTCCCAATTTCTCCCAAGTCCCAACCAAACGGACCGTACATAAACCGAACAAAACGCCGCCGCCCCCGCTCCGTCTCCACCTCCGGTTCTCCTTGCTCTCCGCCTCCCCTCCTCGGTCCCACCCGTCACCGGTGGCGCCACCTGCATCCTCCTCCTCCACCCCCACCCACCTCGCCTTCCCCGGCTTCTCTGCCGACCGATCCGACCTTACGACACGCCGGAGGAGTTGGCATCGAGAGTTCGAGACCAGGGCAGGCGACACGAGATGTTCTCCGGCGACTGGACTCCGCCCTGCGGCAGCTGCTGCACCAAGAAGTACGCCAGCCTCGTCCAAATCCCATGTCGGTGACACCGCCATCCTCCATCCCTCTCCCCCACGCGCCCCGCAAATGGATTTGGTTTGGTTGATCATAACTATCGGTTTTTTTTCTTCTGCCATTTGGTTCTGGCGCGATTGGGGCTGCCTTCGCAGGGAGGGTGTTCTGCAAGAAGGGGTGCAACGCGGACGGCGACACCTGGGACGAGTGTGAGTCTTATCAACTGTGAAATGTCTATTGTCACAATTGCTTGATCCTCTGGTTTCGATTTGTTTGTTGTGGAGCTAAAATGTTTCATTTGGGGTTCTAGTTATGATGTCTGATCCATAGGATGATATGAAATATAATATTCGGTTTGTGCCCTGTGTGGTTGCCCCTGCAAATAGAGTAAATAATGGTTAATTAAGATGGGGCGTGTATGATTGGCAATTTGGCATTGTTCATGGAAATTGTGGTTCAGAGTTTCGTAGTATTTGATAATTGTTACCACAATTCTCACAGTCATGATGAACAGCAGACTGATGGAGGACAACCTTCATGCAACACAATGTAACGACTGTTTAATGGTAGTGGTAGTCAGTGGAGTTATAGTGGATTATTTTTCATTGCTGGTGCCTCTCTTGCTCGATAAATTGCATTTACTCCATTCTTTCGATGACCTAGGAGAGCTTGATTTCTGTTACTGATACAAGTCTCTGTGATTTAGGTCCGTAAAAGCCGTTCTGTTTTGACTCATGTACGCAAAATTTTGGTACTATATGACTGTAAAATAGCAGATTATTGTGCCTTGAAGCTAGTGTGTTGTCAATGTGCAAGCTAACTTGCTGTGAAATCTTCAGGCATAGGTAAATGCACTGAAATATGCTACAAAGATCCAGTGTTGGAAGATCGCCAGTGGAGTGCTTATATCGATCGGTCTCCAGGGCAGGACAGTTACTCCTTGGTGAGTTTTTGATCTGTTAATAATATCTTTTAAATTTTCACATGCCTTCACATCACCAAAATCCTTTTACTGAAGAAAAAACTATGTTATGGGATAACCCATTAAATGTCATTGTTGTTGTATGAGCACAACAATGGGTATAGGGTATCCATTTCCCCTTTGGGGGATATGGACTGAAGGCTAGAGAGACGACCGGCAGAGAGAGGAAAGGCTAGTAGAAATGAGTGGCTTTAGTTCCCTCGCCCCCCTGTTGGAAGGTTTATATATACATAAATGGGGTAGGATAGGAAATCCCATCCTACCCCTTAATAATTATAAAAAGTGATGGCACATTGATACATTTTCTTATACTATTGGGCCTGTTGTAAGGGCCAATCGTTTGGGGCTGAACCATCCTCACAACAGTACTCACTTGACGGCAAGTGCACAGGTCCCGAGAGACGAACTGACGTGACCAATTGGCCCAGCCCCCTGTCTCCCGATAGCAAGTACGCAGGTGCCGACGGGCGAGCTGATGCAACTGGTAGCCACAACCCTTAGGGGTGTGGATGCTTTAAACCTCATGGAGCAGGGTGTTTTTCACTGATCATGATGAGGTTGTGGAATCTCCCGGTAGAGCCTGAGTCGGCACATGGAGGTCGTGCCCCAAACATGGGTGGCGCGTAGGCACGAGCGACGAAGTCCCACGCCGAAGGTATGGGTGTCCCGTCGGTGTGCTGCCTCCGATGTGGTCAGTGCGTAGACGTGGACGACGATGGTCAGACGGGCATGGACAAAGACGTGACCACGAGGTGGTCGGACGAGGATCGACGAAGGCGTGACCACGAGGTGGTCGAGTGTCGATGAAGCGACGACCACGAGATAGTCGAGCAAGCGTTGAAGTGCTCCACAGCCTCCCCGGCGGTGCAGGGGGTCCTGGCGACTGGATCTGGAGGCGGTGGCCGGAGCGAGGACGGCCTCCCAGCGGGTTCCGATAGTCTGATTTCATTGCACTGCGGTTGCCTCTCCTCTCCTCCGTGTCCGGATCCGGTGGTGTCGGCCGTCGAGGGTGTCGTCCCTGTCCTTACCATCGACGGATCTGGTGGCGTCGGCCATCGAGGACGCCGCCCCTTCCTATGGCCGGATCTTGCGGCGGGCGTCAAGGATGAATCGTCTCTATAACTAGATCTGGTCACGTTGGCCATCTACGATGCCTTCTCCGTCGTCCCTGTGGCCAGATCCGATAGTGGCAGCTGTCCTCCCGGTGGTGGCAATAGCAATGGTCGGTGATGCAGCTACCTTGTTGCAATTTTTTATTCGCTGTGGCCGGGTGTAAGCTTGAGATCGGCCTTCAGCTTTTTCTCCCTAATGCCACCACCCAGTACCCACAATGCTTGAGGCTGACCAGAGCGAGGCCAAGTGGGCCTTATGGCCGACTTTCCTATAACATTGGAGATGCCCTTACAATCAAACCAAAATGCACTGGTGTTTGTTGGTTGTTTAGGGAAAACTAGTATACATTTTTTGCTGTCGCTATCAGCTTGGTGGTTGCATATGGGGTTGGTTATACACATAGTTTGCGTCAGTTTGTTGATAGTCTACTGTTGCTGTGCAAGCTGTAAATTCCTGTAGAGGGAATAGTTTCCATATTTTGATTTTGAATTTTTGTATTATTTTTTTGCTGAACACATGAAGTGACGTATTAATTTTTCTCCAAGTAAAATCATTTCACAAACAGCAAACATAATCGATGCGATTGGCTGTGGAAATGGTAACCATGGTTGTCTCAACAATTGCTATTGTGATATGTAATGTACCTGATACTTCGGTCACTAGTGATTTTTCTAATAAATTCGAGTTTCTCTTCAGGAGTGCTTCAATGCTTGTGTTTCTGGATGTGGATTTAGGGTACGTAATGAATTTCTCAATAACGATATATGCTTCGATGCTCATTCCACAATCCTTGGTTTTTTACATCTATCATTTTTTTTTCTTTTCATTGTGATATGCCCACCAAAAATCTCATACGCCACATTGTTTTGCTGTATGATAGTTTGATATACCAGTAGAGAAAGTCGAACAAATAAAGCCAAACAGGCCGTCCAAGCCACCGCCTCCTGTGATAGAACGGACTGCGAATTCGGAATCTACTGTGAATGGTGAAGACGTGCCTTGCACATCAGCGTAGTTTACGCGTCTCCAAATTTTGTAGAACTATTCACTGTTATTTTCCCCAGATTGTCCCCCCTTTTATCATTTGCTTGCAGTTTGGTTCTTATAACAAGGATATCAAGCTTACCATTTTTTTTTTCTAAACTCGCTTAAGTTTAGGTCATTAAAATTAAATCTGGACTTCGCCTAGCAAAAGAGGATCTTACCATATTTTTTTGAGGCACTAACACGTGGGGCCCAGGTAGCAAGAAAAATCTGCCAATGTCTACGAACCAAATGAATACCTATCTGAGCAAACTTGGTCTCAACTTGGAAGATGATAATGTGCGGGTCGCCGGCTTAACCGAACAGGCCCGAAATTTATTTGGTACATTTGATTGACTGGGACCGGAAATTGCACTGGAGCTCGATTCCCTTGGATTGCACGAGATGTCGGTAAGGAGTCCGAGGCCAAGCTCGCTCATTTGCAGCTGCGGCCGATCGATCATCCACCCACCGACCCTCGAGCCAGCCTTCGCTAGCTCACAATGCGAGGCCCAAGAATCAGAGTACAGTCTTTTTTATTTAGGAATAAGAACTTTGCAGTTGGGCTTGGCATCGCATTTCTCTCTGAAAAAAATAGAAAAAATGTTATAGACCATTTTTTTTTGTAGAAAGGCTTCTTTTGAAATCTAATATGAACAGGAGCTCAATTAGACTGTATGTTGTAGGACTAAATGTACACAAGCGAACTGGAGTGCCTACTCCAAAAGATTAAGGAGCGTAGTCCAATAATTCTCGCTCGCTCGGCCCAGCCTGTCGACCATTCATCACATGGCCTAACAGAATCAACTGGGCTTTGAAGTACAGAATTGTCCCAGCCAGGGCCTTGCCCAATTGGAATGAAAAATAGTGGTTTGTGGTTGAAATTACACTGTAACTAATTAAAGTTACACTGTAGATGACTTATTTAGCGTAATTAAATTAAAAAAATAGAAAAAAAATATGTCATACTCTTTCTGTCCTGGAACTGCAGCCTAGGGAAAGATGAGCACCGGCGTCGAACCAGAGTTTGAACGCTAATGGACTGCTTGCCCAGTAAGAGATTGCAGCCCCTCGTCATAGCACATCATTGCAAGTTCCACGTGGATGCCGTGCTATACTATGCTACAAAGCTATATTCTCTGGTATCCCTCTTAACAAAAAAAAGAAAAAGAAGCAGCAGCACAAGAAATCCCAACCAAAAGCGTATAATCTTCCAAAAGCGTATATCTATCACCCAAAAAGAAAAGGAAAGGAAAGGAAAGGAAAGGAGAAGACGCACATCCATCAAACACACCATCTATTCTAGAATTCAGACAAGTATGCTACCCTTCATCCCCTTTCACCATCACACTTTCAGCACACAAAAAAAAGTTACGCCCAACGAAAAAACCACCAATCCATCGGAGGAGAAACAAGGAAGCAAATCCATTTGCTGGTAAGTACATTGAGTCCAAACATCTACTCCCATCCCATCCTTGTCGGAAAAACCCAACCCGCATATCCATTTCCCCGTGATTCGTCGCCTCATCCCAACCCCCACGCACTCGTGTTCCCTCTCCTCTTCTCCCCTCGTCCACTCCACCGTCATCAAAACTCAACCGCGGAAGCCAAGCACCAGTCGTCTCCCGTTTTCCCACACAACCCACTACTACTCCACAAAATAGAAGCAAACCGAACCAACCGGCGAAGGGCGGCGAGCGCACAAGAAGGGAGGAGACGAAGACGCGGCGCGCGGCGACTCGTCGGAGTTGGTCTTGGTCGGCAGCGGCGGGCATGGCGGGGCGTGTGGCGCGGAGCTGCGTGCAGACGGCGCTCAAGATGGTGAACTCCGTCCTGGGGCTCGCCGGCATGGCCGTCATCCTCTACGCCCTCTGGATGCTCCGGGCCTGGTCCAGGCAGGTCGCCGAGCTCCACCAGCACCTCCCGGTCCCCTGGTCGGTACACTTTCCTCCTCCTCCTCCTCCTTGAACAGATCTCGTCTAGTGTCTCGCAAGCCACAATCTTTGCTTTGTTTTGGTGCGGGCTCTAGAAGTTATTATTGGATTCTCAGTTTTCTCTTCTTGATTTCTGTTGCTAATCCGTCCTTTGCTCGGCTAAATGCATCTAACTAGTTTTAAGCGAATTTGCAACGAAATGTATCCAATGTACTGTTTCATTCCAATATTTTTCTTTAGAGGTAGTAATTGAGGATTCTGTGCAAGAATGACAGATTAGGAAATGGCGTACAAACCGAACCCATCTCACCAAAAGCGCCTCCTTTTTCTTCTATGGCAGTTAAAGGTTAGCCTTTTTTATTGGTGATGGGCAGGAGTATACTCGGCTCAGCATACCAATATTGCAGCAAATTTGGATACAGTGACGCACAAGAATAGTAGTAGTACTATCCGCTTTAGTGGATGCTAGTGCCATTCGGTGGACGTAGTAATCAACTTTGTAGTATTGTTTTGGAATTGTGCTCTGAAAATATAGGTGGCGGCTGCAATGTGGCGTCATATTGGAACATGATGTAATGCAATGGATGGCCCAACTGAAAAGGAGATGTACAGTTGAGTGGTGGGACTAGAGCACTTATGAAGGATAAGAAAGAAGAGAATAGTGCTTATGCTAAACAATCGCTTTCCTCAACTTAACACTATAGTAATAATAATTAAATTGGGCTGTTGCTGATGCTTTTCTTGCTGTTAGGACGTCAGAGGTGGCGTGTACTGGATGATTTAAACAAGATTTGATGTTAAATCCGACTAATGAAGAATACATATATGTACCATGTCGAAACTTGTCTAGGCATTTTAAGTGCCTTGCATCTGTGTAATATGGATTGGTTGTTTTACTAAAAGAATCCACTTGCTGTGCAGGTTTATTTACACTTTTCTTGCCCTGGGAATCTTTCTGTGCTTGCTGACTTGCTCTGGTCATGTTGCCGCTGAAACTGCAAATGGTCACTGCCTCTCTTGTGTATCCTTGAAATTGCTTATATATGGAGTTGCATTTGATGCGTGACTTTAGAATTTGATGTTCTTAGCTTAGTTTGTTGCTTGTCCATGGCTAGGTTTGTTCTCTCTCCCAACAACACATGCTTTTCACTTGCTGACTACCTGCAGTGTATCAGCGTGTTAAATTATGCTGACATGGTAATTGCTTTTGGTTTATCAAAGTCACACACAGCCACGCATAGGGGCAGAAGCAACATTCTTTTGGATATCTCCAGTTTTTTAAATAATTTGAGATGTCACCAAAATATGCTAGTGTCACCAAAAAAATGCTATATTCTATATCAAATAAGTTCTGAAATGAAAGTCCAGGCTTCTACTAGTTAATCACTGAAGCCTCCAAATTGCAGTTGTGTTCTTTGAGTTCTCTATCCTTACATGTACAGCAACCTGGTGATGTAAGGACTGTTTTACCTTAACCTGACATGTAGTACATGATCTTCATATTTTTGCTTGTTATACTGGAAGGTGCAATCACCATTGATGTATTTCTGAATAGCAACTGGGAGGAAGTAAGGAGCACTTTAGCTTGCTATTTTATGTTATTTCCCAGATATCTGTTATTTGGTTGGTGATGGTTTGATAATTTCCAAACCTTTAGGATTTTCCGGATGACCCATATGGGAAGTTTGAGGAATTCAAGGATTTCGTGAGATCAAATTTTGAGATATGTGAATGGGTAGGCCTCTCAGTGGTGGCTGCTCAGGTGAGATTATCTGTACCTTTGATGCACTGAAGTCTTCAAAGAAAAAAAATTCCTTCTTACACTTGTAAGTTGTAACCAAATGACTGTGTAATTTTACATAAGCAGAGTTGCAATCTTTCAATATGCTTTAAAATAGATATTGGCCTAATGAGCATTTGCTGAAAAATCTACCTTATATAACAACAATACAACTTTGTCGAAGCTCTGCTAAAATGAAATTTGAGGATCACCTATCTGCTTAGTTATGTATGGTAGCAACCTATAGTAGATACCAGCTTAAAATGAAATTCAGACTGCTTTGCAAAACAACAAAATGGGAACTTCACAGTGATCTTATAATCATCTATTTACATTTCACTTCACTAGATTTGACTGACTGCCACTAAACTTTTTAGAGGGAATTAACTCTTGAGCATCACTGATTTCCTCTATAAACATGAATTAGTCGATTATCTGCAGGTGCTATCGATCATTCTTGCAATGGTACTTACGACTCTTGTACCTGACCGTGAAAGTGACTGTGATAGCGATGATGACACCACCGTGCCTGCAAGGCTGCCTCTCCTAAGAAACCAGGCCCCGCATGCTCCAAGTTTTGTTGAACCTAACTTACCCCGTAGGAGTGACTCATGGAGTGTGCGAATATTAGACAAGGTGAAATGTTTTCCAACAAGTACTTCTGTACATTGGTTCGTTATCAATTTGTTCACCTTTAGTGAAGTCTTGCTATTGTTTCCTTTCAGGCCAACAAGTAAGATTTTTCTGACCTTATATGACGAACCCTTTGGAAGGAAGCACCGACATGTTTTGCCCTGAGGGTTACGGCCAACCTGAGGAAATGATACCTTTTTTTTGTTAAGTAGGGAGGATTCATATGATGTAGTACTGAATGGCTACTTTTGATTGCCTTTCAACATGCACAAATATTGGAGCAGCATGTAACTAACCCTTACAGCCCCTTGATGTATGGGAAGAATGTTTTACAATGTTTTACGAATAGCGTGATGCTGTCGATTAAAAAAAAACCGATCGTTTCGTTGTCATGTATTTTCTGTTTCTGTTGCTGACAAAAATCCTTGTCGTTTCGATGTCACGTATGCTCTGTTGTTTCTGTTGCTGATAAAACAACCTGCCAATGCCAATGGATGAAATACTGAAAGGTGAGGTGAACTCTACATAGTACAGCTTTATTATTGTACTGATTGGCATTATCTGGATCTGATGGTTCGGCCGTACGGTGTGACTAATTAGCCAACCGATTGCACTCACCTGCCATGTTTGGTAAATCGAATCCAGAACGGTGGAGTGGACAGGCCTCCATGTTAATACACTTCTGTAGCAATCGTCGACAGGTACAGGTCCAGTAGTTGCTAGTCGCCACCAATCAAGCTATGTACTACTGCAAAACCTTTTTTTTTTAAAAAAAAACTCTCCTGTTAAGTTTACTTGTCCTCATCAGTAATTTTTTAGGCAATCCTTTTAATTGAGGTCCACAGCATTGCACATCTTGCATCATAGCTGTGCACCAACAAAAAGACGGCCCTGATCAATTCGGCTTCGGCTTCTGGTTTATTTTTCACTATTCATAAGTTTCGTCTTTTTCTGAACTTTTGGCTTTTTGTTGAGCTTTTTTGCCGGTTCTTTTTTTCCCCGTATTTGTTTGTATTATACGTAATGGGCTAACATATTTTTTATATTTTTAAATTTTTTTAAATTTAATTATGCTAAATAAGCTCTCACATCATACCATGCTTTTTTCACCACACTCTGATGCTTTCAGCCATAAGCCATGAGCTTTTTAGCCGAACCGATCACCACAAAGAGTAAACATGCTAAAATATGTTCGGTGGTAATCACACAAAAAAGGAAACGAAAAAAAAAAGCTGAAATGCCAATGTATTCAGTTGAAACTACAAATCATATGAGTATTAAAATGAACCCATGAATAATACATGCACTAAGTATTTCTCATCAGAGCTTGCATACTGTAGAACATAAGGTTCTTCTTCCCCTAAACTTTTCCATGGAAATTATAAATCTGTACAAACATTTACAACACCTGAGCACACTACACCTTAGTTAGAGCTCACAAGGTCTCTTGTCAAAGTTCACAATCTGCCCATGGTCAGCCACATCCTAGGACAAGGAACATCCTCTGCATGAATCAATAAGCCATGCGTCACTCTCAGAAAACAATTGTGTGCAAGTCATTATCAACAGCTCAAGTTATTTTACATGAGAATCATAGGCATAGAAGATGTTATCCGGTGTAACGAGAGGCAGCTTCTCAATGTACATAAACAGGCGCATGAGGTTCTCTCTAGTCACTGTTGCCATGTCAACTACATCTCGGTAATCAGTGAACATCCACAGATCACCAGAATTTACTCTTTTGAGGCTGTCACGGCAGAAGGGGCAGGATTGAGATCTTGAGCGCCTGCAACCAGGATAAGGCATGGTCCAATGAATGCAACAATATCTTTGCAGCAGGCGGTTTAATGAACAGAACATCTTTGCAGCAGACAGTTCTGTGAGCAGATCATCATTCATATAGCAGAGAAAGGAAAGCTGTTTTGAAGTTCATGGAATGAAGGTATAAAATTGATAAGTAATTTTGTGCATTACTTATGTTCATTTAATGGTGTTTTCTGCATTCATTCTGTTCATGTAGACATGTAATGTAAGATACTCCGTGCTTAACAGCAGAGTTTTAGTGAAACGCTACTGCTACTGTTGAGATAGCCAAATACGCCTGTTATCCTGAGACGTGGAACCAAAGTGAAATTGAATGTAGTTTTTCAGGGCTGTTTCTCTTATCAGGTTTTGGGACTCCGTGGTTATGTCATAAGAAGACAAAACATAATTATCTTCAACTAATTGATATACTATTATCTTACACTTTTATATATACGATTAATGGTCACAAGGAAACTTTGTGCTTCCTGGCAGAAGCTAAATGGATCTTATTTTACAGATCAAAATCTCATGAAGACAGGCGATCTCAAGGTTCAGGCCTAGTGAGAAACATGCACAAAATTGGCAAACAAATGCAGAGGCTGTTGCAAATTGTAGTACCTTGCTGTAATCATAAGGTAGAGGGCTGTAAAGGAGGTTACACCTAGGTAGAGGGTCCATTAGTGTTCACTACATGAAAGAAACCAAAATGTAGCACTAATTTTTTTTACCAAACTTCTACTAACGGGTCTCGACAAAAGCAACTTTGAGCTAAACGGCTAACCCAACACACCTTCCAATTTGTTACCAATGACCAGTACATTAATCACTATGGTTGAACATGACAGAAAAATATATAATGACAGGATTGGGTTCTTACCATTGACGGTAGCACTTGATGCACATAGCATGGCTGCAGTTGGGCAGCACAACCTTGCTATTCATCTCCATGCAAATCCCACATTCTTCCTCTCTTTCAACATCAATCTCAGAAACCTGCCTCTTGTTCTCATCCTCGTCTCTCCTTCTGTACCTCTCTGTACAAATCACCTTCTGCCTACGGTCATCGACATCACTGATCCCCTTGTGCAGTTGCATGAGGGAGGGAAATATAACAGCTGTAAACAATGCGCATCAATATTGCAAGTCCAAACAGCAAGCAATTGCTAGCGAAAAAAATCGACTCTTCTTTGTTTTACAGAACATTTACCATAAAATTCCCTAATGCTCGCTTTCCTTTCATGAGTAGACATGGTGGTAGTTCCATCTACATAAACCTGCACAACCAATTAGCATGGATTAATTCCTTCAAAACATAGCAAAATCACTACAAGAAGCCAACCGTTCTGAAATCACACCGCAAACACAACCTTATAAATTAGAATCCTCAGCAGCCCAAGCGCACCCGCAAGGCTACAATCCGTCCACTGCACGAGGAAGAGGAAGAACTGCGCCGCCGGGCTGTACGACATCCGCATCTGGAGGCAAGCCCCATCATAATCCCTCGAGAAATCCGACGCCCTGTCGAATTCAGTCAAAACACTCTTGTAATGCCATGTATCCAACCACGACCAGATGAGTGGTAATCACCCACATCGTTCGTACACACAGCATGAGCTCCTAATTAACCGTCGCGACTGCATTCACCTAATTTACCCTGATTTCCGCGATAGTTAGAGCCGCTTGAACAAACGGTACAAGGCTGCAACCAAACCGAACAGCGAACGGCACAACACCAACTGCAAGCGTGAAATTTCGACAATTTGCGACGGAAATAGCCCAAAAAGGAGAGAAGCTTGGGGGGGTGGCTCGCACTCACAGGGTGTTGGCGTGCTGGATGTCGGCCTCGAGCACCTTGAGAGAGTCCTTGAACGACTTGCGCATGGAGCACAGGACCATCTCCTCACCTGCTGCTCCTCCACCAGGGCCGCCGCTTAATCAGCTCGCCACCATGGAACCGGGCCAAACCCCGCGCGCGCGAAGCCTCGACTGCGACAGCTCGAGAAGGCTCCACCGAAAGTTGGCTTCCGCGGTGCGGTGCGGTGCCCGCCTTTGCCTCCACTTCTTCGTCTTCCTTTTGGCAGCTCGCTTCGGCTTCGTTGCGTGGACGGAGGGCACGCGTCCCTGCGAGGAGAGGGAAGCATCCCAGGCAAGGGCAAGGCAGCTACCCGTCCTCGTCTCCAACTGCAGCACGAGCAGTCCAACTGACAGGTGGGCCCAGGAGAGGAGGGCGTCGTCGGTGTTCCTGACGCTTCGTCATTGACATGTGGGGCCGGATTTGGTGGGGCCAGATTCTCGGTGGGTGTGCGTTGGGAGATTGGGGTCGAGGACGGTGGGGCCAAGTGGAGTGACCTCTGGGCCCCGCGGTTGGACGCTCGAGGCGGCCACGTAGACCCGGTCTATACACCGACGGCGACCGGGGTAGTGCAGAAAAAAAGTGGAAAAGCATTGACGAATGTGCACGGCGGATCGAACGAATTTGAAAAGGTCGCGGCAACTTTTTCTTTCAAATGAAATCAGGAGCCCTAATAAATGCATCTCGAGCAGAACCTAGGCCCCGCTTGCATGGGCTTAGGTTTTTGCCTTCTAGTTTATTTTTACTATCTATAAATATTATCATTTTCTGATTTTTCTGATTTTTTAGCTTTTTTGCTGATTCTTTTTCCTGTATCTGTTTTGCATTATACATGCTGGGCTAACACTTTGTTATTTTTATTTTTTTTAAATTTAATTATGCCAAATAAACTACCATCAGTTACAGTGTAATTTCAATTAGCCATAGTGAAAATTCAATTATAAGTCACAAAAATTCAGCCCAACTGAACATCACCCTAATATGGAAACCACCTATTGACCGATTGGCAAAGAAGCTCGAGTCCATTAACTAGGAATCTATTAATCTTAATCCTTATGGTATTCACCTTAATTTACGCATATTCTGAGTGTATTTCATTGAGAAGAAAGGTGTTCGTGTGCTCACGGGACAACGTTGACACAGTTAAATACTAACGATATCGTTTCTATTTTAAATATGTTGCAATGCCAGAGGTAACCTACTTCGGTGTATAGATTATAATTATGAACTTAAGTGTAGATAAACCGACTGCATTCACCACTCAACAGCTCTACCGAGATCATACTAATTTTTTGTTTTCTTTCTCATTTTGGAAAATGCCCTTGTGGAGATAAAAAAAGATTACAGTAAATACATGTGGAGTCCGCATTATGTACTTATCTTCACCTGTCCTTTGATTTTTCTCTCATCCCCTCATTATCTCGCCAATGTCTCTCCCTCGCTCGTCCTAATGACCTCACAACATTTTACAGAAGAATGTATTTTAGCTGAAATGCTAGAGATGAGCTCTTTTTTAAAGTTTTACAAAAGAATACATTTAGATTTACATTTTAAAAAGGTTGTTATGGATCATAATTAATCCAGCTACATATCGAGAGCTTTCTTTGCATGTTCATGTACTATCTTCCTCTTTCTAATATTTATTGTATGATTTAAGTTATGTTTAATGATATATATTATCTTCTTCTAAAACACCATTACAATATTACAATGCATGCTGGTAATTAAAATGCCGCTCGGTTGGATTGAAATAAGCTGATTTATGGCTGAAATTGCACTGTATCTGGCTGAAATTATACTGTAACTGATAGTGGCTTATTTGACGTAACTAAATTTAAAAAAAATTAAAAATAAAAAACATATTAGTCCATTATGGACAACGCAAACGAATAGGGAAAAAAGAACCAACAAAAAAGCTCAAAAGAAGCTAAAAAGCTAGAAAAATAAAATTTAAAATAATAAAAAATAAACTAGAAGTTAGAAATTCAAATCGAAATAAGCAGATCTAAAGAAGACTACAATCTATCCAATGGCTAGAGTCTTCTTCTCAATCTATGGACCGTGTGCACCGAGCGGATTGACGGTGAGAGAATGGTTGGTGCGATGTTACCGTCAGTCCATAACGCGTGACCGGATTAAATATCTTCTTAACTATGCGAGCGCTGTTCTCCTGTCCATGCCGCCACTCTAACGGACACGATTTCGGTGGGTTAATGTATTTTTCTAGCATAATTATTTATATAGAATTATCGAATATCGTTAAGTCGATAAAATATTTTAAAAATATTATTTTGATAAGTCGTTTCGAAATAATGGTAAAGAAATCATCCCACTTATTTATTCGAGGAAAATCATAATCTATTAGTTAACAAGAATTATGCCGATTCTTTTTAGACCATGTTTAAAAGTGTTATATTCTTTAAATGATTGTGAAAAAGATTGAGTAAGGTGATATTTACATTAAGAAGTAAAAAAACATAATCATTTCTGCTTTAACTTCTGGTTTCTGGCTTATTTTTTACTATTCTTAAATTTCGTCTTTTTCTAACTTTTTGGCTTTTTGCCGATTATTTTTTT
Source organism: Dendrocalamus sinicus (assembly GCA_036346575.1). NCBI lineage: Eukaryota > Viridiplantae > Streptophyta > Magnoliopsida > Poales > Poaceae > Dendrocalamus > Dendrocalamus sinicus. The sequence continues at coordinate 871,657 of CM070652.1, forward strand.
CTCATATTTGTTTGCATTTCCGTAATAGGCTAACATATTTTCTATTTTTAGTTTTTTTAAAATTTAATTATGCCAAATAATCCATCATCAGTTACAATGTAATTTTTGTCCATTACAATATAATTTCAATCATAAGCCATATTTTTCCAACCTAAATGAGCAGGCTTATAATTTTCGTTCGAATGATTAGATCAATGACCTACCTAGAACACATTCACCTACCCAGTCCAACGCATCATCCGCTCCTTTGCATTTCACTCTTCCTGTAAGCCCATGTCCTTTTACCTGTACCGGGATTCCGGAAAAGCTCGACTCCTGTAAGTCCATATATTATATTATTAAAAACAGAAGTTAAATAAATCGTCACATTAGTTCTCAATAGGTACAAATTATCATATTAATCAGAGAAAAACATATCTAAATCGTCAATTGATGTGGGCTCAAATTATAATGATTGAGATGCACCTAAATTAGCGAAAGAAAACGTTCTGGATAGAATAGGAAAATCAAGGAAAAACTCTACAAAACAATCCGAACTGTATACGAGAAGATCCTATTCAGAACAGAGTAGAAAAGAAGGCATTCGAGATAGAATAGGAAAATCAATGAAAAAAATTTACAAAACAATAACTGTATACAAGGAGCTCTCGTTTGGGATTGAGTAGGAAAATAAACAATCCGAATTGTATACGAGGAGCTCCCGTTCGGAATAGAGTAGTAAAATCAAGGAAATTGTGTTTAGGTAGAACACAATACACAATCCAGTCCAGAAGCAAAACGCAATCTAATCTAGAGAATACGAGTACATGTAGCCTACAAATACAGTGTTCCATGTAGAACAGCGGCCTTAACTAACCCTTTGTTGTGTCCCAGGAGGTGAGCTCAGCCAGGAGGAAGACGGCAACTTGTAGCACCTACGCTCTGACGGAGTTGAATAGGATCTCCACGAAGCCATTGATTACGGCTTAGCCAGCATGCAGAACGCCTGCTTGGCAACTCTTTGTTGCGTCTCGGGAAGCGAGCTCGGCTAGGAGGTTACCTCTGGCTCCTCTCTTTCTGTATTGAACTTCTTCACGTTTGTCAATCATGCCAACGGTGAAGTCAACTACTTCAGTTATGTTATTACTCTTCATTGCCTCTTGTGTCTAGTCCACTCCCTTACGTACCATATTTTTTAAAAAGTTTTATGAAGGCGGCAACACCATGGCATACAAGAAACTAAGTGAGTTGACAACAACAGGACAAATATAGAACATCAAAGTGAAAGTAATAGGAATGTGGGATTCAATCAATTTTTTAACAGGCAAACTTGTGAGTATTGATATGATCTTGATGGATGAACAGGTTTTTCTCTTAGCATGTTCAATTATGTAATTTTTAAACAATTGGTAATTGATGCTTTGTGTTTGACAGAGTGAAACAATTCATGCTACTATTTGGAATTACCTGATAGCTACTTATAGACCAAAGATCAATGAGAGTTCTATCTATGTGTTCAGTAATTTCAAAGTTCAAGAATCCACCAAACACCGTCCGATCAATAATCAGGTTAAAATTACTTTCACGAATAATATACAAAGATGAAAGAAGTGAAAGCATCATCAAATAATTTTCAGGATCACTATTTTGAGTTTGTTACAAGAAACACACTACTAGAATGGCTAAATAAAAATCAGCGATTATCAGGTGAGTCTATAATTGCATTTTGGTTCTTTCTTAAAGTTGAATTAATTAAACTTAAAAATTTTCTTATATTATTGGATTACTAACCAGAATTAAGCCAATTGGATCAAGGACTATGAGGAAGAACACTGCAAACCCAAGACCTTCATATATTCGCGAGATTGAACTTCTAACACCGAAGTAAAATATGCATTTCGACCATAGCACTTTAACTACAGCACCTCGACCATGGTACTTCGAACACGGCACATCGACCACGACACTTCGACCACAGAGCCACGACCACGGCACTTCGACCATGACGCCTCAACCATGGCACCTCGACCACGACGCTTTGACCACGGCGCCACGACCAAGACACTTTGACCATGACGCCTCGACCACGGCTGTCGCAATAGATGAGTCGTTGGGAGGAGAATGGATGAGGCATTAGGAGGAGAATGGATGAGACGTTGTGAGGAGATGGATCAGACGACCTGAAACCTAGCTCATAGGAGTATTCCAGTCATCTCACAGTACCTAGCTTTGTAAAAAAATCATTCAAACAAAAAAGGATAACAGGAGTAGACGGAAGTGCTATGGATGGAAGATTTGTACCCTCCTTGTGGTACTACGTCGAATTGAGAAAAAACTGTGGTATTAATTGGTACCGGCCTCAGTTCAGTGCTATAGATGGAATTTTATGTTCCAATAATATCTACACTGATGGTCAGGTTGGGCTGTGGGCACCTAGGGTAGTAGTTGATCTTGAGTTGGAGGAGGAGGTAGTCGTCTTGCTGCTGCCTAGTACCTACTTGCCGGGTCGTTGCTGTAGGCCTACTTGGCGTCCATGGGTAGGGCGAAGAAAGCTGTGACACCAGAACATGTGAGCAGAGGCAAAGCAATGAGAAGCGGAGCAATTTTACTACTTCCGGATCCGGCGAATCCAATCACAGTTCCAAGGTGGTGGCAAGATGAAAGAAAGCAAATGATGAGCAAGCTACCTATTGAATAAGGCTGGAACGAAAGGACACGGTGCAGTAGAAAAAGGCATCGGCTTGCTTTATCCTAAAAGCATATTTCTCTGATACGTTTCATATTAAACAATTGTTATTTTCTAAACAAATCTTATACTAAAAATTATATTTCCTCTACATGTAGTTTGCCTATTATCTCACCTTCCTTCACACAGAAAATACTAATTACAAAATACATTATTACCAAGTAAAAATAAAATCTGCACCATCCATCGTGGTGCGTCCAAAATATAAGGGTTCATATTCAAATAAAAAGTCCATGTCAAGTAAAACGTAGAAAAATACGAAAGAATCAACTTAATTTTAATATAATTTTCAAACTGAAATCCCTAAATAACTGAATAATAGTAATTTGTAACTTTGAAACCAATCTAGCCATGTTTTTGCACAGGCCACCCTGCTAGTTGTATCTTTTAAAGTAGAATGCATGTAGCCTGCAGTATAGTCACCCTGGGCACGAAAAACCGAAAACCGAGTACCGAACCGAATTTACCGAGAACCGAACCGAAAGTACCGAAACCGAAAATTTCGGTTCGTGTTCGGTTCAGTTCTCAGAACCGAATTTACCGAGAAATTCGGTTCGGTGCCTCTGCCATCGAAATACCGAACTACAAGGAATAACATGTTGTATTTGAGTAGTGAGTACTAAGTAATATGTAATATTATTGATGGGTCCATTGTGGACAGCTATATTATGTATTTGTGGTTTTTCTCTGTATGATTTGGCACTTATTCTATATGAAATCATGTTACATTTCATCAAAATTGGCTATTGAACTTGATGTTACATGTTGTTGTACCTGCTCGTAATTTCGGTAAATACCGAACCGAACCGAAAGAACCGAAACCGAATTTCTTCGGTACCGAGTCTTTTCAGGAACCGAACGGTACCGAGATTCTCAGGAACCGAATTTGTATGGGTACCGAGGAACCGAACCGATCGGTTCGGTAGTACCGAACGCCCAGGGTTACAGTATAGTACTTGAAACACAAGATTACTTGTTGCCTTGTTGGGGTTGTTTGGCAAAACTCCAGCTTCGACTTCTTTTGGTTGAAAGCTAAAGTTGGGCCAAACAACTGGTTTCTTCACTAAGTTTTCTCGGAAGTTGAAATCTCCCTTTCGAAAGAAACTAGCAATATTTTTACCAAACGGCTTCAATGACTTGTATGAAAAGTTAGCTCTTTTTTTCACTATTCCATCACAAGCAGAAAAGGGGCTAAGTTTTTTTTGAAGGAGATACATACAATCTATGCACACCCACTTAAACCATATATACACATGCGTTTGTGTTTCCTGCACACATTAGAATCTAATCGGAGGCTCAATAGCTTCTGGAACACGGACACACGTTATCCGCGCACATATGTACCCCTCTGGTGGGCACAGTTCACAAATCAATACCAGAGAATGAGAAACTAGGCTGCTGATCATTCGGATCGAACGTTGGCAGAGGGCTGAGCAACCTCACATCCCCCTACTGAGCCAATGCTCATGTCTTGAAAAGGGGCTAAGGGCCTGTTCATATTGACTTCTATTTTTGGAAGCCAATACGAACGTCTTAGGGTGTGTTTGGTTGAGTTGTGGCTTCAAAAAGCTCTTTGTGTGTGTAAAACATGGAAAAGCTGCTGTAGGTTGTGGGCTGTGGAAAAACTGTAAGCTGTTTGGTTCAAACAAGTATAAAACTTACCTCCTATCTCTATTTTTCACCATTTCAAAAAGCAGAAAGCCAAAAGCCAAAAGCAGGGTCCAAGGTGCTTTCAAAACTGTACTACCCAAAAGTAGCTGCTTCTGAAAAAACAGTTTCTGATTTCCACCCCTTTGGTTGGCTTTTGGCTTTTTGGGAGCAAAAGCAACTCCCAAAAGCTCAACCAAAGGCACCCTTAGTTTTAAGTCACTTCTATCAAACACTACTATTTATCAGACACTATTTTTTTTACTTTTTACATATTGTAACATACTTTGTATTTTATTTTATCATAATTCTGTAAGTCACAAGACTGTCTGAATGTTTTAGTGCCTTTCGTTGAACCGTCTTTCTTATATAATACACTGCTATTAATTAGCTACCACAATTCATCAGTCACTGCTATTCATTAACTATTATTATTTATTAGTCATAACTAAAAAATATCAATAAAAGTTAATATAAACATACCTAAGTCAATGGAGAAGGTTAAGCACAGGCAAACCGGCCCGTATAACATGGAGAAAAGAGAAAGGAAGAGACCGAAACAAAATGCTCCGATTGGGCCAGTGCCTCGTCGGCCCATGCAATGATGGCTGGGTTGGGCTTAGATTACTGCTAGGATTTGCCCTTGTTTGGGTTGGGACGCGACGCGAAATCGTTAGTTGAGAGTTTTGTACTGCTACTGGTGTGCTGCTGCTGCTGAAATTTGGATATTTAGGCGACAAGTTAATCTCCCGTAATTTTGATCGGCTATAGCTAGTGCCTCCCCTATTTGATCAAGTTTCATGCGAACTCGGCTTGATTCAACTTGAGACTCCTCATATTAATATCCTTTCAAATTAATTTGCCCTTGTTCAATAGTGGTCTATGATGTTTTCAGGTATCTGGTCCCATTCAAAGGTTTTGCTTTGCAGCTGAATCAAGTGATGGCACCTCAGTTTGCAATTTGTAAAGCTTAATAAGTCCTTAGCTGAACTGGTATGTGTATATTATGAACCTGTATGTCTTAGAGTATATTCATGTCTCATGTACTATAAAATTCTTGTCAAAGTGAAGTTTTTGTTGGAATTAATCTTGATGCTTGTGAGTGCCGCGAGCGCTGCTTGGACAACCACCGTGGTTGGAGTGGCCGTGGTCAAAGTGACCGTGGCTGGAGTGGCAATGTCAAAGTGACTGTAGTTGGACAGTGGCCGTGGTTGTGGCTCTTGTGAGTGAACGGTTATGACCACGTTGTGTGTGGTCGTAACGACCAGCGTCATGGCGCGGGTGTGAGTGGTCGGTTACGACAACGTTGTGTGTGGTCGTAACGACCAGCGTTGTGGCGCTGGTGTGAGTGGTCGGTTATGACCACGTTATGTGTGGTCGTAACAACCAGCACTGTCACATTTGTATGAGTGGTTAGTTATAACCACGTTGTGTGTGGTCGTCACATGTATACAGGTAGATTTGTTTATGATCAGCTTGATTTGTGTTCATATGTAAATGCTGTTGTCATCTTGGCATGTACCTGATCGAGACAAACATCAGACACCAGCAATTCCTGCCTTTATTTTTTTTGGTTTAATTTCCTTTAAATAAAAAAAATCAGGACATCGTTTTTTCCCTTCACCGCTTTACTCCAATGTATTACTTTGAATACTGCTATGCAGGTTGCTGATTACAGCATGGTTACTTCATAATCATACAGCTTGATGATCAGGAAGGAGATGCTGACGTGGAGATCCTGAGAAAGATTAGCCATTTGGTTGTGCTAGTCATTGTTTTGGCGTGTTTCTCGTGTATGAACTACAAACCTCGTAGGCGTCATCAGGGACGGAGCTGGCCAGGCACACCCAAAAATAGAGAAGAAAAAAATCACGAGAGCTAGCAGGAGCAGCGAGGAGCACAGGCGGTGCGGCGCGGGAGCAGACAGCAGCCGGCGGACCCAGATCAGGCAGCGCGGCGTAGAGAGGAGGGGCTCGCGGGGGCAGCAGGCAGCAGCGGGCGCGACGCCTGCGCGGGAGCAGCTGGCGGGCGGCGCGCCAGGCACACAAACACGTATCACAGTAAGTTCTCGATTTCAATTTGGGATCTAGGGATTTAGGATTTAGAGTTTTGCCGATTTGTCTGGTACTCTGAATAAATTTCAAACTTATATACTAGAGTTATTATATTACGAAAACACTGTACAAACCTATAAATTATACGTGTGAAATGTAAACACTAGTATAAATTTTCTAGCTCCGTCACCGATGCCATTGCCATGTAAGAAGTCCCTGCAAAGTCATGACAGTTTTCCCTTTTCATTCGATTGAGACCAAATGGAGCTAACCACTGTGATCTGCACGCAGGTCCCGTAAATCCTGGTGATGACATTATGACATGCATTTTTTTTTGTATTTTTTAAAATAAAGTCATGTAAGTTTGGATCTTCAGTTTAGTTCCCATGCTATTATCAGGTGTTGAGGCTGTCTGCTTGCTGTAGCTAGTCGTCTGTGAAAGAGACTGTAAGTGGAGAGTGGAGAGGACTCATGAAGGTACATACATATATGTATGCAATTGATGTTATGATCAGATGATACGTGCTTGGCATGGTCATCTGGATATCGGCTTGGGATACATTACTTGTGCAAAATGTATTATTGTGACTTGTTATCGTACATATGCAGACGATTTCTTGAAACATCCAAAACGGAAGGCCATTATCACCATAACTTGATAAGTGGCCTTGGTGACTGGACTGATGAATAATGGACATACTAGCCCACTTCTTTTTCTTTAGTAGTCATAAAGGTTGGATGCATTGGATTTGGAGCACTCAGATCGATAGTGATGGTCTTTTTCGAAAGCTTATTCCATTAATAATTGTCTTGTGGTGGCGGAGATTCTCGGTCGATCTACATGTTTCTATGTTCGATCTAGCGGTAATTAAGCACCGGATTAGGCTCTGGAACAATGCCTTCCTGCTGGAGCTATCACTCGATTCTAGAGGTTGATGGGTGTGTTAGGCATCAGCACCACCCAGCTTTTCCTTCACAAGATGTCAAGATAGCGAAGAAGCTAGCTGGCCGGCACTAGCAAGCATCAGGTTACCCGACCGACCCTCTCATTCGGTCCGGCCGGGTGCATGGGATCCTAACATGTATGCCTGGCCTGCTCAGGTCTGAATCCCACATCGATCCACATTGTCTGGAACGTTTGCGATGCGATTGGATTGGATTGCTAATTTGTAAATATATCAAGGGCTCATATGCGATCATGGCGATGCACCTTCGAAAATGAGACCGGCCGGCCGGCAGGTCAAGCTGAACTGCAGTAACGGCCGATGAGATTGGCAATTACTAGTAGATTTTTTTTTTTTTGTGTGTGTCGCTGCCAATTGACATCGATCAGTACTGTATGTGGGCGCTTGCTGCTGCGCTAGTGTTCTGTGCCAGTACGTACTCCTGCATGTTGCACACCTGTCGGTGACCCATGCTGCATCCATCCTTGCAAGTGCATGCATGCTCCCGGCCCCAACACGATCGATCGCTGGTACAATACTGTGCGCGCGCTGGTTGCGCAGAACATCATCAGTACGTACTGTACTGTCTGTGTGTGTACTGTACTGACTGACGAGAGCATGCAACACTGTCGTCTTGCGGCTCGATGCTCGATCGGCCGCAAGCTCTACTACTTGCTCCGCTAGCTCGCCTGGCCACCGCGCATGGCACGGCCGGAACGCTTCCCCGCCTTAACCTTGTTAAAACACGCGCACTTCATCTTAGTTAATTGCTGCTTAATGATATGGCAGTCATCGTCCATCGAGGAATGTAATTGCAGATCGATCTCACCACTGAGCTTGCAGATGCGGTACCAGTACAAAGTGCAGTTTCCCACTCGTTGTCCACTCGTCGCCCGTACTGTGCACCGATCGGTTCACCCACTAAAATCCCTAAAAGCAGCTAGGGATTGATTCCCATCTTGTTTAGTGGAGTATTAGCCAGCTATATTCCACTCCAATCGCATACATCTCATTAAGACTTCACTTATTTCAATTTAAGCTTCTGATTTTAATTTATTTTTTACTATTCCTAAATTTCAGCCAACTATAGTATAATTTTAGCTAACTATAATGTAATTTCAGCTATAAACCAATTTATTTCAGCGAAACCGAGCGGCACCTAAGTCACTCCACGAGAAACCAATGGTACTATATGCAAATCACACTCATATGATGTACTTACGATCGAGGTAATAAATATATACAATCTGGGCACAGGGACAAACCAGATCGATCGATCCAACGAGCTTAGCTAGTCGAAAAGACATACCTGCAATGTACTGCTAGCATACTAGTACTCATTTCTTCACAAATGTAAGTCGACGTCTCTTTTTACTTTTTATGATCTCCGACGAAAGAATTTAGCTATAATTTATTATCATAATATACTAGTAAAAATAATATATATTATAAAATTATTTTATAAGATAAATCTAATTATAATATTTTGATGTCGTTAATCTATATACTTTAATATATATTAATAGTTGAAATTCCAAAAACACGAGGGTGCGAAACCCATGGCCATCTCTATTTGTGTTAAGAGGGAGTATATAGTTAGTAGTACGGAATTAGTTATTTCAGAACGATTGCCCAGGTCAACTGTAGATAGCATGAAGTAACTCACCGATCGAATGCCAGCGGTGCACACAAACAACTAGTATCATACAGGCATATATACACTCGAGTCACTTTACACCATTGGACAGAGGGCACGTACGTACATACGTGTGAATGGTCGTGCATCGCATGTGTGAGCATCTGATATACAGTTGGAATGCCTGCACTCGTCGCACGCATATCAAATTCGAGTATTTGACCTCCTTGAGCTCTAGAATTAAGTACTAAATTAAACTTGCTTGACTAATGTGGCACGCTTAATTAACTTGATCGATCATATCAACGCAAAATGAACTTGAGTTTTGTTTTCAATAACAAAATGAGCATGACTTGCGGATCGATTTCGGCCTGGCACGTTACTGTTCTCCACCATGACAAGAAAACCAGTGCTGTGTTGTTTTCCTTGCCACGTTCGACTACTTGAACAACGCAACAAACGTGTCCAGAAACGATAGAGACGTATCGACAAATTAAGCATAGCCGTTGCGAGCGATTTGCTCGATCCAACACATGCATGGAGCTCGATCGAGCTCCATATATCTCCGCCGAACAGAGCAAGTAAGCCGTTGAAGAATGAACAGCATGCATGCATGCATGCATCATCGATCATGCAGTTGATGCCATCATCGAGCTCCTTAAAGCTGGCCCATTGTTCACGGATAAATAAATTATAAACAAACGTTTGTTTGTTGGTTCAGCTAATCAAGAAACATCGAAGAATTAAATGAAGTGCACAAAGTTACACTGCATATCACATGAACTAACTGATAATAACTAGTTAGACCAAAATATTCTCTCGAAACAGAATGGGCAATTAGTTGATCGAAACAAGGGACAGCACGAATTGAAGCCCAAGACGCTTCTAATGGTGAGTTTTGTATGCATAATTTTACATTCCCCTATAATCTAATAGTCCCCTTAATCTAATTACCTGTAACATAATACTAGCAATCTAAGATTCAAATGTTTGGTTGGTTTGAAAGAAATTACAAAATGGTTTTATAACAGTTCAAATATTCATAACTCGAATCAATTAGTCCACAAATTTAAATTATATTATTTAAAATTTCAAACCTTGAAGGTTAACATTTATAAATTTAATATTGAAAACTAAAATTTGAATTCTATAGTTTAAATTCTCTCAATTTAAAATTGCAACATTAAAAAATTCAATTCTTATTATTCAAAAGTTCAAATTTTGGATTTTTGGAAATTTCTAATTTTAAAATTTGAGTTTGGAACTTTAGATTATTCAAATGTATAACATTTAAATTTTTAGAAATTGAAATTTTGAAATCGAGACTTCGAAATTTTAGGTATTAATTTTAAATTTTCAGAAATACAGAATTTCGAAATCCATACATGAAATTTTGAATTGCTTGAATTTAATATTCTAAAATTTAGGATTAAAAATTTTGATATTTTGGTTTTGAAATTCATGTTTTAAAAAATATTTTAAATTTGGATTTTGAATTCAAAAGGTTCAATTTTTTTACTGTGAAAATTAAAGCAAATGATAAAAGTATAATATCAAAGATTCCTTTCCCTTGGTAATCCCAGAAAGTCACCATTTTCTATAGGAAAGTGATTCTTGAAAACTATGGTAATCTGATTCCCAAGTTAATCTTGGTTTTATGGTACAAATTACCGATTATTTTACATAACAAGAAAATCTCATAAGATTACTGAAGTATTCCTGGGAATACTTGGAGGATTTCACCAATCAAACGCAAAGCTGGCGAATAGTCAAGTGGCTAGGGATAAGGGTACGGATGTATATGTAGCACCCTAATTTTTTTGGAAGGGGCCACACACACAAAATATGGGTAAAACCCTAATAAGTCTTTAAGGCTATTTAGGGGCCTCACCCATTTTCTTGTACGATCATATTTCTATTCTTCCCCAACAGGTAAAAAAACCAATCTACAACTCTCTCTCTCTCTCTCTCTCTCTCTCTCCCCCTTTGTCTTGGGGCGTGTGGGCCTGGTGGTCGTCGACGGCGGTGGTGCTGGCAGAGGCATATGAGACAACGGTGGCGGTAATGGTGTCCGTCGGTGGCTACGCTGGCCGGCGATGTACGCCGCTGGCGGTGGTGGCGATCGCCGTCCGCGCGGCCGAATGGGTTGTTGCGCCTTCTAGATCCTTCATGCAACGTGTTCGTTGAGTATGCTCCAGGCAAATACCTCGCTGTTGTAACCTATCTATTTTGCACATTACCGTTTCATGATTTGCTATCGCCACTACCTTAGTACTCAATTATTACATTGCAATGGTTGTTGTGCTAGGCTAGCTGGTGTCATATGCTTATAGGTTAGTAGAATGCTCAATCATAGGATTCATGCTTTAATTTAGTGATTAGAATTGATGCATAAATCATTGATGGGGGTAGCGTATAAGCATATTCAAATTTAAAGTTAACCACTAGTAATGTTTTAACATTGGGCTGTTTTATTTATATACCTTGCTTCCATGATCTTTTATTTGTACGTTATTGCTTGTGAGCCTCGATTGATTTTTTTTATGATACTTGCTAACTTGACTAATAACCATTTATGATGTAATAAAATCTGGATGATTGACAACACTTGTGTGACCTATGTTAAAGTACTCTTAAGATTTTAATTTCCTTAAATTCTCATTGTTGCTTTTATTACTTGTTCTTTACTGTGGCGATGATGTTCTATAGTAGTATCTCAGATTGATTGTATGTGGGGTGCTACAGTATACCCAAGTCTCAGACTTAGCACTATTGTATATCGATTTTAGGAGTATACATGTACGTGTTCAGTAGAAAAGTGTATATTCGTGCTCCGTGAGAATGAGTTCCTTTGATAAACTCTAAACATGCGTATACGTAGGTGATATAAGTATGTTGTATGTCATCCGTCTTGTGCTCTCTTGAAAAGAAAAGGGCACAAAAACTTCTGATCATGTTGCCTTGCCACATCACGTGTCCCGGCCCCTCTCGCCCAGGCCACAGCCACGGCGCGCGCACACGTACTGTATATATTTAGCCGAGCTTGCATTTCTCACCATTAGCACAACTGAGCAACGCTCCAACCCCTCCTCGCTTTTGGCTGCTGCTGCGGTGTGGTGTACTTGGGTACCGTCGTGTGCTGTTGCATGGCAGTGAGTTTGCTCCAAACGCATGACGTGTCGGACCTCTGCATCGGCAAGCCGGCGTTGAGGTGGCTGCCGCCGTCTTCCACGGTCGCCGACGCTATCGCCGAGCTCGACGGTGGCGGCGGCGGCCGTGGACCGGACGCCGCCGTTGCGGTGTGGGACGGCAAGGGCGCCGTAGCCGGCAGGGTGTGCATGGCCGACGTGCTCCTCTTCCTCTGCGCCGACGGCAATTTGGCCTCCGCGGCTGCCGCGCTCCAGGCCACGCTCTCGGACCTACTCGCCGACGGCGCACCTCCCGTCCACCGCATCGGGCCCGACGCAAGGTCGCACGTGTACCTTCTTGGACCGCCAAGTGTAATGTATCTGATTAAATTATATTGATCGAGTTCTTAGTTCATTAATTCATCTGGACAGTGTGCTGGAAGCGGTGGATGCCTTCTTGGACGGGGCGCACAGCCTCGTCGTGCCAATTCGGGAGCGGTGGCGCGCGGCGGCCGGCGAGCTGTGCTGGCTCACGGTGGAGGACCTGGTGCGCTTCTTCCTGAGCTTCATCGCGCTCTTCTCCCCGACCGCCTCCCTCTCTGTCTCCGACCTCGGCGTCGTCAGCCCAGCAACCCTCGCCGTCGCCGTAGGCGACAACGCTCTCTCCGCTGTGCCGCTCCTTCGCACCGCTCTAGCGTCTCACACCTCCGTTGCTGTCGTCTCCGGCGCCGGATTCCCGCGCCACCTCGCTGGCGAGATTTCGCCATCGACTCTCTGCTCCTGCGACGTGCCCGTCGCGGCGGCCATCGCCGCACTCTCGGCCGGCGACCTCATGGCCTTCGTTGACTGGGGCGGCGCCCCGCCTGACGCCACCCTCCACGCCGTCCGGTCCCGCCTCCGCCACCGCAACTTTTTTGGCATGCTGGACCTCCTCGACGGCGGCGACCCGTTGCCCCCCTCCTCGTCGTCATCCTCCTCCTCCTCCTTCTCGTCATCCGAGGACGACGACGAGGAGGACGACAAGAACTACACGGCAGCATCCTGCACGAGGCAAGGCAAGCACAGCTTAATGATGAGGAGGCGGCCGTCGGAGGAGGCGATCGTGTGCCAGCGGGGCAGCTCGCTGGTTGCGGTGATGGTGCAGGCGATCGCGCACCGCGTGACGCAGGTGTGGGTCGTGGACGAGGAGGAGGAGCACGAGCTGGTGGGCATCGTCGGCTTCCTGGACGTGCTCCGGCTGCTCCGCCATGCACCAGCCTCCGGACATCTAGCGAACAGCCAGATCAATTAGAGAAAGAATCGCTTTGTTTATCTTAGCAATTAAGAAGAGAGAGTGATCTTGACGGCTTTTTACAAAATGTGCTACTGTGGCGTAAATTAATCGAATCATGAGCCGAGTCGAACCCCGCGAGAAGAGATTTGCAACTTTCGTTGGTTCCAGGTTGGATTGCATTTGCAACGTCTGGATGCATGCGCTGATGTTCTTAGTGATGTGCATACTTGGCATGGAGAGCGTAAATTCGGGTAGGTGGCATGGGGAGCTAGCTACCAGAACAAATTTGTCCGAGATCCCCGAGCGAGTCCGTGCATGACGACGTTTTCCGATGTTTTTGTTTCGTCTCCTGATCCTCAACGTTTTGTAGCAGTAGCAGATGCATGGCTGGCCTTTAATTTGTTCTTCTCGGCAACACAAGCACCGCATGCAGGGATCTACTTCTATGGGCCACACGTCTGGCGCTCTGGCTGGATTCATTATCTGCGGGCGGGCCGGGCCGGGCCGGGCCGCAGCGTATGAATTAGTCATGGACTTTGCGATGTCTAACAAATACCGGCCCATCTCTCCAGGCCGCCGTTGGATGCGGAGAGGGGCCAGGCCCTCCCAATATTTCTGACTCACCTGATCAGCCACCAAGGGCCTGTTTGGGACTGCTCCGCTCCAGCTTTTTGAACTCTGCTCCAAACTTGTCTAGCCAAACAGGTCCAGCTCCAAAAAAAAGGTGGAGTTGAAGGCCAACTCCACGTTTTTTCTGGAGCTCCTCAAGGGATACTCCAGAAACTGAAGTTTTGTATCTCCTCATGGAGTTGGGGAAAAATTACCCACCACTGCCATCTCTCCGCCCCCCCCACCCGCACCCCCATCCTCTCCGCCCCCATCCGCGCCCCCAATCCTCTCCGCCCCACCTCGGCGCCCCATCCTCCGCCCCGCGCCCCATCTCTCCCGCCCGCCTGCGCTCTGCTCGCGCGGCCTCTCTCTCGCCGCCGCCGACCCCACCGTCCTCGACCACCTCCACCGCCGGCCGTCGGACCTCGTCGCGCTCCCGCCCAACTCCCTCCCGCTCAAGAACCACCTTCTCTCCCTCCTCGGCGCCCGCAAGGAGTGGCTGCCGGACCCCTCTCTCCCGGACATCAAGAATGGCGCCTACACCTCCGACGACTTCCGCATATACTCTTTCAAGGTCCGCGCGCCGCTCTTCTCCTCTGCCCCCACCCCCGCCGCGGCCGCCGCCGACACCCCCTTAGTTCACTGTCTGAAGATTAGGTTTTGATATACAGAATCTTGCAACTTTCAAGTAGTAGGCATTCTATTAGAACTTTTGTTAGAACTTCATGGTTACTCCAGTGCCTATGAGCTTTTGTTAGAACTTCTGTTAGAATCCTGCTTTCGTTAATCTAGTGCCTAGGAGCTTTTGTAACTACTTCATGATTCATAGGAGCTTTTTTGTGTTATGAATGACAATACCTTTAGTGTGAATAGCATCAGTCCGACAATAGCAATGACAATACATATTGCTTTCGTTGGTCCAGTGCCTAGGACAATAGCAATGACAATATCGGTACTCCATGATTCCCAGGAGCTTTTCTTTGTTATGAATCAACTTACTTGTTTTATTCAAGAAACAAGTAGTCACAAACTATATCTGTTTGTTGTTTCGTGAGTATAATTTTAGAAACATCCAGTGAACCTCTGTATTATGAACAGATGCAAAGAAATGGTAAATAGACGTAGAGACCACTTCCTTAGACTTTGTAGCCCTATATTGCAAGTTATGATATTACCGGTTATGCTTTATTCACATGCTTACAAACAAAAAACTGCAATTTTAGCTAAATATCGAAATAATTTTGGATAAGTAAAAGAAAATAGGAGGAAAAAGACTGCATACGTAAGCAGGAACTAGGCAAACAACTACAAGCATACCTTTTTACTTCAATAAGTTTGTAAATTGTCATCGTAGTCTGTTTACTCATGAACAACAATTAGTTGAGTTCATTTGGATTTTTTCTATGAACCCTAGGCTTGACTAGTTCTGAAAGCCAAGTGAGCCGTTCGTCATGAATCATGATTTGATACCAACTATGCTGCAGGCATGAAAGATGCAGGAGAGTGGGTGGAAACATCGGTGGTTTGAAAAGGATACAGCTACCGACACATACCGCTACCTTGGTGGTTACCGAATCAGAGAAAAGGGCGGTGGGAAGGTCGCCTGACATCTTCGGACAAGTTCCTAACGATCTGATTATAACTGACTAGGTCGAGTAGGTTACAGGTTTTCTAGTTCTATGTTTTGTTTTTTCTTCTTTTGGGATCTGTTGATTCCAGATTTTTAGTGGTTTATATTAGAGCAATTAAATGCCCGTTGGCCTGTAAGCAAAGGCTGCCCTTCAGATGTGTTGTTTCCTGTACATAATAAGGAATGGCTCGTCCAAAATGTCACTTCGAATCAATGTTTTCTTGTGAGGAATTCTTTCCCACAAGTTCAGAGTGTGTTTGTGTATATTGGATTTGGATATGTAACATGCATTGAAGTGCCAAAGAATGTGAAATTCTGCGTCATGACATTGTAATGTGGCCACTCAGTTCATTTGCATGTTAGTTGGCAACGTGTATTGAAGCGCCAAAGAATATGACGGTGTGCTGCAACGGTAGTATATTTCGATGGCAGGGAGATGGAATTGAATTTTTCTTGGATTTTCGTTTAAACGAATGCCAAACTGGTATGTTCTTTATTTGGCAACAAAAAATATTCAGTTACATCATATTTCAATTGACAACAAAAAATATTCAGTTACATATGCTCCGCAGACATCAAAACATACATCAAACATTATTCAGGAGCACATTGGACCTTTCTCAGGGAAACCTCACATTCCTGGAGCTGGAGTTAGGCTGCGTGCCAAACAGGACAACCTGCTCCAGAAACTCCAAAGTGGAGCTGCTCCATGGTGGAGTTGGTGGAGCATAGCTGAAAAAACTGGAGCAGAGCAGTCCCAAACAGGTCCTAAGTATCTTAATAATTATTTTGTAAAGTATTCATTTGGTCCCTTATGAGTGGGTGAAATTCACTTTTAATTAAATTATTGATATTTAATATTTTTGGTAGGGTTTTTTTTGGTAGGCCAAGATTTAAATTAATAAAAATATAACTTTTTTTATTGTTATGCTATATTTTTATGTGGTTGTCACTTTCTTGCTTAAAAAATTACCATCTATCTGGTCCTGGCTCCGCCCCGAAGGAAACAAAGGCGCCGTTTGGAATGAAGACTAGATTAGTTCTAGTGACAGACGTCCTGATGTGTATCCCCATGGGAGTAGAGAAGAATCGATGTGCCGCCTGTTCAACGCACCACACGGTTAACTCATGGATGGACGAGTCTCAGCTTTCACCATCTCTCTGGCCGCAACGCTTCAAACAACGGTGACACGATGAGTTTGATCGGATTAAATAAGAAAAACTTAGCGTGCGGAAGGGGGGCTCACTCTAGAATCTAGATCACCTCTCACAATTTCATATTGCGGTTACAAGAGGATAAGGTGCTGTGCTGATCCATTTCTCCGTCGACTCGACCTAGGCCCTGTTTAGATACGCTTATCTGATAATCGATTTTAGTTTAATCAGGATTTCCTGATAAGTCGCGGTCTGAAGAATCTGCAGTCTGAAGAATCGTCGCGGTGGAAGAAATGACCCCTTGAGCTCGCGGTACAGGATTTTGGATTCCCAGTGCAAATACCGATCTTTCCCACCGCGGTGGTTGAAAGAATCGAAAAATAATCAAAGCATTTGGGTGAGATTCTCGTATAATTCTACCATAATCGGATTTTAAGCGTATCCAAACAGAGCCCTGGCCACTCAGATCTTCTTAGTCGGCACCACATCGTTGTCATCAATAAACTGGCATCTACTATCGCTGCTCCCTCGATACACATTACTATGCCGAGAATCTTTAGCTTGTCTCACCAAGTCAGTCTGCATACGATTGTAGAAAAAAAAAACTAACACCGCGCTCCATTTAACGTTAACTCAATCCCTTATATATACGATCAGGATAACCTCGCCAGTGACGGCAAGTCTCCAGTGGTGAACACGTCCCAAACGGTCATAGCCACCGTGGTCGACTTGCCGTGTTTGACCTGAAAGATGAGAAAAAGGAGCAGAGAGACGGCAAAGTTAGAGAGCCACACCAGTGGAGGGAGTAGTGGGAGTTGGCAACGGCACTGCCGATGGAGCAGGAGACGCTGTAGGCGGCTGTGGGGGAGGAGAAGATGCCGGTGGAGCAGCTGACATCATCGGTGGTAAAGTGGGAGGTGAAGATACTGGCGGAACAACTAGCGTCACTGGCGACTGCGGGGGAGGAGAAGAAGAGCAAGCCGATAGGCGCGAGGCGTTGACTTAGTGGGAAATACAGCACCTTATAAACGTAGAGGAAGAAGTAGAAGCAAAGAATAGGTTTGGTGTGGTTGGCGCTGGCAAAGTGCTCAACGGCTTGGGGGATATGAGAAGAGACGACGAAGTGTCAGTCAATCACAATGGTAGACATGGCGTGGAGCTCTGCGGCAATGGAGCTAACAAGACGAGAGGCAGAGAGAACCATCTTTAGATCTAGGCGGAGAGACCACCGATGAGAGCAGAGGCAGGCAATCGGATCCGGCGCAAAGAGCCCGGATCTGACAACAGGGAGGCCGGATCTGGGCTTGCATCGGTGGGACAGTTGCACGAGCGCACGCGGGCGGCAGCGCAGGCACACGCGCGGTCCAGTGCAGGCGGCGACAGGGGCCGAGAGGAGGTGCCACTCGTCGAGGAGGAGTTCGTCGATAGGGAAGCCGAGGGAGAGCGCGATAAGCGCTTCTGTCTCCGTCTCACACTTGCGCTTGTGAGCGCGGGAGATGCACGCGGGCGGTGGGTGGCAGCAGCCAGACTAGACCTGACCCGGTGTTGGAAGATAGGAGGCCATCTATCTACAATATTTTGCACAGCTCATAGAAGATTAGATCATGGAGATTGGATCATCTCTCCTAGGGGCGGTGCAATACGGAATTTGGTGATGGTTAGGAACATGACCAGATGCGAACTTGCTCTGATACCATGTCGAAAGATAAAATAGTCAGAATAATTATCGGATATATTGCTTGAGATTCGGAAGACGTGTATATAAAGTACAATATGAGTTAAAAATTAATCTAATATAGATATGAAAGATTAATAGAGATATAAAATAAACTATATCAGATATAAATTATCCTAATTGATTATATTCTACTTGTTATAATTTTATCAAACATGGACTCTCACATTCATGACAAACCTGCTGAAACCTGAAAGCAACGATGGTGGCTTGATGCAATGAATTCAGGCTGTGTTCTTGCTCTCCTGATTGACGGGATGGCTACGTCCTCCAAACAAAAAATAACATGGGTGTGCGAGTGATGATATGTTAGAAAATTATACCAGCAGGTCCGATAACCGACAAAATTGTTTCACAAGATTAATAAATTATTTTACGCTCAGATACATACTACTTCTTCCATTGAAATCATCTTATCTATAAATATAATTTATATTTTATGTTCTAATATAAAATTAGTGTGATATTTTCTTTATGTCTATAATAAATATACAACTTTATTTAGTATTCTCTGTATGCGTGCATTGAATATAGTGCTTCTAAAGAATAATTAGGGGTAATTTAACTATTTTCATTATCTCCTTGGTCTATGTGTCAAGAGAAAATACGTCTTATAAACATGGACAGAAGTAGTAGTGTATATAATCTTGGACGTTGAAATGGGGCACTATGATTTCAAATGCACGAATTCAACCCAAATTAGGGTATATATTTTTAAATATCAATTTTAGGGTATATACCATATATATAACAATCCAAATGAAACGTATAAGTTTGAAAAAAAAATATTCGAATTCAAAGTTTTGAACAAATTTAGATAACATGTTTTGCTGATTTATATATATAATCAGTACATACTTATAATCAAATTATCATAAATAAGACAACTATAATTCGAATTTCAGTTCAGAGTTGTTTGAAATAGTTAGTAAACTAGTTAAACTTGACTTCAAAAAGTTGTAAAATTTTTGGCACATGATACCTAGAAG
Source organism: Dendrocalamus sinicus (assembly GCA_036346575.1). Taxonomy (NCBI): domain Eukaryota; kingdom Viridiplantae; phylum Streptophyta; class Magnoliopsida; order Poales; family Poaceae; genus Dendrocalamus; species Dendrocalamus sinicus. The sequence goes on from CM070652.1 coordinate 891,182, forward strand.
AAATACCTATTTTAGACTATGATGTCTTGACACCATGGTGTCCTAATTAATTCAAAGGTCTTGCACCCCGTTAATCAAGGACCTATTACGAGTTGTTCCTCGTAATGCAGCATATATTGGTGGGTTATTTTGGGCTGATGAGTTATGACTTAAATATTTGAATTATGGTTATGCGCGTGAGGTAATACGTAGAGGAAAAAAGTTGTATATGATTTTAGTCGGTACAGCTGAATTTAGTACACTTTTTACTATAATTTTTCTATTAACTTTTCGTTTAAAAAATACACTATTTAAAAGCTAGTTTATGTAGACATACAAATATAAGTTGACTTTAAGTCTAAAGGAAACCGGCCATTGGAACCTCCCATCCGAATAAGGATAAAAGTGGTATATTAATTTTCTGTCAAATTTAGAGCCGCCGACTAGTCGCTGGCGATCCAATATCCGCTTGCGGCGTACTCAATGTCGTAAGTTTGATCGATCTCGCAGTAGTTCACGTGCATTAACCAGCACAATCCACAGAGAAAGAAAGGGGTGGGTCGTAGTACAGCAGTAGTATTTTTAGTCTGGAAAAACAAAGGAAAAGCTGACTTGTGGTGGGTGGACACGCGAGAGAGAGAGGAGAGGCGACGGCGGCGAAAAACGGACGCACCGTGACGTGTACGGTGGAGGAGCCTTATCCCTATCCGCAGCGCGAGCGGGCCAGCCATGTCAACAGCCTGACGGCAGCGTGCGGCCCACGGGAACGAGGACGCGACACCTGACAAAGGGTGGGTTTTTCTTGTTTATAGCTTGTTATTGGATTCTAATATGTTTGTCCGAAATAGTATATAGGTAAAATAGGTCTCGTTTGTTTGGGATTAGATTTCTGGTTTATTTTTTACTATTCGTAAATTTTATTTTTTTTTTATTTTTCGAATTCTTTGAGCTTTTTTGCTAGTTTGTTTTTTCTTGTATTCATTTGCATTATACGTGCGGGCTAACCACTTTTTCTATTTTTATTTTTTTAAATTTAATTATGCTAAGTAAATCAACATTAGCTACGGTGTAATTTTAGCCAGCTATAGTAAAAATTCAGCTATAAGTCACAAAAATTCAGCCAACCGAGCATCCCTGTAGTCATATATAATTTTAATTAGTATAACTGAACTTATATAGTATTTACTTTAATTTTTTATAAATTTTATCTAAAAATATATTATTTAAAAGTTAGTTATGATAGAAATTTAAGTCAAAAGGTAAGCGTAGAAAAAAAATAACCCACCAAAGGCACCGTGTCATGACGCGCTGCCACCATGAGGATGGTGTACATGTCCACGTCGCTGGAGCACTAGCAGCTTAAGCACGCAGTTCGAGTAAGGCGATGACGTGTTAGATAGTGGTCCGTTCAGTGTGTAATAGCAAGGTGCCCCTTGCTTCAGCGAAAAAATGACTTATGATTAAAGTTTTACTATAATTAATTAAAATTATATTAGTTAGCCTATCATAAATAATACAAACGAATACGAAAAAAGAATCAACAAAAAACTTAGAAAACAAAAAAAGAAAAAATTTAAAAATAATAAAAAAAATAAGTCAGAAGCTTAAACTGAAATTAATGAGGTCTAAGAAATAAACCGCTCAGCCAGACCAACGGCGGGTGCCCACGGACAAGTCCCTTCTTGCCAGCTGTTTGTTCCGTTTTGGCTCACCACCGGTGATCCTACTCCCTAGATCTCATCTATCTCCCTACAGATCTGTCAGGATTTTAATACGTGGTCTTTGATGGAGCTATCTCGCTGCTTTCCAAAAGGAAAAACGTGGAGACAAGCTCTAAGTTTTCCTAGTACTCTAGCAACCAGGATGTGAATGATTGCAGGTCACAACTGCACAGGAAAAAGATCAACAACCAGGACACAAAAACAAGCAAAAACATAGGTTTTAAAAGAGAGAGAGAGAGAGAGAGAGAGAGAGAGAGAGAGAGAGCACAGACACGTATAGTTCTAGAAACTCCAATAAAACACCGAGCATGATAAGATGTCGTATGGGGATAAATGAGGGTTCTGCTCCAAACATCTTTTAAGTCTTCGATTTTTTTGTTCTATTTGAAACGCGTCGTTTTTTTACTTTTGCTTTCTCTCTTATTGTTTTGCATTGTCCTAAAAATATAGCAGTATTTTTAATTTTTCTTTTTTAATTTAAAAAATTTAACAATCATTACAATACACTTACAACTAAAAGATAGGATCAGAAGCTGTAAACCAAACTTTATAGTTGTTAAGAGCGGCAGCCCATCGAGTAGGATCACTGGTGTCACGTCAGCTGCAGCTACTGAGATGATCTTATCCTGCTTTATCTTTATCACACCACCCATTGCCTCCTTCACGTCAGCACTGCCTCCCACACTGCACTAGCACGCTCCAGATCCTAAACTCTCTACAAAACCGCGCCCATCTCTTGTCCGAAGCTCCATTCCAGCCAGACACGCATCTCCTCTCACCTTCCACAGGAGCAGCACCCGCAGCTCAAGCTACGTGGCTACCTACGGCTTCTTCCATCCAGTGGTGCAAGAAAGAACTGAAATTGTAGCACGATTCAGGCTCGGCAGTAGGATTGCTCGGCCGAGGATGTTGGCCATCTTCCAGAAGCAGGTCGCGCACGCCCCGCAGGAGCTCCACAGCCCCCGGAGCAGCGCGGCGAAGCCCAAGAACCCCGACGAGATCCTCAGGGACTTCCACGCCGCGCACCCCACCGACGCCTTCTCCACCTCCTTCGGCGGTGGCGCCGCGCTCGCCTGCGTCGGAGCGCACGCTCGCGGCCTCTCCGGATACCAGAGGTAATTGGACTACTGCATATTCCAACTGCGAGGACTGTTTGCTAAGTGGATGGAGGGAAATCTGGAGATAATCAGGTTCTAACTAATGGTGATGAAATTCTTAAAAAAAAAAACGAAAAATCAATTCCAACAGGATGTTCTGTGGGCTTGACGACATCTTCTGCGTGTTCATGGGGAGCCTGGACAACCTGAGCAGCTTGATCCGGCAGTACGGCCTCTGTAGCAGGTCGACCAACGAGGCGCTGCTCGTCATCGAGGCGTACCGCACCCTGCGCGACCGCGGCCCCTACCCCGCCGACCAGGTCGTCAAGGACCTCTCCGGCTCCTTCGCCTTCGTCGTCTTCGACAACAAGTCCGGCGCGGTCTTCGCCGCGCTGGTACCTCTAAATCCGTTGCCTCTCGTGACCTGATCGGTGCATTTTGCAATGACCAATCAATATATAGTCGTTTGCTGTTGCTTATGGCCTTATGCTGCAGAGCACGGACGGCGATGTGCCGCTGTACTGGGGCATCGCGGCGGACGGGTCGGTGGTGATCTGCGACGAGCCGGCCATCGCGAAGGCCGGGTGCGGCAAGTCGTACGCACCCTTCCCCGTGGGCTGCATGTTCCACAGCGAGGGCGGGCTCAAGAGCTTCGAGCACCCGATGAACCGGCTCAAGGCGGTGCCGCGGGTGGACAGCGAGGGCGCCATGTGCGGCGCCACGTTCAAGGTGGACACCTTCACCAAGATCAACTCCATGCCCCGCGTCGGCAGCGCCACCAACTGGGCCCCATGGGACGACGCCATCTAATACGACGCTACTCACCTAGCTAGCCACCGTGTCCTGACCATCGCCGGTTGCCTGTGCTGATCTATCTCTCGCTCGCGCTCTCTGGCCTCCGTCTCCGATCCATGTGCCACTCTCCGTCCTAAAGCAGGATTCCAAAGCAGCTTAGCTAGAGTGACATACTGCCGCGTGGAAGCACGCCTTTTTCTTTATTTCTTTCTCCTTTTTCCTCCCTCGATTTGGACTTGTTGCTTTTCCTTCTGCTCTCGGCAATGTACATTATCTGGTGCGTGTGGACTTGGTGGTTTCGTATGATGAATAAGATCGAGTTTGCTTCCAGGCTCCAGCTTGCCAGCATTTGGTTAATTATGTACACGGATGAGCTTGGATGTAGTACATTTTTTGCAAATTGGTTATTTGGTTTCTTTTTTTTCCCCTTGCATTTCTCGGTTAGGACTTGAACCGATGGGAGAGCTATGCTCATTCGAGCAATCTTACCTAAGGACACTCTGTTAGACACATAATAAGCCGTAGAAATTGCAGTAGCCTAATACTTGCTAGGCTCATTCAATATAGTCTTAATCATCTCCACTAGTATCCTATTCTTCCTCTCTGTAAGCTCATTTTGTTGGAAGACTCTAGACGAGAAGAACTGGTGCTCTAGACACCGAAAGTATAGTAAAAGATAGTTTTTAAATTCAATGCCATTATCACTTCTAATGACTATCAAAGCTCCTAAAAGATTAATAGCCAATTTATGGACCTACTCTCCAAAACAACCAAACGTCCTATCCTTAGAAGTAAAAAAATACACTAAAGAATACAAAATGCTCAAGCAATAGAATTAGTGGATTTCTTAGATGCAATCATGAATAAGAGTTTTTTTATTTTGATCTTCAAGTGTCTTGTTAAGAGCTTCAATTTTATTAGTTAGCTTGGGACAATTTTCACATAATTTAGCTTTAGAATGATGAAGTAGTTCAATTATTTCTTTCAATTTTTACTCCATAAACTCACACAATGAGAACATGAATATGCATGACATAATTGAAACAAGGTTTTAATGGTACTTTCAAGTTTTAGTTTAAACAAAGCACAGTTGAAGCAAGATGAAGCAATAGCACCTATGCCAACATAATCATTGCTAGACTTGAGTGTCACTAGTTTATCTTTAGCATCTATGAGTTGACTGATAACAGAAGAATGAGTGATCCTAAGCTTACCCAACTCAAAGTGTAAAAGCAAGGCATGAATCTCCGTTTTCATCATCACGAATAATTGATTTTATCCTAACAATTTCTAAGTTCAAGTTATCAATCATGTGTATATATTATATGTATGTATGTATGTATGTATGTATGTATGTATATATGTATATGTATACACACACATATATGTGTATGTATATGTATATGTATACACACACATATATGTGTATGTATATATGTATATACACACACATTAGACATATACATATGCATATCTACACATATACATATAGATACACACACAAGCATATAATATACATATGCATACACACACATACATACATGTATGTGCTTATATATACGTATATACACACATAGGTATATATGTATATGTGTGTATAGAGAAATGGTTCTATACTCCTATGAATACATACTTTCACTTATAATATACCGCTTAAATAATATTGTTATATCTCTTTATCCTTTTGAGTAGAGTCTAATAATAATAATTATAAGATAATCCAAAGTGAGTACCATGAAAATTTTCATCAAAATCTATTTTTTATAGCATAATTTGTGTATATGGTCTATTTATACATGGAAAAAAGGTATATACCAAAAAAGGCTTTTTTTCAACCAAATCATATTAGAATATCTTAGAATTAGTATTTACATATACTAAAAATGATAAATAAGTATAACATGTTTGTTTAAGTGGTATATCGAAAGTGGGAGTATGTACTCCCAAGAGTACGAAAAATGCTTCATACACACACACATGCATGCACATGCGCGCGCACACACACCCGTGCATTGCAACAGAAAAACAAATACCATACTAATAGCACATCTCTAATGACCATAATCTAATCATTGGTAAACTCGGTAATAATGTGATACTATAAAACCATAGTGAAGATATGCAAAATTAGGGGATCGGGGAATAGGAGCATGTCATAGCCCACATGTCAGCGTGATTTTTTTAGGAGTAGGAGGAAGACAGACAAACATACCATTCACCAACTCTCTCTTTTAAACAGTAGTAGGTGGTTATGGAGACTAGAGAGATTTGTTTTTGCATTTGTAGAGGGTTATGAGAGCGGTTAGATCCCCATCTAAGGGTTAAGAAAATTACTAGAATTTTGCTAAATTTCAATCGCTTGATAAATAGGCACACCCAAATTTTTTTATTTTTTAGGGAGAAGAGGACATCGAGCATGCATAATAGCGTGTATGTACATATACATGTTTGCATCAGTATGAATAGAAGCACGGACGTATAGAAGCAGAGGAGAAAAGAGCTCGGAGTAGAGATAACGCAGTCGTAGGGAATAGGCTCAAGGCCACTGGAGAGTGTGACGGGTGTCCCCAGCAAGGATTGGCGACGGTTGCACGTGTATGTGTGTTGATGTTACAGCGGTCTGCATTAAGCAATAATTAGAAAGAAGTAGAAGATACAATGGTATTTCTAAGAACACTAACAACTTATCATGCTCAATGATTTTTCCATCAAAACTCGTACTTTAATTACGTTTCTCAAATTATATTTTCCTTCAAGATTCCATTATCATTTCTAATGTTTATGATGTCTTCAAATTCTAAATAGCGTAGAAGATATGTAAATATATTCTTAAGCATCTAAATTATATCATCTGATACTAAAAACTTCAAAATAAATCTAACGACGCAAATATACGGTGCCCTGCTAGTATTTTTTTTAAAAAAGAAAGTTTTTCTGGCGTGCTGATGCGCTCGCCTCCCTAGTAGTACGTCCCCGGCTGTTGGGTTTTATTTGCTATTGATTTCGGCATCTCTTCTGTCTGCATGGTGTGTGAGGTCCTTAGTTTTTGCGCTTCAGGGTAGACGATTGTAGAGTTTCTTCCTTGATTTCTGATGCCCGCATGCCGACTTGTTGATTTGGGTGCCGTGTTGCAGGATTCGATGCTGTGTGAATCCAAACTTCGGTGTACCAATAGCTCAACAACATACTGGTTCAAGGCCTGCGGAATCTGCAAAGTTGTAAAATTTGTCAAGAGTTTTTGTGGAGCAGGACACCTGCGCTGCAGGAGTGGAAGAAATCGTTCCAAGGGAGATACTCAAGATGATTCTGGCTGAATTTCCGTGTTACTGGGAGCAAAGTTTCTTGGAATTGTGGTCTGAATACAGAAGTTAGATTTATTGAATGTGCAGTTCTAATGGTAGGTTTGATTGGGGTGGGAAACCAAGGTGGAAATTTCGATTAGAAGGTGTTGATGTTGGCATGAGGACATACATACACATACAGATACAGGTGAGTGGACGATTGTGTCGGAACAAATCCACCAAAGCTTCAGTTAGTGCTTTGCTGTTTGCTGCTCCTTGTTGGCAACAATAACATCTGCTGATTTGCGTTGCAAGACATGTTTCTTCACAAGGCTGTGTGTTCATGCTCATGCTTCAATTAAGGCATTAACCAAGTAGTATGTACCACTCAAAAGTATTGGCTCCAGTGGAATGTTTGGTATATTCACCTCAGGTTGATGTGGTAGGATTGACCCTGTGTTATGTGGTCCTCGTGCGCCTGGCGCCCCCAAATTTTGGGTCATATGTTCGGTTTCATCATAGGAATCGCCATCATGCTAAGCTTGCCAGCATAAGGCTCTTTTGTGCTTTATCTCGACGAATCATGAGGTTCCATGGTAGATTTAAGATTTGATGGTACTCTCTGACCTGCTCCAAAACAGTATATGTGGATTTGCAGATCAGTTGTAAGAACTGCGTTGTGATAAAATTTCACTCAGATTTGGTGTCTAATGAACTGCCATGTCCTACTACTATCATTTTCATTACTATCTCAAGATTTAAAATGCTTGAATGAGCTATGTTTCCAACTCTAAGTGGTCGTCTTGCAATGAATTCGTGCAGAGTACAGTGTTCCTGAAGATTCCCGTGCTGGATGAGAATTTTACAAGGCTATAATATAAAGTGAGGATATGAGCTGGTGTTGTCTTCCAAAATCTAAGAAAGGAGAGAGTCCTTACTCTCGTACCATAGGCGGTAAGAGTTGCATTTGCATTGCAAGATTTACTGCATTGGCAAGCCAGCCAACAAAGTCCCTGGTTATGAATTGGGATGCCTTTAGCCAACACGTAGTAGTCTACCATCAACATTAGTTTTTTTCTCACCACTGCTCCCAAGCAATAATCCAACTTGAAAGTGAACGAAGATAGAGTTGGGTGAAATTGGATGTATTGCATTGAGCCTCTCGGGTGGTATATATAGAGGTACAAGACTTGGGGGCAAGATGGTACAAGGGATTGTAATCCCAATGGACTCTATCCTACCATATATTGTGCTCTAACATCCCCCGCAGTCACAACGGGAGCGTCGCAGACGGTGAGACTGGAGAAGAAGCCGAAGAGCTAACATCCCCCCGCAGTCATAACCGTTGATGCGGCGCGTATGTGTGATCGAGCAGAACCGGCAAGTAGCTCAAGCAAGGCGGTAGCCCTTTGTGCCGATGTCGAGGTAGCCGAGCGCGGCGGGTAGTCGTGGTCGAGGATGCCGGCCGAGATGGCCGTGGTCGACGTAGTCGTGATCGGGTTACCGATGTCGAGACGGTCGCGCATGAAGCCGTGGGCGCAAAAGAGGCACCATGGTGATGACGGAGACGCGTCGAGGCAGTCGTCGTGGAAGGGGGCGATGCCGAGGTCGACGATCGTGGCCGTCGAGGATGTAGGCGAAAAACGGCGATGCAATCGAGGCAGACGAGACGGGAACGGGAGGATCGATGCCGAAGTCGATGCATTCAAGCCGCAAGAGCCGAGGCGTGTGCCAGGTTTGCCGGACCCACAGCGTCGGGACGAAGCACGACCGGTGTTGCGACGGACATACAAGGAGAGGCCCCAACCAGCGTGGTTGTTGGACGAAGAAGAAGCGATGGAGCGACGCCCGACCCGGCGAGCGAGCGGTCCGGCGACGCTCTGGCGCTGGCGAGAGCCCCGACGCAAGGTACGACGGCGGCGGTAGCGCTCGATGTCGGCGATGAAGGCCCGATCAGTATGACGAAGACCATGTTCAGACAGATGGCGCACAAGAGGTTGCGCGGCACGATGCGTCGATGCACAGGGGACGGCGATGTAGATGCAACGCGAGGACACACGGCGGCGGCGGTGCTGTGGTCCGAGGAGGCGACACAACAGTAGCCCTGTTGCTCGGAGAAGATGCGCGTAGTACTCGACGACGGACGTCACGGGAGCCGGGTGGATCGCGCACAATCGGCCGATCGACCGAGCACGCGCGAGGCCGGGACGGCGATGGAAGAAGTCGTGGAGGCGCCCGATCCGTGGTGGCGGCGACGAATCGGCGATGAAGACGTGCGGACGGGATGGCCGAGACGCGACGTGCGAAGGCGTCCCCTCGACATCGCGTGCCTGGCCTGGCCGCACAATCGAAGAGGTATAGGCCGGTGTAGTCGACGCCGATGTTAGAGTAGATACGTGCGAGGTCGACGGGCGGTGGGCGACTCAACCCCGATCAGTGATTGGGAAAAAAACGAAAAGATACAGCAGCAGGGGCACCTTCCATGGGCAACTCACCGGGTCCGGTCAAAGAATCCAACGTTTTGGTCAAAAAGGAGCTCACGGGCGAGACACAGGCCTCGGGCGCCGAGAGAAACAGAAGAGGAGGAGACCGGTTAAAAGGCCAAGTCTGTACCGACGCCAGAACTCCGTCCGCCTTAGGCGTAGATCTTCGAGCGACGGAGCAAGCCTTGGGGCGGGGCGTCCGTGAGTGAGCGCCGGGAGGCGGCGGGGCAGGTCACGGCTCGGGGTCGAGCAGCGACGGGGCAGGCGGCGGCCCCGCCGGCGGTGGCGCGGTCCGGCGCAAGCACGGTGGCCGGATCCGAGGCGCGACGCCGATTCGGGCGGGTGGTCCAAGGCAGCCGCGAAGCGCGGATCCGCGGCGGTCCGGAAGGGCGGTCACGGAAGGCGCGGATTCGGCGATGGCCGGAAGGGCGGTCGGCGGCGGTTCTCAGCGCCAACAGAGGCGGTCGCGCGGCTCCTCAGCGAGTGGCGACCTCTCCAGCGACGAGGCGAAACGGATCTGGCGAGAAGGAGCCGCGACGGGGCGGAGGGGCACCTGCGGATGGGCCCGGTCGCGCGAGGAAGGGGGCGGCGTGATGGAGACGGCCAGATCCTCCACTGGCGGCGACGCTCCGACTGACGTGGGGTGCGCGTCCTGGCCCAGCCGCCACCATGGTGGCTCAGGGACGGAGCACGGCCAAGCCCGGCCGCCACCACGGCGGCGCAGGACGGGGCGGCGAAGATCCGGACCGCGACGAGGACGATCGCAAGGAGGTACGCCCGATCTGCTGTTTGACGAGACGACGACGACGACGGCCAGATCAATAGGATCCGCCGCCTAAACGGTGGCGCTGCCCCTGGCGGAGATAGATCTCCCTAGGGGCGCGCGGTGCGGAAGCGAGCGGCGGCTAGGGTTAGGATCTAAACCTAGACGTCTGATACCATGAAGGAAGATAGAGTTGTGTGGAATTGGATGTATTGCATTGAGCCTCTCGGGCGGTATATATAGAGGTACAAGACTTGGGGGCAAGATGGTACAAGGGATTGTAATCCCAATAGACTCTATCCTACCATATATTGTACTCTAACAGAAAGTCCCTTAAAAAACCAATTTGGAACAGAAGCATATTGTCCCTAGCAGAAGAAAACCAGATTTGCCTTATACCACGGTGAAGGCTAAATACTACGTTGCATGGACACTTCTGAAAATCGGCGTATCGGTATCAGATACCGTATTAGATACGGATACAGCCTAGATACAACTGGATACATATCCTGCTTGTATTGCTGATTTTCCTATTTTTCAAAAAACAAAAATAATTCCCGATACTTGGGAGATACTTCCTCGATACTTTTCCAACACCTCTTAACCTTCATCTCTTATACCACTCGTTATGAAGCTGTTTATTCACTCGTTCTGTTCCCACATGCACATGCAATTCCTCTCACCCCCAACACCGCTTCCTTGCTTCCCTACCCACCCCTAGCCCCCAGATCCGGTGACTAGACTTGGCGAGGGAAGATGGAGGAGGATGAGAGTCCTAGTTTCTAGATATTGCTACTTGGTAGACATTGTTGGCTTGTTCCCACTTCTTCCTGGTTAGCTCTCGTCTCCCCTCTTTTCGCTCTCTTCTCCCCTTCATTCTTCTTTGTGCTTGTTGAGGAAGAAGAGAGAGATCGAGATGGGATTAGTGTGGGGTGAAGGCTGCAGATGGGAGAAGAGAGATCGAGATAGGTAATCCTAAGTGGCTGGCTGTGGTGAGCTGGTATGCTGGTGCATTGTTTTGTATAAATGAACTGATGGATTGCTCTTTGTTGGTGGGCTGGTTGGTTACAATGTGGTGATGATCTGATTAGGCTGCCCATTTCCTTATAAGAAAGCAGTCATTTTATATTTTTTTATTATACAAACACACACGTATACATGTGTATCGCCGTATCACGTATTCGTATATGTATCCATATCGCCCTATCCGGGCAATCTAGGCCAAATACACTTCTGGAGTATGCTAGAACTAAAAGACCATTTTTACATTTCATGTTTCATCCTTATCAAATGTTACTGCTTTCAGGTATTTCATCTGAGAACAAAAGGCTCTTCTCTTATTCTGAGTTGAGATCAGTAAGAGACAACCTCAACCGCAACAATAAAGTTGGCAGAGGTGGCTTTGGGACAGTATATAAGGTAATGTTTCCATTTCTTCATGTGTGGGAACTGAGTGGAGGAGCCGTGGAGGGCTATGATCTCTCAATGTTTGCTCTAAGCTGTCAGTCCTTGCATGGCTTACCATTATTTTTATGTTTCAGGGAACGATTAGAAATGGGCGAGAGGTTGCGCTGAAAGTTCTCTCTGCTGAATCCAGGCAGGGCATTAGAGAATTTTTGACAGAAATTGATGTTATTAGCAATGTGAAGCATCCCAACCTTGTTGAATTAATTGGCTGCTGTGTTGAAGCAAATAACCGAATTTTGGTGTATATGAGTATAGGAGTACCTAGAAAACAGCAGTCTTGACCGTGCACTGTTGGGTATGAATATATTCTCATGTCATTATATTAAAATGATTATTTTCTATACGATTGCATTTCAATATTATTTTTGTTGTTGATGCTTAACACTTTACCGTGTGCTTCTGTAGGTTCTAACAGTGAACCTGCTAATTTTACTTGGAGCATAAGATCTGCTATATGCTTGGAGCATAAGATCTGCTATATGCATTGGTGTTGCTAGAGGTCTTGCATACCTGCATGAAGAGATTGCATCGCCGATTGTACACAGAGATATCAAGGCTAGCAATATACTTCTTGACAGAAATTACATCCCCAAGATTGGGGACTTCGGTCTGGCCAAGTTATTTCCTGATAATATCAGCCACATGCCCACATCAGTACCCGTGTAGCTGGAACAACGTGAGTATTGAGCGATTAGCAGTTCATTGAACCAGAAAGTTTAGTTTCTGACTTACTATTTGCTTCCATTATCAGCTTCATTTTTTGTCTATCCTGCTCTCTGTTTTCTCCTTAATTCTATTTATTCTCATATCACCTTGGAGTAACTTTGATTGTTGGGTTGCATGCAGAGGTTACCTTGCACCTGAGTATGTATGGCATGGTCAATTAACTAAGAAAGCAGATATATACAACTTTGGGGTCCTTGTACTCGAGATAGTAAGTGGCAAGAATAGTTCAAGGAATCTACTCGCTAATGATAAGCTTCTTCTAGAGATCAGTCTTACTATCGTGTTCATGTGCTTCTTATCTGCTCGTCTGCCTTCCGCGAATGATTTGTCATCCACAAAGACATGTAACACAACTTCAGAGCAACAGCGTCTAGTAAAAACATATACTACAGTTCTATAGTGAACTGAGCTTGCAGCGTCTCTATGACTATGGTAGTAAAAATATTCACAAGCACATATCACCCTCCATCCTAGTCTAACTCTGAACATTCACAACAGACATCGGAGCTATATGAAGCAGGCAAGCTCAAGGAACTGGTTGATACAGACCTTGGAGATTACCCTGAAGAGGAGGCCCTCCGGTACATCAAGGTAGCCCTCTTCTGCACACAAGCAGCAGCAGCGCAGCGCCGGGCGGTGCCGCAGGTGGTGACGATGCTGTCCAAGCCCACCCGGATCAACGAGAGTGAACTGACGGCCCCAGGATACATCCACGACTACAAGAGCACGGTCTCCAAGGCGACGACCTCCAGCAATTCAAGGTCCAAGAACTCAGCATCAGAGGCTTCCGACATGTTCGGCACGGTTGTGCCACCGACGGTGTCTGAGATGAGCCCTAGGTGAAACAGACGTGAAACAGAACCAGGCAGGTCTACCTGCGCTGTTAACTGGCACAATGTAGAGTGAGTGATAGTACATAGAGGGCACACATTTAGATGTCCATTGTCTTTCCTCTTGAGTGTGTTATTGTTTCCTTTTGCAAATCTTTCCTCTTGAGTGTGTTATTGTTTCCTTTTGCAAATGCGGCAACTAGATCTTGTAAATAATAGATTAGAGATTCATGCCAGAGCAAAGCACGATTGCAACTTGTTTGGACAGTTTTGAGGCAATTCAACAGCTTTTGCAGACATCGTACAAGAGCAGTAGTGCATCATATCATCACTCAGTTAAGCTCTCAGTTCTGAACTCAAGATGACAAAGTATCCAGTGAAAAACAGTAGAGTACAAATTCTGGGATACTAAGCTGAATGTTCTGAGCTGATAATAGATATCCTGACGCAAATCTCTACAAAATATCACTACAGGATAGACGACTCTGGAAATTAGAAATAAAGGCGTTTCCGTCTAGGAGTCAAGGTTCTGGTGTCTCTGTAAAGCTACCCTTCAAGTTACTCCGATGCTGCAGGCTGCTCCTCTGCCTCTGCAGGGCCATTGGCAGGGGTTTCTTTGCTCTCTGCAGGTTGCTTGGTTCCATTTGCTGGGGCTGGTGCGCCATCTTTGGTGCCATCCTTTGCACCTTCTTTAGCTGCAGGTGCTGGTGGAGGTTGCATCATGTGAGGTGGTGGAGCATGCTTCAGCTTCACTAATATCTGGCGCAGCCGAGAGAGGTCGGTGGGCTTGCCAGGTTTTGGCCCTTGAATGACTGTGATACCTGGCTTCTTGTCCTTATCTTTCTTGCCTCGCTTCTCAATGGCAGCTATTTCATGTGGGATGAGCTCTGATATTGATTTCCAGTACTGCTTGTCTGCGTTAGCATGGAAATTCTCCTGGTTGGCTACGAAAATCTGCAACACAACATAAGTCTTTCAGTATTCAATGTAGATTTGCCTACAGACATAGAACATACACCAGTAACTCAGAAGTGCTCCCTCATGTACCTTCTCCCTTTCTCTGCTATGGATCTTATTTGTCTCACAGTTCTGTATCCTCTTCTCATAGAAAGCTATCTTAAATTCTTCAGCTTCAGCAATTATTTGGGTGCGTAGCTCCTTTTCCACCCGTTCCTTTTCCTCAAGAACTAAAGCATTTTGCCTGAAACCACGGTGATGTTGTTCAAACTCTAGCTCATGGACAGAGCAGAATTTCATAACACAAGAGAAACAAGCAGAAGATAATTAAAGAAAAAAAATAGCGACATCATTCAATTTTTTGGGCCAACAAAAATAACAGCCAGCTATCAGGGTTCAGGACATGTCACATGACCATTATCTAAACGCCTTGTAAAATGTTTACACGCTCCTTGTAAAACTAGTTTATTGGGATTTCCGTAATACAATTAGCACAGCCAAAACATAGCCACTCCAGATACAGACAAAACATACTACAGCTATCACAATGTCCAGATCATACCAGAATCACACAACACAATTCCATTTATTCTAGAACTGTTAACAAGCAATGCAAGTACATAATATAGGATTATGCCAGGCAAAAGGCACCTTTACTGAACCTGTTCCATGACCATTTGCCATGGAGCTTATTTGGTGATTTGTGTTCTGTCACATCAAACTGATTTTTTAGGTAAGTAAAGCATCAGATATATTACAGGAGTAACAGGACATAAGCATCCAAACAAAGTAATGATGTGCACCTCATCCTCATGAGGGACTGGGAGTGGCATCACCAAAACATCCAACTGGAACAGTAACATATAAGGTAGCTCTAGATGAGACTAACTTCACAAGCCTACCATATTCATGATTATGTGCAGATAGCGCCAAGGTTCCAAAATCCGGAACCGGGAGAAATCCCGGCCGGCGGCCGGTAACGGTAACCGGCCGGTTACCGGAAAAACCGGCCAAAATTCGAAAATAAAAAATTGATACCGGCCGGTTTTTTTGGTTACCGGTCTCCACTGGTAGAAATGGTAACCGACGGTTACCGAACCGCCGGGATTTTGAACCCTAGATAGCGCACTTGCATCTTTGAACAACCAAAAGTTAATCCACGAGTTACTCTAACAAACTGAACAAGTGACCATACAAAAAGATAGAAGGCACAGCCAGCAGTTTGTTACGGAATATACAACCAACGAGGTCATTTAATCAGCAGACTGTTATTCTAGTACTTAAGGTTAACTTAAACATGTAACGGGTTGCAAATGAGATTGGCCTTTAAAGTTTGCGCTTCAGAGTTCATACTCAATAACCACCAACCATTCCTGAGAAGCAAAGGAAGTTACCAGCAAGGACGCAAGTATACTTGCGACATTCCCAAGGCTCTATTTTACACATGTACTATCTCCCCATCCTCCCACCCTCCCATCAAGTGTACCATCGTACATATAGCCTCCAAACCATACACAGATGGCTAATTACAGTATTATACCCTACAAGTAACAGCTACTTCCTGGCAAAGCCTGAACTAACTATTGCACAGCAGTATTGTAGATGGCCTATAACAATCAGATTAAGTTGTACAAGCTAGTAAGTCAGAAATCCACACGCTGAGCTTCCGATCAAAATCACTACTCGCCATTCCCTTAACGATAATTTCTTGCTGGCTTCATCCTAATCAAACTGAGCTGATAGAAAATACAGGTTTCCATAGAAAAAAAAATGTTCCTTAGTTTACCACCTCTGTGTTGCTAAAATAACTGGAATTTAGGCTTACATAGCAGAACAAAGCGTTAGATCTAACTCCAAGCGCCGGAGCCCTAGCACCCGCAGAAGAAAGCAGGTGGGAGCCGAAACGGCATAATCCCAAACCAGATCGGAGGCGGTGCTCACCTGCGCCACTCGCGGAGGAGGACCCCCTCCTCCGGCCCCATCTCGGTCGGCGGCGGCAGGATGGGGCCATCGCCGCCGTTGGACTCCGACTCGGGGGAGAAGGGCGATGGCGAGTACCCTCCGGAGACGTGGCGGATCGGGACCCCGTCGGAATCGACGGCGATCTCCTCCTCCTCGACGCCGGCGTCGGCGAAGGAGGCGTAGCCGCCGTACCCGGCGTCGGCGCCGGCCGCGGAGGCGGTGGCGTCGTCGTCCTCGGCGTCGAAGGGGTGGGAGGTGGTGCGCGGGAGCTCGTCGGCGAAGAAGGAGGCCATGGTGGTGGTGGTGGGAAAGGCGGAGGTTTTGGCCGGCGCGTGTGGACGGGTGTTCGTGTGCGGGGGGTGGTATTTGGGTGGTTAATGGCTTGCTTATCAATGTGTTTTTAATTTGATTGGTCGGCCTCTAAAAGGTTGTTTAGTCAGTGATGGGCCTCAAATCATGGCCTTATAGTGTCATGCTTCATAGTAGGCCCAATATCGTGTGTATTCTTTTTTGTCTTTTCAATGAATTACACAAAACCCACCCCGTATTTCTTTGTCCATATGTGTCAGCTAGCTTTCATGCAACCTCATCTATTTGGAACCAAATTTCAGATGACGCTCTAGTGAGCCACGTGGCAGTATTCGGGGAGGGCCTCACGTCATTGACGGATTCTTCCATTTATTTAGCGCAAGATTGTTATGTTACCATAGTTTTCATAATTTCGATCCACGTGGGATAATACTGTGGGCTTGAATTTGGAAGTGTGTTCACTAGCCTAGTAGGAAAAAGAATTTTGGGAGTGTCTAGTCATCATCTGGATATTTTCTTCCTAACTATCATCCAAATTTGTGCACCTTAGATTAGATATCAAAGGACTCTTATTTTTTAAGGGGGAAGATTTTTTTCAAGGGGGAGGTAGAATTCAAGGGGTAGGGGGAGAATTCATGACCATTAGATCTCTAATCTAAGAGTCAGAAATTTAGATAATAGTTAAAAAAACCCGATGGTGTTTAACAAAATCCAAGAATTTTATAGCATGCGACCTTAGCGGGCATTGGATCACTTGAGATCCGGTCGTACAGATACAATAATTCGATGTAGAAGTGTGTGTACAACCCGTACTACGTTCCAACTGCCAATGTGCACCAGATGCTCGTCTCTTGGGGACCAGACGCTCCGCATCGCCGTGCTCCACCTCGCCCCGCGCTTCCCCGTCGCCGCCGAACAGCGACTCGATCTGCTCCACCTTCTTGCCGCTCGTCTCAGGCACGAACCTGTGCACGAACACCACGGACAGCGCCGAGATGGCCGCGAACGCGGAGAACGAGCCCGCGACGGACAGGAACGACATGGCCACCGTGCCGCTCGTCAGCCTGTCCACCGCCGCGCAGAGCGCCACCGCCTGCGCGAGGAGGGACAGCGCGGCGGCCAACACGGCCAGGCACACGGTGATGCCGATCATGCTGATGTAATGCAGCGCCTTCCGGCCGACGTGGTCGACCAGGACGATGGCGATCACTATGAAGGCTGTCTTGGAGAACCCAAAAGCGACGGTGGGGCGAGCAGCTGGCTCTCCATCGTGATCCCGGTGTCCCGGAATATGGTCGGGCTGTAGTAGACCATCGCGTCGATGCCGGTGATCTGCTGGAAAAACTGGACGCCTAGCCCGGTCATCAACATCCGGCGGATCACCGGCGACGGCCTTATGAGCTCCCGCCACACCGCCTTGCGGCTGTGACACGCGCGGCCTCCTCGATCTCCGCGAGCCTGTCCTGTGCCTCTTCCTCAATGTCCGTGACTTTGAGAAGCACGGCGCGCGCCTCGCCGGCCCGGCTCTGCATGACCAGCCACCGTGGCGACTCGGGGATCACCATCAGGACGAATGCGATGGAGAAAGAGGGGAGGACGCCGGCGGCGAACATGACGCGCCAGTTGATGTGGTCGGCCCGCGAAGACGAAGCTGGACCCGACGAGCACTTCTTGCGCTCATCACACCAACGTCTGAAACAGCAATATATGGAAGGTTCGTTACCACATATGGATTTACACATGCACTTTGTGCAGAGTTGTTTCGTCCATTTCCAAGTTTGATGGAATTGTCCGTGCCAAAGACTGGTCAAGGCGCCCACGGTTGTAAGGGCGATTGGTTTTAGTATCTCGCTATTAGAGCCAGTGATTAGTGAATGAAACTTCATCTGAATCAGAGTAGGCTGTTACCATCTACTAATTCTCAATGGGAACAATAAGATTACCTGCTTGTCTGTAAAATCATGGACTGAAAATTGATCGATTACTTGATCTTTTCAAGGCGCACTAACACAGAGCCCCCATTTTCTAGTGTCGAAGTCCAAACGCCACACTAACAACTATAACCATGCTAATCACCAAAGAAAACTGTGGTCATGTCTGAAACCAAATCTGCATGAAGAAATGCCATTCAGTAGAGGTAGAGCTCACTGTAGCCGAGCAGCACGTGGTTGAGGGAGGCGAAGACAGAGCGGGCAAAGACGTGTCTCCTGCTGCCGCCGCTCCCACGAACACGGGCGCCGCCATCGTCTTCTTCCTGCCCTTGCTCACATGTTCAGAATTTACAATGGCGCCAAGGATGAAAGCTGACATCTTTTGCGTAACCTTGTGTGACGTTTTACCATCTCATTTTTTTTAATCATGTAAGTCAGCTCTGTACTGTCCACTGCAGATTTGTGGAATCCTTCGCCAGTTCGCCTCAGGGCATCTGTAGTGTATATAACCCAAAAGGTCTTAAGGTGGGTCCTATCTAAACCTTAAGACCAACTCTATAGTGTATATAACCCAAGGGGTCTTAAGATGGTCCCACTTGGCAGATAAAGAAAAATTGTATTTTAATGCTTATGGCCAGGTCTTTAGCTTGAGGACCAGCCTTAAGCTTTTTTTTGCTTAGAGTCTGCTTAAGGTCACCCCTGTAATGTATAAGGTTGACCGGCTTAAGACCTCCTCTTTTCATACACTACAGATGCCCTCAGTGGCATGAAATCCCGTTTTTGGCCTCTGTGCATGTGGAATTCTGGTTCTAGCCCCCTCCCATGGCCGGGGAGCATAAAAGGGGAGATGGCGCGGTCCAGTGCCGTGCAAGAGAGACGGCTCTCTCAAGAAGAAGAATTTAGGAATGCACCGTCTTAAAAAATTAAAATGCACAAATCATCAAGTTTTTTTGTCTTTTATGACACAAACTGCAGAAAACCAAAAGTATAAGGGTTAGTGCCAAACAACCACAAATACTATGGTCTAAATGTTTTGTGAAAACCACAATTAAACCAGTTCCTTATAAAAAAAATACAGGATAAACTTCATGCTCTAAACTTCTATTCCCTTTGCCATTCCCAGTTGTTGCCAAACACGCCGTTCCGACTCCGTGGTCTAACCGAGCAAGATTGGGTTTCGATTGGCGAATCCTTCTCCCGGATCCACCTCCTCACATCGCTCCTTGATGCCGCCGAGTTATATCTACCCTCTCTCCCTGCGTTTCTTTCCTGGGCTCGGCGATGATGATTACTACTGCTCGCATTTGCATGCGCGGTGGAAGTGGAACTGACGACGACGTGCCCTCATCCCTTCTGCACCAAGTGCTCCACATCGCCGAGCTCCACCTCTCCCTGCCTCTCGTCGTCGCCGCCGAACAGCAGCTCAATCTGCTCCAGTGTCTTGCCGCTCGTCTCCGAAACGAACCTGTGCACGAACACCACGGACAGGGCGGATATGACCGCGAAGGCGGAGAATGCACCGGCGACCGAGATGGCGCGACAGACGGACAGGAAAGACATGGCCACCGCGCCGCTGGTCAGCCGGTTCACCACCGCGCCAAGCGCCACCGCCTGCGAGCGCAGCCGTAGCGGGAAGATCTCCGAGCTCATCACCCAGCAGATGGGCCCTATCCCCACCGAGAAGAACGCGACGTCGCCGCATACCGTCAGGATGGCAACGCCGACGCCGACGCCCTTGGACACTGACCCGTGCGCGAGTAGGGAGAGAGTGGCCGCCAGGACGACCAGGCAGACGGTCATGCCCACCGTGCTGACATACAGCAGCGGCTTGCGGCCGATGCGGTCGATCAACAAGATGGCGAGCGCTATGAACGCCGTCTTAAAGAGCCCAACAGCGACCGTGGCGACGAGGAGATGGCTTTCGGTGGTGATCCCGGCGTCCCGGAATATCGTCGGGCTGTAGTAGACCAGCGCGTCGATGCCGGTGATCTGCTGGAAACACTGTATGCCTAGCCCGGTTACAAGCATCCGGCGGATCACCGGCGATGGCCTCGTGAGTTCCTGCCACACTGTCCTGCCGTCGTACTTTTCGGCGTTCGTGACACTGGCGGCAGCTTCTATCTCGGCAAGCCTCTCTTTACCCTCGTCCTCGTTGTCGGTGACCTTGAGGAGCACTGCACGTGCCTCGTCGGTCCTATTCTGCATGACCAGCCACCGCGGCGACTCTGGGATCACGAGGAGCGCAAAGGCGATGGACACGGACGGGAGGATACCGACGGCGAGCATGACCCGCCAGTTGATGTGGTCGGGCAACCCTGAGAAGGCGTAGTTGGAGATGTAGCCGAGGAGGATCCCGAGGTTGATGAAGATCTCCGGGAAGGAGGTGAAGGAACCCCGTGATGCGGCGGGGGAGATCTCGGCGATGTACACTGGCGCGATCATCACGCCGAACCCGATGCCAACACCGGCCAGTAGCCTGCCGATCATGAGGACCCGGAAGGATGGAGCGAACGTCATGACAGCCGCGCCGGCCTGAAAGATGATTGCGGCGAGGCCGATGGTCCATTTCCGGCCAATGGCGTCCGATGTTCTCCCCCCGGCGAGGCTGCCGAGGAGGGAGATGAAGCTGAGGCACCCGACAAGGACTTCTTGCTGCACTTCGGTGATGTGGAGGTCTTTCTGGATGAATAATATGCACCCGCTCATTACGCCGACATCTGAGATCAAGAGGAAGATATCAAACTCTATTAGCACATAACCACGCTACATCTGCATTTTGTGCATAATCCCATTGCACACTGCAAAATTAGTTACTTAATCCACACTCGATGTTTTCTAGTTGTGAAGGATCATGTGAGAAGGTCTAGGATAATATTGTGATGAACTATTGCAAGTTTTAAGCAGTGGTGAAATGTTTTTGCAAAGATCACATTTTGTCTAGGCTGTTTTCTGCAAGTGTTAGAAAAATCAGAACTACCGTAGGTTTATACGATAGTACCGCAAAGCGGTAGTACCCACATTGTGAGAGCAGTCATACTGCATAACGGTAGTTTCGGTCAGAGTTGCAAAATATTTTTTCCAGAGAGATCCAGTTCGGATTTGCAAGGTGCGAAAGTACCGCTTTGGAGCATGGTAGTACTGGTATTGTAAATGCGGTATTACCGATCTTCTCAAAAAAAAAAGGATTTTGGGAATTGTGTTATGGATTGAGTTGTTGGAGCGTGGTCATGGTATGAGTGTTGTTTCTTATGTACACATGGGTTTATTGTTTAGTTCTAGGTTTATGATCAGTATTTTGGTTGCATACTTTTTACACGGTACATTGTATGGATGGTTATGTCAATTTATGATTTTATGTATTGTGCGGTGCTACGTGACGGTTTGCTTATTGGTTTTGGTTGTAGGACTTTGGAACTAGGTCATGGTGAGGCATAAGAGGATCAGGACTAGGCACAGTGTGGTACTGAGGTCCAGAACGGTCAGAGAGATGTCGAAGATGTCTGAGGCTCGTGGAGTGATTGCAAGCTAGGACGACGAGGAACCAGAGCGAGGAGCTACCGATGGTGAGCATGATGGGCAACGGTAAAGTGGACCGGAACTAGGCTCAGAGAGGAGCTGAGGTCCTGTGTGGTCAAGGAGACCAGTTACCGTCATGCGCAAGGAGAAGCATGTGGTGCACCAAGTGACTTGGGTCGTTTGCAAGCGAGGACAGTTCGGTGGTATTTGGATGCGTGAGAGGCTTGGCGACAAATCATTAGGGCAATATGGAAGATAGCGAAGCATGGACGATGCTTTATGGCAAAGGAAGCGGAAATCTTCGTGGAAAATGGTAGAAGGGTATTTTGGTAAATTGCCCAATATTGAAAAGTAACGGTATGTGAAATCACAGCATTGGCCTAAATGGTTTAGGTCTTGTATGTGATGAAAATGTGAAGTGGATCAAGTGTTAGTTCATTAATGGGTTAATGGTTGTAAGCTGTTTTGAGAAGTGTGCGTGAGAGAGTAAAACCCGATGTTAGGTGGGGTTAACGGGTTATCCCCGGTTTGGCATAATGGGTGGACCCATTAGGTTTTGATTGAAATTATGAGGCCATATAAAGGGAGGAGAGGCAAGAGGTAGGGTTTGAGTATTTTGACTAAGTCATTATAGTGGCTAGCTCTTCCTCCCTCCCGTGTGAGATTAGGGTTTTTTGGGTTGGAATCTTATGTGTGTACGCTCTAGACTTAGAACTCTGCTATCATGAGGAATTGGCTGTAAAAATATTCCATCCAAACTTTGCGTTAGTGAGTTATGCTGTGAATCCCCTTATGTGCTTTTGATTTTCTTGGATTTTTTGTTTGGATTTCTCTTCTCTTGAGTTTTTCTGGTACCAAAGACATATAAGAGGTAGACATATCTCTTGGAGATAAGATCCCATCCATCTAGACGTGATCTAAAGGAAGTTCTTGAGAAAACCCGATTTTTGCTTGATTTTAGCCTCCTCGAGCGATTTCTTGATATGAGGGTTTTTTATTTGATTTCTTCGGTATTCTAACTTATTGTGACATGTGAAAATACATCTAAACCCATTTTGGTCATCATCCACTGACGAGCAAGTTGTATTCACCGATTTTGGATTTGACTCGGTTTTGATGCAACCTTTCAACAAACTGAAAAAGGTCTCAACTTTGGGTATAATTTTCATGATCGTTTATTGGAATATGTTCTTGATATCCTTGATAAAATCTCTATAAAAATTAATATTATTTAGATTTACGAATCAAAAGTTCATCAATTCTTAGTTTTGCACTTATATTTAAATTACTGTTTACCGAGGAAAGGTAGAACCACAGTGTAAACAAAGGTACTTCTGAAAATGTAGTTATAACATAGGTACTTTTGATTTTGCTGATTCTTTTCTAAAATTTCAACAGCTTGTCTCGGTTCTTTTGTGGTGGTTTTTCATCCTAATTTTATAGTTTTGTAGTTATTGGAGTGGAGGATTGTAAAATATTTAAGAGAAATTAGAAAGTGACATTCACTCCTTCTATTGCTATTTTCGGTCCTACAGGTTGTGATATTGCAATCAGGCATGATTGAATGAATGAACTGGCATTTTCAAAGTCAAATGAAACAATGGTGTGAGAACTAGAGCTTAACCAATCTGAACTAGTAAATGGGATTCCATCTGAATCAGACGTGGTAATCGTGGTGTTTCTGAAGTAAGTACATTGCTAATCCACTAAAGCAATGTTTGGAACAGTGTTTCTAAGTCCTAACAAACACCAGAAGTAACCGACACGGCAGCAGCTGCAGACGCTCAGTCACAGTCAAAGATTAACGAACCGTTCCAAGAAAGACTAACAGGTCCTAGTGGCCATTCTCTTGCAAAAAAGTCAACGCGATTCACCATTAACCATCTCCAAATCCCCTATACACAATCATCAAGAAGCTCCTATGCAAAACCAAATCTGCATCTCAAATTCTCAAGGATCCAATCGAACAAAAACAGCACATAGATACAGCTGCCGTGCCGTGCCGGAGATGCGAAACGGAGCTAATTACCGTAGCCGAGCAGCACGGAGTTGAGGGAGGCGAAGACGGAGCAGGCGAAGACGTATCTCCTGCAGCTCTGGCTCCGGCAAACACGGACGCCACCGCCGTCTTCCTCGAGCTCTTGCGGGAGCACGTCGTCCATGCGTACGTACTTGCTCTTCCTCCCCAAGAATCCCGGCAGGCTCGGCATGTTGCTACCGTTGGACGCCGCCGACTCGGCGCCCGGAAGCCCCATGATTTGCCTTCCTCTGCCTTCTTCCCCCTCTTACAAGAAGAGGGTGAACCTTGAATGGTAGTGTTAGTCTAGAAGCAGTGTTGGATCTGAGGAAGGAAGAAGAGACGGGGAGTCAGTCGGGGACGGACGCGAGGGAGGCAGCGTTTTTATATGTCTTTGTGTACTTTTCGCAACACGCGATTTGGTCGCCGTTCAAAGCAAAGGCGTCGGGAGTCACATTTTCAAAAGGGACATCTTCTATTTAAGCCCCTCAACTTCTGGTGATTTGTAAACAGAAATACTATAAGACGTAATAAATACCTTTGTAGCAAAAAAGAACTGGATAGCTTTTAGCCGTCTGATTCTTCTTCTACAGCCATAAGATCCAATCCCCATCCTTACCCAAATTGTTGTGCTCCCAAACTAAACCAGAGTGTCTTTCTTGCCCCCAAATTAAGCGCTCTCTCTCTCTCTTAAACCGATCCACCGTTTCCTCGCCCAAATCTATCCTTGTACCATTGAGCTCTTCAAGCAAGAGGTATCAGTTGATGATCAAAAGTTTTAGTATCACTCTATGAGCACGATGGATTGTCTACAACAAACTCAATTACTACATGTAATAAAGGATATAACATCACAAGGGTTCTTAAATTGCTGTACTTCATCATCATAATAGCTGTGTATCCTTGAAGTCCCTAATCCACTGGCAGCATCGTTGTCTTGTTCTTCAGAGGAAGCTTCTTGCTTACATAGTGTGCAGTAAGACACACATTTCAATTTGGCTCAAAAGGTGCTTGCTCTGAGCCTTTGACACGAGATCAAATGCTAAATTTTCTGGAGCATATTTATGTACGTGTAACTTGAGAACAGGACAAACAGTCTCCTGAACCTACAGGCACACAATGAATATGTTAATTTTCATGAACATAATTTAGCACAATCAACAGCTTTTGAGAATTTTGAGATTGACAATTGGAGCTATTTATTTAAATAATCTTATCACAATGGCCCTCCTTAACCGCTGAGGTGTCACATAATTTCCTATTCTCTCCCATTATGAGTACTGCAGGATGCACCAGGTTATACTACGCCAACAACCAGTCTGACAATTTGTTGTCGGAAAAAAGAACAACCAGTCTAAGAATAATCTTAGCGAGATAATTGAATTACTATATGTTGGCCGTGCTATTTTGTGCGGGAAGGGCTTTTTACGAGAAGACGAGCGGGCGCCTGGAGGGGGCGATGGCGGCGGCGATTTAGGGAGATGGCGCGGCGGAGGCAGGCGGGCTCGCTGGGCCCGGCGGGTCGGCTCGATGGCGGCCCGGTCTCCCATGTGCTTCTTCCTCCCGTGCGACTCGCTCATTCCCCTCTCCCGTGAGTTCCGCTCCTCTTCTTCCCGTGGGGCTCGGTCCTCAGATCCGGCATGTGAGGTGAGTTTGGCCTTGCGGTGGTGGAGCGTGAGACTCGGTCCCGGCCGTTGGCGGCGCCACCAAGTGCCCAACCCCACCCTTTCTTGGCTATAAATGGCAGCCGGCTCTTTGGTTAGGAAAGGCAGATGAGTGAGCTTCTCCTCTCTTTCTTTGAGTCTCTTGCTTGTGGTGTTTGACTACCGTGGTTCCCTGGTGCTCCGGTGAGGTGCTTGGCCGGCTCCTCCCTGTGCTTGTGCGGCAATCCTCTACCTCAACTCGCCGGCGTGAACTGTACATCGGCGATTGGGCTTTGTATCTCCGTGCCTACTGCTCTTTCACGGTGGTGTGAGGGCAATAGGTTTTCTGGGACAGCGCACAAGCGTGCCTAGCCCCTGTTCTTCTGGTGATTTCGAATATCATCCGTCTTTGTGAGCAAGGATCAAAAACCGCACGAGCAAATCCCGCCGCCGGGCGCACCAGAACCGGCGGTTACGAAATCCCGGAAAAAACCGGTCAAATTTTGTCAAATGATTTTTTTGGGCGGGCGGGAGGTGACCCAGAATCGGGTAAGCACGAAAAACTGTGGAAAAACCAGATAAACCGGTGGAAGAAGAGCTTTGCTTAATTCTAAGTTCATATATCAATCAAAAGTCGCTCAAAACATCACATTTCTTCCTTATATAGATAGGGAAGGGGATTACACTTAATTACTAAGACTCTTAGGAATCTGAGCAATCTTCATTCAAATGACCATGAACCCTCCTTGAAAGTCCAAATGGCACATATTATCGAATTTGATCTTTGGCATAGCGCATAATGTAAAAGTTAGTGTTAAACAATATAAATATCATTAGGAAAACTAACTTTTACATTGAAAATTTGAAAATTCCTAGTACATTCATGGAAAAAGTTTGAAATCAAGCACGGAAAGTGCATGCATCTTCCTAATACATTTTCTTAGTGCTAAATAATGAAAATATCATTAGATAAACTAATTTTTACATTCAAAAGTTTAAATTTGAATTAAATAAAAACCGGCGTTTTTTCCTCCCGATCCAACACCGGTAAAACCGTTATCACGTAACCGGCCGATTCTTTGCGGTATTTGGAACACTAGCTGTGAGTGATTTTGTGATTTTTGCAATCTATGTGGCTGTGCTAGTTTGTTAATCTTCCATATATTATCTGGCACTGGGAGAAATAGATTGATGTGGGTTATACTGTTGCTCGATGATGATATAGATCATATACTGAGATTGGTTATTTTAGTCTTTGAGCTCTAGTCAACATTAATTCTGTTGTCATAGTTAATCTGTTATTCTGGGAGACAGTCTCTAGATGTTAATGTGTTCTTGTGCCTTACGGTTCATACTGTTTTCATATTGTAGTATACTCTTACATTGATCTGTTAGGAGGTAATTTTGACAAGTTAAGGTCTCTTTTGTTGAATCGGAAATTAAACTGTGTAGTTTATTTATTCTGCTATCTGAAAGAACACATGCTGCATATGGTATGATCTTGAGATTGTAGAATCTTTTATCTAGAGCTCAAAAGACTGAATTATCTTTTTGGCATATCCAATCAAGGAAGAGTATATGATTTAGTAGCGGGACGGCCAAGATTAATCTTGTGCAACCCTACAGTTTGAGAGCACAAATAATCAATCAAACTTGATTTAATTGATATTGTTGATTAGCATATGCTTTATACCTTGTCATACATATTCATGTTTAGAGTAGTATTATCTCTATTATTGAATATGTGGTATATCATGAATAATATGGTCAATTCATATGATTATATTCTTGCTATGATCTGCATATATGAATTGATGTCCTTGATGTGTTCATATGATTTTATTGGAATTATATGTATATCTTTGCTTATACCGCAATTATTACAACATAAATCACCACACATAGATATGGTACGGTCAGAAACGCCTTTTAAAAACTTAATAAAGGCTATGAATTAATCTCTACCATTCTGTTGAAGTGGGTGTTCTAAACCAGACAACAGAAATGATGCTTCGTCAATGTATATAAGATGGAATATAAAAACTTTCAACTTACCAAACCCACTGGCTTCTGTGTGCAGCCATTGACTGAAAGCTTCTGGATGGGCTACTGTTAACTAAACTATAGATTGGTTGCTTTGAGCTTGAGAATGAGATCAAAGAAGATAGCCAAATGTCAACTGGACCACTGTACTTGCGAAAAATGTTCAGGCTTACCTACGTTTGCAAAGAAACCAGTATAAATCATGTTAACTCGTACACACCAGTTTTTTTCCGAGAAGAAAAGGCTATGGACTATAATACAACCCAGATAAAAGAGAGGCTACAGTAAAAACCAAGACAGTGAATTTTAGCATTACCTTTTAACTTGTGTAGTACAGAAATGGCCTTCATTTTTCACATATCAAAGTTACTGGTTTTGTCCCAAATCCGTACAGCATAAGAAAACAACTAATTTATCCCCCGTGTCAAATGCTATTTGGAAGTTAATTGGCCTAGTGCCAATAACATTGTCAAAACTAACCGCCAAACAAGCCAACACAACACTATTCACTTTTCAGAGAAGGCGTGCCATTTCTGCCTTTCTGGCCCTACCAAAATAATGACCGATGAGATCAATGCTTATGCCTTTAAGTGTATCATACAGAAAATAAAAAATGTAACGCATATGCTCTTTCAGACTCTAGAATGAAAAGGAGGGTACATGGATCTTATAAGTAAACATGAAGAAGGTAGTCCACGGATCTTGGGGAATTTGATATCTCCCAGTGGTTGGGATAGTTTTTTCCTTTATCTTTTGTAGCTTTCTGTACATTATTATCCTATTTTAATATATTTTAGCAGTAGGGCTCTCCCCTACTGTTTTCCTTCAAAAAAGGATCTTGGGGAAGAACCTTACAAGTTCCCATGCTTCAATGTTTCCTTGCTGATTCTCATGCAGAAGCTTGCTGTTCATATAAAAACAAACCTGTTTTAGACTCTAGAAAAACAGACTACCAATAAACCACATAAATATGATAACATATACATGTAATCCAAACAGCCACAAGTGAAAGCAATGTGAGCAACTAGTTCACTGTAGAGACAGAGTGAATGCAGCTCACTACAACCATAGACAATCAGAGCACTGATCTCACCCGTATGGGTATCCAAATTGTAACAGCATTGATTAAACAGATATCCGAAAACCAAAAGTGTACCCATATGTTATACACCACATTCATGGCAACACAAGAATTAGTCTGACTATTTTATTACACCCTCACAAAAATTAACTCATATATGCATGTCGGGATGGAGTCAAGGAGTAAAAGACCCCTTATAGGTATGCAGGGGGTGCGGTAATGGGAAAGGGAAGGGGCTAGCACTTCTGATGTTACTAGCATTTACAATTATGCAGAAGTTGAGATAAAACACCTTCCGCAAAATAAGCTGTGCCCTGATATTCAGGGAAAAAGGGAAAGCTTTTGCAAGATGGGTGACTTGACAAGAATGTTGATGCTGTAGCAGCTTGTGCTGACTAAGTGACTATACCAGAAACAAATTCAAAACTTCATATTTATCATATGGTGGCTACTCTTAAGGTGCTTAACAAAAAGTTGCACTAACCATATGCCATGATGAACATCTCGGTGATTTGGATGGCCTGATACTCCATAGGAATCGAAGGTCACAATCTAAAATGCCATCAAATATTGCAGGAGTAAGCACGGACATTGGAAGGAAAATAAAATGCAACAAATCCAGTTTTAGAGGTCCAGAAAGAACGGAGATAAGAGCATTTGAATTGCACAATCATATGATGTACAGTCACTACTTAGTAACTGTTTGAAGCAAAATCGTTTTGAGATTTGGAAATAGATGGTAACTAATATAGAGTATCAGATAACATGGCTTCGCTTTGGAATAAGTAGAGTTAGAAAAAGGTTGTGAAAAGTTTCTATTTTTGGGAAAAAAGAAGAGCACTCTGAACAAGCATATCCAACAGAATATAGCATTCAATTATTCGGGGTAAATAGGATTACTAGTGATTTGGTGACAATGACTTCTCAAACATTTCTTATATTACATATAATACAGATCAGCCCGATTGCATATTCCTGTTCTTTCAGTGTGATGATTCCAAATATGGTCAGAACCGGAAAAATCAAGGCAAAACATAACACTACAAATGAGTACTGCAGCTGGTAACAATAATGGAAAAAAAGTACATTATGATTGGGAGTTTATATGAGGCCTGAGATGAAGTCATTACCGTGTCAATATCCCACAGTTGGATCTGCTCCATGGTAAGTTCTGCTAATAGTCCATGATCCCACTTCTCATGAAATCCGTCCTACAATATACAGTGGGTAAGCTTAACTATGTGTTTGGAATAGTACCAAGAGGTAGGTAAAATGAGTTCAAAATAAAGTACCTGCAATTTTTTATGGTCCAAGACTTCAATTTGCTCAGCTGGAATCTATAATTATGGGAGCCATTTCAGGAGATGAACAAAAACTTGCTTTCCAAAGGGCACAATGGAGCAGTGTAAAACCTGAGTACCTTAAGAGTGGCACAGGCATTGTATAGTTCTTCTTTGCGAATACTTCCAAGACCATCAGCATTACCTGTAAAACCAGTAGTAACCACTCAGAAAGATTAGTTCCGCACAGGTTTCTTATCCATAAGCTTAGGGCACAGTGACTTACTATGCCAACAAGGACTTCCGTATTTGCATTATAAGCTAGAGAATTCGATTTCTAGTGGTAAAACATGCAGCACATGATTTATCATTTTAGCAAGTCAAGCAGAAGATTAACTATTTGATAACAAAACATAGCCTAGTCTGGTGATCTATTATTCAAAAGGACCTGTTGAGCATAAATTGGCAAATTGCAATCCCAAAGCCTTCCTTCAGCCGTTTTGAGATATATCGTTTGTAATTTTCCAATTATCGCCATTGGTAATCAGCAATCATCATGTCTAATAGAGTTCCGTCCATGCATAACAGATGTATATTACTTTGAACATGTGATGCAGGTGATGCAAGCATATTCCTTCTCTAAGTGTTGCAGCATACAGAGAATGGATCGTAGTTTCCTATATACTCTTGGAAGGTACAAAAAAAGGATGCCGTGTTCTTGTACCAACGCCAGTAATGGATCAAAGTATATTTGCATAGAACGTAGTCCTTGGATGCACATGCTGTATTGTGGTTGAAAGAATGGAGACATGATTGCCCCTAGAAATACAGAAAGATGCATACAGCATCCGAAGATATAGACATACAGGACCATAGGGTGGCCATCTTACCTGAAGTCATGCACAAAATGTGGATGCGGTGACCTTTCGACTTTAGGAAAAGAATAGTTGGAGCAAAGAACCTGCATTGGTAACACAATGACATCCAATAAGAAGAAATCAACCTAAGCAGCAAACTAGAACTAACACAAACACTAGGCCACAAAGAAGTCCAATCAGGACATTGATTGGATTGGATTGGATTGGTATCGCTTTTTCTTCGTCCGAATCGAACAATAGCACACACCGACACAGGATGACTATTTTCCTCGAGTTACTCTACTTCAGCTAATGCGTACTGTTTAATAGGATCTATGCAAATGCCAGGCCAGTCCTATTCGATATGAATTTTGTCGAGCACCTGGCATGCAGAACATAAGCGAAGGTAATTGCTAAACCAAAACGCTGTGCTGCCGGGGGGAGGGGGGTTGCTACAGGTACATACATGGACTCGTCGTCGGGGTGGGCGAGAACCAGAAGCACGTTCCTGCTCCTGCTGTCGCCGTGAAGAGGGGGGAGGAAGTGAGGGCTCGGAGGCAGGCAGGACGACGCGCGAGATGAGAGGATCCGCCCCAGCGAAATCGCCCAAAGGAGGACGGCTCCAGCCGCAGAGACCATCCAGATCCAGGCCATGAACTCCGGCGGTCTGCCGGAGAATCACCCCAAAGACCGGCGCCTCAGTAGGGGAGGCGAGGCGAGCACCGGTTGGGCGAAGGCGAGGCAGAGCAGTAGCAATGAGGCGCAGGGTCGGGGACTGGGCGGACGGGTGTCGCTGCCGCGCGGCGGGTGCGGCACGGGACGGGGCAGGTGGCCGCCGGCGAGCTGTGGACGGGCGGCGGCGGCGTCAATAGATTCCACACCCGACGGGCTTCGTGATGTCGTGTACTCGTGTTGTTCTCGTTCCGTCGAGGCAATTCTCTTGGGGATCCAATGGGCCATACTGGATCGCAAATTTCGTTGCCAATCCAAATTGTGATAGGCCTACTTGGCCCTGGGTTTGGCACCAGTGAGTCCTTGCGTTACAGCCCACGCGACCCAACAAATGGGCCGAGCCATCATTTGATGGCGCGAGTTGGAGTTGGTGCCAAGCACAGGCCCACTTACCAGCCTGATCTTTTTGGCTTTTAGCTTCTGCAAAAATCAAAAATAAATATGACAGTTTCTTAAAATGAATTCTTTAAATATTTTTTCGAGCTCAAAATCGTATACACCATCCGCATCAGTATACCTGCTGTCTGCTGCCGTCTCAAAAAACACGGACAAAAATTATCAACCGTAGCCAAGTTAAGATCTAGCCCGAGCTAAATCACTCATCCATTTATTTGCCATTCTACTATCAGTAACTTTAGTATTAATTGCTACGTGCTAACCCTATCTCCTTAATTGGATCTCCTCAATCTCTTCTTGTTTGGCCAAATTAATTAGCATATTTCATCTCTGGACAAAGTTATAAGCTATGTGCATGTACATTGTAATTGACATTTACACTTGTGCCACACATCCTACTATTTCAATATGTTTTTTGGGGCTAGTTGAGATTATTAAAAAAAAACCTTACAGTTTATAATCCATTGCGCATACTCTTATTTATATCTGATTTTTTTCTCTATTAAAGCAGAGAAAAGTTCGAAAAGAACCATAATTGCTATCACACTCCTTTACTATGTTTAGTTTAAATCTTCTAATTTGTTATATCACCATTTGGCAAGGCAAAAGTTCTGCTTAGTTCTTCAATTATTCTGTGTTATGGTCAGAATGGCGTGTTCATTGGATGTAATCTTTATTAACTTGAGTCTTTTGTTTACTGTGTTTCTGTAGAACTCCATACAGCATAATAAAATATGTTCATATAATATTCCATAACAACGTTTGGGTACTTATCTAGTGTTGCAAGATGTTCCTAGTTTTTTCCTAATATTTTTTACCACTCCTATTTAATTTGTAGGATGATTGGTGAATGGTGGTGGAAAAAGCGCAGGTAAAATGCATAAATTACATGCTCTTACATGTACCACAATCACTCTCGCAGGGTTTTTTTTCCCCCTTACATACATTTACAGGGTTTTCTTCCATGGTTTGCCGGACATTGTACAGCTAGAACGCAAGATCTCGCGGACATTGACAGGCCTCCCGTAGGTTCCTAATTAAGGCGTAAAAATGTTAATTACTGGTACACAAGGAACAACAAAATGCGACACATTTAGCAGATCCATATTCCATCCTCGACCGATTCCCCTTGTCGAATCCCGATGGTCAGAATGATCGCCGATGTCCAGCTAGCCGGCGGTGCGTCCACCATTCATGCATGCAAGCAAGTCTCAGGCGAGGCCGACGAGCTTCTCGCTGAAGTCCCAGAGCTTCCTCGCCTTCTCCGGGTCGCTGGCCTCCTTCGAGAGCTGGTTCTCGAAGGACGCCGAGTCCTTGTTCCAGCTCCAGTAGACGCCCGACTTGGTCAGGCTCGGGTCGCTCACCACCTGCGCCAGCCTCTTGCCGGACTCCTCCTCGGACACGAACCCCTTGGTCACGAACCTCTGGAACAGCGGGAACAACAGGCGGAACTCCGGGATGTGCTCACGGAAGAGCCCCGTCGTGGCGATGCATCCCGGGTAGAGCGACGCGAAGGTGATGCCCGTCTCCTCGTGGAACCGCCGGTGGAACTCCTGCATCGTCAGCATGTTGCAGATCTTGCTGTCCTTGTACGCCTTGGCCCCGTCGAAGCTCTCCGCGCCGTCGATCATCGCCGACCCGTTCTGCCCGCGCAGCCCGCCGGCCAACCCCCGCAGGTCGCCCAGCCCGGCCTTGGGCGGCACGTTCCCCGCCAGCGTGTTGGTGTTGCCGGTGATGGACCCCACGATGATGAGCCGCCGGGACGGGTAGTCCGACTTCTCGAGGTCCTCCATCAGGAGGCGCGCCAGGAGGAAGTGGCCGAGATGGTTCACTCCGACGCTCATCTCGTAGTCGTCGGCGGTGAAGGTGGGCTGCCGCGCGGTGGGGCGGTAGATGGCGGCGTTGCAGACGAGAACGTCGAGCGGCATCTCGGCGCGGCGGAAGCTGTCGACGAACTGGCGAACGCTGTCGAGGGAGGCAAGGTCGAGGTGCATAATGGTGTAGCTGCCCTCCGCCATCCCCGCCGACTTGGCCGCCTTGGACGCCTTCAGAAAGTCGCGGCACGCCATCACCACGTGCCACTTGCCCGTCTCCGCCAGCGCCTTCGCCGCCGCCAGGCCAAGCCCGGAGGACGCGCCCGTGATCACCACCACGCCCTTGCGCAGCGTCTTCTTGCCGTCCGTCGTCGACGTGCTGGCGCCGGGGGTCTCCACAGGCGCCGTCGCCACCCGGGTTCTCACCGCAAGCGACGCCGGCTTCTTGGCCTTCTGGCTAACGCTAAGATACGCCGACTCCTTGACCACCGCGCCCAAGCTTCCCTGCTGAGTTGATCAGTGCATCCATAGATGTATAAGCATCAGTTAGTCATCTAAACAAACAAAGATCCACCATGAAACAAGTGGCAAGTGCAACAACAATGTAGGATACTAGCGTTCATGGTTTTCAGTTTGCATGCACGTTGGGGTTAATTACCTTCTTGGGGACCGAGAGAGTAGAAGGGAGGAGTGTAGCCTGGAAAGCCATGGGTGAATTTGGAGTATAGCTTGTTTCCTTGGGGCAGATGAGTTGGTGTACTTTTTCGAGTTGGTGAGTACTTTTCGAGTGAGCTTCTGCTCGGGGGAGGTATTTATACACGGGAGCAGCGCCACGGACTAAGGATAAGGGGGTGGGCCCCTGCCACGCTGGCGCCTCCCCAGCCAATCACAGCTCGCCGCCCGGATTTTCTGAGGCGATTCTCTTGGAGATATTGTTTCGCGAGAGCGACCTGTGGGGATTTTTTTGGTCGCTTTTAACCAAACCGCGATGGCGACGTCACGGGATCTTATGTGGCGGTGCGTTGCGTTTCCTCCGCGATTTTGCTGGCGTGGTGAGGGTTGGTTGGTCTGGTGAGGCGTACGATCGGTGCACGGTGTTTGGGGGTGGAGCACGGGATGGAAATCTCAAATAATGCAGCATGGGATGGGATGGGATGGGAGGAGGCGCTCCTGGTGGGTGGGACCAGCTGGTGCGGATCTGTCGTTTTGCGTCGGACCGTGATGCCACTTCGGCGCAGGGCTGCCCATGTGAACGTGCGGCAAACGAGTGGATGTGGCTGCGACACCTAGGAACGGCCCATCGGGGCTTTGCTGATGTGGCATCTAACGTGGCACGATATGCTTACACTTTTTACGTCTACCAGGGGGCAGTAAAGTGTAAAAACCAACAACAAGTGCCAGGTGGCAGCGAGGTGGTTTTGGCCAACACGTACCTAGACAGGCTAGGTAGAAAATGGTTTTAGATGCAAATGAAATGAAAAATGGATTCTGTATACACTCGTGTATAAAATGAACTAGTACTACAGCAAAGGGGTAGGAGGGCACTAAACTCAATATAAAGGCCCTGTAATTACTGACACTAAATGAACTGTGGACTTGAATAAGATCTGAAAGTACACTTTATGGATTCTCTCGAAAAAATAAATATGATAATTTTTTTACCATCGTTTTGAAATGACTTATCGAGACAATTTTTTCGAAATAGCTTAACGATTTATTGACATTCAATTCATGTACATAAACACTCACATCAGAGAAAAACGATAAGCCGCAGCTGAAAATAATCCATCCGAAAAACATGGTAACAAACTGGTCTATCGTCGCCCTGCACAATTTAGCAACAAACTATTCTATCCAAAGGACCTGGTCGATTATCCGCACACATGCCTTTTCTCTCTATCTACGAGACACGGCACTAACTGCATCTACTAATGCAACAATGGGTGGTTTCTATTCGTCTTTTATTTATGATTTTTTGTCCAAACGTGAATATTTGTGTAAATAAATTGAAAACCGAATAAATCGTATTAAAAAATTGTTTCGATAAATCTTTTCGAAACGACAATAGAGAAATTGTCATGTTTATTTATTTAAAAGAGATCATAAATCATAAACAAAAAGAATTTAGCCAATGTTCCCAAGTGCCCAGCCCCGGTTGACCAACTGGGCCCATTAAACATAGTGAGAGCACAATTGGATTATGGGTGGTTTTTTGCGGCTGCTGTTTATAGTTTTTTGCTTTAGTTCAAATGTTTATGTGAATGGATTGAATATTGGTAAACCGCGTTCTAGTGAGAGCACCAAGTTCTACAGCTCGTCGCAGCCGCGGCACTTCTGCCGCGCATGCCGCCGCTACGGGACCAAGGGGGGAACGCCGCGCGACGTGCCGGTCGGGGGCGCCTCCTGCCGCAGCGGCAACAAACGCCGCAGGGTCTCCGCCGAGCCACCGTCCTCGTCGCCGCCGCCGCCGCCGTCGGCGCGCGCGGAGGACGCGTACCCGGACCTCTCAACTTTCCCGTTCCTCAGTGACGGCATCTTCTTGCCGCAGTTCGATCTCGGCGTTGCACCAGCGGCGTTTTCATGGCCGTCAGCGGTCCTGGACTTTGACGATGGGTTCTCGCCGTGGGACGATGGAAGTGGAGCAAGTGGCGTAGGCGTGACCGGCGCGTGGGACAGCTTCACCGACATAGTCGGCCACGGCTGGCAACCGCCGGCCGGCTACTGATGTCAGCTGGTCGCAGGTGTTTTCGAGGCTTCAGTTTTAGGGGTGTTTTAACGGGGGAGCTTTTAGCTTTTGTCCGAAGTAGAATATTAACAACCGGACGAAGTAGTTTTTCAAACAAAATTTAGAAAATAGCTTTTGAAAGACTTGGATGTGGAGAAGTCGATTGAGGCTGGTGACGGTTTTTGAAAGCGGCTTGAAGAAACCGCTTTAGAAACCGAGATGTTAAAGTGAAGACAGAAGTTGTAAACTTAAGCCAATTTGAACGTGCCTTAGCATTGCAGCCTCATGTAGTGTTACCCAGTTTGCAGTGCGTTGCTGAGCTAGGAATGTACGCAGCTCAAATCTCCAATGAGCTCACTGTTTTCTCATGCTTACGAAATGATGCGGTGATTATCGTTAGAACTAGTGAATCATGATGATCTGTAGCCGGAGGGAGGATGTAATGTCTGTGCGGTGATAATGCCAATAAAAGTTTGTTTCAAGAATGCATTCCCACACCCAAACTAGACAAGGTTGTAAAACGCAGAGCAGTATGGCTCAAGAAAACCATCACTGGCGGGGAAGAATAGAAGCAAACGACACAGTGCAAAATCATGAAGGTGGAAAACATCTTCGTATACCAGAGTATAAGGAAAAAAACAAAATATAAACAAATAAAGGTATTGGCTAATAACCATACAATTACACAAAGCCTTGTATCAACAGTCGAAAAAAATAGTGTGGTCTTTGGAAAGAGCTCTTGAGGCCCAACCAGACAGAAACAGAGAAAACTTTTAGGCAATAAAAATCCTAGGTGAACTGGTGAAGCCCTAACGATATCTATACAGTAAAGAAACCAACACCTCTGCATATTCTCACGCCAGTTTTACACTTGAACTGGGAAGCCAAAATTCTGGAACACCCGAATTTCGCCTCCCCGTCCAGCCGTGACGATCACCAAACCCCACGCGGACCGGCGCTGAACATCCATAGCTCCGATGCAAAGATCGGATGAGCAGTGACCAGGACTGCTCTTGGCAGACGGTAATTTCTCGTCAGCCCAAGATGTGGACACTCCATCAACTGGATGATTGCTGGTGCTTGTGCTTGCAACACCTTCGCAAACTGGGCTCTCGGTGTATCTAGTAGCGGCTCCATTCGATTCGTGCTCGTTGTTTTCTACAGGGACTTCTCGGCCAGAGTTCACTGCACCATCCGAATCACTGTGTCTGCTGCTACGAGACCCGAACGAGCCACGGGCTTCAGCACCGGGCCATGTGATAGCCACAGTGACATCATGGCAGTGGAAATGCTCATATGAGTTGGTTACATCAACTACACTCCTGCTTCTGCTCGGATGGGAACTGTTGTCATGTCTCCAGACATAGACGTGGGAGTCCTCACTCGCACAGACTACATATTTCCCATTCGGAGCTACAGAAGCTGAGATTTGGCTACTTGTGTTGCGGAACCCTGCCAAAGGTAACCGGTCAGCACAGGCACAAATCAGCTCCACAGAATTACAAGGTTCCTGTGCTCTAGATTTGGGCAAAACAAAACTGTAGTTTGATCAGTGAACACGTCATACGCAATTTACAATGATAGGAAAGTGAAGCATTACCTTTAAATTTGTGAACAAGTTCATCGCCATTAACAACACGGATTCTTGAATCTGCAGAAGTAATCAGGACTTCCGAGGAGCTTCCTGGAGAAAACTGTTGAGTGAAAAACAGATAATTAGCAAGTGTTGGAGGCAGATTGACATGACTTTTAGAGCCCAAATCTCAAAAATGCTAAGCATGTTTCTTTCTTAACAAATATTAAGTTCCCTAAGAAATGCATGCACTGCACATGTACCTGAAAGCCAGTTATCTTCTTCTGGCCAGACTTTTTTTTCCTGATTCTTAAATCTATCTGACTTTTGTACTGAAGCTTCTTCTCTGAAATCATCAACGAAATGCACATACTCATTACTCAAGGAAATGGTATTCTAAACGTCACTATTACTCCTTTTTTAGATCAGGCTACTGTTACTAATTTGTATCTAACTTAAACAGAAGCATCTAGCTAAAATAAGAAAAGAACTACACCTTATGTGCACATCACTGTGTGTGCGTGCGCATGGGTGTTACAGAGAAAGAGAGTCATACCAGTTGTATAAAATAAATGGCAACTTCCCTTGTGAGATCCCACCAGTGCAACCTTCAAAGGTATCAGAGAAATATAACATAAGCTCATCTACTTTTATGGTCAATACATATATTCACTAATATCAAGAAACTAGCTCAACCTGTCCATCAGGGGAATAACATGCAGCAGTAACCATCTCATGAAGATCATTCCAATCCTCAATCTTACGATCATGGACATTCCAAATACGAACTTTCTCATCCAGTGATCCACTAATGAAGAAGTTGTCATCTACAGGATTGAACTGGATGCAAGTCACTGCAACAAAATTGAGTGCACAGAAGTAAATCAATTGTCTGGCTGCTCCAAATATATATAGTTACTGACAAAAATGGGGTTATCCCATTGCTCTAAATAAAAGGAAGAGACCGCAAAAAATGCATATAAAATGGTCCTGCAACTAGACTCACCATAGTCCGTGTGTGAGAATGTTTTCAAACAGGTACTGGCAGTGATGTCCCATAGCCTAACAGTCTTGTCCATTGAGGATGAAAGCAAGTACTGAATGAGAACCAAACAACCAGTTAGTGCCTTTATACAGTTGCCCCCCCCCCCCCAAGTATCAGTCTACACTGGGGTTTGTTCCACAAACTTCAGTTTGAACATAAACTGTATTGTTCATGTTTTCCTTTTCGATTAGCACCTAATTATGTGCATTATTGAAATGATTCTAGTGTATTAGTTATATATTCAATACCATGGAATAGATTCAAGTATGACCTGATTCTGTCAATTGCATACTGGAATGGTAAACAAATCTGAACACAACTCTTAATGAACAAACTGCATCATGAAAGCCAATTATAAAGCAGAGGCCAAGACAAATATGCATATGGTGCACATATCAAAACTAGGGTACTTTGGAACTACATGTGTGGTTGTTTACATGAGACAATCTAAAAAGAGATAGCTTGCAAAATAAGGTGCAAAAGTACAGCATGAATGTCAAATAAAGCTCACAGTGGACACAGAAGGCTGATTTGCTGCTCATGCATTTGAACACTACATGGACCCAGCAGATGAAGTGTTACTGGTGATACTTTGCAAATAAGTAAGGCGCCAATACAATTATATTCGAGATTATCAGATGCAATGAGGAGCAATTACTTTCCACGAGAATGAATAGTAAGAGCAGCAAGGCTATCATTTATTACTGCCTCTGCCTTGCATGTCAAATTATGAATTACAGTCATATATTGTACACGGCACTTGGGATTTGTGAACCATATATAATGGTAAGCATTTTTTTTTTCAGAATAGACATTCACATATGGAATATGCACGGACCATTTTCAAAGCACATGCAACTCTTGTTGACAATACCACAATTAAGTTCGGCACCAAAATTCCATTAGATATCTTCCAACCCATCAAGACAATGACAAATGGATCGTGATGACTATTTTCAAGTGTCTGTGTATTGGTCATTGAATATACATCTTCACAAGACCTAGAGTTTCAGAAAGAGGCAGGCTTAAAAGAGCACAGCAACGACCTATTTATGGCATCAAACTAGCTTAATGTTGCATGTACAATACCGATCAGGATGACAGAATGAAAAATCAGCCAATACATCATTTGAACTATATTAGTATAACCATGCAGATCTTCCAGCTAAATCACTGTAACAATGCTACAAAGAACAATACACAGAAACTATTCTAAGTCATAACCATAGTTAATTACGCAAAACTATGTGACAGATCTTTAGATTAGCAGTCTAAAGTACGAAGATGAACTAATATTGTTCTTTACCAGTTTACAAAACATGAAAATGATATAAGATTTCATAGATACGCAAATGAAACCAAGGGACAAATCACATTGCAAGTTGCAACAAATTCACTACTGGTACAGAAGAAGTGAATCTTTCGGCAGTGAAAAAACTGTAGTGCTCAACAACCAGGCTTTCTGTTCCATCTGCGAGATGTAGTAGTGTAATGTTGCATGCTAAAGCCTATGCTCAATTACTCTGTGACAAAATGACAAAAGTGTCACGTTTTCCAAATTGTACACTGATTTGGTTTTTAGTCTTTTTGACAATCACGGTCCTTACAACCATACTAGGCATCATCAAAACCAAACATGACTCATTCCTTTCTGTCCTGAAGAACACGGCAGTGCAATTGTTGATTTAGATGTTTCAGAATGTATGCCAAAATGCAAACATTATGCTTGAGCAGTTGAAGATGCAAACAAAGAACACAAAGTTCGCACCTGAGATTTGGACCATGATAGATCAAGAACATCAGCGGCGTGCCCCAGGAGTGAGCAAACTGGCTTCTCTCTGAACCCAAACACACACTCAGGCACAACTAGATGATCGGAGCCCACAGACTTCCGGCTGCTCTGCATCCTTGGCCTCCTCTTCTTCTCCACATATCCCCCGTCCGCACAGCTCAGAGACAACGTTGCTACCTCCGGTGACCCATTTCCAACGACTGCAAAAAAAGGGCTGCAGCCGCCACCATTCTCCCTTGTCACTGTACCTTCCCCGAGCAACTCTCCCTTCCTCTCTCCCTCTGATACCTCCCACACATGGATTACACGGTCCTCCCCGGCGCTTGCAAGGTATCTTCCATCCAAGCTGAAGTTGATGCACCACACAGAGCCCGAGTGGGCAGCCAACTCCTGTGTCATGAACAGCCCGGTGAGCTCCTTGCATGCCTTGCCATACTGCCGCACCCTGACCCTCCCTGCATTGCGCGGGCCGGTGCCATCAAGGCTGTCATCGGTGGCAGAGCTCAGGCGCCGCGCTTCCCTCTCCTTCTTCTCCTTCTCCTTATCCCTCTCCTCGGTGTTGCGGCGCCCGTAGGCGACACTGCCCGCCAGGTGTCTGATGCCACGCAGCCAGCCTCCAGGCTTCCTGCGGGGCTTGGACGCTGGGACGGCGTGGTCGGAGGTGGAGGAGGATGTGGTGGTGGTTGTCCGGCGCATGAGCTCGTGAACGATTGGGGAGCGACCAATGCAGAGCTCGAACTCCTCGAGGGTGAGCTGCCGGCCGGTGCCGACCTCCCGGACCACCTCCTCGTGCACCTCCCCGACCTCGAACTCCGTGCCGTCGTCCAAGTTCCGGATCCGGCATTGCTCCCCGCCGCCGCCGCCGCTCGGGTTCCGCACCAGCGGCGGCTTCCCATGCCCACCGGATCTGGGCTCCTCCTCGGCCCCCGCCACCGCGGGCCGGGGCAGAGGCGAGGAGGGGGGAGAAGGGGAATGGGACGGCGAACGAGGGGAGTGGCGGGGAGAGGGAGGCGGCAGGGGCTCGGAGGAGAGGCCGAGGCGGTGGAGCAGGAGGCGCCGGCGCTCCTCGACGGAGGCGGGCTCGGAGATCCAGACGTCGTAGGCGGAGGCGGAGGACGAGGCGTGCGGCGGGTGGTGGTGATGGCGGCGTCGGCGGCGGTGGTGGTCAGCGTCGTCGTCGGAGGCGGAGGTGGAGGAGCAGGAGGAGGAGAGGATCCGATCCAGCGACTCGTAGAACTCCTCCTGCTCCGTTTCCTCGTCCGCCGCCGGATCAAGGTCCGGCGCCCGCGTCGCCGCCGCCTCCGGCATTGCGGGTGGGGATCCCCTCCGGCGCGGCCAACGAGGCGAGGCGAGGCGTGGCGGCGATGAGCGGGCGAGGCGGAGGCGCCCGTCCAAATGGCGATTTATATAGGAGGTTTTGGTTCCGGTCCTGTCTATTGGGTTCCCTCCCTCGTTGTCACTGCGTGCGGGGGGCGTCGTCCAGCTGGAGCTCGGATTGGAACGACCACCGGTCGGAGGAGGAACAGCACCGCGCCATTTGGAGCCGAATCGTCGCTCCGGCGCTCCATCTCATCTTCTGCTCCCCATATCCGGGAGGGTGTATCCCGCCTTCGACAATGACACATGGGCCCAGGGAAAATATCATGCCAGAATTAGCGGGTCTGTCTCGGCCTAGCCTCCATCGGAATGGGTTGGGTTGGATAAGAGCAACTCAGAGGCCTATTCGCCTCAAAACTCAAATTGAGGTTTGCCAAAAACGAGATCCAGAGAGCCCTACTAGAGCCCTCAAATTTGAGAAGGCCCTCAAATCACCCTCCCACCCTCATTCCTAGGGGCCCCTACTCCGCTCTCATTTTTCAATTTTCCTCGTTTTTGTGGAACATTTGTGCTTTCAATTTAAATTCGGAACAAATTTGAATTTAAATTTGAATATTCGTTTTTGAATTCATATTTGAATTCGGAACAAATTTGAATTTAAATTTGAATATTATGTGATGAACTTTGTGCTTTCAATTTAAATTCAGAACAAATTTGAATTTAAATTTGAATATTCGTATTTGAATTCGAAACAAATTTGAATTTGAATGTTATGTGATGAACTTTGTGCTTTCAATTTAAATTCGGAACAAATTTGAATATTCGTATTTGAATATTCGTATTTGAATTCGGAACAAATTTGAATTTAAATTTGGATGTTATGTGATGAACTTTGTGCTT
Source organism: Dendrocalamus sinicus (assembly GCA_036346575.1). Taxonomy (NCBI): domain Eukaryota; kingdom Viridiplantae; phylum Streptophyta; class Magnoliopsida; order Poales; family Poaceae; genus Dendrocalamus; species Dendrocalamus sinicus. The sequence goes on from CM070652.1 coordinate 934,214, forward strand.
TCAATTTAAATTCGGAACAAATTTGAATTTAAATTTGAATATTCGTATTTGAATTCATATTTGTGCTTTCAATTTAAATTCGGGATAAATTTGAGTTTAAATTTGAATATTCGTATTTGAATTCGGAACAAATTTGAATGTTATGTGATGAACTTTGTGCTTTCAATTTAAATTCGGAACAAATTTAAATTTAAATTTGAATATTCGTTTTTGAATTCATATATTTAAATATTGTCCCTCATTGTGAAATCATAAATATTTTATTATGTATTGTGCTTTTGTCCCATACATATGCATATAGTGTGTGTGAGGAAATAGAGGGAATTGAGAAGTAGGGGCCCTGTTTTGAGGGCTCCTGCTGGAGCGCAGACCAGAAAACAGGGCCCTCAAAAGTAGGAGGAGCTCTTAAATGAAAAGTAGGGGCCCTGTTTTGAGGGTTACTGCTGAAGTTGTTGTAAGAGGAGGAGGAGTTCTTCCCTCGTCGTACCATCCCTCTGGTTGAGTTGTTCCAGTTGGTAAGCTGTCGCGTTGTCTTCAGCATCATTGCGAGGGTGATTTCTTACGTAGATACGGACGTTAATTTGGAGCGCATGAAATTTAAAAAAACATGGGAAATATGGCGTGAAAGAAGTATTGAGATCACCTAAACAAGTATTGGAATAAGTGGAAAAGACAATAAAAACCATAAGGAATAGTGTTGATGTGTATCCCACGGGTATTTGTATGGTAAAGAAGTTATGGGGCTAAATAACTAAAATGAGATGCGGGGATTTTTTTTTTAGACGTTCCATTACTAGAAAAAAAAAGAGCACGATTAATCACCTAACTAAAATAGTCAAGCCAAATATACGGGTTGAAAAACCAAGTAACATATAGGGGTTATTTATGGATTTTTCCATTGTTTCTTGGCAGGTTTATTGTACTAGCAGGTATTTTCAGAAAGAAAAAAAAGCTAGTGAAAGTACAGAACGTATGTGCGTTCATCAAATGCAGTTCTTACTCGAGTCTAAAAAAATTGCAGTTCTTACTCGAGCCTAAAAAAAAATTGCAGTTCTTGCTCGAGTCTAAAAAATTTGCGGTTCTCACTCTTGCTTGGTGTTCCGTTAACGAGAGCGATCGAGACTGCTGTAATTGCCATGAGCTTTTTGAGCTCGGGGGCTTAAAGTGAGGGGGATAAGGGTAGCGCAAAGTGATTAGGCCAACTAAAGAGAGGGTCGTGTGGATTAGGCAGCATCGCAAGCGGCAAGCGCCGCCAATAATAGAGAGCGTTTTAGAGCGATGGGGTCGTGGGGTGGCCTTGTCTGGTGAGTACTAGTTAAACACCCATGATGCGAGCAGAGCACGTTGATTGATCCACACATGTACGCCCTTTCCTAGTTTCATGTCCAGGTGTCTGCCGGACGGCATGATGTAGATAAGAAATGCAAAATATTACAAGCGAAATCATATATATATATATATATATATATATATATATATATATATATATATATATATATATATATATATATATACACACACACACATCTGTATCGACTTAATTATATTTGTGCCTATATAGCTTTTATTTATATGTATGTATGTACATATATAGTATAAATAATAGAGACACCACGGTATCCAGACTCCATAATTGAGATTTTTCATCCATGATTAAGACTTATCATTCATGATTGAGACTTTTCATCTATAATTAAGACTTTTCATCCTGATATAATATATATCGTTGCACTTACACGCTCTAAAAGCAATCCAAAGGTAAGGAGGCTTAGTACCCAATATTACTTGTTTCATTTTCATTAACCATTTGTTTTGAACATAGATCACAACTGTTTGCTAAGCTTGGCAGGAGTGTACGTGGATGGTTGGTGGACCTCAACTCCTCGTCGGGAGAGAAAGAAAGGGAGACTATGAGGCTGTTATTTTTGTCTTTTGGCTACAGATTCTCCAGAAGTATAAGTAAATAGGATAACTTTTTGAAACTGCTTATATATATAGTTTTTCAAGTCTAAAACCTTAAATATTGTTTATATTAGTATCTCCATTATTTTAAAAAATACAGATAAAAACTATGAGCTAAAACAAAAACGATCAATCGTAACCTAAAAAATATATAACCTATTTATGGGGTGGTACAGTTGGTGGGCGCGGAGGAGGAGGCACTGGCAGGTGGTGGGAAATGGAGACGGAAACGGGCGGATCTGATCGATCGAATCGAAGCTAGCGTGCAATAATGGTGGAGTCGGAGGCACGTTGCCGTACTTTCTATCGAGCAAGTCAATGGCTGGTTGGCTGTGAGCCCCTGGATGCCATGCCATGCCTTGCCAATGGCGCTCATGGATCTCAACCTAGTGAGAAAAGAAGAAGAAACAAAAGGATTAAAGAGGCCAGGCAATGGCCAGCTTTAATCAATTAATTAATCAACCAATTAGTCTCTTCCTCTTTCTAATCCCTTATGCCTCCTCTTAATGCATGCCCACCAACCACGCACGGCACCATTAAAAAAACAGGGGACTACACGTTCTAGGACTCATTTGCCTGGGTTGTTTATCCTCGAAGAAGACTTGATTAGATTCCAGCCTAGATCGTTATATTCGTTAACACGCATGCATGAGGTTTCAATTCATTCATGCTTGCTTGCTTGTGTGGAGGTGATTAATTTGCACCGGTTGCTGAAAAGGAAGGAATCCAAGAGGATCGATCCGATCGTGCACGGCCGGGTTAGCTCTTAGCTGTATGCTAGCTTGGCCATCTTCGTTGACACGTGTATCTGCTGATTCTACCAGTCTTTTTTTGTACGGATAATCCATTTTTTATTCGAAATTACAGAAATATACCCGCGGGAAAATTTTTTACAAAAATAGGCTCCAGTCGCCTAATGGTTGGGCGATCAAGCCTTCGCCAACCATTGGCGACTTTAATCCAGTCGCTCTACCCTCGGCGATCGCATCCATCGCCCAACCATTGGCGACTTTCATGCATCGCCAATGGTTGGGCGATCGCATTCAGACCCCATGAATGTTTTAAATTTTGTCAATTTTATAGTTTTAAATTGGTAAAAAATTTGCTGAAGTTGTAATAAAAGTTTATGTTCATTGTATGTTGTAGGTGTGTAAAAAATTTTGGGAAACTTTTTTTAGGAACAAATGACCATAAAACAATTGGTACAAACGATGGTAAGTAATATTTTGATTTCATCGAGAATTTGGAAAGTGCATCAAACCTTCGCCAAAAAAGTGAAAATTGGTGGAGCTGTTCTTCATACATCCAACAGCCTCTAGAAAAATTTGAGCAATTTCGGCTACGGGATCAAAAGTTATAGCAGTTTCAGTCTGTTTCGACACACCTTCAAGAAACGGGCATAACTTTTGCATACGGTGTCCGTTTGACGTTCTTGTACTCGTTGGAAAGCTAACGACAAGCCCGATCCAATAAAAACGACCCGCTTGCGCCAGTCGCCCTCCAAGACCCCGAAAATCGGCCATCTTTGGACCTAAACCCGCGTCGTAAGTTTTTGGTTTCTGTTGTTACCCTTTTTCTTGGTTTTCCTTTCGGAATTTGGATTTTGTGTCAACTGAAAAGTTGTAGATCTCATCGAAACCTTTTAAATGAGTATATATAAGCCATATACAACTTTGCTATTTTATCTTTTCAGACTAGTTGTTTATATTGCATCGATATATAAAACTTGTGATAGAGAGTATTACAGATGGTTTGTATGTAGAACTGTCTGTGATAATCTGACCGTTGGGCCTATCGATCCTCCTCAACCCAATCCTAGCCCAGAGACACGAATTCTCAATAACATTAAAATATCACTTACCATCGTATGTACCGATCGTTCTACGGTCAATCGTTCCTAAAAAAAAATTTTCAAAATTTTTTGCACACCTATAATATACAATGAACATAAACTTTTATTACAACTCCAGTAGATTTTTTACCAGTTTAAAACTACAAAATTGAAAAAATTTAAAACATTCACGGGAGACTTGAGTGCAGTCGCCCAACCATTGGGCGACTCCATTTAAGTCGCCCAATGGTTGGGCGACTGGATGCAGTCGCCCGAGGGTAGAGCGACTGGATTAAAGTCGCCCAATGGTTGGGCGAAAGGCTTCAGTCGCCCAACCATTAGGCGACTGGAGCCTATTTTTGTAAAAAATTTTCCCGTGGGTATATTTCTGTAATTTTGAATAAAAAATAGATTATCCGTACAAAAAATTCTCCCTTGCAGCCTCTCTAGCTTTCTGCAACTCTTTTTAATATGACATGATCCACATTGTATGTTAGCGTCCGAGTTAAGCAAAAGACGACCACCGATTAGCTAGCTGACGTGCATGCATGTATGGAGCGTATGGTGAGCACAACTACTTATATATGAATACGGCTACATAGCAAATGTCCATGTAGTCGCCGCGTCATTTTGCTCAGATATTCTTGTTGGAAATGGCATGGTTACTGTACATGTTAGGATCACGCCAGATGAGTGATGAGTCCTTATATACTTGCAGATTTAAAGTAGCAGTGATAAGGTTAATTAGTTAAGTAGGCATGGGTTAATTAGGTTGCTCCCTAGGAGTGGCACAGGTCCAAAAGATCTTTCAGTTGTTGTCCAGAGATAGCTATCATCTACAAGCCAGTAGACAGTAGTAGGCCAGGAGGTTAGCAAGCCCTACCACCATTTCTTCTTGCATGCATGCATGTATAATTCATCAGCCTCCTATGATCGATCAGTGTGTGGTCGCTCGCGCTCGCATGTTGCTTGTCTTATTTTTGGACCTACGCCCCCTCGAGCCTTGTCATTTCGAGCGGAAATCATGTGCAGATAGAGCTAGTCAGCTAGCCGCAACAGAGCAAGGCGAGCGAGCAGCAATCCATGGAAAAAAAAATGCATCATGCATGCAGTGTGCAGGTCCATTGGTCCATGTTGATGATTGGGTTGGGTCACATACGTAGCTAGCTGCTTGTCTGAACCACTGGATCGGATCTCGTCCATATCAGTATACTAGTCCAGTATGATCGTGGAGGACGGCCCTGATTGAGGAGTAGCTAGCATCTAGCTTCCAAAAGAATGGCGAGACCAATTTCCTCGCATTGCTCTTGACCATGACTGAGATTCAAACCAAGCATGCTTGATTGGGCACAACGACGACCGAACAAATTGCAGGACGGCAGAAGGAAGTCATCCTATACCAGGGCGCAGCCAGCTCGAGATCTAACCCACTAGAAATAAAGATGATAAGACATGTATTATTGATTTCTATAGTAAAACAGTAAAGATTTTCTCAACTAGACCATGGACCGCTGCTGCAGCGAGGTTCAGCTCCGCCCCTGCCCTCCACGATTTTTTACCTTTCGGCTTTCACCAAACTAGAGAAGAGAAATGTTCATGATCATCTAACGAACATCACAGGCTAACAGCTAGGCTATGCAGATTGATCGTCCGGTCACATCAGACCGAAACTAAAAGCCGAATTTGGCGCCAGGGAAGAATATCCCGCCGACGGATGAGCAGCTGCATGAGCGAACACGACAGTAGTAGTACGCGCAGCGCACATACCATCAGGCCGCGCAACTGCTGCCGTCGTCGCTGGCAGACACACCAGGCAAAGGCTACTATAACAGCCTACGTACATAGCTAGCTACCTCCTCCGACCTGAAGCTGTTTGCTTGAGAGCAAAGAGACACGGCCTTGCCGAATTGTACAGGGACAGGCAGAGATGCACATTTGCGCCGCAGGGACAGCCATGGATAAGAGCCTTCATGCTCTGGAACAGAGTGAAAATGAAAGTGTTTTACGCGATGATGGCAACCGGCGCCACCGACCGCATCCCGGTCCCCTAACTCCCAAACCACCTGCACAGAATCGCCTTCTGTGTGCTAAGCGAGCACACGGCAAGACGCGAAGGCTAGTCCTTTTAAGCGTGCGGACATTGCTGGACACGTTTCGGCTTCGCGATAAACAAGGCACTGCAGCTCGCCGGGGACAGGAGAAATGCATGGACACGTTTCGGCTTGGCAATAAATAAGGCACTGCAGCTCGCCGGGGCCAGGAGAAATGCCGGGCAATGAGCCTGCAAGTTCATCGTTACCTCTGATAACCTTCTGGTGTGCAGCAGCCCCTTCAGGGTTTATAAAATGTGGTACAAATATATACGGTATCAAAAAAGAAAGAAGAATGAGAGAGAATATTCGGCGAAGTCGACGCAAATTCCTTAAACATAATCTCAAAAGAGTACAAGTGATTGTCACTCACTCACAACTCTTTCGAATTTTTTAGGACCATCAGATCCTTACTCTATACAAGAATCTAGTATTAAATAATATTCTACCATCTAATCCTCTCGTACGTCCTCTACTAAGCATGAGTAGACTTTGTCAGAGTAAATGGCGCAGGATACCCCTTAGGGTCTTGATCTCTCATATATATAGATGGTGTACATTGGGAAGATTACAAACGTGGCCAACAGACTCACGTAAATCAAGGAGACGCAGCTCCAGAGAATAGGGATCAACTTCCATCTATAGATATACACTTCTATGTTTAACATCCCCCCTCAATCTGGACGGTGGGAAACTAAGTTCAGATTGCGCCGAAATTGACTGAAAAGAGGAGTCGCCAATGGCTTGGTCATGATGTCGGCTACTTGATCTTTGGAGGATATGAACCGAACATCAAGTTGGCGAGACGAAACACGCTCGCGAACAAAGTGATAATCGACCTCAACATGCTTCGTGCGACGATGAAAAATAGGATTAGCCGACAAGTAGGTGGCGCCAATGTTGTCACACCATAAGCTGGGTGGCCGTATCATAGGAATCCCAAGCTCACATAATAGGACTTGGATCCATATCAATTCAGCAGTAGCATCAGCAAGAGCCTTGTATTCAGCCTCTGTACTAGAACGAGAGACAGTTTGCTGTTTGCGAGAGCTCCAAGAAACAAGGTTGCCACCAAAGAAGATGGCATAACCGCCGTGCTGCGACGATCATCTGGATTTCCAGCCCAATCGGCATCCGAGAAGGCACTCAATAAGTAGGAACCTGACTTAGTGATGCACAAGCCCAGATCGGAGGTCGCATGGAGATAGCGCAAGATGCGCTTCACTGCCGCCCAGTGCACAGTGGTCGGGGCAGAAAGAAATTGACAAACTCGGTTAACACAGAACGAGATATCAGGCCGTGTCAATGATAAGTATTGGAGAGTACCAACCACACTCCGGTACCTTGTTGCATCTTCAGCGGACAGAGGATCACCACTTTGCAAAGACAATTTGTCATTAGGAATCATAGGAGTGGAAACTCCTTTAGAGTCAAGCATATTGGTGCGTGACAGAAGGTCTTGAATATACTTATGTTGCGTCAAAACAAGCCCAGTAGAATTATGATGCACTTCTATTCCAAGAAAATAGGCAAGAGTGCCAAGATCTTTCACCGCAAAATCAGCTTGAAGTTGAGTAAGAAGCCGATCTGTGGCCGATGATGAGGAGCTAATAATTATAATATCATCGACATAGATGAGTATATACATGTGAATACCCCCTTTATTGAAAATGAAGAGAGAAACATCGGCTTTAGAAGCTTGAAATCCCAACTGCAAAAGTGTGGAGCTTAAGCGAGAAAACCAAGCACGCGGGGCTTGTTTGAGACCATAGAGAGACTTGTCCAACTTGCAAAGATAATTTGGATGATCCGAATCCACAAAACCTGGCGGTTGTTTCATATAAACATCCTCATGAAGAAGGCCGTGCAAAAAGGCGTTCTGAATATCAATCTGCCGAAGAGACCAACCATGAGATACTGCAAGGGACAATAATAGGCGTATGGTGGTAGGCTTGACCACTGGGCTGAAGGTATCATCATAATCAACCCCATACTGCTGCTTGAAACCTTTGGCAACCAAACGCGCCTTATACCGGTCAATAGATCCATCGGGTTTGTGCTTGAGTTTGAAAACCCACTTACAGTTAATGACATTAAGACCATCACGAGGAGGAACAAGATGCCATGTATTGTTCTTGACAAGAGCATGAAATTCATCCTGCATTGCACGGCGCCATAGGGGATGCTCCATAGCATCAACATGAGATGAAGGTTCGGTAGCTGAATCCCGGACAGCAGAATAGGTGACCGTCCCATCAGTACGAAGTTTGGGGCGCTTAATATTGTGTTGAAGGCGTGTTCCATACGGATGGGCGGGAGGAGCTGGTGCACTTGCATCGGATTGGCCAGCAGCAGCCTGGCACTCCGGCAACGCCGTCCCGGGCCGAACAGCCGAGGAAGGCGTCCGTGCGACAGGGGATGCGGGATCCGAAGGATGAGGCGCACCGCGAGGAGAAAGCGGCTGAGACTCAGGGTCAGCCGAATCAATTCCAGGCGGCGAAGCTGGAGTACTGGCGGAAGGAGGCGATGCTTGCACCAGACCAGCTGGAGTTTCAGCGTCCAAAGTTGCTGCATCCACAGAATTAGCAGGAGGCAAAATATGCATAGGATTAATGTTCAAATTAAAACTGCCACTGTCCTGGAATGAGGATGATGAGGTAGGCTGTTTAGCAGTGTCAGATGAAGGACTAGTGGAGAAAGGAAATATTGATTCATCAAAAATAACATCACGCGAAATATAGACGCGTCCGGATTCCACATCAAGACATTTGTATCCCTTATGAAGAGAGCTATATCCAATGAAAACACAGACTTTGGAGCGAAAAGAGAGTTTGTGTTTGTTATAGGGTCGAAGGTGAGGCCAACAAAGCAAATTAAAAATTTTAGCATAGAATAGTTAGGTGAGATTTTGAGGAGGCGTTCTAAGGGGGACAAATTATCAATGACTCTGGTGGGAAGTCTATTAATAAGATAGACGGATGTCAAAAAGGCTTCATCCCAAAATTTAATAGGCATGGATGCATGAGCTAAAAGCGCAAGACCCGTTTCGACTATGTGACGATGCTTACGTTCGGCCGAGCCATTTTGTTGATGGGTATGAGGGCAAGAAACGCGATGTGCTATACCAAGGGACAGAAAAAATTGATTATGAAACTTCTGGTACTCTCCACCCCAATCCGACTGAACGCACTTAATTTTTGTATCAAGGAGTCGTTCTACATGAGCCTGGAATTGCAAGAATATGCGTTGGGCATCAGTTCGATCATGCATCAAATAAATCCAGGTGAACTTACTAAAGTCATCAACAAAACTGATGTAATACTTATAACCACCAATAGATTGAGGAGCAGGGCCCCATACATCAGAAAAGACAAGTTCGAGTGGTGAAGTAGAACGATGAATCGAATTACTATAGGGTAATTGATGACTCTTTGCTAGCTGACATGCATTACAAATTGAAGGACTCGACTCCTTGACACATGGAAGATTATGAAGACTCAAAATAGACTTGACAACTTGGGTAGAGGGGTGGCCGAACCGAGCATGCCACTGGGCCTGGCACGCAGTGACACTCACAAGGGCATGTTTAAGAAACTCGACATCGGATTGCTTAATGGGGTAAAGGCCGGATTCACACCTTCCTTCCAGGAGTAATTTCTTCGTTGCTCGGTCCTTGATAAGAAAATAAGAGGGATGAAATTCAAAGAAGACATTATTATCACGAGAAAGTTTATGAACAGAAAGAAGGTGTTTCGAAATTTTAGGAACATGGAGAACATTTTGTAATGCAAGAGGACGAGTAGCAGTATTAATAGAACAAGAACCAATATGCTTAATTTGCAAACCTGCTCCATTTCCGACTTGAACAGTTTCTCCACCATGATATTGCTCACGGAGAGCAAGGCGATCTAGATCACTGGTTATGTGATCCGTAGCCCCCGTATCACTATACCAGTTTGGATCCACTTTGTAGGAGGAGGTGTTAGCCACGGCAGCATAGGGTTGTTCTTCCTGATAAGACTCATCCATGCGATACCAGCATTTAACCGCAGTATGCCCATCACGTCCACAGATCTGACAAGGAGGGCGCTTCGGACCATCACGAGCAGCAGGGTAGGGAGGGCCTTGATTCCTGCCGGACTGACCACGACCGCGAGAGCGACCGCGACCACGAGGCCGTTGCTGACCACCACGCCCTGCAAAGTTGGCCGAGGAGCCAATGTTGAGACGCATCTCAGCCTGATGTTGGAGTTGGCGCGCCTCAAAGGACATCAGATGCGCATATACATCGTCGAGGGTGAGCGCCTCACTCTTGGTGGTTATGGACGTGACGAACGGATCGTAGTCCGAACCAAGGCCAGCCAAGAGGTAGGCGATGACTTCATCGTCGCGAAGAGGGGCACCAGCAGCGGCCAGTTCGGAGGCAAGGCCCTTGACCTTGCGAAAGTAGTTGGAGGCAGAGAGATCCCGCTTCTTGGTGGTGGCGAGTTCAATCCTGATCTGGACAGCGCGAGCACGCGTAGCGGAGGAGAACATGCGCTGCAGGGTGTCCCATGCCTCTTTAGAGGTCGTAGCAGACACCACATCTTGGAGAATTTCCTCGGTCATCGAGGAGAGAAGGCCGCTGAGGACCTGCTGATCTTGATCATACCACCGGTCGTACGCCGGGTTGGGCACAAGCTCGGCATTCGCCGCGGTCGACGATGCGACATGCTGTGGCGGCGCCGGCGTGGATCCATCGATAAAGCCCATAAGCTTCATACTCCGCAAATACGGGAGGAGCTGGGCGCGCCATAGGAGGAAGTTGGTTTTGTTGAGGCGAATGGTAACAGCGTGATGGATCGGAATAGCAGCAAAAGTTGATATTGCGGCTGGATTGGAGATGGTGGAGGGAGAAGATGTGGAGGGAGAAGATGACGAGGTCGACATCTTCAAAGAAAATTTCGTGGCTCCGATACCATGTCAGAGTAAATGGCGCAGGATACCCCTTAGGGTCTTGATCTCTCATATATATAGATGGTGTACATTGGGAAGATTACAAACGTGGCCAACAGACTCACGTAAATCAAGGAGACGCAGCTCCAGAGAATAGGGATCAACTTCCATCTATAGATATACACTTCTATGTTTAACAGACTTGATTGCTTGGTTTCTCTCCATAGTTACCCACATGGTTTATGTAGTCTCCCTTATTCCTTCTCCAATTTAAAGTAGAAATAATAATCCAAATAAGAGTAAGGGTTCTAACCTTAGTAGGATTCATCTAAGACTCTTTATAGCATATTTTTTGAAATCCTAAAAACTTACATATGAGTCACCATAACTCAACAATATCTATGCTTTGAAGTTATTGTGCTCCTCCAAGAACTCACTCCAAATCGGCTCCACCCATTTTTGTTTTTCCTCCCACATTTTGGAATGATCCCATCACAGGGGCTCATGCACATCACCACAATGTATATGTTAGTGTCCGAGCCAGCCTGCCCGAACCCTCCAATTGAGAGCTCTTTCGTTGTGTAATTTGATTAATCATACCTCCTATTTCTACTGCCTTCTATGCCAAAGATTTGTACTACCTCCAAGCTCCACCTGCTCACTAGTACCGCGTAGTTGGTGTTGAAAGAGTCATGTAATTGTTGTAACAATTCCTGGTCTTTAGGATCTAGCACTTCCTAATCTTCAGGAGCTAGCATAGAATCAGGATCGACAGCATGTAATTCAGAGTGTTTTCGGATCTACTACAGGGAATCTAGGACACTATATATCTATAGAATACAGTCATAGCGATGGAGGCCACTATAGAATTCAGAGTGTTTTATCATGTGACCTTCCTCATCACATAGATTTCAGATGGAAGGAGGCCACGACTTCGTGCGGCGTTGTCGTACCGAGCGATCAGAACGAGCAGGCTATCGACCCATTGTCGTATCGAGCAATCGGAACGAGCAGGCGGTAAATCTGTTGGCGTGCCGAGTGATCAGGACAAGCGGACAATCGAACCGAGCGGACGTAAGCGAGCAGTCATAAGTGAACGTTCGGGACGAGCGGCTGTAAAGAGTGGTCGTAACGAGCGGTTAGGCGACAGAGCCTTTACGACCACATACAAGTAGTTGTGGTCATTCGACAATCAGAGCAGTCGGGCGACAGAAGCTTACGACCACGTTCGAGCTGGCAGTTGTGGTCGTAATTGTCGTCCGGTAATTCGGATTGCTTCTTTTTGTTCCCCTTCGTATGTTGTGATTTTAGATGATAAAAAATGGAAATAATCATTCACTCACTCTATCTGATTGTGCCATACGGTCCTACAGTTCTCGATGGAATTACGGGTGAGATTTGCACAGCAGGAGCACAAAGTGACAATTAACAAAGCACCGTCACACACACGTGCTGCAGGGCAAGGAGGTCGATCGATGACCATGGACTCATAGAATGCACACTACCGGTTAAGGACATTTACAAGTACAGAACGGATCACGTGGCTGTAAAGAGTGGTCGTAACAAGCGATTAGGCGACAGAGCCTTTACGACCACATACAAGTAGTTGCGGTCATTCGGTAATTCAGAGCAATCGGGCAACAGAAGCTTATAACCACGTTCGAGCTGGCAGCTACGGTCATAATTGTCATCCGGTAATTCGGATCGCTTCTTTTTGTTCCTCTGCGTATGTTGTGATTTTAGGTGGTAAAAAATGGTGACAATCATTCACTCTCTATTTGATTGTGTCATACGACCCTACAGTTCTCAACAGAATTACGGGTGAGATTTGCACAGCAGGAGCACAAAGTGACAATTAACAAAGCACCATCACACACACGTGCTGCAGGGCAAGGAGGTCGATCGACGACCATGGACTCATAGAATGCACACTACCGGGCAAGGACATGTACAAGTACAGAACGGATCACGCGCTGTCTCCATCTCTACATGCGGGTCATGCCGATGCCGCTGTTGTTGACGATGGGCGGCGGCACGGCGGCGACGTGGCGGGCCTTGGCGTAGAAGAGGTAGTGCAGCTCGGTGAGAAGTGCGGTGAGGAAGGTGAAGGCGGCGCCGGCGGCGAAGACGCCCTTGCGCAGCATCGCGCAGCGGAGCGGGTCGTTGACGAAGTACGTGGTGTACTTTGTGTGGTACGCGTTCCGGACCGACCCGGCCAGCAGGCACAGCTCCGCGATCACGAACGTGAGCCTCCATTCATCCATGCATCCATCACATATTCAGAGCAAATAATTAGCAGAGTCACGTTGCAAAAATAAAAGCGAAGCAGCCTAGCTGATGCATGGATCGATATTGTAGCACGTGATGAACTCTGAACTTACAGCCCATGATGTATCCGTTGCTAGCTAGTTGGTACTCAAATCAGTACCAGCAAAGTCAGCAAGCTAGCTCGATTTGAAGCACGTGATATAGTAATTAACAAAGTTACTACTAGTTGGTGATGAGTAACAAAGTCAGGAAGCAGTTATAAAAAGTGATCAGGAAGCAAAAAAACCGTTCTGGTGCCGTTGGTTGCTAGCTAGGCCTGGAGTACTATATAAATGTTAGGCTTTTAACATGTACTACAATTAACTTGTAGATCCCGTCTTGAGAAAATACTCCATTTAAAAGTTAGGTACTGTAGCAAAAGCCAAAAGCCGCTAGCTTCGGAGGAAAAGAACAGGCCCTAAAGCTTATGGCTTTTGACTGCGACTTCTGGCTTTTGGGTTGTTCGTGTAAGAGATTACAGAGTAACAGAAACATGCAATTTTTGCCGATATAAATGAAGTCGGTACATTATGTACTACGATTAACTAGTAGACCCTATCTTGCAAAGATACTCTGTTTAAAAGCGAGTTACTGTAGAAAAGTCAAAACACAGCTTTTAGAAGCTGAAAAGAACAGGCCCAGTAACATCTTTTAGAGTTCATATCGGTTTTTAGATTTGGCTTATGAATAGTAAGAGCTTGTAGAGATGCTCGCTTGTAATTTTGGCCTATATAAATGAATTCACTATAACGTATACTACAATTGACTAGGAGGTCCCACTTTGAAAAGATATTTTATTTAAAAATTAGCTACGAAAAAAAACTATATACCGTAAAAAATTAGTATTTAGAAGTTAATATCAATAGAGTCATATTTGTTACTATGTGACAATATCTATGCTTGTGCCCGTGCTATAATTTTGTGCTGCGCGAGGCCTCTCTGTACGGCCGTGCACTGCGTGAATAGTTGGGGTGTAGTGTAGGAGAGTACGGCATCAACCCAACCCGCCCTGCACATGTTCGTACCATCTCGAGCAGAGAACTCCGGATAACCCCAACTCCTGTTGTCGATTTGCTCATATGGTTCAGCTAAGGTTTTATCACATTACAATTTAGTATTTCTCTTCTTTTAGAGGCACAAATTAAGTTTGTCATATCCGAGGAGATATGCAAAAATTCCTGAAACCTATCAGTATTAGGGAAGCCAAACTGTAAACAGCGGCTTGCACATACTCCATCAACTTATCATCGAAATGTATGAATTGGAAGTCTAAAGTTTTATCACGAGTCGCCACACAAACTTGTACTAGCAATAAACTGACCGATCAGTTCAGCACAAGGTATATGTGAGCCCACGTGGAGCTCATCCTATGTGCAGGACAGAACTAAGTGATAAGTTCATCTAGTGTCACAGGACATCAGGTTTAAAATTTTGTTAGTAGAAATTATCACTTCTAACCTATGTATAAACCCTTTCAGCCTAAACTCAATGCATCTAGTCCTTTCTTTGAAGCCCAACAAAGAGAGCACTAGCAGTTAGCACAAATTCTTAGTAGCTAGCAGCAGTCTACGAGGAGTCTCCATTTCCTTCAACTCATGAGGAACCGCAACAGGTCGAGCCAGCTCAAAAGGGAGGACCACAACAAACTACGGCGTCCATTTAATCGATCCCAAAATGTGCCACCTCGCAGCAGCCCTTGACGCTTGTTCATCTTGCACGGTCGGCCAGGAGATGTGCACCATGCTCGCGACACAGCTGCACCTAGCCAAGCAGCGACTGGCCACCGAAGAATGGGAGAAATCGGCGCCACCGGGCGACCTTGTTTGAGATCTCCCGTGGCTCCGCTTGGTCCCTATTGCCTTGCACCCTCATCGATTAAATGAAGCTTAGGTCTACCTGATCAGTATGTACTTTGCTCTAAATTTCTCTCAATTCTTTCAATTTGCTTCAAGAATAAAGGTTAAATTTGTGAGTTAAAGTTTTAATGTGATGATTGTTGATTGATTTTTGTCAAATTGTAGAGTTAAAACTTCGGGTTTCAATTTTAATTTTTGAAATATCGGCCTAGCTGGTTACAAATCGGAGGAATAATTATAGTATTTGACCACAATGTCAAGTAAGTAAGCCACTGGATGTATTTTTGAATTGTTGATCATACAAATATCTAATTGAATTTTTTAATTAATTGATGGAGATTTCATGAACGATATACTTATTTGCTCTATAGAGAAACAAGAATTCATAAAAATTACCAGTGATGCTATGTTTCGTCGTTTTATGAACTTGAAACAACATGGATACTAAAAGGTAATGCATTAATTTACATTTAATCATTCTACTATTTTTTACTTGAAAAGTTTAATTAATTTTGTTATCTTTTAACAGGCCATTGAGATTGGATGATGTATTTTACCAATGTTGGTCAGCTTTTGTCTGTGATTTCACCCTTACTTCCTTCAATTTGCTGCAACTAACTAATATTATTATCAAGCTTCTTAATTTTGATAAGTATTTTAACACTACTTTCTTTATCATCATACACATTGAAGTATTGATGCTAAAAATTACTGGGCATATTGCTGTTTAGCACAATATTGCTTGGAATTATATATGTTATTATATGTATAGTGAAGTGTTAAACCCTGGTCATTTTCGTTCTAGTTTTGCCCCTGCCTATGTGTGTTATGAATATGTGACTTTGCTTGTATTTCGATGTCGAAGTTTGATTTTATGTCATTTGCTCTCTGTTTTTTGCTGTTAACTGGGCAGCGGCTTGATCGGCTTGCAAAGGCAGTTTGACCGCCTTGCTAGATTGATCCAATCGGAGGACCTCAAGCGGTCTGACTGGCATGGGTGCCACAGTCAGACCAGCCCTTGTTACCTGGAGGTTTTAAGTCAGTTTATGGTGGTGCAACTAGTTGTTGGTTGGCGGTCGGACCAGGCAGTGCTGAGTTGACTTGGTTTCAGCTATGTTAGTCATGGCGTGAGTACATGCAAGTGTTAATCATGATGGGAGATCATGTATTGTGCGAATCTTGACGTGGGTGTCAAATAGCGCATGTTAACATCAATTATGTTAATAAGAGTTAGGTGCATTGCACTTTTGCTCAGAATGGTTGCTTGTTCTTTGATGTGCAGGGCGCTTGGTGATTATTACGATCAACGGCAAGGATCGAGGCTAGGGGTGGTGTTCTGAGGCCACGGTGGGGCGTGTAAGTCCTGGTAGACCATCATCTCAAGCAGAGAACCACAGGAGAAAGACAATGATCATGATAATGCAAGTGTATGCATGCGGTGTGCCATTGAACTTGAGCATTTCAAGTGGTGACGGTTCTCAGAGCATGTATATGATCTTGGTTGCAAGTCATTGGGCATCACAGACTTTGTGTGGTGGTTGCTTCAAGGAGAAGCACCGTGAAGGTTGGTGGGTAGTAATTGAGGAAATTATCCAATACCAAGTGAAGAGATGGTTTGCGAAACTACGGCGGTGGCCTAAGTGGTTTAGGTCACGTCTTGAAGGATATAGCGTCTTATCGGGCTATTGAAGCCATGTGAAAGTCACATTTTGAAAAACGTGTGAGTGTGTAAGGGTAATATCCGTTTGTATGGCAATTACTAGGTTTTCCATTTGTAAGTGATTGTATCTACTAAGGGTATGCTAGTTGCTAGGGTTTGGTGGTAAGTAAAGAACCTCCGCTGTATAAGTTATTGTGTGTGTTAAGAGATGTAAGGCTCTTAGGGTTTTGAGAGAGAGGTTAGTGTTTCTTTATGTTGGAAACTTTGTATGTGTGCGCTCTAGGATAAGAACTTTGTTCTATATGAGGAAGGGGATATAAAACATTCCACTGTAAGTGAAATGAACATCCAACTTCATCCAAGTGAGTTGTGACATGGATTCCTTCTTGTGTTTTTGATTTGCTTGGGTTTTTTGGTTGGATTTCATCCCCTCTTGATGTTTCTTAGTGCCAAATACATCATGTAAAAGTTGGAGATATCTCTTAAAGATCATATCCCATCCAACTAAGCACTTCCTATGAAAAGATCTTGTGATTGCCCGATTTTGTTTAAGAGATAAGTGGTTTTGGAGTTTTGATCTTATGATCGTTTTGGTTTGAGTTTTGTGTTATGATCTAACTTGTTATGATGTATGATAACCCATTCATGGTCATTTGGACCATCAAGAACTCATGAGCAAGAGCATATCAAGGTTTATCTCTTTTGTCCGATTTTAGTGCAACCTTTTTTTTTATTTTTGGGCAAAGGTCAGAACAGCATTGATCTTCATGATTCATGATTGAAATATACTCCTGACGTCCTAGAGAGTATTTGAACAAAGTTTCATCCTGTTTGGATCAGTGATTTAAGAGTTAACTTTTTTCTTGATCACGTGCCGTGCTATTTTTCAGCCTCTGTTCAGCGAGCGATTTGAACGCTCAAGGCTTGGTCAGACTGGTGGCCTTACAGTCAGATCAGCTGAGCGGTCCAACTGTTCCCTAGTCCACGGTCAGACCGGTGGCCTTACAGTCAGATCAGCTGAGCGGTCCAACTGTTCCCTAGTCCACGGTCAGACCGGTGAGACGTTGTCTCGGGGATCTTTTGTCTCTTGCCTTTGGGACAGTTTATAGGCCTAAGTTTTTCGCTACATTAAGTTGCTAATATTAGAGCAACTCCAGCAGTAGCCCTCAAAACAGGGCCCCTACTTTTTATTTGAGGGCTCTCCCTACTTTTGAGGGCTCTATTTTTTGGGCTACACTCCAGCAGGAGTCCTCAAAATAGGACCCTCAAATTCATTCTTAGAGGGGATGACACATAGGACCCACCCTCATCCTCCTCTTACTTTTGAGGGCCGAGGGGCAAAAAACTCACTCCAGCAGGGCCCCTACTTGAGCCCTCAAAAGTAGGATGATGGCTCAAATAGAGGCCCTACTGGAGTTGCTCTTAAAGAGCAGATTTTAAGAAGTCATTAATCCCTCTAACACGCCGTATCTGATAGTACAGAATATGATCGCCAAAAACCCTAAAATTCTAGGGGCGTGATTGCAAAGCGAACAATTAATTGCCTGAATCAGGGAACCAACAAGCAATCAGTACTTGGTAACAGATCAAACGGAAGCATGCAATCGGATTGGGATCGACTTGTTACCAGCACGCGATGAAGCAGAAGCCGGAGTATGCGCGCCACCGGCCCGGCGAGAGCGCGCGGCCGCAGCAGAAGCACCTGGTCACCGCCATCACCACCGCCTGGCTGGCGAGCAGCAGCAGCAGCGCGGCGATGCCGTATCCCGTGGCCGCATCGGAGCCGTACACGCAGTACCGCCGCTCGTTGGCGTCGGTGTTCACGTAAGCCTGCGCTTTTTCCAAACCGCTCGATCGATCAGCTCCGACTAGTACGTGCGAGGGATGGTTCTAACTAATTAGACGGATGGAATTGAGTTTTTTGTATGGTGAGCTCACCGTGCTCCGGCGGTGCTCGGCGCCGATGGCGAGGACGAAGGCGAGGACGTCGACGACGAACACGACGGCGATTATGATTATGGAGGCCATGGAGTCGATCAAGGTCAATTAGCTCTGGATGAGAGAGAATACGTGGAGCAAGCAAGCTAGGAGGAGCTAGCTCGCTTTCCTTTCGTTGGCGCCGCGCAAAACAGGATTAGGACGAACGGCAGGTGGGCATCAGAAGAAAGCTAGGCTACGGCAGGGGAGGAGATGTACCATGTACGACCCTCTTCTCTATCTCTAATTTTGGCTTTGTTTCTTTTTACAAATCAAATAAACAAGACGAATTTTTAAAATATCTTCCCAAATCTATTTTTTCAAACGAATTTCTAAGTCTACTATATCGTCTGTTGTCTTCTTAAAACACTGGAAAAAACCATCGTGCGTAGACAAAGCATGGCTGTAATGCGCCACCACCACTCTGACGTTGACGTGTTTCATTTCACCCTGCACAGCACATACCAACCACCTGCCTCCATGCGATTGACGCGTGGGTCCCGCCGTATTCCTGTACGATTAATATTCGCCGGCGTATGATTATGAATTTATGATATATATAGCTTAAGTATTTTCCATTGTGGCCGAAGAATTTGGCGATGCAGATGCTACGGTACGATGAATGATGCGGTGTACGTCCAGCTAAGTCAGTGAAGGCAACGTGGCAAGCAGCGTGCGAATTGCAGCTGTTGCTACGCACTTTGCGATGACAAGTAAGATCGCATTAGTTCTGGTGTCAAAACCGCTAGCAAGACTGTCATTTTTTTTCTGCAGCACATGCTTTTTGGTACTAGTATAGACATTTAGGAATAAGATTTTTGGAACTAATATAGATATTTATGAATAAGGCAGCTGATATCGATAAGTTACTTCGAATAGAATATTTTAATGAGTTAAAAAAAATCTAAGTGCAAAACAGGGCAGTTCATGATCTAGACACAGCGAAAAAGTTTCTAATCAAAGGTAGACGCTCCTTTTCTTACAAAGAGAGAAGAAATTAACTAGTGGTTGCGTGCAGCGGCTGCAACTAGCAACTCATTGACATTGACGCCAGGATAACATAAAAAAAGGCAGAGCAACATAGGGACAGCTGACCGGACCGGCCAGGCGAACATTCACATACTAATTTCTTTCTCTCGTGGAGAAGTTTCGCTCAAAGCTGGCTTGTCGTCTTGTGTTACGGCTCGCAGGCTACTAATATATTTTTTTTATTCTTTCTGAAACCACGTCTCTCTCTCTCTCTTTTTTTTTGAAACCGGGGTTATTCGTCTTCTAGTTCGATCAAACAATATACTAACTGGATCACCACGGTGCTCCACAATCAAACAAATTTCCTCCAAAAAAATTGAAACCGATCGATTGTCCAATAACCGATGGACAGAACACTTTTGGGATTTGGATAAGCTCCCCTCCAAGCTTCCTTCTCTGGCATCGCTCGCTCCCTCCCCACTCTCCTCTGCTCGCTGCAAGCGCTCGAGCAATTCCCCGCGACCAACCTGGGGAGTTCGTGGCGGCGCGCGATTCAGCGCTCTGCTCTGGCGGATCCTGCTCGGTTTGAATCCGTAAGCGCGCTGATCTCTTCTGTGTTGCTGTTCCTTTGGGCAGTCGTACGCGAAATCTGGGGCTGTGATCGGTGAGCAGAGGCATGCGATGTGATGGGAAGAAATTGCAAGTTCCGCCGATTCGGATTCACGATGTTACGCAAACGTGTGATTAGGATTGTTCATGGGGTTCGAGGGTATCATGGTTAGCTACGAATTGGGTTCTGGCTTCATGACATGAGCGAATGTGTTTGAAGCAGCTTGTATAACCTTTTAGGAGTATGTTTGGGGAGTTTACTGCTCGCGCTGTGTGTGTGTGTGTGTGTGCCCCCTTTGCTCTATTTTGTCGGTTTTACACACTCAATTGATGGTACCCGCTGCCCAATAATCTTCAGTTCTGGATGTCAGTGGCAGTTCTGACCCCTTTAGCAGATCTGTTTGGACTGTATATTATTTGACCTAAAGGTGCAATAGTTTTCTTTATCGCACACGCTTTCTGTAGGCTCCTGGAGGAAATTATCAGCCTACTGTTTATATTTCGTCATTTATCACGTTGATTTACGCATTTATCAATTATGTTAGGGCTTTTGTTTCATGCTGTTTCCTATCAGGCTCATGCCTCACATTTTTTTAGGGAATGCGCAAAAGAATTGTACGCCGTTGCACTAATATAAATGAAAAGGTTAGCGCCGAAGTGCGAATAGATTACAAGATGGACGCAAGAGCTAGCCGAGAGGGTTTTCCTTTAGTCCCTTAATGCTGCTTAGCGCAGCGTTGCTCCTAATAATTCTCTTGGGTTGAGTTTTGCTGGGTCGGCAGCTAGGCCCATGCCTCACATGGCTGATGTGAACCCAGACTCTGATCATACACGTGCCCTGGGTGGAAATCACAGAGAGAGTAAATTTGACGGTCTGGACATAAGAGATGGTAAGTTACTAGTGTACTGTTTCCACATTTGCCTGATTGGGTTGATGGAAATTACACGGTGCCTCACAGTTTTTCAGAACCACAGGAAGTATTCATGTAAACATCTAGACAGGGGATTGCTAGCTACTCACTAACTCCTCTTCAGTTTGTTCCTAAAATAGATAACCAATCTGATCTCGAGGAGCCATGGGGAAATCCTGGGGCGTGGCATTGCTCCATTTGCACACATGAAAATGATACGAGCTATTTATCCTGTGAGCTATGTGGCGTTCTTCGGGATCTGTCACTGTATTTCAACAATGCCAGTGAAGCTGAAGGTGAAGTATATAATATATATATATCTTGTTGTTGCATTCCCTGATCTATTGCCTCCGTTCTTGTGATACAATATATTTGCTGTTGTTTAGCCCGTTAATTTTCTCTCCTGAAATCTAGCTAAACGCAGAAGCAAGCATTATGGAATATCTATACTGGCAAGATCTCTTTTCACACCATCCAGTACAAAGTCGAAAGCTGTTGTTTTCTCTGATGGCTTCCAAGCCAACAGAAATGCAACAGGAAATATGCAAGCTACCTTGGATGCTCTGCCTAAGACATACATGGCATGTAAACAGCGCCGTATTATAGGTACACTACATCTCTACACCAAGCAAGTTCTTTACTTTGAAACGTACTTTTTTTTTTGGGTGAACGACATCATCCAATTCTTGTAGCTATATGTTCCTTCTGTTAGGTCAGAAATCAATGTGTCTTTCATTCTATCTCAGTCATTTGCATAACCAGATATGTGGTTGGCTAATTGTAAATCTTCAATGTAGGCAAGTAAAGCCATAACAATGGTAACTATGGGGTGAATGTGATTATGCATTTTGGACCTATACTGGTCCTCTTTGTTTAACTTAAACTTTGGTCTATCATTATAAGTTAAAGCGAACTATCTGTTTTGTGCTTTGGCCTATAAGCTTAAGCCAGATCTGTTCTACAGAGAAGCTGTAGCAAGAAAGTGGGAGGTGGCTTATGGGTCTAAGAAGTTTACAAGGGTTTATAATTTATATTTACCTAAACTTCTCCGGAGGCTATACAGTAAGTTTGGCAGACTTAACATATGAGCTTTATGTCCGATATGCAGCTTACGAAATATGCTTTGTCCAGGCCCTTAAGAACCTAAAATTTCAACCTCGACATGAATGTTCAGTTCTTACTTTTTTTGTATGCAAGTTCGTGTGGAACTTTTTCGGTTAATCAGGATTTGATTAATCTTACATGCTTACTCTGAACCAGTGAGTCTGGTCAAATACAGGACAACTGTGCCAATATGACTATATATAGAACCTTGGACTGGTCGTTGGTATAGATATCTTTTTGTTCAATATTGCTATTGGGTGGTATCAATGAAAGGTTAAAATGAAGCTACTTTCCACACTCCAAAAATCTTGGTTATTTGTTGGTTGCTATCGTTGCATATTGACTCGATTTATACCAGTTGACACAGAGGCTCCATCTAAAGATTCTCTCGATATCACCGGAAATAAGGCCGTGTATAACGATGATCTTTTAACTGAGATACACAAGTACAAATCCAAGTTCATCAGTGAAGTTGGATGAACTTGGCCGAAGTAGTAGCACTGTTGCTACCGATACTCAAAATAAAACTCTTGTTTTGGACCATGAGCTACACCGTTTGAGCTTGGGGCGGAAGCAAAAAACAGTAAAGCCAAGGTTAAGAAGCCAGTTTGTGTTTCGCAGTACAAGCTAGAACCATGGATGCTCCAGGTTGAAGATCCAGAAATGCCAAGACAACTAAATCTTGCTATTGTAAGCAACCAGCTATACATTACTTACATCGGTTTTGGCATTTCTTTGCTTTTGCTCTCTGCCTATCTTTATGAATAAGTTAAATGGAATCTTATGATAGGTTGGTCATGTCGATTCTGGGAAATCAACTTTATGTTGTCCATTGCTACATGCCCTGGGGAGGATTTCAAAAAAGCAAACACATAAATATGAGAAAGAAACCAAAGAAAGGGTCAGTTTAATGATTAATATGGTTGGCACATCTCAGCATTGTGCTTTTTATGCATCTTGATAGCCGTTTATATTTTACAACCTTTCTTCTCACGGGGGAAAGGATCATTTGCATATGCTTGGGCTATAGATGAGAGTGCTGATGAAAGGGAGCGTGGCATTACAAGACTGTGGGTGTTGCATAGTTTTACACCAAAAATTACCATGTTGTTTTGCTTGACTCCCCTGGTCACAAAGATTTTGTTCCTAATATGCATCTGGAGCGACACGGTCTGACGCAGCTGTCCTAGTTTTTGATGCCTCTATAGGCTCATTTGAGGCGGGTATGGGTGTCAATGGGATTGGACAGACAAAGGAGCACTCACAGCTTATTAGGGGCCTATTCTTTTTAGCTGCGGCTTGTGACTTTTGGCTGCGGTTTATGACTTTCGGGCTGTTTGTACAAGAGATTACAGAGTAACAAAAACTCATGTGCGGTTTTTGCCGATATAAATAAAGTCAGTAAAGTGTGTACTACAATTAACTAGTAGACTCTATCTTAAAAACATACTTCGTTTAAAAGCTAGTTACTGTAGAAAAGCCGAAAAGCAGTTTTTAGAAGTTGAAAAGAACATGACCTAGAAGCCTTGGTGTTGAGAACTTGATAGTTGCTGTTAATAAGGTGGATTTGGTGGAATATTCGAAAGAGCGGTTTAATTTTGTTAAATCACAACTCAGTATTTTTCTCCGATCATGTGGTTACAAAGACTCAGCAATTGCCTGGTCCCTTTGAGTGCAATGGAAAATGAAAATTTGGTAACAACAGCTTCAGATACTCGGTTATCATCATGGTAATAAGATATTCCCTAATGGAGATGTAGTATCAAATACCACAATTAAAAGGGGTAAATAATTGAATCCACTTTTTGAAATCTCTTAGTGTTTGATGATGGTTTTGATCGCTTGGCGCTCAACCGCTTAGCTGTCGTTAACTCTTACTAGTTGTAAACTCCGATGATGGTTTCGACCGCTCAGCGCTCGACAACTCACTCGATCACTCAGTTGTCGTAAACTCTTTACCAGTTGTAAACTTCGACCACTACCAGTAGTCGTACCCTTCAATCACTTCTGCGCATGTAAACTACGACCACTTTATATTCTGATCTTCGATCGGTTAGCACTCATAAGTTTCGACGGCCGCTTTCCACATGCTCAAACTTCAACCAATTTGCATGTACTCGAAATTTGACTGCTTTGCATAAAGTTGTAACTTTGACTGCTTCATACGTACTCGGGACTTCAACTGGTTTGCACATTCTCGAGATCTTTGACACCAAGAATAGAACCTCTCGATCACCTATGCCTTTGAGAATTCAGCGCCTTCGAGTACTCGTATTTACTCTGTTTTGCAGGCAGCAATTCGACACATTTGCACATAGTCGTAAGCTTCGATCCAACTGCAATCATCAGCACTTTTCGAACAAATCAAAAACAAGATTGATTCAAGGAGATATTTAGTCCTGAATTTTCATAGGTTCACAAAGTACCCTCAAAGCACCTCTAAAAGTCTAGTCAAAACTGAAGCCTCCTTAGATCAAAATATTTATGATCTATCTATATGGTTTAACAGTAGACCTCCTTAATTTCATGTAATTTTCCCTCCAACATGGTAGTTGATCATCAATGTTATTGATGTATGGTGTCGGGTATGATGGAAATTGTCTGCTGAAAGCCATTGACTCGTTACCACCTAATTGTCGTGATGTTTCAAAGCCACTACGTCTTCCAATCTGTGATGTTATTTCATCCCACATTGCTGGGCTAGTGGCAGTTTGTGGTAAAATAGAGGCTGGAGCAGTCCGAAGTGGCTCCAAGGTATCACTCTGGTGTAATGCTAGGCACACTATAATGCATTGGTTTTGTAACATTGCCTTCTTACGGTTTGGGAGATGTCCTTATGATCGTACATCACTTGTTGCTTTCTAACTATGCATTCCATTGCTTTCACTTCCTGCCAGATTACCTGCTAATTTACTGGTTGGCCTTCAGGTGAGTAAGCAAAAGAGGGCCATGGGTAGCATCGATCTCTTTCAAACGTGCAAGCTTTAGTACCCTTTTTTGTAAGAGAACTTGTAGCCTTAATATCATCGCCTTACATATGGTTGCTATCCAAATTTGTAGTTTGAGCTCCACATACATCATGCGAAGGTGTCCGCAAGCTTGGTCAAAATAGTATCATTGCTGGACCAGAAGACTGGCAAGGCCTCGAAGAAAATACCACGGTTGTTCACTGCAAGACAGGCTGCTATCATCGAATTGAAGTAAGCTTGCGTCAGATGAGATTGAATGCTTTTTGCTAATCAAATGGAAAATTTTGTTTTCGTAACCTTTGTTCTCTAAATTCAGGTGAAGCTGGACAAAGAAGTATGTGGGGAGGAATTCCCAACTGTGAAGGCCCTTGGCCGCGCCTTCCTAAGATCGCAGGGAAGGGAAACACCATTGCAGTGGGCATTGTGACTAGAGTGCGAGAGCAGGCTTAGGTCCATTGGTTAAACAAATATGTAATTAACACGGTGTATCTGGTAGAAGAAGTGTTGTTTTTTTTTCCTTCGTGTTGAGGTAAACAAGATCTGGACATGAAGCAGCAACAAGTGTATTAATTTGAGACTAACTTCAAATTCGAGTAGCTTACTGAAAATTTGCAGCAGCCATGCAGCGCGAGTAACCTAGAACTGGTGGTTACTGGTTAGCATTGTTCATGCACTGCTGCAGCAGTCTCGCTCGCTCGCTCGCAGCAGCGGCACCCACGGCCGTGTCCCGTGTGGCGGCCATGGCCCATGTGAGGCGAGAAATTTCGATATTTGACACTGAATACGTGCGCCTATCAACTTTTAACTCCCAATTCGCACGCCTTTGAAAATTTAACGCGCATCGCTGCGAATTCTTTTGATTCGAGGATTCTCTTCATTTTCGCGATGACAAGTGTCAAAATATAAAAGGAGAGAAAATGAGGAGAATCCTCGAATCAAAAGAATTCGCGCGATGCGCGGTTAAATTTCCAGCGCGCGCGTGGGGTTAAAAGTTGAGAGGCGCACGTATTCAGGGTCAAATATCGAAATTTCTCATGTGAGGCAACGCATCGCAATCTATGCATGCAGCCGCGAGCCTCCTCGTACGCGGCTGTTGCTTGCTGTTGGCCGTACCGCCGCGCGCGCCCCCGTTCGTTTGGCGCCGCGCCATCAATTGTCGCCCGCGGAGGGGAGGGGAGGGGCGGGGCGGGGAGAGGAGAAATTATGAACGCCACGCGCGGGAGGCGGCGCCACCCGACCCGCCCGGGGACCGCGCGCGCGTTTCCTTGCGGTCCAACTCCTCCTCAAACGGCTAAACTTACGTCCGCTCGTTCCGACTTAAACTTTTATTTTTACTATTCATAAATTTTACCCTTTTAGAATTTTTGGTTTTTTAAAAGCTTTTTTGCCGGTTTTTTCCGTATTTATTTGCGTTGTCTGTGATGAGCTAACATATTTTTAAATTTTTTAAATTTAATTACGTCAAATAAACCACCTTCAGCTATAGTATAATTTCAATCAGTTATAGTACAATTTCAGTCATAAGTTACTATTTTTCAGCCCAAATAAGTAGGGTCTTAACCGATCACCAGAGCATATAGGTCCCTTGTTTTTCTCTCTTTCAGTCGGTTTTTTGGTTTCAGTTTTCATCAATGGTACTGTGCTAAAATCCATTAGCCACGAAAAAAAACGGAGCCGTATTCCAAGACGCAACCTGCATCCTCGTAGCGTAGGATGGCGCGCTTGCATTTGCTAAACCGGCAAAGGAGCTACTGCTACGGAAAACAGTACTACACTACTGCTTCAGAACACACGCTACGGGTTGTTGATAGACAAGATGGGAACCAAATCTTTGTTCTCTTTTTTTTGTGTGTTCTTTTCATGGCTGCAATCGAATCCTTGTTGCTTCTCGCTTCGCCGCCCGTGCGAGCGATCGAAGGATCGAGGTGGTTGATGCGTCAATTAAGGAATCCGATGTGCCGAAAACCCCGCCGGCAAGGCTAGAAGCGTCCCCGTCCTAGCTCTGGCTGCTTGTAACGCCGGTCGCTGGCCTGTTGCAATCCTGCGTTACTCATTTGCAAGTACGCACCGACACGTGCGTGCTACCGGTACTACAGGCCAGTACACCAGCCCCATTCCTTTTCACTGTGCCTCTGGATTTCTACTTCTTCCAAAATCGATATAAATAAGACGGCTTTCTCAAGTAATTCTTTAAATAGATTTTTATATCTAAAATCATGTGTATCATCTATATTGACATCTTTATTATCTGTCACCGTTTTTGTCATAATCTCAAAAAGCATAAATAAAAATATCAAACCCAGTCAAAAATCATCGACCGCAGCTCAAAATAACAGGGCATAAGAACTACTCCGCTACACCTTAATTGGTCCATGCAATGGTAGCTACGCTATACTAATTCCAACGACCGTAACGACCAAGTTTGACACGCATGCACCAGATCAAATCAAGCTCACAATTAGTAAACTAGCTCTCTCCTCTCTTTTTTGCTGGTGCTATCTTGTAACATAATACGGTGAATGGTTAGGATGGTATTATGTTTGTCGTAAGCATATGGGTAGTAGTGAGTTGTGATATATATGGTGTATTAGCTAGATAGGGTATGTTCTTTAAGTCAAAAGTTGACGGTTTTTGACTTTTGGTACAGTACCTAACTTTCAAATGAAGTATTTTCTTAAGACGGGTCTACAAATTAAACGATCTACACGTTAAAAGCCCAACATCTGTACCAACCAAAATCGCAAGTGAGTATCTGTCTCTCCGTAATCTATACCGTAAATAACCAAAATTTAAAAATTTCAGCCAAAAGCTATAAACCACAGCCGAAAAAAACAGGCCCTAAGTAGCGTTTTCTAATTGGAACTGTTTTGGTGAGAGCTTAGCTAGCTTCCTCCACATGGGTCACGCACACACAATAATCATATATCGGTCGTCGTCGTCGTGGCTAAGCCTAAGCATGTGGTGCAGCATTATGTTATGCATCGGCATCTATTAAAGGATGAGGAGCACATTATAGAGTTGATCCGTCCGTATATGGATGGGTCCCCTACAATGATCTTGGTACGACGTCTCCTCTGCGTGCCTTCACTATTATTTTACTTACAGTTGCAGCTTATATATTTTCAAGGTCGAGCTAGCTCACTGGTTCGTGCTGACCACCGCTGCACTGGCCGCGGCTGAATTGAAAGTTCACCTTTCTGGCCGTCTGTTGAGGTCGTTGGTCCTGCCGGCCGGTTACTTCGCCATATCAGCAGCTAGCAAATTAAGCTGTCTGAAACTCTGAAGTTAGATACTACAGTGTTGAGGACAGAGACGCTTTGTCCATGCATTATGCTGGAGCAGTGAGTGATAGGTTTAGGTCACCAAACATCGTTTCAATCAACGGCACGCATAATAAGATCGATTATGCCAAACCCACATACTACTAGTTAGTTTTAAGAAATCAAGGTTAGCTCGGTCTGCCGTCTGCGGATGTAGTTTAATACTTCAATGCAACAGAGGCTCGTGCGTTAGTAGTAATCAAACATCGATCATACTATTATGTACTATCGGTTACGACTGCTCATCAGCAATGAGTTGAACCGGTCACACATCGAGGTCACACTAGCTTGGATATAGTAATTTCGAGTACTTGTCAAATGCATGGTAAATTAAGCAAGGTAAACAACTACCGTTCTGTTCATATGTAGCTATTCTGCCGCAGTGGCAGCTACTGGTATAGTATGGAATATGGATGCGGCGGGAAAGAGGAAGAGATGGCCGCGACCACGTCCAAAAGGTGGTTGGCTCGCTGCAGTTGGACGCGGATCGAGGGGCAGTCCTCCGTCGATTTGGGCGATTCAACCAGTCTGAACGGAGATGGGGTCGCGATGGACCCATCTCAATTCTCAACGCACTCACGATCCCGTCCGCCGGCGACCTCCTCGGATTGTTTGTTAAAAATAATCCTATTAAAGCCATTTTAAGTCTATATCGAGTTAAGTTTAAGTCAATTTAGAAATAGAAGTTCATGTTTTAGAGTCGATTTCTGTAACCAAGTCATTGAGCTTGTTCTTTTTCAGCTTTTGACTTTTCTACAATAACTAGTTTTTAAACGGAATATCTTTTCAAGATTGAGTCTACTAGTTAATTGTAGTACATACTGTACCAACTTCACTTATATCGGCAAAAACCGCATATGAGTTTCAGTTACTCTATAATCTCTCACACGAACAACCCAAAAGCTAAAAGTCGCAGCCAAAAGTCATAAGCCGCAGCAAAAAAGAACAGACCCATTGTCTATACTTAATTTATAAGTTGTGTATAAATAGTGGAGAAGATCAAGAAAATGGTGCGACGATTGGAGCACCATCAAAAAGACTGTGTTTATTTTATCGCTCAATTGTTTTTGTGTTGTCGCCGTCGTACTCGAAAAACAAAGTACCAGAAAAGACATTTAGACCAGCCCGATCAGAAGAAGAGTAAACGTTTGGACCAGCACAATCGGTGTTGAAGATTATGAGTACTGTTCATGAGCACTGTAGCATTCAAAGTTACTGTAGCACTCGTGGCTACTGTAGCAGACGAATGTTACTATTGCTACTCATGGTCGTACGCGGAAGCGGTCGAAGACGTCCATGAGCAAGAAGTCAATATCAACAAAGGAGGCATGGTCGTAGTTATACTTGAGAAAAATTTTAGAGACATCATTCGCCTCTCTATTGTCATATTAGTCTTACAATATGATTCCAATTTTTTCAATATGCCAACTTAACCACCGTTAATCATGAACCCATCAAGCTGGCTCGGCCCTATTAAATAACACTACTAATTTTTTCGGAGTGTTAGTAGACATTATTGTTTCTGCTGAAATATATATACACACACCCTAGTAGTACTTTCTTGTTTATACGTCGACGTTGTACATGAGAATTGGCTTGGGATGTGTTTTTATTCTCCAACACTTCACTCAATAGGACAAGTGTATGCGTCTCATCACAAAACACACTACTTATCGAGCACAGCAATAGGATTCGATATGGTGGATCAGAGGATTGGATATGGTGCATCAGAGAGGTTGAATAACCTTTTTAAAATCATTCTCCTAGTATTAACAATACAATGCATCTAAGATATTCAGTCTCACTAAAGCAATAAGCTTCATCAAAACCAAGAGCCAAATATTTTTGGCCCTATTCCAACCGGTTGCAGCTTCTGGCTATTGTCTTTTGGTTGAAATTGTATTATAACAGTTGTTATTTTTTCCGAGTTACTCAATTAGAGGAAAATAAAAGAAAAATGAGAGAAAAAAAATTAAAACACCATTATATCTCTACGAACAGTGCAAAGGAAAAAAAAGGGGAGAAGCAAAAGCCAAAAAAGCAAAAATAAAAAAGCCAAAATTAAGAAGCCGACACGTTTATTCTAGATTCTGGAAACCAGAAATCCAAGTCACTTGGAAAGACATTCAATTTTACTAGTTTGACCGTCAGCCGAAGGGCAGTCCACTAATCCAAATAAGATAAAAATTGGTGCAAACCCTCCTTAGGATGTTAGTAACCTATTCCAATCATTGGCCATGAAGATCATAGCTAAAGTTTTGATTTTTACCCAAAATGAGGAATATTGCACCAAAATTAGGTAAAAGAGGAAAACTCTGATCTACACTGGATCGTGAGTACTTGATGATCTAGATAATCTTGAATAAGTTCTCATATGTCATTGTAAACTAGATCACATCACAAAATAGGGAGGAACAGAGAGAAATTAAGAACTCCTCAAAGCATCTCAAAGAGGCAAGAAAATCAAACAACATAAAGGGAACAAGATAAACAAGTTTGATATTTCATTACCACGAAGAGATGAAGGATTGCAATCACTCCACACTTTAGAGGACAGAGTTCTCACAAGAATACATACAAAGCTTGTAACATGAAAAAACCTAACCCTAACTTATTCTCATCGAGCACATAAGATTTTCTCTCTCAACACACACAGTGGTGTAAGATCGAGGAGGCCGACTAGAGGGGGGGTGAATATGAGGTTTTAAAATTTTCGTCTAATTCTAATTAGCAATTTTAAACTTGATGGATAAATAGAGCAAGATAACACTAACACCACTAATCAACCTAGTGAGGCTCAAACAATCACTAGCACAAGTAATCGACTAAGAGCAATATCGAATAGTAGAGAACAACAATTGCTACTCTAACTAAGCAAACAATCAAGTAATATGAATGAAGAGCGTTGCTTGAATGAAAATGATCACAAGAGAGCAAACCACAATTGACATGATTACTTTTTACCCTGGTGATTGGAGATTTGCCGGTCTCCCCTAGTCCACGTTGAGGTAAGCCCGAACAAATCGGACCGGCTCCACGAATGAGCCTAAACACCTCGATCACTATTTGTAGCTCTTTCCCTCTCCGGATAGGCGAACTCCAAGCCTTCACAATCTTCCGGACCTTCTCACAATCTTCTTGAGAAGATCACCGAAACTCCACCAAGCCGTCTAGGTGCCGGCAAGCACCAAGAGAATAGATCACAGCGGCTTGATCTCACTCAAGTGCCTAATGGATCAACTAGAATGCAATGCACTTGAATTTTGGGTCAACTACCTCAAATGAATGCACAAGTGAGTGAATGAGGTGTGAGAGGTTGCACTAGGCTCAAATGTATTCAATGGAGGTTCAACAACACGTACAAGTTCTGGTGGGGATGTATTTATACCCTCACCAACCTCAAATAGCCGTTACAATAAACAATCCTGAAAATTCAGGAAATCCGGAACTACCGCAGGTAAAACCGCGGTACTTCCGGACTCTCGCTGACCGGACAGAACGGCTATGTCAGTGAGTCAGAAGTGACCGTTGGTCAATGAGTGCGGTACTACCGCCGTTGAAATCGCGGTACTTCCGGACGTCCGGAAGTTCCGCTCCATGACCCGCACTTCGATCTCGGTGAGTTTAAGTTTTATTCCGCGCTCTCGGAAATAAAGTTCGCTCGGTGCGGTACTAGATTACCCTGCGGTAGTTCCGCCAATCAACACCGGAACTACGGATTTTACGACAATGCATGATTTGATTTGATTTTAATTTCTAAGTGCATGCATGATCCTAAATTGATCCATAGGGCACATTTGAACATGATCAATCAATCACCATGATCCCTCTTAATAGTACGGCGTCTATCCTATAATCCGATCTTCCAGCCTATCTCCAAGACCGGTAAAATAAAATAGATACCTAAACTATTTACCTTGTCGCCCTAGAGATCTTTGAATCTTCATGGGATATTTTGTGAGCCTCTTTCTTTGCCATTTGAACTTAACCTTTCAAACACTTAATGCACACATTAGTCCCATATTCACATAATTTCATTAATTACCAAAACCAATATTTTTAGGCGCCTAGATGCTTTCAAGTGGCTTATATAGCAGAGGCTTCTCACCTCACACCCAATCCTAATAACCACCCACACTTAGTGGATACAACCACTTATAATTAGAGAAATCCGGTAATCCACACATAAACGGGTTTTACACACACACACACACACTTGCACGCATTTCAAAGCACAACCTTCACATGGCTTCAATAGCCCGAAAAGATAGTTCATCCTCTATGACGTGACCTAATCTACCTTAGGCCACCGCTGCAGTTTTTCAAACCGCCTCTCCACCTAATATTGGATAATTTATGCAATTGTCGTCCACTAACTTTCACAATACTTCTTCTCGAAGCAAACTCTAATATAAAGTCTGTGATGCTCAATGACTTGCCGCTAAGCCTATACACCTATGGCCTCATCTCGGCTCGTCTCCACTTGAAACGGTCTAAGTCCAATAGCATATCACATGCATGCATTTGCCTCATCATGATCCTTATTTTTCTCACATCCTTCTCAGCTTAGATGTAGGCTCACCCGGACTTACGCGTCCCTCCATGGCCTCAAGCTTCTCCCTTAGCCTCGGTCTTGCCGTTAACCGCCAACAATCACCAAGTGTCCTACACATTAAATAAGAAGCAACCGTCTTGAGCACAAGTGATATATACTTGACTCTCATTAGGAAACACCACATGGCACTCCCATATAAATAACACAATGCATGGACTCCCACCATGATTAACACTTGCAAGTACTCCCAAAAAAGCTCCTATAACAACAATAACGAGACACAACTCAGCTCACTCAACTCAGCACTGGCCAGTCTGACCACCAACCAACGCCCGATCAGATTGCCTAAGTTAACCTTGGTCAAAGTAACAGTGGAGCTGGTCTGGCCGCGACAACATGTCGATCAAACCGCTCGACACCTCTTTGGTCGGACCACCATCATATGGCCCCATCGAGCTATTCTCAAAACCTACATGCAACAAAACGAAGATATCTTTGGAATAAACATATCAACTAAAAATCGGTCACACCGGACCATTGGTCAGACTGTCACCCACGGCCGATCAGACCGCTGATCACCTGGCAGAAAATCAGATAGTGCAAATGACACAAAATCAAACTCAAACTTTGACAATGAAGTACAAGTAAAATCAATTACTTATCACACAGTATATGATGACTTCCACATTGTCTCACAGTAGCAAATGGCAAGTGATTAAAAGTAACGAGAAAGCTAAAACTTATCTTAAACAACAAACCAGCATAGCAAGTTAGCAACATTGTGCTCAACAAGTGCAAGATAAGCCCGGAAAAAAATACAATTGTAAGATATTTGTCAACCAATTCAAACATGCCAATCTAATTGGTTGAGCATGCGGTTGTTGAGCTCAGTGGCTACTGTTCGTAAGAACTCAAGAAGCAAGCTACCCTCGCAAATGTTTTTAAAAGTAATAATTACTCAGATTTACCCTTACAAAAATGTTCTTGGTGAAAGGAGATAGAAACATTAGCGGAATTTAAAAAGCAAATTAAAAAAATTGTGAGCCAAGAAGACAAGAGATCTCCATCCCCATTGCCCTCCAACCGCAGCCTTTTTTAATTCAAAATTTTCGAACCGGACCATCTTCCTCCTCCTCCTTCCCCACCCCACCCGGCCCCAACCAGACAGCTCCGTTTCCCCTCCTTCCTCCATCTCCTCCACCTCAACAGTATACCAAACCCCAAATCGCCACCGCATTTCCTCCACCTCCCACTCGCTCCGCATCTCTCGGAGCGGCGGCGGCGCCTCGCGCGGACGGCGCCGGCTGTGGCGCGGTGGTGGGCCCACCGGACTGCGGCTGCGGCGGCGGCGTTTCTCCCCCCGGCAGGGAGATACTGAGGTGCGCGTGTGGATGGTAGAGTTGGGTTGGGGACAGGCGGCGACGCGTGATCCGGGGGTGGGGGTCGCGGGGTGGCGCCGTGGCGGCGGCGTGATCTGAGATGAGATTAGAGCCGGCAGCGCGCTATTCGGAGCGGAGGTGCCGGCGATGACGACCAACACCAAGCGCGCCTACAAGCTCCGTATCCTCGTGAATTTGTTTCGATTGTCTTGCCAACGTTTATTTTTTTTGGGGAGGTAAATTGTGCCTGTTTGGCCGATCCATCGCTTCTGTCGCGTTCGTTCTGCTAGCTGGGCGATTTTGTCCTGCAAATATCAAGGGAAGGGAGCTTCCGACTCTCTCTCTTTTTCTTTTATCTCGCTTGCCCCTCGTTGAGATAATTGGGGATTTAGTGGTTACTGATTAGTCGTAGAAGCGCAATTGCTGCTACTCTGTGTTTATGGAATGTTGAAGTGGTTCACCGGTGTAATGTGATTTTTTGGGTGATTTGGTTACTAAAGTTGCGACATTGGAATGCCTTGACTTGCATTTGGCGTAGAGGAGTTTGTGGCGCACTCATCCAATGTCAACTGCCTCAAGATTGGGAGGAAGACTTCACGGGTTCTCGTCACAGGAGGAGAGGATCATAAGGTTAATCTTTGGGCTATCGGGAAGCCCAATTCAATACTGGTAAGATTTATTTATCTTGTCAAATGTGGTTCTACAGTTAAGTGGGCAAACAAAACACTGAACTCAACCCAACAAAACTCTTGCCTGGACCTTGATCAATTACTAGACGAAAATTTCACCATTTTAGCTGTTGATAGCCTCTCCATCATAGTTCTCTTTATGTTGGTCTTCAATTAATATGGAGATACTTTTATGTTAACTCAACCTAGCACACAATTATGTGTTTGATCATGGTGGTTACAGTTACCGGAGGTGTTATACGTGATGTTTTTAGTTGATGGAATAATATTTGATTCACGATTTTTTTTGTCTTGTGGTGGCTATACAGAGTCTATCAGGGCATACAAGTGCTGTGGAGTCGGTTGGTTTTGATTCCACAGAAGTGTTTGTGGCAGCAGGGGCAGCCAGTGGAACAATAAAACTATGGGATTTAGAGGAGGCGAAGAGTACGTAAATAACGGATGCTTGACTTACCAAGTTACCATTATATGTATTTATGAACACTCATGCTGTGCCACTGTATTTTATTAATTGCATCACTTGGCTTGTCATATGCAGTTGTCCGCACTCTTACTGGACATAGGTCAAACTGTATGTCAGTTGATTTCCATCCTTTTGGGGAATTCTTCGCTTCTGGGTCATTGGACACTAATATGAAGATATGGGATATAAGAAGGAAGGGGTGTATCCACACGTACAAAGGTCACACACGAGGTGTGAATGCTATTAGATTCACACCTGATGGCCGGTGGGTTGTGTCTGGCGGTGAAGATAATGTAGTAAAGGTAAGTCAATGCTGTTTATACTTCATTTTCAATTGCTAATTCTGGTCATGTAGTTTCATTTTTTTCATAATCCTTCTTAGCACATACTATATCTGTGTGCTGAACTGCTGATAATTTAGTATCAATTAATTTAAGGCTTAAAAAAACAACTTGTTGATTATTTTCATTTTAGTGAAACTCAACATGATATTTATATTTCCTACTTTATTGAACTTATAATCAGTGTTGCTTTGGCAGCTCTGGGATCTGACAGCTGGAAAGTTATTACATGATTTCAAGTGCCATGAGGGTCAGATTCAGTGCATAGATTTCCATCCCCATGAGTTCCTTCTGGCAACAGGTTAGGTTCAGATGTTATAATGCTGATCTGTCACTTAATTATTAACTTTTCTTTGTCCCTTTTGGTTGCACTCTGTACTTGCTTATGCTTAACTCTTGGACTTATGCCTTCTCATTTGGATGGACTTTGGAGAAAAGACTCATTTGTTATTGAGTGGCCAAATTAATATAAGTGTGCACATGCTATTTGAAAAATAAGACTGCTTTAAATGGTAAAGTGAAATTTTGCCATATTATGGTCGTAAATGATATTTAGCGGTCCATCTATATTGTAAATGTCCTGGCAATTCAATAAACTGCCCTTTGCTTGCTGTCTAACAATGCAGAATGTCAAATTGTCTTATTCTGGCATATTTTTACTTGTGTGTAAGTAAATCAGTCATTCATTTCAATCTTAATTTCGTTGCGGGATGCCTTCCTTATTTCCACACTAAGCGGCTTAGTGTTCATTGCTTCATTCAGTGACACGTCTGTGAGGAGTTTCGAGGTGTTGATAGATTCTAACCCTTTACTTTGCTGAAATTCTGTAGAATATGCTTAATAGAAGCTTTTGATAGTGGCATAGAATAAGAATTCCATTTTGGTTCTAGTGGACATATATTGTTTTCTTCCAGGTTGCAAACAGTATTTTGAATAAAACTGTTTCTATCAGAAATTGTCTTTGCCTATTTTCTGTCTGCTTTGCAACTAAAGATTCTTTACATGACATCTTGCCTCACTCAGGTTCAGCTGACAAAACTGTCAAGTTCTGGGATCTGGAGACCTTTGAGTTGATTGGTTCAACTGGACCTGAGGTATATTAATATCTTGGATTTTGTTGTGAAGATTATCCACCCTATTCAGATCAAGCTTTGGCATGCGTTTTATTCCAATAGGGATTATGTACTTCAAATTTGATGCCATTGACTTCTAAACCACAATGTAGGAGGATGAATACTGGAATTTGATGGTTTAGTGCAACTAGTAATATCTGAAAGAACAAACATTGGGAAAAAAACATTTGGAGGCCTCTTTGAGTGTTGAAGAAAAATAGAACTAAACAGCGAACCACATAGTGCTCATAACATCATTCATTATCTTTTAACTTTTATGATATTTGATGCACCCAATCGCATTCCCATATGTTGTGGTCAGCAGCATGTCTTTATCTTATTTGCTCTACAAAATACTTTTGGGGGCTCACAGTTAGATATCTTTAGATGGAAAACTATATTAACCTTAAGTCTATGTTATAATTGGTTATGGCACAACAATGATTTTGACAACAGTCAAGACCCAAGCAGTGCTTTATGTGCTATCTGCGGTGACAAGTGCCATATATGGATGATAATGGTTAGCACAGGCTGCCAGAAGAAGTTGATATAAAATTAGGCTTATAACTACATAGATATCTGTAGCATATGCTTTCTTTTGTTTTCTGTAGTTTATTTTCTTCACCTTTTCAACAGCATGTAAACATAATTTCCTCAATGAGTGGCATTAGTAGGGGACTCCCCTCCAGTCTCATCGAAATAAAAAAGGTCCAAGAGAAACTCACATTGGTTGATGCTATATTATCTTTACTTATTGCTTGAAGGGGGTCGATCCATATAGAAGCTAACTATGAAGGCTCATATATGAAAGTACAGTTCAGTGCAATATAATCATTTGTTATGTTCATTTAATTACTTGCTGATGTACCTATTTGAATATCAGACAACAGGTGTACGATCCATGACATTTAATCCTGATGGAAGATCTGTGTTATGTGGGTTGCACGAAAGTTTGAAGGTAGTGCTATTAATTTGTCATGTGAACACATCACAAGTCACAACAGACCTCTTGTTCTCCATGTCTTCCAGAATTAAACTTCTCTTAAATTAAGCAGGTTTTGTCTTGGGAACCAATGAGATGCCATGATACAGTCGACGTGGGATGGTCTAGACTGTCTGATCTAAATGTCCATGAGGGAAAACTTCTTGGCTGTTCTTCTAATCAAAGTTGTGTTGGAATATGGGTCGTTGATCTAGCGGTATGTTATTGGCTTATCTGTTACATTTCTAACACTAATCTGTTGTTCTCAACTGGAGCCTTTTTTGTTGTTAGTTGAATGTACTAACCGAGCAATCAATTGGCAGCGTCTTGAACCATATGCAACAGGTACTTCAACAAAACTAAATGGTCATTCTGAATTGAAGACTTCGTCAAGTAGCACTATGCCATTACGAAACGACAGTGGTTCACGGGCTAACATAGGGCGATCAGTTCTACAAAATTCAGAGAATAACTTAAAGGCTTCTACAGGAAGACTCTCAGTTTCTCAAATTTCAGATTCTGCACCCAAAGAGACAAAATCAACAGCTTGTATGTCACCGATGTTCTCTGTCTGTACTTTTTTATACTTAACGTTGAAACCCTTCATATACCTAATCTGTTCTTTATCTGTTCTTCTTACCATATTGAAGCAAGTGGGTTGGTCCCAACCACACCTCAAAGGGCTGGGACTGGCTCCAGCAGTAAAACAGTTGGAAATTCACCATTTGCATGCGGTGGCACCACCTTGAAGAGAGGTCCACTGAAGAACAACAACGCTTCTAATGTTCAGAATTTCAGTAAAGTTGATGTGGTGCCTGTGATCGTCCCAAGAACTAGCTCAGGAGCAGAGTTGGCTACTGAATCTAGAAGTGATGCTGCTGATGCACCTGTTCTTTTTAAGGCAAGCAGAAGGGTAGAGCCTGCTACTGATTCTAGGAAAGAAAGTACTGATGTGGGACCTATTGTTGTTCCCAGAACAAGCTCAAGAATGGAAATAGCCTCTGATTCTGCACCTGTTGTTTCTAAGGCAGGCAGAAGGTTGGAGTCTGCTGCTAATTCTAGGAAAGAAAGTGCTGATGCAGCACCTGCTGTGGTTGTTCCCAGGACTACTTCAAGAATGGAAATCGCCTCTGATTCTGCACCTGTTCTTTCTAAGGCAAGCAGAAGGGTAGAGCCTGCTACTGATTCAAGGAAAGAAAGTGCTGATGCGGCACCTGTCATTGTTCCCAGAATAACTTCAAGAATGGAAATGGCCTCTGATTCTGCACCTGTTCTTTCTAAGGCAAGCAGAAGGGTAGAGCCTGCTACTGATTCAAGGAAAGAAAGTGCTGATGCAGCACCTGTCATTGTTCCCAGAATAACTTCAAGAATGGAAATGGCCTCTGATTCTGCACCTGTTCTTTCTAAGGCAAGCAGAATGGTAGAGCCTGCTACCGATTCAAGGAAAGAAAGTGCTGATGCGGCTTCTGTCATTGTTCCCAGAACTTCAAGAATGGAAATGCCCTCTGATTCTAGGAGAGAACCTTCTGCTGGAAGGGTGTTGTCTCCATTCAGAGTCCAGTCAAGATATACTGAACTACGGAAGTTAACCAATGGCAAAGTTGATACAGATAAAGCTGACGCAGGAAGCAAAAATACTGAAACAAATGACTTTGCTTGTCAAATATCTCTTCCTCGGAGGAATGGTGTTATTCAAACAGAAAATTCTGAAGAAACCCGTGAAGATGTAAAACACGGCACAGTTGACAGGCTGGGATTCCCAAGTTCAGCAGAACCAAATATAAGTCACCGCAATGAGAATTGTATGAATTGTGCCCTTACCTGGTTTATGTTATGCTTCTACATTTTGATTTAAATGCTTTTTCGTGACCATTACTTGTGCTTGATTTCCTTCGTCATGTTTCTAATAGACATGTACTCACAAGTCACAACTCTTGGAATTGTGGATTTCGAAACTCACATAAAAGCAGTGATTTTTATATGATTTTAATGAAATTTCCATTCTCCTACACTGAATCAAGAATTTTATGAGCAACTAAATTTATTTGTTTGAGGTGTTCAATTATTTCTACAGCTAGACATTTTGCTTGTTGTAGTTGTCAGCTGAATCTGATTAATTAATGCCATCTTTGTTCAGTATTAACTGGACCAAGCATGGTTTGCCAGACTTACGTTCTGAATCTTTTGAGAACATGTTCTCTGTTCTCTTGTCGAGTTATTAGTTATCCCAGTGTTTTGGCAAGAGAGTTTTCCTTTGGGTAATCACGTGTCACCATTTTAAATTTCCTGTCAAATTTCATTTATCGTAACTAAGTCGTAATTGTTTTGAGCATTTGTTACTCTTTCACAGATGTTTCTAGAATACGTAAGCCAAGAGATAACTGCTATATTGAAGTTTCAAGAGCAGGTATATATTTTGACATGCTTTGGTGCTTGCTATAATATGTTCTGCGGGTCTGAATCTTTACATGATAGGAAGAGCAAGATCAGATGTTTCTAATTGGGAAGTCAGGGATCAGCCCCCTAGCCATGAAGAACCAACGACAAGCAATTCTGCTTCAGTGGCTCCTAGAGGCCGGTTGTATTCATCTGTATGTCTGAGACAACCGATAAGCTTTTATAGCATTCTGTTCCTTTCATGTTCTTTCTGTTAAATTCAGTATCCACACCACTTCTGTTTTGTAGTTGTTACTTGATGGTATTGTTATATCGTCTTTAACCAATATGGAATTTGGATATGTTATATAAATGAAATAAGGAAAATGATGCTGTAAGGTTGCAACTTGTAGCCTGTAGTTAATTTAAGAGATGCCCTGTTACTTGAGTGGCTATGTCAACGTTCATCATATGGATAGATGAAGTATCTGATATCATCTTTCCTAAAGGCTTCTGTTGTCCAATTCATGTCCAAGGATGTCATGGACCAGAGATAGAGCCTGACTTAACCCATTCTATCCCTTGAAAATTAAACCAAAGATAAACTCAATGGATCATCATACTATCAATGTTACACTTACCCCTTTGCTGGACCAATACCTGTTCAAATGAAGAGTTGAGGACCTTACCTTGTTTTGGCAGCACAGCTTATTCCTGGAAAGTTATAGTAGAATTCACTCAATTGAATGTTTGGCTATCTCTTCCTTTCACATGGAGAATTAATTTCTACAACCTCTTTTATTATTTTTTTGGCAGAGAGGAAGCAATCAAGCTGCTGAAACTCCAACCATAGTGAGTGATGAGGATGTTCTATCTGTTCTAATGGAACAGCATGACCTATTTCTAAGCTCAACACGATCTCGGCTGACAAAATTGCAGGTCTGTAGAGTGCTTATTCTTTTTTTTGGTTTGTGTGACTTGTGTAATTGTAATGCTGCCAAAGAAAAAAATCATAATGTCAACTATTCTCCAACCGTCTGTGTTACATTATGTTGACTAATCAGGTATATGTTCCAAGTATTGATAAAAGGGAAACAAGATATATAAATGTGTTATGTCCTATATTGTGGTGTTCCAAATTGTAATAGGTTTCATTTGATATTTCATACTGAAATGTGGTTAGTTAAATTAGCTACATAGCTGCCTATTGCAATCTCAGACTTCTCAACCCCTATGTTTCTCAGTAGAGTAAATTGTTGACTGATAGGTTTCTAAAGTGCAATTGCTCAAAGGTTGTATCTTACTGTTTTAAGTAACTTGCAGATTGTTCATCAAATGTGGGAAAGAAATGACATCAGGGGTGTCATCGCAGCGATGGAGAAGATGTCTGATCATGCTGTCAGTACTTTGCAACTTTTGTCTTCCGCATGTCATAATCGGTCTATATTGGTTAATAATTTCTGGTAACTGCAGGTTTCGGCTGATATGGCAAGTGTTCTGATGGAAAAAAGTGAAACAATCACACTAGATTTATGTACCTCTACCCTGCCTGTACTCACCGACCTTCTGGAGAGTAAAATTGACAGGTAACTTCTGACTGATGCTTTTGTGAGTGATTATGATTGCATTCTGGGATTATGTAGAAATGATCATTATTCGCACCAAAATTTTGATTTATGCATATATAATCATTATTTATTTATTACATTGCAATTCGCATTATTTACCATGAATTAAATCTTTGCAGGCATTTAGGCGTTTCATTGGAACTGTTGGTGATGCTTGTAAGAACTTTTGGGCCAGTAATACATTCAACAGTATCAGCTGGTCCATCTTCTGTTGGTGTAGATCTTCAAGCAGAACAAAGGTATTGTTTCAGTCTACTACTATCCTAACATGCAATTACTATGTAATGTGATTTTACTTGTTTGTTCATTTTAGGCGGGAGCGGTGCAACCTATGCTTCATTGAATTGGAGAAAGTAAAAAATAAGCTTCCGTTTCTTATAAGGTATTGGATAATCTATGATACATTATTGAAATTGTACTTCTCACCTGCACTAGCTATGTAACTTGACGGCAATTGTAACCTGCATTTACCGCTTGAGTTGTACGTTTCAAGAGTCTCATGATTGCCCAATAGAACCAACCGTGCAAAAGAAGGCACAATTCGTGTAGCAGACCCTATTGATTCTCACTATCTTGTTCCTTTTTATTTAACAGAGGAAAAGGGGCAGTTGCAAACACAGCACAGGAGCTCAGTCTTGCCTTCCAGGAAGTTATGTAGTTGACTGACCGCACATTCTCATACATATACGCAATTAAATGGGATTTGCTTTCCCTCTGGCGTCTCCAAGATTGGAAATCAGTTGCCATGGAGCGCTGCTCGTTTATTGCGCTGTCATCAAGCTCCAAGGTCACACCAGCAGTAGATAACATTTTGTTGCTACTGTTCGTGCCTTTTGTACACATACTAACCTCAATTGATTGTCATCCTCGTCGTCTGGGAATCGAAGCCGCCAGAACAATGACTTCAGCGGCAGTGTACCTCGCATGATGTCTCACCGGCTTGGCCTCGATGGAATGATGACCGCTTGTAATGCTTTGCTGGCTGCAGCCTCTCCTCTCTGTGTATCACTATTACGTGTATGTGTGATGGTTCAACAGCTTGCATTTGATAGTTTCTTGTTGGGTTGTATTGTGTGGTCGATACCATGACACGATTGACGAGTGAATCAAGTCCATGTACAATTGTACATCATTTTTTGAAGAATTGAGATCCACACCGTCTGTCTCCTTATAGTGTGGAGTGATATCACTGGGTGTTGATGTAATGAAAGTCTGCGATGAAGTAGCATTTTATTCTGTTCGATTTGCTAGACAACCAGTTGGCCCGTCAGTCGTCACGTCCTACAGCAATCACTGTTTGAGTTTTGGTAAAATATTTCTCTACTTGTGCATCTGGACGCACAGTAGTACACACTTCATCCAATAGTCTTCTTCCGGGGGCAAATTGAACTTAATGCCAAAACAGCACACTCCTAGTGCTCACCGTCGCGATTGGCAAAAAAAACCGTCGCGATTGGCAAAAAAAAAAGGGTGTATATGTATCATTCAGATATTTTCTTTCTATTTGTCATATAAATTTGTGATCTTTATATTAGAGATTAAGAGACCCTTTGTTTTTAAAGGGGGGAGATTTTTTTCAAGAGGGAGGGGTAGAATTCAAGAGGAGGGGACAATTCATGGTCATTGGATTTCTAATTCAATAATTCTAAATCTAGATGATAGTTAGGAAGAAAACATCCAAATAATATTTATTAAAACCGATTAAAAAATTCCATTTTTACCGAAGTCGCAACCAAATTTCTCACCATAAATTAAGAACCTGTTGTGCAGCTACACCCACCGCACAGGAAGACAAGGACAACGAAGATTAAGCCTAAAACAAACATCGAGATGTAAACAGATTAATTAACGCGACGACAAGAAACGAGACGAGGGGCACGTACCAACTCATGCAACTGCAGCAAGTACGTGCCCCCTCTTTATTCCCCTCACGAAACTACCTAATCGAAGAGCAACAAGTCATGCAGTGCGAAGAGTACAGATCGAACTGAAGGGCTCGATCCGCCGGGAGTTGCCGCGCGCTGCAGGGGTGAGGCTCCTAGCAGGTGGGGACGCAGGACTTGGAGCACTTGGCGGCGCACTTGGTGTGCGCCGAGAGCGTGCAGCCCTTGCCGCAGAGCAGCCGCTTCTTGTGGCACTCCTCCTTGCTCAGGCAGCTCTTCGCCTGCTTCTCGCCCTCCTTGCTGTTCCCCTCCTCCTTCCCGTGCTCGCCGCCGCCGCCCGACGACGAGCTCTGGCCT
Organism: Dendrocalamus sinicus; assembly: GCA_036346575.1. Classification (NCBI taxonomy): domain Eukaryota; kingdom Viridiplantae; phylum Streptophyta; class Magnoliopsida; order Poales; family Poaceae; genus Dendrocalamus; species Dendrocalamus sinicus. Next base: position 978,479 of record CM070652.1, read on the forward strand.
TCCCCCTGCGTCGCCACGCCGCCGCTCGGCGTCGCCTCCAGCGGCACAGCTGCCGTGTCGCCGCCGTCGTCGTTCTCGGCCTCCCGGGCTGACGCCACCTTCACGCCCGCCGCGGCGAGGCGCGTCGTGGCCTCCTTCTGCAGGTGGGCGTCGCCCATGAGGATGCGCTTGTCCTGCGGCTCCTCACCCGTGGGCGCGATGGCGCTCGCCGTCACGGCGAGCATGAGGAGCGCCGACACCACGAAGCAGGAGCGAGACATGGCTGGCTGCTTAATTTGGTTTAATTTCTTGATGTCTAGCTCTGCAACTTCGTCTGCACTTTGGCTGGTGTGAATTGCGAGGTGGTTTGCTCTTGCGCGCGCGTATTTATAGTGTGCGCTCGTGAGTTAGAGCAGCGGCTAAGGCGTGGAGCAACTAACTACTTCGGTGAGAAGTGCGAGATGCATGCGTGGTCGCGATCGAGTGGGCACGACAAGCATGAACTGCTACATTTAACTCACTGCAGGGGGACACACACATGTAGCAGATTTTAGACTAGTACTTAAGAAAAAACTGGTTCAATTTTTTTAGCATACTCTCTTTCCTCCACATAGAATATATGCTGATGTGTATATGCATATAGCTAGCTGACTCAGACCATTGGAGCAAGTATAATAGTATAGCCAACTAGTGGCTATAACACTTGTCCATTTCATCTATAGCCTTAAAAAAATAGTTCATACAATAAGGTAGCTATTACAATAACTATTTGACCCCACGTGTAAGAGAGTGAAATACATATTTTTACGTACTATAGCTAGCTGTAATTTAGTAGCCAGCTTCCTTCTCTCTCCCTTTCTCTCTCTGCCACGTAAGATTTGGTTGATATTGTATTTGCTATAGCCTGCTGACTAAGTCTTATTGTACCTGCTCTAAGCACTAGTATATAACGCCAAACGAGGCAGCCTCTATAAATTCTGTGTGTGCATGTAAGCATCAAATAACTATCCTTATAGATATTTCTTTAGAATGCTAGCTTTAGTGTGTACTATATAAATGATGTGGAAGTCTTATAGTTAGTTGCTAGCTAGAACCATTGGAGATGCCCTAATACATATAGTTTTAAACTCAAAAAAGTCATTTGAAGAAGCAGCTTAAAGAAATCATCCTATTTGTTTCGACTTTTGGATAAATCGAAGCAAAAAAACATAAAAAAATAGGGCCATTAGCTTATGTATGTATGATGTCTGTTGTTGCGAGAGGCTAATATGGTGATTATAGAATTCAGAGGTTACCCAGATGGGCAAAATATGTCACTGAAAATCATTAGTTTCTGTTTGTTCTACTTTTGCAAGGTAAAAGTAGGCGTTTGTCTTTAGGCAGTTTTTTTGCTGCAGTTTATAATTTTTGGCTATAATTTATTAGCCTATCAAATATTAATTATGAAGGGAAGCATGACTTTTGATGGAGTTGGAGGCATGAAGTGTAAGGGCACTGTGGATTTGTGGTCCCCCCTTGCCAGGTATACCCCTTGCATGGCTTCCTATGGTGCGTCTGCAAAATTTAGTCTCACACAGTACTATTTTAGAGCATCTCCAATAGTGACTTATGAGCTAGTTCTAAGCATATTATTTCATATTTTAATAGAAGAGAGAGAAAAGCTAGCTCTTGATCAAGAGCTAGACTCATACACACATTCCAAGATTATGTGAGAGTGTCATGTGAGACTATTTATGTTATGAGCTATGTGCTAAAAGTTAGTACTATTGGAGAAGTTGTCTTAGAACTAGTAACTAGCTCATACTGTTGGAGATGCTCTTATATCCAGCGTACGGACATGAGGCACATGACATGCACCCCCACGCATCCGGTCAAATCTGCTTTCGAGAAACCCAACCATAAATTTTAAAGTGTGACGTCTTGGGAGAGGCTGAGTGGTTTTTTAAATAGTATTTAAATTTTGAGACCATAAATTTTAAAGTGTGACGTCTTGGGAGAGGCTGAGTGGTTTTTTAAATAGTATTTAAATTTTGAGACTTTAGATCTAGATTAAATAAGTGAAATCACTTTACCTTTTCTCCTTCTATTTGAATACTATTTTATTAAAGAGTATTTAATTTTTAGATGTTGAATATATATCTATCTCAATCCATTAGTTTAATCATTAGTTATTAGTATGTGATGTGATACATTTAGAAATGCCCCTAATATATATTATTCTTTTATTTATAGCTTTTTACATAAATTATATACTAGTTTTATATAAATTAAATTATATAAAAAGATGTGATAATTTGTAAAAAATATTAACAAAATAAACTATAAGGAACACAACAAAAAACTATACAAAAACCCTACTTAGTTGTTTATGTTATGATTCCTAACGATATTAAATAAATTGATTACTCTCTTATTATATTGTTGACTTGGAAAAAATTACAAAGTTAAAAATATAAAGCACAAATAAAGTATCTTCTAAAAATAAAAATTAAGTGCTCATAGACAAAAAAAAAATACTCGAATACTACTAGCAAATTTCTAAAATTTATGCTACTTGTCACTCGTTGGATGGAGATGATACAATCAGAGCTCCACCGTCTGCCTTTTCCCTGCGTATCTCCACCTGTCCACCGTCGTCGATGGTTCCGTTTTCTGCAATACAAAAATGGGTCCAAAAAATGTACCGAGCTAAACAGATGCCATTAAATTAACACCATGAGCAACTCAAATGTTCCTTTAGAGCAAGTACAATAATTATCTTATAATCAAGTTAATCAGCATTTTTGCTGATGTAGAGGAGAGATGAGAGGAGAGAGATGAGAGCTTGGCTCTCATGCAAGCAACAAGCTGGGCACGGGAGCCTATGCAGTGGTGGGCCTAGATAATAAATGTATGTGAGGAGGAATAGGAAAGAGAATGTGAGACATAGTACCACATAATAATAATAAAAATTTTTTGTAGATAAATTATTGTATAACTTAGCTCTTATAACTTGATTTATAACCAAACACTTAGTTGTATTATTAGACTTGCTCTTAGTTTGGCTTCAGAAACATCATCTCGATCCCGGACCACGTCCCACAGCGAAGCTTGCAGTTATTGGCCGACACATATATTGATATATATGTAGTATATATTGATATATACTACATAGAAGTAGTGCACCTACGTACTTCTGTTTTGTTGTATATTCCATGGTTTTTTGTCAAGGACAATGACTGTTCTAGTTCTTCCATGAACGTAATACTCCCGATATTAGAGCAACTCCAGCAGGACCTTCAAACAAACCTTTAAACTAAAATTTGAGGGTTAAAGACAAAAATACAGATCCAGTAGGACCCCTACTCAAGCCCTCAAAAGTAGGAGGCCCTCAAATTCACCCAAGCCCTCATTCCTAGGGACCCTGGAGGAGGCCTCTACTTTTGAGGGCCTGAGTAGAGGCTCTGCTGGACCTATGTTTTTATCCTCAGCCCTCAAATTTTGGTTTAGGATGATGAATGGGTCCCACATGGTAGTGTCTATTAGGATGAATTTAAGGGCCCTGATTTAAGAGCTGCTGCTGGAGTAGATGCAAAAAAAATCAAGCTCTCAAATATTAGAAGAGCCCTCAAATCAAAAATAGAGACCTTGATTTAAGGGCTCCTGCTGAAGATGCTTTTGCACCCGAGGGATTCGCCCTCGGGGTGGCCCTCCACGTCAGCTAATTTGCAGAGAGGTCGTTTAGTTTTTGCGAAATCGCGTACGAATCTTCGGTTTTGCAGAAAGAGCCATACTACGTCAACTTATTCTCGAAATACCCCTTCATTTTTCTGCAATTACGTACGAATCCTTGATTCCTTCAAGAAGACCTTTTTTTGCATGATAAAGCTCCACGTTTTTTTGGAATTATGTATATATCCTCGGTTTTTTTGAGAGAGGCCTTCCTTTTACGTGATAAAGACTCACGATTTTTCCAAAATTATGTATGGGTCTTTGGTTTTTTTTCAAAAAAATCGTCACTTTTTTAAATTACTTATAGGTTCTTGATTTTTTTTTTCAAAAAGCCTTCCTACGAATTGTCGGCTCCTTTTGCTTCTGTCCATGTGATAGCTAGTGCAATATATGCCATGCTCCGCTGCTAGTTTATATTCTCGTCAAACGGATTGAGAATTCCAAATAGAACCTTCTTTGGAATTAAAAGAAAAGAGGAAAGCAGAGAAGACACCATCCATTCTTCCATGAGCTTCCTCTAATATTATACTAACTTTTGATGGTGTTTCTTTAGGCTTTTAAGCTTAGGTTTATAACTTATTTTGTATTGTAGTAATTTTTTCACTATAACTACTATTAACTTTTTTTAGCGTAATTAAAATTTTAAAATAAAACATTATATCATCATAAATAATACAAAGAAAAAAAGAAAAAAAAATAAAAAAGCAAAAAGATAGAAAAGACAGAAATAAAGACTAGAAAAACCAGAAGCTGAAAGCGGTGCCAAAAGTCATGCGCAAGGAAGACCATTGGGGCTATGAGTTTGACCGCCTAGGGTGAAACGTCGGGTCGTGCATACATACATACGTACACTGTTGGTCGGTCAATCGTCACAGGAAAGGACGAGGCGGCGAAGGAAAGCGGCCGGCAGATGGATGGAATGGACCGGTGAAACAGAGGCTCGGGCAGTGGTTTTTGACGTCGCTGGTTTTGCCGTTCGGCGCCGCCCACCGTCACCGTGCCGTGACGCGGCATATGCCTTCCGAGCGCCCAGGAATGATTCGCCCGTCCTCCTCCTCCTCCTCCTCCTCGAGATGTCGAACTCACCACCCAAGACAAAGACCGCTGCTCAAGCACAGGCTTTACCAATCGACCAGTGATGACACCTCTTCGCTGCGGCACACGTTCTGTCCAGTACACCATTTGGCGCTTTTTCGACTAGTTTGCAAACCACGCTCGGATTTAGCGTGAGATTAAAGGAGCTACTTGGAACGCAGAAATTTCGTATAGAATCGGTAGAAATTTTGCAAGAAACGACCTCGATTTCTGTAGGTATTCGGAACATTTTCCTGTGTGTGAGATGGGTGCTGAACTTTGTTCTCAAACTTCTTCCCCAAGAAGATGATGGGTTATGACTCGCATCACAACTAGCGGAAGGCAGGCAGTGACACGCGGCTGTGTGCGTCTGGGAGTGGGGCCTCCACTTGCACTCGCAAGACAAAGCTGTGAGCTGTCCCAGAACTAGGTGGTGACCACGTGTCCTCCATCTCATCCTCGTCATCTTCCATCTCCGCTCGGCTCTTCCTCCGTTCCTCGCCCACCGAATCGCAAAAATTCCCCACTCTATAAAGATCCGCGCCCAAATCTCGTCTCATTATTAGCACAGCACAAGCAGTCCCCTCCTCTATATTCTCCAAATCTCCATTTTGGATCGCGGCGACCACCGGAAGCTATGGCGAACATCGACATGGGGGCGATCCTGGCCGACCTGGAGCGCGGCGCCGCCGACGAGCGGGTGCCCAAGACCAAGCTGGTGTGCACGCTCGGCCCCGCCTCCCGCTCCGTGCCCATGCTCGAGAAGCTGCTCCGCGCAGGCATGAACGTCGCGCGCTTCAACTTCTCCCACGGCACGCACGAGTACCACCAGGAGACCCTCGACAACCTCCGCCAGGCCATGCACAACACCGGCATCCTCTGCGCCGTCATGCTCGACACCAAGGTCTGGTCTCTAAACTCTCTCTCTCCCCCCGCTTGCTCCGCTCTACCTACTTTATTCTGTGCGGCTTAGTTGGTTGGATCAGGCCATCTGGTGGCGGTGGTTTGGTTTTGGGGGAGAAGCTTTGGTTGGTTTAGGTCCGAGAGAGGAGGATTTGCGCTGGGATCTACTGATCTGTTGATCGGGAGTTGCTTGGTGGGATTTCGAGCTTTGGTGTTTTTTGACTTTTGATGGCTCGACAAAACTGTACCAGGGTTAGATTTGCCTATGCTGGCCTTGTTGCAGAAGGTTGGATCTTCCACTGGGCTCACCCCTGTGTCCCCATGGAGGCAATTTTGGATCTTATGAGGGTTATGGATTCTGAGGTAGTCTTGTTTGCCGTGGCTGCCGTTTAAGATGTTGGTGGAAGGGAAGCAGCACATCTTGTTGGTTAAAGTTAGTTTACATTTTGTCTGTATGTTGTTCAAGTTACGTTGTCCATTAGTAGTTTTGGTTGTGTGTTTAGTTGACGAGAGATTACTTGAATGTTGGTTTATTTGAAGGATGTATTGGCTGCTTCTTTGGTTGTAATATCGAATCATTCTCTCTTCAGATCGTTGGGATTGGTGGGTTGTAAATGTTCAAGCCATCGAGGCCGGTGTTATGATATTATGGTTTTGGTAGGAGCTGTTAGATCTTCTTAATCTCGTTAATGCATGAAGTATAGGAGGATATGATTAACACAAAAGGTCCTTATTTGGTATACCAATGCATGCTTAGAATGGTTGTTCATTATATAATGGCTTAATGTTTCATCACATACATTACTAGGTCTTCATTTTGCGGTGCTTATCTTCACGGTTCACATGGTCATATTTGATGGTTTGCTTTGTTATTCAAATAGCCTACAGATACACTGGTCCTGCACTCATTTGCTTTTATTTCAGCGGTTTCTCTTGTTGATCATTCCATCATGTGTAGTATGTAGTGCTTTTTCGATTGGATTCTTGTTAGTAGGATATTTGAGGTCACTAAATGATGACTCCGAATATTTGTTTCATTGCTGCAGGGTCCTGAGATTCGTACTGGATTTTTGAAGGATGGTAAACCAATCAAGCTAACAAAGGGTCATGAACTCACTGTTACCACTGATTATGATATCAAGGGCGATGAGAATATGATTGCCATGAGTTACAAGAAACTACCTGTAGATGTGAAGCCTGGAAATGTCATACTATGTGCAGATGGTACCATCTCCTTGACTGTTCTGTCTTGTGATCCAGATGCTGGAACTGTGAGATGTAGATGTGAGAACACTGCAACGCTTGGTGAGAGAAAGAATTGCAATTTGCCAGGAATTGTTGTGGATCTTCCTACACTGACTGAGAAGGATAAAGAAGATATTTTGGGATGGGGTGTGCCAAATGACATTGACATGATTGCACTGTCCTTTGTCCGTAAAGGATCAGATTTGGTGACCGTCAGACAGGTTCTTGGACAGCATGCAAAGCGCATAAAGTTAATGTCAAAGGTTTGTATGTTGTTACTGTCAGCTATTCTACAGGTTCTGTTCGTTAGTTTTTCTGTCAATAATTCGTGCAAATCTTTTGTATTCTCTGCAATAAAACCATGAAATGTTTCTTCATGTTTAGTTAAGTACCAGGGCAACTGAGAGATTATTCTTCTTTCAGCGAGCTGCTTCAGTGCTTTACACTTCAGTCCTTCGTTGATACTTGATACACACTGGAACCCGTGAATTCTTTGGCTTCCTCCTACGACCCATTTCACAACTGTTCCTAGTTGTAAACAACATTATACCCCCAATCTGTGCTATTTTAGGCAAAAAGCAAAATTGGTTCTCTTCTTAGCTTTCCGCTAGAATAATACTTGCTTGAACTACAGTGTTGGTTCGCTAGAGCCTTTTGCACAATTGGATGAGCAAAGGCTTTGCCTTTTCTTCCCTGCACTTCCTCCTGTGAAGGTTTATTCTATTTCCTTGCACTCATGAAGTTAATTCAGATTATATTGAACTTCTTTGCTGCTATGTAACTGGAACTCTGGACCTAGATGGTTTCATACTATTACTCTTGGACCATTCAAAAAATCATCGCTTTAAAATGGTTAGCTTTGTCTAACTGCCATGATGATAAAATCTACTTGGTTGATGATGATATACATATGTGCTTGCTTTTTTGGCCATGTTGGTTATGGTGTCGGGGATCTGATATCTTTCTTAATTTGTCCTTGTAGGTTGAAAACCAAGAGGGTGTTGTGAACTTCGATGAGATCTTGAGGGAAACTGATGCCTTTATGGTTGCTAGAGGTGACCTTGGAATGGAGATTCCAGTTGAGAAGATATTCCTTGCACAGAAGATGATGATTTACAAGTGCAACCTTGCCGGCAAGCCTGTTGTTACTGCTACTCAGATGCTTGAATCGATGATCAAATCCCCCAGGCCAACTCGTGCTGAGGCCACTGACGTCGCAAATGCTGTTCTTGATGGAACTGACTGCGTCATGCTTAGTGGTGAGAGCGCTGCTGGAGCATACCCTGAGTTGGCTGTGAAGATCATGGCTCGTATCTGCATTGAGGCAGAGTCTTCCCTGGACTACGATGCTGTCTTCAAGGAGATGATCAGGTCTGCACCCCTTCCGATGAGCCCATTGGAGTCTCTTGCATCCTCTGCTGTACGAACTGCCAACAAGGCCAAGGCTACACTGATTGTCGTCTTAACTCGGGGTGGCACCACGGCCAAGCTGGTTGCAAAGTACCGGCCCAGGGTTCCGATCCTCTCCGTGGTTGTCCCGGTGCTAACAACCGACTCGTTCGACTGGACCATCAGCTCCGAGGGCCCGGCGAGGCACAGCCTAATCTACAGAGGTCTCATTCCCCTCCTTGCTGAGGGCTCTGCTAAGGCCACCGATTCAGAGTCGACCGAGGTGATCCTGGAGGCTGCCCTGAAGTCGGCTGTACAGAAGCAGTTGTGCAAGCCCGGTGATGCCATTGTAGCTCTGCACCGTATCGGCGTCGCTTCTGTCATCAAGATCTGCATTGTCAAGTGATCATCAGATACCTTGACTTGAGAGCCATGGTCCGTCCATCTTGCTGGGTTCTTGTGGCAAAACTTCCATGCTTGCTTTACTCCTTTCGGAGACAATTAATTACCCTTATCATCCTTGCAGTTTGCAGGGTGCCTTCCGTGATATAGATTTGAGCTGGTAAACGAGGAGAGAGGACTCCATTATGTAGAACTCTGTTACTGTCTGTGCCCTTTAGTATTTGACTAGTGGTTTCTGTTTCATGCCTGCACAATTTTCTCGTAGCTGTTGCCTGTTGTACTGTGGAGTACTTTTTTGGTGGTGGTGTCAATAGGTATGGTAATAAGATTGGCATCTACCGAGTTGAAGAGTGAAAAGCGTTTGCCGGAATCTCATGGAACGGTTCATGGATTCATGTTTGTGTTTGGCACTGAGGTATGTTTTGATTAGTTACGCCCTACCGAAATATCCTGGAAAAATCGAAGTCTAGGAAGATTCCCTTATCCTGGTGAAAATGCTGTTTTGGACATGCTCGCCGAGTCATGGACTCATCATGGTCGAGCTCCGGTTGGTTTTCCAGGTGTTTGCATTGTAGGTGGTGGTGCAAACGAAAGGCAATCTAAGCGTTGTGCCAATTTGTTTCTACCTATATCCGGAAGCAAATTAACGAACCAATCAACAAAATGCTTAATGCTCTCTGCTCTAAGGAGTCAATCAAAAATCTTGCTTGCTCCTAATTAAACACCATCAGGCAAATGTGTTTTGCGTCAACTAAAAGAAACCAAATTAGCAATGCTTGACGCCTCAAGACGCAAACGGGTAGAACCAACTCAAAAGTAACCACCATCGTCCCTCTCCTCCCGCTCCAGGCAGCCGTACGCACCACGGTGCTCTCCCGCCGCTGGCGATCCATCTGCCCCTCGCTGCCGCTCCACTGCGACTCCTCCGACACGGATATCCACTTCCTCGACGCCAAGTCAATCTCGTGCATCCTTTCCACCCACCGCGGCCATGTGATCCGCCGCTTCTGTGTAAACACCTTCGCCGACGGCGTCACCACCCGCGCTTGGCTCGAGGCCCTAGCACGGAGGCGCATCGACGAACATAACATTATCCTCGTCGTTCTAGCCTGTGAGGTTCTTTGAACTACGAGCGTTACAAGCAATCCAGTCACTTCCATCGTATTTGTTGATATGTGAGCAATTAAGTCACTTCTATCGGATCTGCAAAACGTATATCAGATGGACACAAAGCTTCCGCCCTTCGGATCTCCGACATCTGTGGTGCCGCAACGACCAAGCCGGTTCTTCAGCTCATTGGGACGTCCACATGGCCTGGTTAAGCATCTTCCTTATGGTAATTTTGGCCAGTGCTGCTGAGTTGTGCGTCTTCACAAGGTGTCTTAAGGTGTGTGAGCTGTGTTGTATATGCCAAGGGCAAAATGGGAATTTCCCATTTGATAAAAAAAGAAAAAGAAAAAGAGAAAGAGGGGCCCACCTGTCGGTGGGCCGGAGGGAGGCAAAAGGGGGGAGGCCGATGCCTCCCCGTGACCTAACGCGAGCGGGACTCCGGAGGGGCGACGGCGGCGGCGATCCAGGGGAGGCCGCGCGGCGAAGGCGGCGGGTCGGTTGGCGGCCCGTTCTCCCGTGCGACTCCTCCTCCCGTGCGGCCCGCGTCTACCCTCTCCCGTGAGATGCGCTGGCTCCTCTCCTTCCCCAGGACTCGGTCCTCGATCCGGCATGTGAGGTGAGTTTGGGTTGTGGTGGTGGCGCGGAGACTCGGTCTCGGCCGTTGGTGGCGCCGCCGAATGCTCATCCCTTCTCCCTCTTCGGCTATAAATGGCGGCGGCTCTTTTGATTGGGATATCCAAAGGAAAGTGCTCTCTCCTCTCTTTGATTTTGCCTGTGGTGTGTGACGACTTGGTTCTCTGGTGCTCTCCGCGAGGTGCTTGGCGGCTCCTCCCTGCGCTTGTGCGGCGTACCTCTACCTCGACTCACCGGCGTGGACATCCGCTCGGTGATTGGGCTTTGTATCTCCGTGCCCACCGACCTCTCTCACGGTGGTGTGGGGCAATAGGTTTTCGGGACAGCGCAAGCGTGCCTAGCCCTGTTCTTACGGTGGTTTCAATATCACCTGTCTTTGTGAGTGATTCTGTGATTTTCCTTTGTTGCAATCGTGTGGCGATTCTAGTTAATTGATCTTCTTTACATTAATCGGTTTGAGAGATATAGATTGTTGTGGGATATCTTGTTGCTCAATGATATATGAAATCATGATATGAGATTGGTAGATTTAATCTTTGGGCTCTAGTTGTTGTTACTTCTTTGTCATACTCATGTTCGTGATTAATGTTAATTGTGAACTTTGAATGACATACTCTGGTCATATATCTTCTATGTATGTGTGATTTGGTTGAAGTTGTCATTAGCTTGTAGAAATCCCACATACATGCTGCAGATCTGTTAGAAGTTATAGTTTACTATCAATTTGATTCGATTCTTTGCAATAGACATTTTATATGTGGTTGGACTTGCTCTAGCTAACTTCTGGCTGTCAGCCGAATACTCACATGTGAAGATTATATTGCTTAATTTGGGTACAACTTGAGAGCTCAAAGATTGAATGTTAATTTGTTACAACCAATCGATGAAAAGTTTATGATTTAGTAGCGGGACGGCCGAGATTAGTCTTGTGCAACCCTACATTTGAGAGCACAAATAATCAATTAAACTTGAGCTTATTGCTAGTCTTAATTGATACATGCTTTATTCTTTGACATACATATTCATGTCTAGAATGTTATCATTTCTATTATTGAATATGTGGTATACCATGGATGATATGCTCAATTCATATAGATTCATATATGCTATGTCATTTATATATGAATTGATGTCTTTGATGTGCTTATATGATTATATTGGAATTATATTTATATCTTTGCTTATACCGCAAATATTACAACAATCCAGAAAACCTATTTTGAAAGAAATGGATTCCTCATCTGATGTCGTGAAACCTGAAGTGTTTGACGGAGCCAATTTCAAGCGCTGGCAGGCAAAGGCAAAACTTTGGCTGGCTGATCTTAAGCTCTTCTGGATCATCTCAAATCCACCGCGTTTCACTGGAGATCCCGAGACGATGAAATGGGAAGATGCTAATAATGCGATCTTAGCCCGCTTTGTCGCCATCCTGTCTAATCGCTGCTTGACGCCTATGTCAACTTCACTAATGCCAAACAAGCGTGGGATGAGCTCGAGGAGAAATACTCGAGGAGATAATGGAAATGAGTCCTTCATTACAGCCAATTATTTGAACTACAAGATGGTTGAGGGCGGTCGGTGATGGAGCGGCTCCATGAGCTTCAACTCCATGTACGTGACTTATGTCGACGATCGCGCTCTGCCGAGAAGTTTCAAGTCAATGTCATTTTGGCTAAGTTACCGCCTCGTGGCGTGACTTTGTGACCGCCGGAGGCATATAAAGGAGCGCTTGACGCCAATGAGTCGTCACCGCTATTAATGTCGAAGAGCGTGCTAGAGCCGGTGACGGCTCGGGAAAGGCTCAAGTTCGTGCTCATCAAGTTCAACTTAAAAATGGTGGAGGACCCGAAAACCCAAGTTTAAGAATCAGCCCCAAGTCAAGCTACATCCTAAGAAAATGAAGAAGAAGAAGGAGGACATCGTCGCTTCGCTTATGTGAGGCCGCCATAAGGCCAATCATTGCCGCAATCGGAAGGGCGAGGGTCCATCCCGGTCAGACAAGAGCCGAAAGGTCGAGGTTCATGTCGCTGTTGGCTAGCACCACTCGCATTTAGTACGTACCTATGGCCTTTATGGCAAGTCCATCTGTTGATTGGTGGATTGATACGGTGCTACTAGACATATATGTGCCGATCGATCTTGTTTTTCTTCATTTCGTGGTGAAGGTGGTGGATCCGCCCTAATGGGCAACGGAGCGCCGCAACGAGACGTGGGATTGGACAGGTTTGCACGAAGCTCACCGGGCAAAACACTCATCCTTAGAGACGTCTTTCAGACGCGCTGCGATGACGCGCAATCTCCTTAGCGGGTCAATGTTATGTAGGCAAGGAATAAAGCTTGTGTTTGAATCAAATAAAGTCATTTTGACTAAGTTTGGTAATTTTGTGGGCAAAGTCTATGATAGCGGAGGCATGTTCCGCTTATCCATTCTTGATTTGAATAATGTAAACATTTATAATGTTTCCCATTGCAATAAAGTTCATGATATTTGGCATTCACGGTTGTGTCATGTCAATTTTGAAGCCATTACGCGGTTAAGTAAGATGAGTTTAATTCCAAGCTATAATTATGAGAAGGGTTCAAAGTGCGAAGTGTGCGTGCAAGCCAAGCAGCCCCGAAAACCTTTCATAGCGTTGAAGGGCGAAGCACTTCTCCACTTGAACTAATCCACTCTGATCTTTGTGAGATGAATGGAATATTAACGAAAGGTGGCAAACGATATTTCTTAACTCTCATAGATGATGCGACTAAGTATTGCTATATTTATCTACTTAAGTCGAAAGATGAAGCACTTGAATACTTTAAAATCTACAAAGCTGAAGTTGAAAATCAACTAGAAAAGAAAATCAAACGGTTAAGATCGGACCGAGGCGGTGAGTACGTCTCACATGAGTTCTCCCAATTCGTGAAGAAAGTGGAATAATTCACGGTTACTCCACCTTACTCACCCCAATCTAATGGAATAGCCGAAAGAAAGAACCGAACTCTTTGTGACTTGGTTAACGCCATGCTTGAGTTCGTATGTCGGACTATTGGTGGGGTGAGGCGTTCTCACAACTAACTATGTCTGAATAGGGTTCCACCCGCAATCGGAGGAAACACCCTATGAAGGATGGAAGGGAGAAAACCCAACTTATCCTATTTTCGAACGTGGGGATGCCTTGCAAAAGTGCATGTGCCGTTCTTCGAAGAAAAGGAAGCTTGGTCCTAAGACCGTTGATTGTGTCTTTCTAGGATATGCTATTAATAGCACACTTATAGATTCCTAGTGGTCAAATCCGAGGTGAGTGACATCGCTACTAATATAGTGATGGAATCTCGTGATGCGACATTCTTTGAGCATGTGTTTCCTATGAGATCGAATGAAGACAATGGACATGTCGGCCTAGATGATCTCTCTATTTCTCCTAGTGTGGATGACACCGCTCTGCATTTGGAGTTGAGGAGGAGTAAGAGACAGAGGACCGAGAAGTCACTTGGGGATGATTTTGTCACCTATGTCGTAGATGATGAACCACGAACCCTTTCAGAGGCATACGCATCTCCGGATGTGGATTATCGAAGGAGGCATCCGAGCGAGATGGATTTCATCATAGCTAACGGAACTTGGGAAATTGCAGATCTCCGCTTTGGTTGTAAGCCGATGAGGCTGCAAATAGATCTTTAAAAGGAAGCGTAGACTGATGGTACTATTGAAAAGTACAAGGCCGGTTAGTGGCAAAAGGTTTCACGCAAAAAGAAGGTGAAGACTATTTTGATACATACTCTCCTGTGGCTCGCTTACCCACAATTCGAGTGCTTTTAGCACTAGTCGCTGCATACAAACTCCTAGTACATCAAATGGATGTAAAGACCGCTTTCCTAAACGGAGAGTTGGATGAGGAGATTTATATGCAATGTACCAAGGATTTGTGGTTGAGGGCAAGAAAGGAAAGTATGTCGATTGATTAAATCTTTGTATGGTCTAAAGCAAGCTCCTAAGCAATGGCATGAGAAATTTGATAGTACAATGACGTCGGTCGGCTTTTGTGTAAACGGTCGATAAATGTGTCTACTATCGGTTTAATGGGGCGAAGGTGTCATTCTATGTCTTTACGTAGATGATATATTGCTATTTGGGACCAACATAGATGTGATCAATAGCACAAAGTCTTTCCTTTCCCGAATTTTGATATGAAAGACACGGGTGAAGTGATGTTATCTTAAACATTAAGCTTATAAAGGGTGAGAATGAGATTACTCTTTCGCAATCCCATTATGTGGATAAAGTCCTAACGATTTGGGTTTAAGGACTGTAAGCTGCCACTACACCCTATGATCCAAATGCAAAGCTACATAAGAACACCGGACATGGGAAGGATCAACTTAAATATTCTCGGATCATAGGATCCACGATGTACTTAACTAGTGCAACGAGGCCGTAAATCTCATATCTTTGTATGCAGATTGAGTCGTTATACGTCCAATCCAGAGATGATCATTGGATAGCACTAGAAAGAGTACTAAGATACTTGAAGGGAAATCCTAATTTGGGAATACACTATTCGGTCATCCTGCAGTCTTGGAAGGATTCAATGATTCTAATCGGATCGGTGACTCGGATGACATGAAGGCTACAGTGGTTATGTATTCACTCTAGCGGTGGGGCCGTGTCGTGGAAGTCTTCTAAAGCAGACTATTATTACACGGTCCACTATGGAGGTTGAATTGGTAGCGCTTGATTCAAGAAATGAGAGGCGAGAATGGATTCGAGAACTCCTTTCGACCTACATCTTTGGAAAAACCTATTCCACTATTTTGACCTCATCGATAACCAAACCGCTCGTTAAGGCGAAGAGTAGGAAGGACAATATGAAGTCCTCAAAACATATAAAGCGCCGACTTAAGTCGGTTAGGCATGCCGAGAGACGGGTGTTATTCAGAGAATACATCCACCGAAAGGAACTTGGCGATCCTTTCACTAAAGGATTGGCGCGAAGGTCATCCAAGCGGCGCCACAGGGAATGGGGCTTATACCCGTATAAAGGCTCACATCGGTGGTAACCTATCCTAGGAGATCGGAGATCCCGTGAACTAGGCTCTAGGACAACAAACTGTGTGGGATTAGAGAGCACATCTAACGGGTCCCATTAGCTGCAGTGCTCTGTCTGTATGGAAGGTTGAGCTTTGGCTCTTAATGAACTCTAGGTCTATATGACTTATGGAATCGTCCTACAGGATTCCTAGAAGATTTCACCTACGTGAGTGTGATTGTGAGGTCGCAATCGAAGAAAGATCAGGGTATACTTTCTTAATCGCTCATGAGTAAGATACGGGACATGACCGGAACGTCCCAACCCGAGAGGGAAAGGGCAAGCCGCCCAGTACAGAATGTGACTTGGGGCAAAAATTCTCACACCAAGGCATTGGATCAAGGCGTAGTCCTCCTTTGTCTGTGCAGAGTCGTAGTCCTTGTCGCTAGGCTTTGGGTTCAAACCCGAAAGGTACCCATAGTCAAACAGCTGTATATTAAACAAGACATTGAGCATCAATTATCAATTGAGAAATTGGTGGGGATCATTGTATATGCTAAGGGCAAAATGGGAATTTCCCATTTGATAAAAAAAGAAAAAGAAAAAGAGAAAGAGGGCCACTGCCGGTGGGCCGAGGAGGCAAAGGGGAGGCCGATGCCTCCCGTGACCTAACGCGAGCGGGACTCGGAGGCGACGGCGGCGGCGATCCAGTGAGGCGCGCGGCGGCGGCGGGTCGGTTGGCGGCCCGTTCTCCCGTGCGACTCCTCCTCCCGTGCGGCCCGCGTCTACCCTCTCCCGTGAGATGCGCCGGCTCCTCTCCTTCCCCTGGGACTCGGTCCTCAGATCCGGCATGTGAGGTGAGTTTGGGTTGTGGTGGTGGCGCGGGAGACTCGGTCTCTGGCCGTTGGTGGCGCCGCCGAATGCTCATCCCTTCTCCCTCTTCTGGCTATAAATGGCGGCCGGCTCTTTTGATTGGGATATCCGAAGGAAAGTGCTCTCTCCCTCTCTTTGATTTTGCCTGTGGTGTGTGACGACTTCGGTTCTCTGGTGCTCTCCGGCGAGGTGCTTGGCCGGCTCCTCCCCTGCGCTTGTGCGGCGTACCTCTACCTCGACTCACCGGCGTGGACATCTGCTCGGTGATTGGGCTTTGTATCTCCGTGCCTACTGACCTCTCTCACGGTGGTGTGGGGGCAATAGGTTTTCTGGGACAGCGCGCAAGCGTGCCTAGCCCCTGTTCTTCTGGTGGTTTCGAATATCACTGTCTTTGTGAGTGATTCGTGATTTTCCTTTGTTGCAATCGTGTGGCGATTCTAGTTAATTGATCTTCTTTACATTAATCGGCTTGAGAGATATAGATTGTTGTGGGATATCTTGTTGCTCAATGATATATGAAATCATAATCTGAGATTGGTAGATTTAATCTTTGGGCTCTAGTTGTTGTTACTTGTCGTCATACTCATGTTTCGTGATTAATGTTAATTGTGAACTTTGAATGACATACTCTGGTCATATATCTTCTATGTATGTGTGATTTGGTTGAAGCTGTCATTAGCTTGTAGAAATCCCACATACATGCTGCAGATCTGTTAGAAGTTATAGTTTACTATCAATTTGATTCATTCTTTTGCAATAGACATTTTATATGTGGTTGGACTTGCTCTAGCTAACTTCATTCGTCACAGAATACTCACATGTGAAGATTATATTGCTTAATTTGGGTACAACTTGAGAGCTCAAAGATTGAATGTTAATTTGTTACAACCAATCGATGAAAAGTTTATGATTTAGTAGCGGGACGGCCGAGATTAGTCTTGTGCAACCCTTGTTACAGCCCTGGGATCTTAGGCTGTAATGGTGCTTCGCCGGAGGGAGGGCTTGGCCTTGGCTTTGGCCAGACCTCCCGGGATTGCGGGACGCCAGCAGGAAGTTGGGGAACAGAGGGGAAGGTAAGATACTTGAACCCTTGATAATTCTTATTCCTCAATGCTTTGCGTACATGACTATTTTATAATGGTAAAGAGTCCGGCTTATAAGCCAAACCGACTCCTAAAGCAACTAGTAACAAACCAGGACTCTTAAACGGCTAAGCCGTATCTGGAAAGGATTGAATACAATCCGCTTAACAAACTATCTGGACGGGACCCGAATTAGGGTTTGGGTGAATGGCGGCGGTGGTAGACTATGACATCTCTCCCCTCCTCGCGAAGAAGCTCGTCCTCGAGCTTGAATTCTGGATATGTCTGGCGAAACAAATCGAGCGGCACCCAAGAGGCATCTGCAAGGGAGAGGCCGGTCCACTGTACGAGAGCATGCAATTGGTCCTGGCGACGTTCAGTTTTCAAAACTCGTAATGGCGTTGGCAGGACGCGACCATGACAAATAGGGGGCAGTGGCGGAGGAATTGTCGGCGGCTCCCCTTGGAACTTCTTCAGCAGGCCAACATGAAAAACATCATATAGTTTAGAGGTCGGTGGCAAAGCCAGCTTGTAAGCAACTGATCCAATCCGTTCCAGGACTTGATAAGGGCCAAAGTATTTTGGTCCCAGTTTGTGTCCCACCGAAAATCCCAGGGATGCGGCCGGCCTGTGCAGGAGACGCAACCAAACCCAGTCATTGACAGCAAAGGAGATGTCGCGGTGATGCTGATCATAATGTTTCTTGGCATACTGCTGAGCCTGAAGAAGGCGATCTCGGATGTCTTGTAAAAATTGATCGCGGTTCAATAATGAGGCTTCGACGGCCTGAACTGTAGCGGACCCTTTCTCATAGGAGCGCAAAGTTGGAGGGTCTCTGCCATAGACGACCTTGAAGGGGGTCTCATGCAGGGATGAGTGATAAGATGTGTTGTAACAGTATTCGGCCCAGGGCAACCAATCCAACCATTGGCGAGGGCGATCTCCCGTTAAACAACGCAAATACATAGTAATCACTTTGTTGACTGCTTCGGTTTGACCGTCTGATTGAGGGTGATAAGCGGAACTGAAGTGAAGCCGAATGCTTACCAACCGAAACAATTCTTGCCAAAAGTTGCTTGTAAAGACAGGGTCTCTATCACTCACAATTGAGGACGGGATACCATGGAGGCGTACAATCTCAGTGAAGAATAGCCGAGCAACTGATGTGGCGGAGTAGGGATGAGCAAGCGGAAGGAAATGAGCATATTTGGAAAAACGGTCAATGACAGAGAGTATGACTGTCTTGCCATGTACGCGGGGAAGTCCTTCAATGAAATCCATCGCGATATCCGACCATGGTTGAGTTGGAACTTCCAATGGTTGCAGGAGGCCGGCGGGGTGAAGGTGCTCAATCTTATTGCGCTGACAAACCATGCAAGTATGCACAAAATCATGCACCAGCCTTTTAGCGCCAGGGATATGGAAGTCTTTGCGTAAGCGACATAAAGTTTTCTGGATACCCTCATGAGCTGCATGTGCAGTTAGTAGAATGGTCTGTACTGATGGTGAAGATGCTGGAACAAATATGCGACCCGAATGCAGAATGAGCTCGTCCCGAATGGACCAAGGGGGCCCCAGAGCACCCGATTCAATATCTGATCTGAGCTTCTATAATTCCGGGGAGGTTAAGACTTCATTGCGTAATTCGGGAAAAATGGCAAACGCGGGGGAGGAGATTGCCAGTAAGCTGGAAGGAGGGCAATTGCGGCGGGACAGGGCGTCGGCGACGGTGTTGAGGCGGCCCGGCCGGAATTCAACCGTGAAGTCATAGCCGAACAACTTGCTGACCCAATGGTGTTGTGGAATGGTGGAGAGGCGTTGATCCAACAAGAATTTCAAGCTGTAATGATCTGTGCGAATCAGAAAGGCGCGGCCCCATAAATATGGTCTCCAATGCCGGACTGCTTGGACTAATCCGATCAATTCCCTCTCATATGCTGGCAGTTTAGAGTGGCGAGGATGGACAGGTCGGCTGAAGAATGCAATCGGCCCTGAGGTCTGAAGAAGAACGGCCCCAATCCCCGTGCTGGAAGCATCACATTCCACCGTGAACTGTTGGGTAAAATCAGGCATGTGCAGTACCGGGGCCGTTGACAAAGCGCCTTTGAGAGCTTCAAAAGATTGCTGAGCTTCTGGTGACCAGCCGAAAGCATCTTTCTTAAGAAGATTAGTGAGAGGTGTGGCAATTTTTCCGAAATCACGGATAAACTTGCGGTAATAGCCTGCAAGACCGAGGAATCCACGCAATTCTTTAACTGTTTTGGGTTGTGGCCAATCTGCTATGGCCTGAACTTTTGAGGGATCCATAGCCACGCCTCCCTCGGAGATGATATGCCCCAAGTATGAAACCGAAGAAAGGCCAAATGAACACTTGGAGCGCTTGAGAAAGAGCTCATTTTGCCGCAGTAGTGAGAAAACCATGCGAATGTGCTGCAGATGTTCTGACCAAGTAGGGCTATAGATCAATATATCATCGAAAAAGACCAAGACGAAACTCCGTAAGTAAGGACGGAGAATAGCCTGCATCAAAGCTTGAAATGTGGCTGGTGCGTTAGTCAAGCCAAAGGGCATAACCAAGAACTCGAAAAGACCCTCATGTGTCCGGAAGGCTGTTTTAAAAATATCATCTGGGTGCATGTGGACTTGGTGATATCCAGATCGTAGGTCAAGTTTGGTGAAGAATCGGGCACCTCGCAGTTCATCCAAGAGCTCATCAACTACCGGAATCGGGAATTTATCTTTAATGGTCAGCTCATTGAGGGCGCGATAATCGACACAGAAGCGTCAGGTATCATCCTGTTTTTTGACCAATAATACTGGGGAAGAGAAACTGGAGTGACTTCGGCGAATGATGCCGCGCGAGAGCATGTCTGCACATTGTCGCTCCAATTCGTCCTTTTGGTGGTGTGGATACCGGTATGGTCTGACTGATACTGGAGTCGCTCCTGGACGAAGATGTATGCGGTGATCTTGTGGACGGGCTGGTGGTAGGCCAGATGGTTCTGAAAACAAGTCAGCGAATTCCTCCAGAAAAGGTTGCATGCGGTCTGTACCCACTTGAACCAGGGCCTGCATCGGCCGATCTTTGGATAGCCCCTGCCAATGAATTCGCTTGCCATGCAGCCAAAACATCATAGATAGTTCATCAAAGTCCCAACGTATGGGTCCCAAAGTTTTGAGCCAATGGACACCCAATACGATATCAAATCCTTCCAACGGAAGTGCATACGCTGTGATGGTAAATGGGGTCTGGTGAATTGCGAGAGATAAGTGGTGACATACCCCAGCACAATCCAGTTGGTCTCCATTGGCAATCTTGACACGCAACCCTTGACAAGAGAGTAATCGGAGCTCTGTAGTTTGAACCACCTTAGCGCTGATGAAATTGTGCGTTGATCCGGAGTCCACGAGGGCAATGAATTGCTGGTTGCCGATGGTGACCGACAACTGCATGGTGCCTCCATTGGACACTCCTGTGACGGCGTGAAGTGATATTTCCGGCGTCGTGTCTTCCAGGTCCAGGGCATGTAGTCCCGGGTCATCACCTGACGTATCATCCTCATTCACGTCAATATAGGTGAGAAAGGGTTGCTTACAACGGTGGCCAGGCTGAAACTTGTCATCACAATTGTAGCAGAGTCCCTTGGAACGGCGGTCGGCCAACTCAGTTGGTGTAAGGCGCCGAAAGGGTTTTGCTGGCCGAGGCCCCGGCGCAGTGGCTGGCGAAGACCGGTCCTGGAGTGGTCCAGGTACCGCAACTGGCGTAGATGGCCGGTGGAAAGAACGGCCCGGGCGATGGTGTGGAGTAGTGTCGCCCGCAGCTGTCTGCGCACGGCGCTCATATGCACGAGCGAGACTCATTGCTACTTGAAGGTTTGCCGGTTGTTGTAGTTCAACATCAGTCCGGAGTGGCTCTAGGAGACCTGCAGTAAAAATCTGGACCTGCTGCATGGGTAATAAGCGGTCTGCACGACATAGGAGTGCAAGGAACTTAGCCTGGTAATCACTGACAGGTCCAGTTTGGCGAAGCCGAGTTAATTCCCCTAAAGGATTGCTCCTGGTAGGTGGACCAAATCTCATGTGACATAGTTCCTTGAAGTCATCCCATGTTGGTTGGCCGTCGTCACGCTCCAATTGAAAATACCACTCCTGAGCAATTCCCGTGAGGTGGTATGATGCTAGCCAAACTTTGTCCCCTTCCTCAGTACGCTGCCCATGGAAGAACTGATCACAACGGTTAAGCCAAGACAGTGGATCATCGGAACCGTCGTAGGTGGGAAATTCCAGTTTGTGATAGCGTGGAGCGCTGGTATAAGAGGTTGGCGCTGCTTGGTAGCGAGGAGGCATTGTCGCGTGGGACTGGAGGGATGGTTGCGGGCAGAAACGCGGTATGGATGGTGGCGGCCGAAACATCGGATGGACTGCCGAGCCTTCCAATGACGGCGCTGGCGCTACGGGTGCTGCATAAGTGGCGGTGAAAGGATCGCCCTCTGAAAGCGGTGTGGAGACGGCGGCGGCAGATGGTGGTAAGTTTTGCTGAAGAATCCCATATGCGGCGGCAAGGGCAGATTGAGTAGGAGGTCTGTAGCCGCTGGTGAAGGGGTTCCCCGGTGGAATCGGTGCAGTGGGCAGAATCGAGGAGATGGCTCCCGTCGGAACCGGCAAAATCCCTGGCGCCGATACGGCTCCAACGCCCCCAGATTCCAGCGCTTGGATTTTGACGTTGGTGGCGATGCTCTGCTGCTTCAAATCTGCCATTGTGGATTGCATCTCGGAGTTTTGCTTTGCGAGCCCGGCCATCTGCTCCTGAATCGCCTTGAGGATGACGCTGACCGAGTTGGCCTCCTCGCCGGAATCGGAACCCGACATACCTGATACCAAGTTGTTACAGCCCTGGGATCTTAGGCTGTAATGGTGCTTCGCCGGAGGGAGGGCTTGGCCTTGGCTTTGGCCAGACCTCCCGGGATTGCGGGACGCCAGCAGGAAGTTGGGGAACAGAGGGGAAGGTAAGATACTTGAACCCTTGATAATTCTTATTCCTCAATGCTTTGCGTACATGACTATTTTATAATGGTAAAGAGTCCGGCTTATAAGCCAAACCGACTCCTAAAGCAACTAGTAACAAACCAGGACTCTTAAACGGCTAAGCCGTATCTGGAAAGGATTGAATACAATCCGCTTAACAAACTATCTGGACGGGACCCGAATTAGGGTTTGGGTGAATGGCGGCGGTGGTAGACTATGACAACCCTACATTTGAGAGCACAAATAATCAATTAAACTTGAGCTTATTGCTAGTCTTAATTGATACATGCTTTATTCTTTGACATGCATATTCATGTCTAGAATGTTATCATTTCTATTATTGAATATGTGGTATACCATGGATGATATGCTCAATTCATATAGATTCATATATGCTATGTCATTTATATATGAATTGATGTCTTTGATGTGCTTATATGATTATATTGGAATTATATTTATATCTTTGCTTATACCGCAAATATTACAACAAGCTGCACAGTTTGCAGGGAGGCTCACACTGACCAACCATGCATTGTACTTTGAGGCTATCGGTGTCGATTTCTCGTACAACGAGGCTGTTGTGTATGATTTGGCAAGGGACTTGAAGCAGTCAGTAAAACGTGAGTGAACTGGGCCATGGGGTGCTCACCTCTTTGGCAAAGCCGTCATGTATAAGTCTAGCTCCACGTGAGTACTTGATTCCTGCAGAACAAAAAACTTCATTTCTACTCATCTTCATAATGCATTTGAATTTGTAAACATTAAGTGTGATTACTAACATATATTTGTTAATTACTACTGACAGAAGTGGACCAGTGTTCTTTGAATTCCCTCAGTTCAAAGGCCACACTAGCCGAGACTACTGGTTTGCAGTCATCAAAGAGGTGCTGCACGCTCACAAGTTTATCAGGAAGTACAAGCTTGAATTTTCAGAAGGCAGAGGCGCTTTCGGTTGCGACATTAGGAATTCTCCGGTACCGCGCCGTGAAAGAAGGCTTCCATATACTACCAGCACATTTCAAGACCACCCTCGCCTTCAACTTAGCGGAGAAACTGCCCAAAGGGGACAAGATATTGGATGCACTGTACAGGCAGATGCAGGAGCATTGCTCAAGATTCGGAGGACACGAGGATTTTGCTCAGAATAGTTCGGATGACTTGATGCTTGCTGATCCGTTCCCGCTTTCTGCGTATACTCTGGTGAGGATGGATTTGCTGACACCGAAGGAAGTGGACAATCCTGAAGAACGGGATTTTACTGTCAGAGATGTGCAGATAGGAGGAACTAGCTCAGTGCAAATGGCTCTAGAGCGATCTGTAGGTGATTCTGGCAGAGTGGAGGCAGCAAGGGCGACGCTCGATCAGGTCAATGTGGAAGACATAGATACAAATGTATCAGTCTTGAAGGTACAGTCATTTGTGATAACTGCGTAATTTTAGGCAATATCTGAATTCAGATAATCAAACAACAACTGAAGCTCTAAGTACCCATCTAACCTGAATTTTCATTCATGACTACAAATTGGAACACATGTTTTCAGACTTCAATATGTGTCATATGGTCGTAATTCGAGCTGTTAACATTAATAATGTTCATTCATTGGTTGATTTCCTCTTAATATGCAGGAACTGCTGTTTCCTTTGATTGAAATAGGCAAAGGCTTCTCTCTTTGGCCGAGTGGGAAGATCCACTTAAATCATACGTCTTCTTATTCGGTTTCCTCTACATAGTTTACAGGTAATATGCATGGTCTATGACCATATCATCTGAGAGCTGAAAAATGCTTTTGCCAGTAGTTACTGTAGGAACATGTCTTTCAGTTACAAAATTTTCTCCTTTGTTCCGAGGAAACTATTACGATCTTTTTCATGCTGAAACATGCAGAGGCTGGATCTGGTACATATTTCCTGGCTTTTTGCTCGGCTCTACTCTCTTCATGCTATGGCAAAAGTATAACGGGAACGGACAGTTGATAGGTGCATTTGAAGTCACAACTCCTCCTCGGAGACGAACTGTCGAACAGCTCCTAGCTCTGCAAGAAGCCATCTCGCAGCTGGAGGCACACGCGCAAGCTGGAAACATATCCTTCTCAAGCTTCGGTCCGTCATGCTTGCAGCATTCCCTCAGGTTTTGTCCCTTGATCACTCCTAAATATGACGTTAAACTTCCTACTCATCGTGTATAAACTTGAAGCTTTGCCATTTTGACAATTCGTTACTTGGTCTTAGGGCACGAACAAAGTGGCAGCGGCGATGCTCATCGTGACTGCAGCGTTTGCGTTCCTGCCTTTGACTGCAGCATTTGCGGTGATTCTGTTGGAGGTGTTCACCAGGCGTATGCTGGTGAGGAAGAAGGGCAGTGAGAAACTGGTGAGGAGGGTTTGACTTATGAATACTTATAGTTTATAGAGAAGTTTATAAAGAAATATTTACATGCGATTTTGACCGATATTAATGAAGTCACTAAAGTGTGTACTACAATAAATTAATAGATCTCATTTTAAAAAGATACTTTATTTAAAAATTAGATAAGGTAAAAAAAATTATTTATTATAGAGATGTAGTTTTTATAAGTCAACATGAAGAGGGAGCGGTGGTTCCGGATTCCGGCTGCTCATGCACAGCTCTTGAGGCCTCAGTGCACGAGGAGATGCAGAACGAGGTTGAGATCGAGATGAGCAGATGGGGGTATGTTAGTATTTTACTCGTGTATGCTATACCCGTAAATTCTTCCGAGTGGTAAGAGATATTGATATTGTACAGACAGTTTGACAATAATTCGGAGAAAAGTGAGCTGAGGCGGCCTGATCTTGACCAGTAGTTTGGCGAAGGGACTAATTATTTCTCTCTTCACTGTTGTAAAACAGTTTTTGTGTTGGAATGGCCAGTATCAGTTGGCCACAAGAATTGGTGGGTAATCATATTTGTACTAATGATTTTTTTTGTTCAAAGCTACTGTAAGGAATCGAGATCCAACGGTCGAAATGAGATCAAAATTGAATCGCGGATGACATTCGCTATACTAATGAAAGCGTGGGACCTTCCTGCAAAATTACCCTCTTGACTTGTTCTCCACCCTTATTTGGACGGGCCACGAATTTGCCAAGCCACCAACTCACCTCGGCCGCAGCAGCGGCGCTCCCCTGGCTATGAACACGAGCTCCCTCTCTGCCAAGTCACCTATCCACCTCGGCCGCCACCTCTGAAGAGCAGCCCCACGCGGCCGTCCCGTCATGCCGGGCTGCGTGGCACGAGCAGACGACGCCGGAGACGGGAGCTGCCTCAGTTTGTTTACGCATGCTAGATCTGCACAAGTTTATATATATTAGAGCACCTCATATGTCAATATAATATATTATTATGTAATATTACCATAGAAGTAAGAAATAAATAAGAGCAATAATAGAAATCTCAATGAAATTAAAACTTTAATAGTACTTTATTAGAGAACCAGCGGAAACTGAAACCAACCGATTCAGCCATGCCGCCGCCTAGCCACTGCTCTAACTACGCCATAGCCCGGCCATGGCACCACCCAACCGCTCGCTTGCCGATGCCTCGTTGCTCTTCCCCGCACTCGGGCCGCACTGCACCTGCCCACTCCGTCGCCAGGCCTGCGCGGTTCTGGCCGTGCGGAGAGAGAAGAATAGATTGATATGGATGGAAGAGAGAGATATATAGAGAGATAATGATGGATTTTTGAAACGATGCAGGCCTTCCTATTTTCAGGGTGCTATATATATTATGTTTGATATTTTAAAACTAGAATTGGTTGAACGAATAGAGCTAGGGAGGGAGGAAGGCACGTGCCATGCGAATGTGATTAGGGAAAGGTGGTCAGCAATTCGTGTTCTTTTCGCTTCCGATTTATGGTTTATAATTGTGGCTGATAGCTTTTAGTTTTACATGAGCGTTTGTGTGAACGAATCAAATACCGATAAGCTATTTTAAAAAGCTATCATGATAATCCATTTTAAAATAGTAACAGTGAAATCATTATATTTATTTGTTCGAAGAAAACATGTACCGAAAAGAACGGAGCCACACGTCACACGCCTGAAGCTTCCCCAATGCAAACCTCTCTGAACGTTCAACACATAACCAACCGGTCAATTGAAGCACCATTACCTACAGCGATTAGAGGCATCTTCCGGGCAATTATTCAACTAGCTCATTCCTGATGGACAATACATACACTATTCTACTCTGGAAATTTTCTGGTCCACGACAGGGCCGAGCTAGGCACGGCATGATCGAGATTGCTGTGATGCCGACCGTTCGTTCAAGATCTGCTACGAACCGTACATGCGTGCCCCTGATCTCGTCAGTAAAACCATACTCGGTTGCAACCGTTCAACACGGCGTGCGAACAGCGATCTCAGATGCAGCCTACGCGCACAGCCGCAACTCAGCTCATACTATTCTTCGCGATTCGTATCGAAATGCAGCACGACTGCGACCTGAGCTAGCACATGATTAAATGATTAATCAATCAATCTATTCGGGTATTCAGTAAACATAACGTAACGCGTAGTGCGTACGTACACGGAATCACCCAGGAAAATCAGGAAAGGGACATGAGCATCCCATCTGAACACACAAACATGCGATGATCTCTTCTTGAAGCAACGAAAGAACACAAGGGTTAGGTCAATCACGCAGCCATTGGCAACCAAGCCAAGTCCATCGTCTAGAGGCCAAGCATAACCAACTGACCTGACATGAGACATCACATATAAACTGGACCGAGTTTGTACCGAAACGATAGCTTTTCACCAAACCAAAGTCTTCCGTTGTGTTGTACGCGCCCACTTCTCTTCCCTTGGTGAAACATGGCAGACTACCACAGGATCCACCCGGTCACCGTCGGCTCGCCACCGCCGTCCGAGCCGCCGGACCAGGCCAAGGGCAGGAAACCCGGCCATGACCAGCAGCAGCTGCCGATCACCGCCCCGCCGCCGTACGCGCCCGCGCCGCTGTCACCGCCGCGTCGAAAGCGGCACGGCCGGTGCTGCCGTTGCGTGTGCTGCACCCTGCTCGCCGTACTCGTCCTAGTCGTCGCGCTGGGCGCCACGGCGGGGATCCTGTACCTCGTGTTCAAGCCCAAGATCCCCAAGTTCCACGTGGACCGGCTCACGGTCACCCGGTTCGACGTGAACACCACGGCGATGACAGTGACGGACGCGTTCGAGGTGGAGGTGACGGCGGACAACCCGAACAAGCGCATCGGCATCTACTACGACGTCGGCGAGGTGACGGCGTCGTTCAACGGCACGGAGCTGTGCCGCGGCGCGTTCCCGGCGCTGTACCAGGGCCACCGGAGCACGGTGCGTCCCCGGATCTTGCTCGCGGGGGAGACGCGGCTGGACAGCGCTGTGGCCGCGCAGCTGGTGCAGCAGCAGCAGGCCGGGTTCGTGCCGCTTACGGTGCGGGCGCGCGTGCCGATCCGCATAAAGTTCGGCGCCATCAAGCTGTGGAAGATGACGGGGAAGGCGCGGTGCAGCCTCGTCGTGGACAGCCTCCAGGCAGGCACGCAGCTTCGCATCCGGTCCAACAGCTGCAGCTTTAAGCTCAAGCTCTAGAGATTTTTCGTCTGGCTTCAGCTTAATACTGTTTTGTGTGGCGCACGCACGCATGTACTGTGCATATGTTATGTATTTTTACGGTGTAATAAGGTCCCATCTCCATTTATATGAATCCATTGGTTGAGATCATCCGGGTAGTAAGGATGCGTACTATTATATTTATATTAAAGTATAATACAAATTTACATATGTGTTCAAGTATAGAGACGGACTAACCAAGAATCAGCTAGGCTAGCGCCCCCAACCCCCCCCCCCCCACGCGGTCGGCCGGCCTATGACGGCGTCAGCCACCACGTGGATGAACTGGAAGCTGATGCAAGTGGGATGAGCTTGCGCTCGTCTTCCTGGCTAGGGGTGGGCAAGAGGGGCTTGTCCTTGGCGATCATGAGCGGGTACTCTAGGCAGTCCACGTTCTCGAGGTTGCAAGTGGTCGCGGCCTCAATGAACTAGATGTCGGCGTTGCTGCAGTCCACCTGCACCTCATTGGTGTTCGACCCAGTCAAGGGCGGGGTTAAACATTTCAATGAAATTTCACCAAAATTTTGGTCCTTTCAGAGGGTACTGAAAGGAAGAGCATTCGGCCAAATTTATCCTCATTTGAAAATTTAAATTTTGGTTAAATTTCATAAAAAAAATTCAAAGGATGTTTGAATATTTCATCCAATCTTTTAGCAAAAATGAACGAAATTTCATTATTGCCCTCAAAATTTATTTTGCAAACCGAAATATTTAACCCTGGTCAAGGGCCGGCTTGAAAACGCGGAGTGACTCAATCAACGCCATCTGTGTGGGGTACTGGTCAAGCTAGGACAAGCGGAGAGGGCCACCTGGTGTAGGTCCGCCCGGGACAACCAGGCGCTATGCGAGCTGCTTGATAGACTTCATGGCCCCCATGAGAAATAAAATGGAGTTGTTGAGAGCAAGAACGATGGAGCAGAGATAGAGATGGAGCAGGAGATTGTTGCTCCTTGATTGCTTGGTTTGATTTGGTTGCTGGTTGCTTGACTTAGAAGTGAAGGGAGATGTAGTACTTATAGGTGTTTGGGAGTTAACGGTGAGCGATGTGCCTAGGTTTGGGTGACGAGGATAGGAGTAAGATGGATCATGGAACGAGTCCATGGGCCCACTTGTCCTAGATTTTTGCTGGTGTGAGTTGGTAGGGTTTTGATTTTCTAGCTATCCCCTATCCAAGTCCGTGCTCATGGACTAAACCACTCCTATGAATTGCATGCATGATCAAATCATGTTCTTCTTTAGTTTCTTCTTGATGTGTCCTAGTCCCTGTTCTTTTTTTTTTTTGTTTTTTATGGCTTTTAGTTTTGGCTTCTCCGGAAGCTAAACGGGGTGGCATCTCCAAACAACTTCTCTCCAAATGGCTTCCTAAGTCCAAAACCGTATACACCGTCTGCATCTGTGTTTTCGTCATATAAAAAAAGCGTAGACAAAAAATATCAATAATAATCAAAAGCCATTAGTTGCAGCTCAAAAGAACAGGACAAACCGATGAACAAGTATCATTAACACCTCCTAAATTTTGATTTGGGTCCGCCATAGTCCAAGTGGACACATACGCCAACATCGTTTCAGTTTCGTAATCTTCTAGGATTCTTGTTCCCTAATCTATATGTACCCTGTAGTCATATGGTTGAGATACGCTAAAGTTCTCATGCTTGTAATCTCTTCTCGAATCCACCTTTGTGCACCAGTGGTTTTCCCTAAACGGTTTTTTATGTTAAATATGTGTCTCCCGTTATTTTGACCATCTATTTTTACCGTGCATTTTATAACTATTGTGGTTGCAAACCAAATAGTGAACAAGGGGACTATGAAGAGGCCACAGAGAGCCTGCCCGGAGCCTTACAAACCATGGAGACAAAGGATAGAAGTATGTGCTACCTAAATTTGTCTGAAAAAAGAGCTCTGCCCCGATGGCACCCTAAGGCATATATTTATAGCCATAAGAAGGCTTGTTACATAAATGCTCCTATCTGGGTCTACAATTATAGAGGTAATACTATTTTTTTCTTGTTATAGTGCTCTTAGGCCAGTCATCTGGCCTTACGATTATTGGACCTCTCAAAGTAATCAACTGGCTAGGCCAAGGCGAGGGCTACCTTGCAACAATAGGCTCTCATGGTTGAAGGGCCCCGATTTCTATGGGTCGAGATCATGTCCAATGTTACTTGGTCTCCTATGTCCCTTTGACCCATTAAATCGTAGTGTACTATAAATTCCTACCAAAACTTGGCTCAACTTAATCATGCAGCGCCTTCCGAGCGTATGCGACATGTGGAGGCGCTTGGTCTGACGTTCATGGGACACGAGCCGCCACGCCAGTTACCGTGGCATGTGCTCTCTCAATTCTCGCGCCCACTACATGGGCATTGAATGGCCATGCCGCGCGTTCTACTTATACGCCGGGGATTGAATGGGCCTGCTCATATGTATACCTATAGGTAGTTTGTTATAACGTACGTATGCACAACTTTGAAGCTTTGATATTAGTATTATTCATGTTAGAGAGAAAAATATAGAAGCGCTTGCCACTTAGATATCATCATAAGCCGTTTTGATACACGAAGAGATATGCATGACAATACTTTGAAATCCTACCGCTGCAGTAAAAACTGAAAAGTAATCAGTCAGCAAGTTGCTGTCTCACCATCTGGACCCCTAATTAATCCACCTCTGATAC
This sequence comes from Dendrocalamus sinicus, assembly GCA_036346575.1. Classification (NCBI taxonomy): domain Eukaryota; kingdom Viridiplantae; phylum Streptophyta; class Magnoliopsida; order Poales; family Poaceae; genus Dendrocalamus; species Dendrocalamus sinicus. The sequence continues at coordinate 1,009,200 of CM070652.1, forward strand.
CGATAAAATCTTCCTGCACGGCGGCAGCGGCTTGCCGCACAGGCACAGGTTGTGCGCGTACGCTGCCACGGGGAACCGATTGAACGGCCTGGCCTGCGGTATCTTCCCGCACAGCTTGTTGCCCTTGAAGCTCGCGTGCCGGACACCCGTGAGCCTGGTGAAGTTGTCCGGTATCCTCCCGACGAGCGCGTTTCTCGAGAGGTCCAGCCACTGCAAGCTCGCCATCCCCGCCATGGTTGCAGGGATGACGCCCCTGACTTTGTTCCTGGAGATGTCCAGCCTCTCCAGGCCTCTCAGCTTCGACACCGAGCTCGGTATCTGACCGACAATGGCGTTCTTTGAAACGTCGAGCCACTTCAGGCTCGCGCCGTAGGCGAAGTCAGGCAGCGCGCCGGTGACCCTGTTCTTCGACAGGTCCAGGTGCTGTAGTCTCTGAGGAAAAACAATAGGCGAGACGTCTGAGCTTACATTGTTCCTGTTGGAAATCTTGGCTCGCCTTGCTGCTGATAAGCTTCTGAAGAATTGATCGATGCCGCCGGTGAGATGGTTGTGGGAGAGATCCATGGATACCAAAGACGGCATCCCGTTGTGAATTCCGGAAGGAAGTGAGCCCGAGAGCCCGTTTCTTGACAGGTTCAGGTACCACAGCTTCTGTAAGCCGAGCAGAGACTCTGGCATGGAGCCTACAAGCAGGTTGTTGTCAATGGCAAGAGAATTCAGAGACTGAAGACTGCCGATTTGTGGTGGAATTTGGCCGCTGAGCTTGTTATGGCTCAGTGACAAATCCTTGAGGTTGCGCAAGGCGCAAAGCGACGTCGGAATCTCCCCGGAGAAGGTGTTGTTGCTGAGGTCAAGAAGGGCCAGGCTCTTGAACTGCCCGAGAAACCCGGGGACAGCACCGGACAAGAGGTTGTTGCTCAGATCAAGGTACGCCAACCTGGACAGATTCTTGTAGCTCAACGGCACGACGCCGGCGAGCCGGTTCCGAGCGAGGTTGATCTGTTCCAGGCCGGGAACAGCCCCGAGCTCCAGTGGCAACTGCCCCTCCAGCCGATTGCCGGCGAGCGACAGGAACTGGAGGGAGCTCATCTTGCCGAGGCTCCCGGGGATGCCGCCGGCGAGCATGTTGCCCTCGAGGTAGAGCTGCTTGAGGCGCGTCAGCCGCGAGAGGCTCTCCGGGATGGCGCCCCCGATCCTCCCCATGTCGCGGATCACCATGGCCTTCAGGAACTCGAGGCCGCCCAGGGAAGGGGACAGGGTGCCCTCCATGTAGTGCTGCTGGTGCGGCGGCGGCGCTTCCAGTTGCAGCGCGACGACCCTCCCCGTGGCGGCGTCACAGGCCACGCCCTCCCACGCGCCGCAGCAGTCGACGCCGGCCCACGTGGCAAGGATGCCCGTGGTGTCCGCGGTTACTCCGGCCTTGAAGCCGAGCAGCGCGGCCCGGTCGGCGGGCGAGCACGGCGGGGACGGCCTGTCGTCGTCGTCGTGGTCCGTGCCGACGACTGCATGGCCCGAGGAGCGCGACAGCAGAGTGGCAACCGAGAGAAGAAGAAGCAGAGCACGAAGCATCAAAAGCTTCGCAGAAAGCTGCATTGCTCAAGTACTCTTCCAGTCGAGGTGGTGTGCTACTTCTACCGGTGATATGATGTGTGCATATGCATAGATCAGAGTTCAGAAGAAAAGTAGAAGAGGAAAGGTGATTGTTCTTACGCTTCTTTTGTGGCTTAACGTAGGGAACTCTAAGAGCTCATGATGGTGATCGTGGAAATGCGAGTGCGACCTGCGATGAGTACTTATAGTGCAAACTCTGCACTTCAAAGTCGTGCATCCGTCCGTCAGGGGGAGCCTCGCATGCATTTACTATGTTCATACGTTGGAGCCTCTCGAGGAGCCTAAGGAAGTTACTGCAGTACATGAGCCTTTGAATTGGAGCGTTTTCGCTGGGTTTCCATGGGAAATTGCCGTCGAAGGCACGGGCAACCGCACGAAGTTAGTTATGTTCAGTAGGCAGCGATTGAGCAAGCATGGGCTGCATGACAGACGTAAGAAGCAAAAGGCTTTTGATGTGTGATCAGTTACAAGCCGTTGCTAGGAGGATCAGTTGACTAGTGCCAGACATCAGTGATGAACACTTCAGTTTCGTAGGCTTTACAGCTCCGGGATATGGGAGCTTCGTAGTGGAGTTAGTATACGCGCGCAGCAATTATCACATCTCGCTGCAAGCTTTTCAATTCGTGCTGTGGTGAGTTTTGGATTGTGCTTTAACCGTTGTGTTCTTAGACTCAACTCATGCTCTCTTAACTTTGAATTCGGAATAAGCCCCTTTCCCCCCTCATCGTTCGACTAATGGGAGGTTGTTTCGAGCTAAAAAAATAGTATGAAATTATGCTGAGAGAGGACTGCTTTCCGAAAGGGCGAGACAGATCATCAAGAGGGTGTAAGCCTGTGCGGCTTTACGAGAACAGAGTGGTCCCAGAAGTGAAGCAGAATGGCCACTGGGGGCCATATCCAATCACGTTGCCCCCCCTTCTCTTTATGCTCCTCTCGCTACTTTTCTTTCTTGCTGCTGATTCTCTGGCTTTTTCATCCATGCAAGTCGAAAAGGGCTGCTGAAATTTCTGGCCGGACTTTGGCCGACTTCAGCAAATCAGAACAGCTGTTGGTTTACTTTGAAACATGGTGATGCCCTAATCTAATGCCCTGCTATCATACGATGATGACTATGCATTTGTGCTGCACTTGCTTGCAAGGGCTGTAAGTAGTAGTGACCAAGGACACCTGAGATCAAAGGCTATTGCTGTAGCCTGAGCACAACAATGAGTACACATTACTGTTGGGTTGATCTCGGCTAACCAACTCCGAGATTTCAGGGAGGCACGCCTCCACTCGCACGTCTTGATCGGAGACGGCAACCAACCCGTTTGGTTTCGGTCCCGGTCACCCAGCGCCATATAAAAATGAGGGTTTCGGCAAAGACTGAGACACGCGTTGTCCTAAACCTCTCTAACCCTAACCAGACCCGATCACTCACGGGCGCTGTGGTGGACGAAGACCGACGCCCTTCTCTGATCCGTCCATGGCTCCGTCGTTCCTGCCGGCCACCTCTACATCAACACAACCGAGCACCTCTCAAGATGGCCTCCTCAACTTCGGGTATGTTCATGACGCTTCCGCACTAATGTTTTAGCTAGGTGTTCATGCCTTTGATCTAGGGTTAAGGCCATGCTTATGTTTAGTCTTAAATTAAACTTTCAATTACCACTTTTTCTGTGAGAGGAGGTAGAGTTAGAAAGAGTTAACGATAGAAGAGAAAGAGCTTCTGTGTAAAATGGGTGAATCTGGCCTCATATACCACTCTTGGGGCTTATATATATATATATATATATATATATATATATATATATATATATATATATATATATATATATATATATATATATATATATATATATATATATATATATATATATATATATATATATATATATATATATATATATATATATATATATATATATATATATGAGTAGGGTAAGATAGGAAAATTTCATCCTACCTCTTAATAATTACAAAAGGTATGGTATATTGGTACATTCCTTTATACTACTGGGTCTATACTATTAAGCCTGCTGCAAGGCCTAGTCATTTGGGGCTGGTCCACCACCACAATAGTACTCCCTCGACAGCAAGCGTCGAGGTCCCGAGGGACGAGCTGACGTGACCAATTGGCCCAGCCTAGCCCAGTCCCCCGTCCCCCGACAGCAAGCACACAGGTACCGATGGGCCAACTGATGCAGCTGGTAGCTCCCAGCCCCAGGGGTGTGGACGCTGTAAACCCTGTGGAGTAGGGTTGTTTCACCGATCTTGACGTGGTCATAGAATCTCCCGGCAGAGGCTAAGTTGGTGCGCCTAGGTTGTGCCTCAGCCTCGGGAGGCTCGTAGACGCGGGCAATGAAGTCCCACGCCGAAGGCCTAGGTGCCCTATCGGGTTGGTGCCTCTGACGTAGTCGGCGCGTAGATGCGGACGACGGTATCTGAATGCAAGTATAGATAGGGATGCAAACGGATCAAATATGGACGAATAATACTTCTATCATATTTGTTTTCGTATTTTTTCTCGGATGCGGATACGAATACGAATACCTCGGATACAAATATAAATACGAATAATATCGAATGCAGATATGGAGTGAATACGAATCGAAACGAATACGGTCACGAATATTTATCGAAACATAAAAACCCCTTAAACTATACATCCAAAAACAATGAAAACACATAAATAGTTTATCTTGTCAAAACATTAATGAAATCTAAACAAGCATAAGTATTTTTATCCAAAATAGTCATACCATTGTACAGATTTTAAATATTCAAACGGCAGTTAATTTTTTATAAAGTCCTAAATAATTATTAATGGATTTCTACCACTTACATGTGACTAATAAATTAATTAAGAATTTAAATTTGTATTAGAATAATTTAAACGACAGTACATCAATTTAATCGGTACAAATTTCAATCTACAGACAATACTAAATTTATTTTTTAATAAACATAAATATTTGATAGTGGTCTGGTGGCAAGGGAGATGACAGAGGCTGGCTTAGGCTGAGCAATATTAGGCTGAAATTTCGGATATCTGGATCCGTATTATCCGGATAATCCGTATTTGTATTCGCCGAATATTAGGTCTACTATATTCATATTCGTTTCTGACAAAAAAAATCCATATTTGTTTCCAATTCGAGAATTATCCGAAGAAAATCCAATCCGAAACAATCTGTATTCGTTTTCATCCGGATTGATCGAAAACATTCTGATCCGTTTTCACCCCTATGTATAGACAGTAGCACGCCCAAACAATTTACTAGTATTGTATCATAACTATACGAGCAGAATTACCAACAAGAAATGAAGAAAATATGGTCTTCATTGTTTTCTCTAACCTCAAACCCTCGATGCAACGCGTTCCTTCCTAACGCACCACACGGCCATCAATGAAGCAGGCAAGAACCTGTGGCTGAGATTTCTTCAATCTTAGCCACTTTCAATAATTTTTTTACTGATTGTCACTCGAAGATACTCGAAGTGTTTGTTGAACCGCTATCTTGTTGGTGAAAACTAGACTTGTAGGCGCGGCGGCACGCCGCGCCAGCAACCGTGTGTACCGAAGTAAAAGAGGCGATAAAAAACTGCTAGGGATCTTTTCGTGAGGAAAAAGGACCTTGACGTAATTTCGGGAAAATACAGGCAAACCGCGGGACGCTATCCTGCGAAGTATAAAAAATTTCGGTAAAGTGGCGGGGTGTTTTCGCAAATTTTTTTTTTAAAAAACTACAGGGGCCTTTTCGCGAGGAAAAAGGACCTTGATGTAATTTCGGCAAAATACAGGCAAACCGCGGGGCGCTATCCTGCAAAGTACACGAAATTTCGGTTAAAAAAACTGCCAGGGGCCTTTTCACGAGGAAAAAGGACTTTGATGTAATTTTGGCAAAATACAGGTAAACCGCGGGGCGCTATCCTGCAAAGTACACGAAATTTCGGTAAAGTGGAGGGGTGTTTTCGCAAAAAAATTTTATAAAAAACTGCCAGGGACCTGTTCGCGAGAAAAAAAGACCTTTACGTAATTTCCGGAAAACTGGAGGAAAGTGCCTCGCCCGGCCGTACCGAAATCCCCCCGCCACGCGCCGGCCGGACGCGCGGGCGGGGCGACGTGGCCGAGCGGGCTGCGGCGCATTCCCCCGGCTATATGGCGGTAACGATATGTTCTAATGAAAAGAATATTTTTAGAACATTCGCTTCGTATTTCATGCCTCTTAGGGTCTGTTTTTTTGCTGAAACTTGTAATTTTTTGTTACGATTTGTGGCTTTTGGGTTGTTCGTACGAGAGATTACAGAGTAACAAAAACTCACGTGCGGTTTTTGCCGATATAAATTAAGTCGGTACAGTATGTACTACAATTAACTAGTGCACCCTATCTTAAAAAGACACTCCGTTTAAAAATTAGTTACTATAGAAAAATTAAAAACAGAAACCAAAAGCTAAAAAAGAATAGGATCTTAGTTATTTATTAATATCGTTCACTACTCACCCTATAAATAGAGTGCACGAAGCGAAAAATAAAATTTAAGGAACTGTTGAGTCAATGGCAAACTAGCATCAACATGGTTTCTTCAACGGTGTTGTGGTGTTTGTGGAAGGAAAGAAATGATAGTCATTTTCAACACAAAATTTTAAACCAGGTTTTAAACTGCGAACTATGCTGGTTTCATTAGTAAAACGGAACTGAGGTGGAGAGCCCTTTGTTTCTAAATAAGCTAAGGATATTGCGCTTTTAAGAAACTTTGTGGGCTGTTAACTTTTTATTGTTTAGTACTCGGCCTCCAGGGCCGTAATATACACCTAAAGTGGGCTCGGCCGGAAGGGCTGAGTTGGCAGTGGGCTGTTGGGGCTCTTTTGTTTCTGGGCCAGGGGTGAGTTGGGTTTTTTACATGCTTAGTGGGCTGGGCTGGGCTTAGGGTCATTATAACAACTTTTGGGGGCTTGGGGCAGGGTGGGGGTTAGGTATGGGCCTTGGAGTATTATCATATCTGATTTAAAAGTGAAGAAAGCTTGCGGTGGTGCCCCGCAGCTAGCCGGCATGCCCGGCATTTCCTATCCCTTAAAAAATGGAGTGAAGTGCGAGCAATCCAACTAATTTCCCCGCGTCGGACTGTAAAAGTAGCTTCATCCGGCCCGCAGTAGGCCGCACCGCAGGCATCTCTCCCACGACCACGCACGGGCGCTCGCGCTAACTCAGCCAGACCCGGTCTCTCACCAACAGTTCAAAATTAAAAAACCACAGGCACAAGTCATAATTCTTAACCTAAAAGAACTCACCCCTTTTCAGCTGCGGCTGAGGGGTTTATGGCTATGGCTGATGGCTTTTAGTTCTAGTACGAATATTTGTAAGCACGAAGCGAATACCAATAAGCCGTTTTGAAATGATTGTTCTGATAAACCACTTCGAAAAGACGATAGAAAAAATTATTTTATTTATTTATTTAGAAAAAATCATAAATCATAAGGTATAAGTTGAAAATAATAGAGTTATATATGGATCAAGGAAAGCACACCTGGATCGATCTTTTTTTCCTGACTGACCATTTTTAGTACTATTTTCTATAATTTTCCCTGGTTTGGATCCCCCGGCCCGGCCAACCAGATTTTGCCATCATCTTCCTAAACCTCTGGGCTCTTAATTAAGCAGGTTCACATATTATCACAAAGCGCGAATTATCGATCAAGGGAAATACATGTTAACTAGCTAAAGAAGAAGTATGTGCTACTCCCTCCTAGTCTTCTAGAATTAAGCTTGTTAGTGATTTTTTTAGAATAGGTTGTTACTTGTTAGCGAAATTGTACAACGATTAACTGCATGTGACTTGAGATGACATGTTGCACACAATTAGAGTTCGTACAATACATAAAAATAATAATGCTTGAAAAGCCCCAAAATTTCAAAATCCAAAAATTTGTGAATTTTTGCCGGTTTTTGGGAGAATTTTGGAAACTTTCCTTTTCGGGAAAGTCTCCCTTTTTCCGCTTTCCCTTTTCGGCTGGGCGTTTCCTCTTCTCTCGCGCCCGCTCTTTTCCGCTTTCTCCGCCTCGGCTTTCTCCCCGCGACGCCTTCTCCTCCCTCGTGGCGCGCTCGCCTCCCGTTTTCTCGCGACGCGCGCGCGCGCTGCTGCGCCGCGCGCGACAGCGCGCTCGGATTCGCCGCGCGCGCGCGCCCGACCGCCACGGTCCAAAACCGTGGCGCCTCGCGCCACGCGTCGCCGCCCTCTGCGCTGGCCGCCGCCGCGGCGCCTCCTCCTCCTCGCGCGCGCGACGCCCCGCCGCAGCTCCCGCTCCCGCCCGCCTTGCCCCGACCGCCGCGAGACTCCGCGCCACGCGTCGCCCAGCTCTCGCGGCCGACCCACTCGCCGGTGTCCGCGGTCCCCTCCACCGCGCGACGCACTCCACTCCCATGCCGCAGCGCCACCCCGCCATCGTCACACTCGCCATTACGGCCGCTCGTGCCGGTCACCGCCTCGTCTGCGCGGAGGAGATGCGCCACTAACTCCGTCCATCCTCGTTGACTCGGCGCCCCGCCTGCCTTCTCCCGAAGGAGCTCCTCCTCCGCTCGGTACAAATACCCCTTCCAGCTCCTCTTCCTCCTTTGCCTCCCGAAACCCAAAGACCCCGTTCGCTTCCCATCGCTCCCGGCCACCTCCCGAGCCGCCGATTGGAGCCCCATCGCCGAGGCTCCGCCGTCGTCTTCCTCGCGCCGACGACCCCGTAAAGCGGATTTTCCGCTCCCTCCCCATTCCCATTACTTTCGCCCGAGCTCCTCCTCGGTGAGTGACCACGCTGGTACCTTTGTTTGGCAGTACTCGCCGTGGAGCGCCGTCACCGCAGCCCCTCCGCCGACCGAACCGGCTCCCGTGGCGCTCTCTCGCCGTCTCCCGGCTCCCGCCGCCACTCCCAATGTGAGCTCCATGACCCCTCTCTGTGTAGCCGCGGCCGTTTGGACTATCTCGCCGCGCCCTCTCGCCGCTGGGCCCCGAATCTTCCCTTCTACTCCCGCCTTCTCCGTTGTTCCCTCGCCTCCCAGTGCCCAAAATGGGTTCCCGTGTCAAGGAGCAACGGTGGAGCCCTCCACGGCCCCGGAGGCCTCGCGATCGCCGGAGCACCGCAGCTCCGCCGCCCCGCTTCTCGACGCCCCCCGGTGGAGGTTGACGACGACGACGTGGCCTCCTCCTCCGTCGATCTCGCCCCACGCCATTTAACGAGGCCGCCGATCCTCGTACCGCCGCCGTTGCCGTGCCCTCCGCCGTCCGACCGCATAACCCCGCCTCCTCAACCGCCCGATCCAGCTCCCGCTCCGCCCGCTTCCTCACCCGCCACCGTCCGATCCCGCCGCTCCATCCGAGCCATCGCGACGCCCGCATCCCGCCGCCACGCCGCCCACGCGTCGGCCATCGCCACCAGTGGGACGCGCGCGCCGCCGGCCGAGCCACGCGCTCGCGCGCCGCGCTCGCGCGCGTTTAAATCGCGGGCGGGCCACATCAGAGCAAAGCGGCCGGGCCGCACTGTTCATAACCATTTTCCAGTGATTTATTGATTTCTAAAATCCCAGAAAATCCAAATAAATCCTAGAAAATCACAGAAAATCCCAAATATTCTCAAATTTCACCACTTTGCTCCAAATAATATTCCAGACCCATTGGTGACCTCCATTTCCACAGATCCATCCCAAATAAATTCTTAAAATTCCTCATTTGGAGATTTATGCAATTTACTCCTTTTTAAATAGTTTATTTTTCCTCGCTTGATTAGTCTCAAGCTGGATTTAATTTGTTTATATGTTTGCGCTAGTGTCGGAGACTCCGGAAGTTCAGTTGCAGCCTCAGGAGCCAGGAGATTCTTCGTTCGAGCTAGCGGAAATCATTCGGATTGACGGCAAGTCCCAAATCCTTTGATCATATTGCAACCCATGCTGTTTATTTATGTTAATATGCTAATTGCATTATGCTAGTTGTGAAATGTTAGTTTGAAATAAAATAAAATGTTTGGAATGACATGTGATATAGTTAGACCTACCACCGATAAATGCCCGATAAAATTTGTTGCCATGCCATTGAAACCCTAGAATTAATTATCTGTTATTCTAGATAATTGTAGTATATTATTATCATCATGCAAAATGTTACACTAATAAGGTTGTAGCAATGGGCTAATAGAATTTGCAAACCCGACTCTAAGGTAGGGTGGTATGGGACACCGTATCTTAGAGCGAGAGTGCTTGGCGTGCACAAGGTAGGGTAAGGAGTGGGAGTCGCGAGACGGCCTTCGCCCATCTTTACCCTAGGGATTGGAGAAGGGTAAGGGTGAGTGGGAAATCGCGAGACGGTCTACGCCCACCGCTTACCTTAGGTTGGGTCGCGGGCCTGGCGAGGTTGTGGACCATGTGAAAATATAAGGACTGAAACCCTTATGCTGAGCAAATGTCATAGAACTCGCTCAAACCACAGGAGTTGACTTGTCAACACTTGTCTAGTAGCTGCTCAACTCAATTGAAACTCTACAGGAGGTTTAGCAGTAAGGTTAGGTGAGCCGCGCTATGGGTGCCTAACAACGGTAGAGTTCACTTGAAGCGGACACTGTTGTCTCTCGTGTGGGTGTGCGTGTGCGTGTGTGCGTGTGGGGTCCAGACCCGAGTGAATTCTACCGGGTAGAATCTATATAAAGAGTTGAGCAGTGAAACGACCTGGCTTTCTTAACTCTTTAGCGGGAGTTAAGGGATCGTGTGGGTAAAGCTGAGCAAACTCTGCAGAGTCAAATAAATGGTATTCGAATACGCCGTGCTCCCGGTTATTGGAGCTGTGTCACTTGGGTGATTCCAGCTGCAAAGCTTAAGTAGTTTTGTAAACGTTTAACTTGTTTAGGTTGGTTAATGAACTCTTGTTGGAAAACCCCTGAGATCTTAAGAAGTAAGTTTTGAGTCCGTCTTATTAAAATGATTGCAAATAAAACTGCATCCACTCAAAGATAATAAACCAAATATATTCCCTTCCTTGAAGTTCCGTGCATGTAGTAAGTTAAGATCCCTTTGGGATTTGCTGAGCCGGTTGGTTGGCTCACGGCTTGCTAAACCTAATCTTCAGAGGATCAAGACGAAGGTGAAGGTCTCCCCGTTGAGGAGGTCCCGGAGGACCTTTTCTTCGACGAGGACCCTTGGCTGTAGGTCTCGGCCGCGCTCAGACGGATTCTGGAAGACTTTGTATAGTGTAAATATGCTTTGGGCTTGCACGCCCCGCTGTAAAAACCTGGATGTTAATCCTTATGTCAAATATATGCTGGACTTTGGTTGTAAGCATGCAATGGTATACTCTTGCGCGACACTCCTTAACTGTTCATGCTTGAATAGTTACGGAATGCCGTGTCCGTACGCGCCCTTGGAAACGGGGGCGTTACAATGCTCTTATATAGACAATATACCTTTCGGAAGAAAAGTTCATGTTGCTGGCCTTGTAAATAGATGATCATATAAGAGTACAAGACGGTGAAAGAACAGTCATTTTCGGTCGAACAAGTTAACAAAAATGACTAATGAGTTACTTTTATTAGTCGGCTTTTGATAAGCACGCATGCAAGCGATTACAATATGGATAAAGAATTTGTAGCGCACTAGTGACGAGAGCAAATCATACGCTAATCTTTCAAGAATGGACTGCCAACTTTGCGTTGAACGCTTCAGTAACTAGCCAACTTTACAATATGTTTAATTGTTTATATGGTGGGCGGGGCCGGTGAGCACACCATTGTGAACGCTTAACCACGGCAAAACGCACTCAAGGATTTTAAAAGGGCAAAAGGACGGCCGACTCAGATGTCATGTTTTTATCAGTGACATGAGTTCGAATATATTGTATGATATGTACTCCCACATACTATATATATGACTTGTTCTTTTCCACTTTTAAAAACTGTCTTTTGACTTTTCTACAGTAACTAGCTTTTAAATAGAGTATCTTTTCAAGATAGAGTCTACTAATTAATTGTAGTACATACTGTATTAACTTTATTTATATCGACAAAAACCACACATGAGTTTCTATTACTCTATAATCTCTGCACGAACAGCTCAAAAATCATAAATCGCAATTAAAAAGAACAAGTTCATAATCTCTCCTCTCCACAGCCTACGGACCAAAAGAACTTAACTTTCTAACTCATCCCACTCATAGGCACATCATAATTAGCTGGAAAAGATAACAATGATAGTAACTTTCTTCTTATAATCGACTTGTGGTTATGCACTGCATGCAAACGTTTTGTTTCCAGATTGTAGACCCTGCTTTTTTTTATCTGAAAGTTCTAGATTCTACGGAGAGAAAAAAATATAAAAGCACCTTCCTGTAATTGCATTATAGATTCTGCTTATAGAGTATATACGATCTACACCTATATGGAAGTGCGAGTGAGAGTGTGAGACTACTAATTAATTTGTTCCTTGTCTTGGTGAACATATGCATAAATATCGCTGCATGCCAAGGGTTTCAGGCTTTCAGCAGCAAAAACCTCTCAAATCTCTACTCTTTGGAGATTCAGCCGCAACCAAATTAAAGGCACTGCTCATTTCGGTTTGAGTTTTTAGTTTTTAGTTTATTTTTTACTATTTATAAATTTTATCTTTTTCTGACTTTTGGCTTTTTCTGAGGTTTTTTTGCCAGTTTTTTCCCGTCTTCGTTTGCGTGTCCGTGATGAGCTAACATATTTTTTCTATTTTTAAATTTTTTTAAATTTAATTGTACCATATAAGTCACCTTCAATTACAGTATAATTTCAGTCAGCTATAGTGTAATTTTAACCATAAAACTGATCTGACCGTACGTGCAAGGAGCTTTCTGCGGTCCCTGCGCGCTTTTGATACAAGGCTACCGGTACATTTTGAAAGCTACCACACATCAATAAATGTTGCCGTTATCGTACTGACAAGATTAAATAATCTATTAAAAACTGCTTTTAAGAGAAATGTACCCTTAGATTGGTGTTATAATGACTTATGCGATAACACATCCTAAGGGCATCTCCAATGGTCTGAGTCAGCTAGTTATATACATGTACACATCAGCATATATCCTATGTGGAAGAAAGAGAGTATGCAAAAAAAATCGAGCCAGCTCTTCCTTAAGCACTAGTCTATAACGCCAAACGAGGCAGGCTCTATAAATTCTGTGTGTGCATGTAAGCATCAAATAGCTATCCTTATAGATAGTTTTTTAGAATGCTAGCTTTAGTGTACTATATAGATGATGTGGAAGTCTTATAGTTAGTTGCTAGCTATAACCATTGGAGATGCCCTAAGTACCTTTGGTAAGAAAATTATTGTTTGCTTACCCAACCAACCACTGCTCAGTAGCTCTATAAACCGACATACGGGTCTCTCATTGGGCGATGGCCCATGTGGTTAACCATTACACGTTTGACCCTTTGACCCTACACCTCTCACAATAACCCTCTTGCCGTTATCTCTTGAGACTCTCCTTCATTAGCAATAATTGAATTTTTTAAATAATTGTTTTTTATTTTGAATTACAAAAATATACCTACGATTCCCATACTACAATAACGTACGATGATCAAAAATATTATTGCGACTCTAACATGTTTCAAACCATTCACAATGTACGAAAATCACAAATGCATCAAATGACATTGTCTATCTTTTTTATTTTAAAAAAACTACAAACAAGATTACTTAAATGTATTACCTACAAAAAATTTATTTACTCCCCACAATTATTTTCATCGGAATAATATAATAATTATATGATTATTTAAAATCGCTCAACAGTTGGACGACTAGGAGCAAAGTCACCCAACGGTTGGGCTACTAGACCCAAGTCGCCCAACCGTTGAGCGACATGAACTATTAGCGTAACCATTTGGCGACTTGGCCACGTGTCACTCAATAGTTGGGTGACTCGAAGAAATCACCCAACGGTTTGGCGACATGAGGCTAAAAGTGCAAAAAAATCGTAGGTATATTTTTATAATTCTTAATAAAAATGATTATTTAAAAATTAGCAATAATTGGTCGATGATTATTGATTAAACTTCTCCCACTGGGAATAACGGCTCACTTGAGTGGATGGATGGAATCGATAAGGCGCCAGTTTGTGCAAGCAATTGATACCTCTTCAGTGCTATCTAGGCCCTACTCGAATGAGACATAAAAAAGTGAAAAAAAACAACAAAAAACATCAGGAGAATAAGGAATTGGAGATCATACACCGCGTTAGTGCAAATAACATACACCCCTTGTAATCACTCATTAGAGCAAGTTCTAATCTTGATATAGCCATAAAGATCATCCTATTTTTTCTATTTCATTCTTCGGTAAGGCTTGGAGTACCCTACTATTTGTACTATCAATGATTTGATTGTCGACAGCTAATGCCAGCCATGGGGAAGACACCGAGCCTATAGTTCCAATTTGCATAGCCATCCTTCCCTGGTCTCGTGAGTATCGCCTATGCGATCATTGTGGGAACTTGGGATGAGGAGAGTTCGTTCGACTTGGCAGACTATGCCGACCTCAACATGGATGCATGCCTATATGCCATAGAACACGATGCATCATCCCCCTCCTCTATCCCAAGGTCACTAGCCCTTGCGAATAGTGAGGTCAGTCGGATGGAAGAAGATATGCTGCCCCAGTCATTAACACCTCTCAAAAAATCAGATGTCCCCACCTTGTTGGAGTGCCCTGGCACCACGACAAGTCTGACGCACTCGACTGGTAACTGCGGCCCTAGAAGCACGCTAGCGTGATCTGAGAATCAGAGCACTCTTAATCCAGTCATAGACGATCAGTATTAACCAACAACTCTTATGTATTTCAGGAGCCAATCGATGGAGTTGCCCCTGATAAAAAGTCAAACAAAGGTGATAGCACTCACCATTCTATCGACAATTCGCCATATCAAATTGAGTCCACCACACAATCCCTCGAAGACCGTGGTTTCTAATCGCTCTCCTTCATGGAATCTCCTAGTTGACAATGGAAGGTTCTCTGTTAGTTTCGATGGGAGTTAATTGAAAGATTCCTGTTGGAAGTATGAGATTAGCACGATCGGTGATACTACTCAAGATGTCGTACATGATCCTACACGGCAGACCTTCCTCGATCTACTGATCCAAGTAGTACAAACTCTCCAACATCACCTAACAGAACCAGAGATAATGGAACTGGTGAACGTTAACTCGTCTATTCCTCAATTGTCACCCTGTGGCAATTGGCAAAGATGAAGGTTCCTTAATGTACTCAATTCACTACTCCAATTATCCAACATTGCGCATGTACTGCTTAATTTGATAGAGAGATGGAAATAATGGAATCGATCGCGTGAAATTTTTTAGCAGTGATATACTTGCGTACTATGCATCCAAAGATGTCTTGTTGTTGTTGTTCAGAAAATATAGCTCCTTGTTCTGTAAAACTGGAAATTTGCGAGCATTATCTTATATACGGATCAGCATTTGTTATATGTGCAGCACAACAAGTATCTAAATCTAAATTGGTAGTGATTCCACCAATGCAAGAAAAGAAGTATCAGGAAAGATAAAGGGAAAGATCGAATCTACAAGCAAAAGGCCTTTTTATTCAGGCACAAAGGAGAGAAAGGCAGCACCTTAAAAGACTCAAAGAGAACACCAAAAACGGCCAAAACTGAATCATGCTCCCTCGCTATCGAACTGACTGTAATCCAGCTACACTTGTCCATGCACGCATGGCATGGCGATGCTTTAGTTAGTTCCACGTTTCTCACTGCATGGATGCGAGGTGCTCAAAATGGCTTATTTTTAGTGGCTTATGGCTAAAAAGCACGGTAGTTAACTAAAAAAATACTGTAGCTGACAGAGACTTATTTAGCATAATTAAATTTAAAAATAAAAAAACATATTAGCTCATCACGTATAATGCAAACAAATACGAGAAAAAAGAACCGGTAAAAAAGTTAAAAAAAATCAAAAGTTCAGAAAAAGACGATATTTATGAATAGTGAAAAATAAGCCAGAAGCTAAAAGCTGAAGCCGAAATGAGCAGGGCGGAACGATGCGATGGTAAGGTGGTGAAGTGATCCTGGTTCAGAC
Source organism: Dendrocalamus sinicus (assembly GCA_036346575.1). Taxonomy (NCBI): domain Eukaryota; kingdom Viridiplantae; phylum Streptophyta; class Magnoliopsida; order Poales; family Poaceae; genus Dendrocalamus; species Dendrocalamus sinicus. The sequence goes on from CM070652.1 coordinate 1,024,888, forward strand.
CACTAGCAAAATCAATTGACAATGTCGCTAGCATAGCAAAGGAAGATAAGTTTATCTGCAGGCACACTAGTGCACAAAAAAAATGCACATACCTCATACGCAGCAGCAGTAGCCTGTTTGGCAACGGCTGCGGCTTATGACTTTTGGCTGAAAATTTTAAATTTTGACTGTTTACGGTACAGATTACGGAGAAATAGATACTCACTTGTGATTTTAGATGGTACAGATATTGGGTTTTTAACGTGTACATCGTTTAACTTGTAGACCCCATTTTAAGAAAATACTCCGTTTAAAAGTTAGATACTGTAGCAAAAGCCAAAAGCCACCGACTTCGGAGAAAAAGAACAGGCCCCGAGATCTAGTGCTTGAACACCCCAAATAAATACACCCTCCCACTCACGCTTCCTCATTTCCAAAACACTCGGGAGGAGTTCGGTTCGCTTGAGGCAGCCTAACCAAACCAAACCAAACCAAAAGGCGCGCGCAGGAAGAACCATGCAGCACACCACAAGCACCGAGCTTCTTCTCCTCCTCTTCGTCTCCGCATCCGTGCTGGTCATCTCCCACGCTTCATCCCTACAGTTCCACTACATCAACCCTCGCAACTTCACGACGACCGCGGCCACCACCCCGTCGCCTTCCTCCTCTGCTAACTGCAGCCGCTACCCTTCGCTCGCCATACTGCACCGTGACGCCATCTCCGGCGCGACGTACCCCTCGCGCCGCCACACCGTGCTCGGCCTCCTGGCGCGCGACAATGCCCGGGCAGAGTACCTCGTGCGGCGCCTGTCGTCGACGTACCTCCCGACGGACTTTGGCTCCGAGGTGGTGTCCGGCCTCGACGAGGGCAGCGGTGAGTACTTCGTCCGCGTCCGCGTCGGCTCGCCGCCCACGGAGCAGTACCTCGTCGTGGACTCCGGGAGCGACGTCATCTGGGTGCAGTGCCGCCCGTGCACGGAGTGCTACGCGCAGGCCGACCCGCTCTTCGACCCCGCCGCGTCGGCGTCCTTCTCCAGCGTGTCGTGCGGCTTGGCCATCTGCCGGATGCTGCCCGGCTCCGGCTGCGGCGACTCGGGAAGGTGCCAGTACGAGGTGGAGTACGGGGACGGGTCGTACACCAAGGGTGTGCTCGCGCTCGAGACGCTCACGTTGGGTGGCACGGCGGTGCAGGGCGTCGCCATCGGCTGCGGCCACCGCAACCGCGGCCTCTTCGTCGGAGCGGCCGGGTTGCTCGGCCTCGGCTGGGGCCCCATGTCCCTCGTCGGACAGCTCGGTGGCGCGGCCGGTGGCGCTTTCAGCTACTGTCTCGCGAGCCGCGGACCCGGCTCCAACGTCGGCGCCGGGTCGCTTGTCCTCGGCCGGACCGAGGCCGTCCCGGTGGGTGCCGTGTGGGTGCCGCTGGTGCGCAACGCACACAGGCCGAGCTTCTACTACGTCGGTCTCACGGGTATCGGCGTCGGGGGCGCGAAGCTGCCGCTGCAGGACGGCCTGTTCCAGCTCACCGAGGACGGTGACGGCGGCGTCGTGATGGACACCGGCACGGCCGTGACGCGGCTGCCGCAGGAGGCGTACGCGGCGCTGCGCGACGCGTTCGCGGGCTCGGTGGGCGGCCTCCCGCGCGCGGCGGCCATGTCGCTGTTCGACACGTGCTACGACCTGAGCGGGTACGCGAGCGTGCGCGTGCCGACTGTGTCGTTCTACTTCGACGAAGGCGCCATCCTGACGCTGCCGGCGAGGAACCTGCTGGTCGAGGTGGGCGGGGGCGTGTACTGCCTGGCGTTCGCGCCGTCGTCGTCGGGCCTGTCCATCTTGGGGAACATACAGCAGGAAGGGATCCAGATCACCGTCGACTCGGCAAATGGCTTTATTGGGTTCGGACCCAATACGTGCTAGAACTAGATGGATAGCTAGTGCCATTGCCATCCAGCTACTACTCGTCTTGTGACGTACATGTACTTGCCAAACATGGGCCTATATAGGATGAGACCGTATCGTATACTGTATATATTCATAGATACCAAGAATCTAGTGGAGAGTGTAGAAATGGCCAATGTGCCTTTCCTGGACGTTTATAGCTACTATTATATATGTCTGTTCACCCTGAAATCAAGAGTGGAAGATCAGGAACATGCAAATCAAAGCTACATGACGCTATTCCATCAAGCACCTTGTATTTGCATATGTGTGATGGTCTAATGACTCAAAAAAAAAACCCAAATAGTTCAGGGCTCACTTCATGCGTCCCTAAAGGCGATGCTACGCTCCTTCTCCTGAAGAAACAAGTAAAATAGCTTTTCCGTTGTTTTTTAAGCAGTTTATCGAGACAGTCTTTGTCTTTTCAAAATAATTTATCAATATTTCATTCATTCGTATAAACACTTATGCTAGTGCTAAAAACATCAACATAGCTATAAACTATCAATCATAGCCTAAAAGTACATACCAGGACCAGCCCTCCGGTTGAAAAAAAAGGTTCGCGTTTGCGTTTGCATAGTATACACGATGGAAGGCTCGGCAGATCATGTTCCGTTTGCTTGTGCAAGAGACCATGTCCCGGACCAGTAATGTAGCACCTCGGCTTTCACCCTTCAACTTTCAACTTGCCTGCGCAGATGTGGAGGAGACGAGCAAACGACCATTCGCTACAGGAAACGACCACACATAACTCACTCCTAACATTATCTGGAAATATCAACAGCAGTGTTAGAGAAAAGCTTAATAAAGCAAGACCAGTTTCAATCACATCCGCATGGCCATATGCATATTCAAAGACCAGTTTACTGCAGCAAGGGCGACAGCACAAGCTTCATCCAAGTCAATCTATTTGACAGAGAAACTTGAGGTTGCAGACCGGTTCACGATTGGATTGAAACAAAAAGGAGGTTCAAAGCAACCGCATTGGTCGCTTTGAGCTGAACACCATCACCGTGAAAGCCTCGCTTTATGCAGGCTTTGTTTGTCACCATGACTAAAGTGCAACCCTCAGCAAAGTAAAAGTTCAATGCCACAGCAGGTAAAGGCAGGTTGCATCCTTTTAGGTTGAAGAGAAAGGACAGCTTATCTCAATTTATCTATCTTTTCTCGCGTTATCCTTCTGAGGCTTAATCATAAAGTAAAAAAATACCGACGCAAAAACATTTATCAATCTAAAGCACTTGACAAACTGAAATCCTGCAACCCTATCTTCACCACACTTGACGCAAAATTTGCATAATCAGTAGTCGGTACAGATTCTTTATCTCCAGCAAAAACTACAAAAGAATGAAGAAAGGGTCAAAAGAAAGGAGGTGGGAAATAAGGGGAGGAATCCTCCGTTGCTATTCTTACTATTACTGGTACATGCAAGAAGCTCAACATAAATGACCGATGACTTCAATTGGTGGTTGCTAAAAGAGACCCTCTTGCAAGTTGCAGTGTCTTCCCTACGGAGGTTGGGGAATCCAGCCCAGCTAACAACAAAAACCAATTCATCGCATGGCACAATCTTTCACCAAGGTTTGACCTCCAGTGCTGTTGTATAAAAACAAAATGGAAAGCATAAGGGAGGCAGAGCGAGGTAACCATGCTACTTTCATTTATAAACATAATATAAAAGATTGTGAAGTTATAGAATATTCATATACCAGGAGAGCTGAGCTGACCATTACAAAACTAGTGTCAAAATACATTATATCAAGCTACAGTGCTATACAAATGTGAATTCAAAGTTGATAAAAAGCTCATACTCTATATGCCACAGAACGGTTTGCAACTTGTCAAAGGTGCATAGACAGTTCAGATCAAATCATGGTTCATTATAAGACATGGGTTAACCTGTTCCTAATTTGTGCCATACAAGTCTTAATCCAACAGCTGGGAGGGCATGCCTCCAAAGCATGCAACAAATGCTCCATAGATGACATTTATGACAAAGTAGGCAGTATATGCAATTGTTCATCCTTGCCGTTCTGAATTTGCCTATATGGACAGCTACATTCATACATCCAAACAGCATAACACAAACTACAAACAGTATAGCACGCTAAGGAATTTACTTACCCCATATGGCTGGCCAAATTTGAATCCATGATAAATCAGATAATAACAGGATATCAATTGAGCAAATGTGTCTCTTTGGCCAACATGATAGAATTAGCATCTGCTAGGATTAAACTATAGAAGTACAGACACAGGAACTTACGAGCACTCTAAGTGAATATTAAGAAAACGTGGGTTCTCCTCGCCCTGGGACACCGTTACAGAGCCTTCTATAATTTGATCCTGCTTCACCTCTACAGGATCACAGAAGTACAATATAGCCTGCAGAAGATGACAAGATCATATTACACCACAAAGAGAAGGAATAACTGAATAAGTGAAGTGTTTCATAAAGGAAAAGAACATTTTAAGAAACCAGAACCTGCTGCCAATGGGTTGGCTCATCCTCTGGGGCTGTGGACAGCATAACTGTGTCTGATGCTCGACGCCTTTTCTTCTTAATAGTATCAAGTGGATTTGAATTGGGAGGAAAATTGTGAGAAGATTCTGCAGGCCCGTTGAACTCCACCTCAAACCAAAAACCAAAGCCATGAATGGGAGCTTCACATGGGAGGAAAGAAAACTGTCGGATTTCTTATCAAGGAAGGAACTAATATAGCCCTTTGTTTATGGCTGACAATCAGTTGAAACAACTACAAATTTAGAAATTCTAAAAATGTACACATAAATAAATGCAAAAGTACCAGGTTGCTGCCATCTCCTATATTTTGAGATTTCAAATGTTAGATTAAGGGCATCAAAATAAATGATTGACACAATAATGTGAAAATTAATCAGCTTGGCAGATTATAGGAAAGATTATTGATGAAAAGGGGCGAAACAACTGTAATACCAGTAGTAAAGAAAAGCAAGGAATGAAAACAACCCAAGAGAGAATAAAAGAAAATGGAACGGTTTTTGCTGTCAGAACCCTTCCAACTTTAGAAATGCCGAATGAATTAGCGCTCACAGAGGTTCCTAAATCATCTGTGGCTAGTCAGCACCTCTCGCTTATGTGGCCATCGTCATCCAACAGTAGAGAAAATCCAACACCCACGTTTTACTTACCTGCCACAGTAGAAAAGCCATTAAACAGTACAGAGCCCGCCCTTTGGACCAAAAAGTCCTTGAGGCAAACAGCCACATGGGAGAGAGGAGTAAAGAAAAGGGAGGGGCAGCCTAGTCAATGCACAAGGCAGTAGAGGGAGAGGCTAGTCATACCTCCCTTCTTAAGCCAACCATCAGAGAGGCCACCAACAGAGGGCCTTCACTTCTCATTTTCCAGCTCATTTCATTCCCAACTCTAGGGCCAGCACCGAGAGAACTCATCACAAGCCTCCTCTTCTCAGACCCTATCTCTTTTCCTTCCCTCAATTGAGAGCAAAGCCCCAAAGCCAAGCACCACCAAACCAACCAGAGCACCACAGAGAGATAGTAAGGGAGAGCCTGAAGTTCAGGAGCAAGGACGCGGCCGACCAAGACAACAAGAGAGGGGACCCAACCGAACCGCAATGCGGCCATTGCCGTCGTCATCCACGATCCTTGCATCCTCAACCCGACATCTAGTAGGCCCATTTTTCTTCACCTTACCCCTTGGCACGGCACCTAAGCACCAGGTCAATAGGGCTGCTACGCCACCGACTGCAAGCCGTGGACACCACCGCGTGCCCATGAGAAAGAGGACGTGCTCCCCGGCACACACACCTCTCAATCATGTACCGTCGCGGCGGCAACCTTAGGCTTTCCCCAAGACAGGGTGCACATAAGAATAAAAGCACACAAATTAGATGCTAGAAAAAATTAATGCATGTAGTAAGGGGAAGGGAAGAAAGTGGACCGTCCTAAGAAGAAAGGTAGAAGGCGGTGAGATGATGAGGACCGTAGGTTGCCAAGGGGGCAACGCTCGTCCAGGGAAGAGGAAGCAGGCACTAGGCTCTCGGTCGGTTGCGCGTCGTGGCCGACGAGCCCGAGGGAGGGCCGAAGGGGAGGCAAGGCGCCGAGACTCCCAACCGGCTGCAAGCTGTGGCCGACAAGCTGAAGGGGGGCGGAGGAGCGGTGCCGGCACCCTCATTCACACAAAGGCATGAAGGAGGTGGCCAATGGTCAGTGGTCGGAGCCATGGGGAGCTCGGGCGGCGCAAGAGGGCCCGGACCGGGGTGGTCAGTGCTAGGTGCCAGTAACTAGTGCGGTAACCAAAGGAGTTGGCCGACAGCTGGAGGAGGCCGTAACCAAGGGGGAATCAGCGGAGGCGGGTCACTAGTGGCAAGCCGGCTACGGGTGGTGAGCCCAAGCCAGCGAGACCGAAAGGCCCCTTGCGCCCTTGGGAAGAACGCTCGAGAGAGAGAGCCAAAGGGGAAATGAGAGGAGTGGGGTGACGCATGTGGAAAACAGCAAAAACCGGCAGCCGATGGCCAACAGCGTGGGGAACACCCTGACCCTAGAACCAAATTGGGAAGAATCATAGAGAGAGAGAGAAGGGAGATTAAGGGGTAAAGGTGTTAGCCAAGTAAGGAAAAAGGAGAGAGAGAGAGAGAGAGGAGTGTTCGGTTGAAGGAAGAAAAAGAATAGGGGAAAAGAAAAGGAAAGAGGAAGGAAAGAAAAGAAAAAAAAAGGAGAAACGAAAAGAAAGGGGGATTTGTGATGTGCACGTCGAATCCTCAGCCATGCGCATCTTTATGCCAATATTGGGCTTTGCGTGTAGAATCGATGGCGTTCATATAAGCGCATGTGTATCGCTATACTGTATTGAGTCGGGTTGACACTTGTATAGGTGAAGGTCCTAGTTCGGAGCCATCCACGCATCATCCCCGAGGCTAACCAGACAAGTGCATGGTAGAGCAGTAAACTGTAAATGTTATAGAATCCGCGATGTTTACATATTTGGTGTTGATTGATTGGTGATGATAATTGTGATACATGGTAAAATGATGGAGAATAGTGTTCATGATATGACATATGCATTACAAGCCAAAGCGGTGAGAAAGTCAATAGCTATGAATAAAGCTATCTGACTAATCCGACGTGCTTTTAAAAAAGACCTACTTCCATATGCACTTCCACGGGATAGAGGGAAAGACCTACTTCGGTAAGCACCTCCACGTGATGGAGGTAGAGGGTGACATCGACGGGTGTACTCTCCGATTTACTGGTATAAGCTGCAGGAGGATGAGACTTGATCATGAGCATTACAATGCATTAAGAGTGGTTGAGATGAGATATTGAGACATGTGGAGAATTGTCGTGTTATGGTATGTTTGTGTTTATGTTAATGTTGAAACGTGTAGGAATGACATGGTGTTATTGTTGTCTATGCTTATCGTAGTTTTTATCGGTTTATTATATACTTGCTGAGTTTTCAGACTCATCCTTACTTTTTTTAGGTGATCATTGAAGACATCATACATAGACAGGTGTAGCACATGTAACATCAAGTACAAGCAGCACTTCATGCAACACCTTTTGTTAGTATACTTAGATCTTACTGATATGCTAGAGTAGTTAGAGTTAAAATGGTATGATGATAATCTAGACACTGCAATGTAAAAAAGCAGTGGTTGAAAATGGTAAAATTATGCAATGGTGGTAACATTTTAGGCCCAGAAGATAGGCGAGGTATTACAACATAAGAAAAGAGCTGTCAGGGGTGTGGGTCTTGGGCCCAAGGCCTAGTTGGTCTATTATTAGGAGTTAGAGATTAGATTCTATTTGAGTTAGAGATTAGTTTCCTTATGTTAGAGATATAGTTAGAGATATGATATTAGTTACTATATCTGTTAGAGATATGATTGAGATTAGATTCTATCTGTTAGGGGAAGCCATCTATATAAGGGAGCTACCGCATGCTATTGTAAGCAATGAGAGAAATATCAAGTCTTCCTTGTCTAAATCTCTAGTCTCTCTCCCTCTCGTTCTACGCCGACGTCATCCGGCCATCTTCCTGGTGGTGTTTACCCCGATTCATAACAACTTGGTAAGCATATAGAAATTAAATTGTACTTGGAGTGGCCAACATGAGGAGATACACTGCCAGACAATGACGCCTATTATAGTATGACTCACTAGCAAACAGCAACGGTTGCAGTCGTTATCTAGTGATGACTTGTTAGCTCAAGTGATGGCAAAATATCATTGCTAATGTGAACAAAACTAAGAGTCAGACAACATGAGATATACTGCCTGGTGATGATCACCTACTGTAGTATGATTATCCAGCAATCAGCAATTGTCGCTTGTTGGCTCAAATGATGGCAAAATGTCATTGCCAACATGGATGAAACTAGTGTTGCTAAACAGTTGCATCATATGAGTACCCATAGTTTAATTGGTATTCCATAACATCAGAAAGTTATTTACATAGAAATAGCAACAGAATGTTGCACATAGATCTGGCAAATCAGCTGTTCAAAAATTTTCTACAAATTTAATAGTCAGAAAAACAAAAGAACAAGCGTGACAACATCAAACACATCGAGAAAATAGTGCATCTATTATTAGCATGCCTACAAATAATGTATCTAGCATTGAACCTAAATAACGCCCAACTCCATTACAGCTTATGTAGCAAATGTGATATTTAGCTCCATACTTGTGTTACGGCTTGGCGATACAACCATGCATACCGTAGTGTGAACAGTACCGTTCGGTACTGTAGCATGGTATGGTAATTGCTGTTTGTTAGGATATGATATTAAGCATATCTTCATGTTAGGAAAAGTTAGACGCGTATCTTTATATTACGAATAGTTAAATGCATATATTTATATTTAGATAGTATAGATATGATATTATCTTTAGTTGATTGGTTGTATTAGATTGTATTTGTTTCCATATTGTTAGAGGCTAACCTCATCTATATAAAGAGAAGAGCCGCACCATTCATACTTAAGCAATAAAGCAATCAAGTTCTAAACTGGTTGGTCTCCAAATCAGAACCTCCGTAAGGAGGACGATCTTAAACCTTCCTAACCTATCCCCTACCATAACATCTTGGTATCATATCCACTCACCATGACTTCCGGTGCCACACTATCTATCCTGGAATCATTGAAGGCTAGCAACAAGAAGCTGAAGGCCTTACTCGAGAAAGCTATGGAGATGATGGGCAAGCTGAAGGCGAAAGAAGAGGTGTCGTGTGCCATTACAATAGCTGCGCTGCCACCACCTTCCCCGACGCCAGTATTGTCACTGGCCACATTGCCGTCTTGACCAACGACAACTCCATCGACAATAGAATCGAGGAAGAAGTTTGTTGCCGTCCAACGACCATCTTCATGCGGCCGGCCAACGCCGTACTTCCGCAAGTGTGGAGCACAACGGTTGCCACGTGGGGGATTGCGACATCGTCACATATCTTCCACCTTTGTCACACACGTGGCAATCCACATCGGCCAGCGCCACCACCTCCCGGCCAACACCACTAACTCTATATCTGACGCAGCATCGATGGTCTAATTTTTCCTCGATATGGCCATATGGGGCCAAGAAGGTCTTAGTCCATGGCTACTACTTGACAACTCAAGGACGAGCTGTCTCACCACGAAGGATGAAGTGCTACAGCTTGGCAATGCAATTGTGCGTACTGTAGTGTGAACAATACTGTTCGGTACTGTAGCATGAACAGTACCATTCGGTACTGCAGCACAGTGCATTGACGGTTATTTGTTTAGGATATGATCTTAAGCATATCTTCATATTAGGAAAAGTTAGACATATATCTTTATATTAAGAATAGTTAGATACATATCTTTATATTTAGAGAGTATAAATATGATATTATCTTTAGTTGATTAGTTGCATTAGATTGTGTTAGTTTCTATATTGTTAGAAGCTAACCTCATCTATATAAAGAGAAAAGTTGCACCATTCATACTCAAGCAATAAAGCAATCAAGTACCGGTTGGTCTCCAGATCATAGCCTCCGCAAGGAGGATGATCTTAAGCCTTCCTAGCCTATCCCCTACCATAATAACTTGACACACTAATTGGAATTGGAATTACTCACCATCAGGTGACACATCATACTATCACATTCCTCATATCAATTATAGTACCTCAAGTTATAAATGATATCACAATACAAGATACTGGAATTAAATTGGCAGATTCAGCACACAGGAAGTGGATTATGGCTCTCTTCTTTTCCACTTATGGCTTGTGACTTATGACTTATGCTACAGTAACTAGTTTTCAAATGGTGTGTTTTTTAAGACGGTGTCAACAAGAAGATTATAGTAAAAAGTGTACTGAATTCATCTGTACCGACCAATATCGCATGTGACTATTATCCTTTGCATATTGCCTCTTGCGAACGACCAAAATTTAAAATTTTAAGTCATAAACCACAATCTAAAAGAAGTCACATAAATTACCTAACATCATTGATGAAACTTTGTATTTTGTGGTGATAGTTTTGAATTCTTCAACCGTACAAGTGTAGCAATCAATGTGTTTGACCTGTCCACAATGTGCAAGTAAACATGGCCCCAAGACACCAAAAAAGTTAGAAAATGTTTACAATTCAACACAATAAGTCTCGATAGATAAATGTGGTTATTTATTTGACAGTTCTGTGATCAACAGCATCCATGCTAAGACTCACCACAAATGGCCAACTTAAAACATTCTCTCCGCCAATTGTTTCAATGGAGGGCTCCTCAGATGTAAATTTTTTGGCAAGTGGCACAAGAGCGGACACTGCAGCAACAAAGTTGAAAAATCAAATTATAGTGTGCAGAAGTCACCATCCAACATGAGGTGGTGACTGCGTTGTATATTGAAACTCTGAAAATAAAACAATAACTTACTGTTTATGCCATAGACATCACACCAGAAATCAACACTGCCTTCATATCTATCAGAATTTGTTATGGGCGCCATGAAGAGCTATGGAAAGAAGGATCCATAAGTATTCAGGTTTGGCAATAACACACCATAACATTGTTGGTGTCTTATCCTGAAGGTGATAAATCAAGGTTCATTTGGGTAGGAAAGAATATTCCGTATCTCATATGATGGCCCCTTTAAATTTGAAATATTTAAATACTTCTGGCATGTCACATGTTGGACAAGGACAGCAGAGGCAAGGGATACAGCCGGCCAGCCGAATGGGCTCAAGGAATCCATGGGCTAGCTAGCAGAAGGTGTTGGAGAAGAGTCCGATTAGGAATCAAGCTAGTATTAGGGATAAGTTAGTAGCTTGGGTCCTGAATAAAGTTAAGAGTTCAGTTTGTATTAGAGATGGATTGTTAGGAAGTCTCTCTATATATATAAGAGAGCAGTCGTATGTTGAATTAATCAAGCAAGAAGAATCAATCTATTCTCTTTAAGTTATTCTATCATCCCAATCTATGTCTCCCTCACTTCTAGAAGGTAATGCCCTTCAACCATACCGTCCCGGCCCTCTTCTGTACAGTAGTTTCCCCCGTCATGAACTATGTCCGTGACAACTTCAGAGTCATCAGAGTTTAAACTAATATATATATATATATATATTACTAAATGGCTTTAACAAAGTAGCAAATATGTAAGGTATTTTTTGGCAATAGTTGTGAACCATTTTTGTGTGCAAACATTTGTGCTACTCTGTGTGTGTGTGTGGTTGTGTGACAAATCAAATGTGATATGGTAATTATACCGTAGCATGAGAAGGAAGGATAAGACCCCCAGGTTTAAGCCATTTATCCCTTGCAAATAGGATGCTCGGCAGCATGCTCTACAGGAAAAATCAGAAGACATTAGAACAAACAAAAGTAAGACTGTAAGAGCACATCAAAATGCAATGCAAATAATGAAACAATCAACAAGGACCATATAGAAAAAGGCACCTCATAGAGAAGCATATAACCCATCCATTCTGATATTATTACATCAACCTTCTCCTCGACATCAACATCCTGCACTGCCAATTCAACACTAATTAAAAAAAAGTAATGCAGATAAAAAAGAAAGAATGTAAGAAATAAAAATGTAAATGCATCCTCAAACAATAATGAACCAGAGGCTGTCTCGTACCACAATGTAAAAGGAAACACAAGCATTATGTCCTGATCATGCTAACATTGTGTTCACTAACAAACCCAACTCTCTAAAGGAACTGCAGACCAATGCAAATGCAGATCTTCCATAGAGAAAAGGTTCCATAGAGAAAAGGTACCAAACTTTTTCAAGACACGAAAAAATCAATAATGCCAACACATAATTAAGGAATGCTTAGAACCAAGAAGAAAAAGTGTAAAGGTAGAATCTCACCTCAACACGTCCATGAACAACCACAACCTTATCAGTTAGATTGTTCGCTTTTACAATTTCACGAGCCTACGGAAAAAGAAAGACATGTATTAGAACAACCTTCCTACTATTGGAGTGCTTTGGATATATTACAAACTGAAAAGTGAACAGTTTCAAACTCCCGATTTAAATAAAATTTGTAAAATTACTTGCTGTGAAGCAAACCCATAAACAGAAATGTTTGTTGAAAATTGACTGAAAGCCGCTATAAAGATGACACTACGATTCAATATATGCAATGATCAAGACGCTATTGTAATATGCGTTCATATACCTACTTGTGCCTCATGGTATCAACAGGTAAATGTTATTTATGTTCACATATGGAAAGCAAGGTTCAATGTCAAACTTTATTATGAACGCTAAGGATCTCTGGTGAAATTTATCTACAAACTACTGGATTATCTTTCATCATGGGAATACATTGCACTGAATAGTCACCTTGCGAACATGTGTTTGTAATATGGAACTATGTTCTTATATTGTATGCCTAGCCCAATTGGAATATTTAACTAGAAAATGGTTCAGAAATACATTTAGACATGCCACAAAAAAATAACAAACAAAAGGAAAACATACAGGTTGACATTAGAGCATATCCTCAAAAGTAACATGTTACCTGGGTAGCGATTTCACTAGCTTCCACAGCATACACCTGTAAGAGTATTTGAAGAGACAGAGAGAAATGTTCACTGTTAGAAGGCAGAACAAACAGATCGGTGAAAACAGATCGATGAAAACAGATCATTAATGTTAAGAGTTGCATATACTACAGTAATTCCACTCAAATTCAAATCTGGGCAAAACACAACTCTTATTAGTTATCCCAGATGTGTATCACTTTTGTAAGGACAATGGAAATGTAGACATGATAAATTTAAGCTAGTTTTTACTTTTCTGATAGCATAAATAATATCAAGCCTTGAAATTCCATCTTACAACATTTGTTGCTGCGCATGGGGCAGTCAATTGATTTAAGCTACTAGTTTGCAAGCAGAACAGTAGAACTGCAAAACTACCTTTGGATTCCAGCACATAGTATACTACATTGCACTAGAGGAGAATTCCATTGACCGACAAAATCACTGTAAAATTAGTTTTACATCATTTAAAAGAATAAAACTAACCTAGCAGATAGTGACATGATCCAGTACAAAAGCTATGCATCTAAAATGACAAGTCATCTCAGCAGAAGTATATCATAGCTTACTCGTTTTGCACCAGCAAGAGCACAGAACACGGAGAGTATTCCAGTTCCACACCCCACGTCCATCACAACCTGCACGATTTCGGAACCCATCACCGAAATTTAGACATCCAACAGCATGTCAGAAAACTTAACCCACCCCCAATTCGGCGAGCATTTCTACCTTCCCCTCAATAAATTTCTGGTGGTGCATGATCGCTGTGCGGTATGCATCGGTCCTGACCCGGTCCTGCGAAATCAAAACGTAACACACGTCATTTCACCAAATGGCAACTCGGACTCACAACACGTCGCCCGTGAAGGCGATTCCGCGCGCTGCTTATAAAGTTTAGGGGTTTTAGGGTTTGCACGGAGAGAGCGATTGAATCGGGTGTGGATGCAGGTGTGGGTGTGGGCGTAGGCGTGGTAGCTTACCTTGATCATGGTCTCGTGGATGCCGATGTGGGAGTAGGACTGGAAGTAGATGCGGTCGTGCTCCTCCAGTGGAGCCGCCCCCGCCGCCGCAGGGGACTCCTCGGTTGCGGGCGGCGAGGCGGCGGAGAGGCGGGGGCGGCGGCGCGCGAGGGGGGAGTGGCCGTTGAGGTGCGACGGGAGCATCGTGGGAGAGGAAGGGATCGACGAGAGACGAGATGGATTCGAACGGAAATTGCTGTGCGAAATGCGCTCTTCTCAACCGCTTGGCTCGTCACTTCGATTTTGATTTTGAAATGTCTTCGCTCGGGTGGGTTTTGGGGCTAACTGTAGTAAACCGCGCGAGACAATTCGGTCCTTTGCTTCCTGGGCAAATTGCATGTATGAAAATCCACTCCTTCCTAACTTCAAAAAAAAACATTTTACAAAAATATGAGAAAGGGCTGAATTTATTAGAATGATTCAGCAAAAGAAAAAGGATTATCTTTGTTTCTATGAACTGGTTACAAAAGAGACTTAACTAGCCATATACATAATCTTCTCACTACTTTCAAGATCTTGGTTGTCTTTAACTTATTCTCTGAATTTTTATTCTAATTCAGGATCGATTGTCCTTCTGTCTTCTCTTATCAACCTTTAAATACCATTAAAGATATGCCAATTATCTATCTGAGAAGACGTCTCATGAAATCAGCGCATCCGATCAAGGGGATGGTTATTGTCAGAGAGAGATATCTAATGATAACTGATCTTCGGTTGTTATTAGTGGAAGATAATTATGGGAACAATAGCGTGGCGGTTGTTGTTAGAGATACAAGACCGAAATGTCATATTGTTTGAGATGGATAAAGCACATATTTTATCTGTCACAAGGAAGGAGTTCCTGAAAGCAAACCTTCTACCAGTTCATAAACTCTTTGAGTAGTCTACTGGTCAGGCAAAGTGCACAGTAGTTCTCTGATTAGGCGCTTAGGGAATAGCTTTGGAAAACTCACAACCACAGATATCTTAGGATCTTCATTAAATATTAAATCTATATTTAATGGTTTTTTAATCCTCGTCGCATATAAAAAAACCATTCCCATCAGTCTTGCGCTAACTACGGCTTAGGCGTTCTTTTACACGAACTCGTAATTAGTTAAACTTGTTAAGTGATGGTTAAAGTCCCCGGATGATAGTACATGAATAAGTTGTTTAAAGCAGTTTAATTTTCCATATTATGATAGACTATAATGTATTACGATATAGCATGCTATTTCTACGCAAGATAACGACACGATAAATTGATGTTATCATTTATTATTAGTTTTTATTTGTGCATAAAGCCAATGTGCCTATTTTGATGTGCTATGAGTTTGATCATATACCTGCTCCGCGATGGAGAGTTATCGTTTTATTTTTGCAAAGAGAAACATTTTCAACTCGAACAATATGTCTTGCATTGCCCATATTTCTAACTGGCAATCTGCTCATCTTGTAGATATTGGTGAGAAAAGAGGAATTAGACCATGGTTCGACCGTATGAATACTTAGGCGAAATCTAATCAATTGAAACTAGGTGCCTTTCTTTGCACCGTTAGTTGCAATTTGCAATACAAATTTAATCTTTAAACCAGTAAAATCAATGCTCTGCATCCTATCTATTTGCATCTATAGTAATAGCCGTCTACTTTTATATGTTAGAAAAAAACAATATTTTTTTGTCGCTTGCCATTGTTATTGCATTGAAGACGAGATTAGCATTTTCTTTAAAAACTAATTAAATGCTCATATGTTGCTACGGAATAAAACAAATTATAATACCCTAAACATTTAGCTGTTGTCGTCATGCTCGGCTTGCATCTCGACTCATCTTCAGCTCCATCTCCACACCTGGCCGAACTCCGCTATGGTTCATGTAGTGTCTTTCCCACCATGCCTAGGTTGCACCATGCTCTCAACTCCATCTCTGTACTCGGCATGTATCGTGCATCTGGCTCCATCGCCACACTCAGGCTATTCGGCATCCCTTTTTGCCACTGCTGTCTTGCATGCCATCGCTTGCTGCCATACATATGACATGGTATATTACTACATCAACTCAACATCTTACATAACTAAAGTAGGGCAAAAATGATGGAAATATTTTAATAAATACACTTCCTCCGTACATGGACTAACATTGCGAAATGACACTTCTTGAGAAAAGTGGATAAATATTGTGAAATAGAGGGAATACGTAATTGTTGTGATATTGTGCAATGCGATTATTGTGGTACTCAAATCTATTTGGTTCAGACGTTAAAGCTTGTCTTGTCTTGCTATGACATTCCACAACAAAAGATGCATGCATGTAACAGCGGCAAGATCTTTCTCGCACGACTGCTCAAGCTAAAAATCTTTCTTCAACAAACAAATTACCACCCATTGCCCATTTACATTCTTTCAGGAAACAAACATTAATTTACCCTCTTTCAAAATTAAACTGTTCCTAGTATACTTATGATCTACGAGAAGTCCAAAACTAATAAATTTACACCATGATTTGAACAACCAACATGCTTTTTTAACTGAAGCTGGGCTTCTTATGGCTGTTCCATTTCTTCGAAAAAATTAATTATTGTGAATATGAGAAATTAGAGAATAAGGTTATGGATGTTAA
Organism: Dendrocalamus sinicus; assembly: GCA_036346575.1. Lineage (NCBI taxonomy): Eukaryota > Viridiplantae > Streptophyta > Magnoliopsida > Poales > Poaceae > Dendrocalamus > Dendrocalamus sinicus. Next base: position 1,041,450 of record CM070652.1, read on the forward strand.
CCTGTGATAGTTGACACTATGACATAGTTTTCTGAAATTAAAAAGGGAAATGGGCTTTATAAGAAAAATGAAACCAAAATGGTGAGAAAATACACAAAATTCCCATGTAAGAAGAAATTGCTTAACAAGTTTGTGTATTTGGGAGTCATTGCATGATGCCAATAGTGCCATGGTTCACACAGCATAGTGGAGTTCATAATTAAGGGCCTAGTTGTTATCAACGACGGTCAGAAACCTTTTGCTTGAAGTTCAGAATATCAACTTTGTTATTAGCAACACCCTCAACATCCGCCTTACTCTTCTATCAATAGAAAAATAATCAGATAGCAAAAAACGCATGTGATTTAACTCAATAAACAACCTCCTATTGTGAAGACCGAAGAGTACGTTGCTGTTTGTCGTTGAAATAAAGGACACCTGACCTCTTGACAAATTCGTCGGTCTAAACAGACTGCCACTCGATAAACAGGATGATCCGAGTCGAAGGCATTGCCTGGCCTGCAAGAACACGAGGAACCAGTCAAAGAAAAATAATTTTCCTCTCCCAGAAACTACCAAGGTCGGGACTGCTGCATGAGCCAAGAAATTAATATGCCGATTCGAACTCACCGGGCCGCTCACAGCGCGCCCACCACGCCGCCGGTGCCGAAACCTGCACTGCCGCTCATGACAAGCCTGTGCAGCGCAGCCACGTACTCAAGGACGGGGAGCAAACGGCATCAGTCACACATCAGAGTTCCAGTTCACGACCAAGGCGCGATCCAAGAGTCATGCCGCCTTCGCCGCATGGAGGAGGCGCATCGTGCTGGAAGAGCCCGCGCGAGAGGAGGCAATGGTTCTTAGCGTTGTTTTCAAGACTGCTATATCATGTAAAATGAAATGAAATATGGATGAAGCATTCATCCTCAATGCATAATTTCATTATATTGTTTCATAGACATTTAATTTCATGACTCATATAGAGTTAGTAATCGTGCCAAGAAGGTACTCACTTCTTCTCTCTCTTCTTAAAAATATTGTCATATCATCAAAAATACATATGTGGCAGCCTATTAAATGCAGATGAAACTCCCACTGAGACTGGCCTTAGGATTCCTTTTTCGATATTAAATTAAGGTTAGTGAGCATTAGCATGTATGGAGGTCTAGGGAGAAAGACGCATGAGAAACGTGGAGGGGGTAGGCTGAAGCGAGAAAATCGCAACTTCAGTTACTTTTTTTGTCGAGGAGAGGAGGGAAAGAACATATTACTTATTAACTTTTTTTTAAATAGTAAAGAAAATAGATATGCAATGGTTTTACTACTGGTTTGGATAAGATAGGAGACTCATGATTAGCTGTTGGTCAACAAAGGCAATTATAACTGGCCACAAAAAAAAACTACAGAAAAAATATATTGAAAGGGAGGATACGGCCGGCGCGGCCAGGCCCCATGCCTGCGTCGGCTGTCTCCTTCCTCCCGGTCAGTCCCAGAGAGAAGGCCCGACACTGCGCTCCGCCCCGTCACTCTCGCCCCCGCACGCAGCCGCACCACAGTGAAAAATATCTCCACCTCCCCCGCGGTAACAACTCTTCCGGCGCGGCGGTAGATCTCCCCCTCCTGCCTTCTGGAAACCCCCAATTTATTTCCCCCAAATCCGCAGCCTTCCCAAACCCATATCAAATCCTCTCCTTATCTCGCCGCCCCAATCCCCCAAACCTCTACTTGCGAATTCCTCGGAGGAGTTCAATAGCTAGGGTTTTCTCGGGCTCTGGCAGCCAGCCATGGCCGTGGAGGAGGTGAGCAGCGGCGGCGGTGAGGAGGGGTCCGGGGGGTGGACCCGCGAGCAGGAGAAGGCTTTCGAGAACGCGCTCGCGACGACGGAGGAGGAGGAAGGCGATGCGATGTGGGAGAAAGTAGCGGAGGCCGTCGAGGGGAAGACGGCCGAGGAGGTCAGGCAGCACTACGAGCTGCTCGTGGAGGACGTCGACGGCATCGAGTCCGGGCGAGTGCCGCTGCCTGTGTACGCCGGCGATGGGGGCGCCGAGGAAGGCTCTGGCGGGGGTGGGAAGAAGGGCGGGGGAGGAGGGGGCCATGGAGAGAAGGGGTCGGCTAAGTCTGCGGAGCAGGAGCGCAGGAAGGGGATAGCATGGACCGAGGATGAGCACAGGTTGGTGGCTTAAGCTTCGTTTCTGTTGAGCAAAATTGCAGTGCTGCCCTAGATGCTTGATCGATTGCTGAATTGACTGGGCTACGAGTTAGTGGAACGTTACTGTTTTATTGGGGATTTTAAAGATTAATCCATGTAGTTGTGGTAACGTGTTCGGGATTTTGGAAATTTGTTGTTAAGATAGTTTAGCTGCTGCTCTTGGTGGGAAAACCGGGTGCGAGTAGGCGTGTCAGTTCGCGGTTTTGGGTGTACTGGGGAATTAGGCTATGTCCTGCATGAATTTTTGTTGCCTGGACAGGGGACGAGCACATGTCGGCTCCATTTTTATTCCGTTCATTGAGCAATTCACAGTTCTACTTTAGATATTTGATTGATTTTTGAATTGGGTGGGCTAGGAGCTAGAACGTCATTACTGTTTTATTGGGGATTCTGTTGATTCATTTGAACGTCATTACTGTTTTATTGGGGATTCTGTTGATTCATTTGTATAGTTGCCGTAACGTGTTGAGGATTTTGGAAATTTTTTGTGTAGATTGCTTAGCTGCTGATGGTTCATTGGAAAACGGCTTCCGAGGAGGCTTGTCGGTTTGCACTAGTTGGCGGATTAGGTTATGTCCTGCATGGTTCTTTTCAGATGGAATTCACCTATTGGGGGATTAGATAAAGTGCTGCATGTTTGTATTCAACTGGAATCGATGAAGGGGAGCTGTTGTTGTTTTGCTAGTTTGGCTGAGTCTTGTACTATTTTTGAATTATAAATGGCTTTGCAACTGTCACTCACATGCTATGAGATGGTCTTATGCAAGGTTGTTAGGATTGCGATACCAAGTAGGACCGTTTTTCGTCTGACGGGATCGGATCGTAGGATCGGATTGTAAAATCACAATTCTATCAAGTTTTTAAAAGCGTAGATGTTTTATATAAAGATTGAATTATATTTCTAAATATGCAAGTCTATAGTAGATTTTGTGAATTTAATTTTGTAATTTGAGTGCACTTATTCATGTTATATTGAATTAAGGTTTATTTTTGAAACTTAATTATTTTTAATAAACTAATAATCTAAAAATGCAATATGTTAAAGATAATTCTTTTTTTTTTATCTTAGAACAACATGTAAACAACAAAACAAAGCAAATTAAACTAGTGCAACTTATATTAGCAATAGATAATATAAAATTTTATATGCTAATATAGTTTGTTGTCAGGATCATGATCTCACTACGATCCTAACGATTCTACAAGTAGGATCATGATCCTACTGTAATACTACTTGATTCCGATCTATATTACGATTCGTATTATCTATCTATGGTAGGATCGTACGATACTACGATACATGTCGTGATACTGACATCCTTGGTCTTATGGTGAAATAGGTGGATCATTGGATGTAGGGCGTAAGTCCTCAAGCTGTACTGGGTGTAGGTGTGAGTACTTATGTGTTGTGGGACTAAGGCTGCTTTATTTGGTTTAGCTTGGCACATGTTACCTTCTGCATGAAAATCCTTGCTCAGAACAGTGGTCATTTATAATGAATTTCTAGTTGTCCTAAATGTGTTTTAGATAGGATAAACATCATGGTTTCAGCAAAAAGAACATTGTGAGTGCTTTTCTTCATGTTCCAATGTTCCATGTTGTGTTCTCCTTTTGTGATGGACTAATTTTAGTAGATTTTTCCCTGCTAGCTCTTTCATTCCAAAACTGCTAAAACGTATCTCTTAATAACTTGACCACTTGTGTGATAGCTTATGATAGCTTATAATGCCAGCAGAAGGACAACTCAAATTCCCCGTAGTTGAGTGAATATAATTCGAATGTGAAAAGCTTGTGTGTTTTCTTACTAAAATTGACTTCAAGTACATAATTAGCATTTTCTCAATCTCTGTAGCACTACATAATATGTATCTTTACTATTATAAAAATGTAAGTTGGTGGTCGTTGGTCCGTTCTCCCTTCTCTTTTCTCAGCCATTCGATTAAAGATCAGCCATCCAAATTTGCATGTAGGTAGTTCTTCCGCTCCTCAGAAAAGGTCAGGCCGACACGTGGGCCACGCTCCTCTTCTCTTCCCCGCATCCTTTGCCTTCCGCAACCACTCCACCTCCCGCAACCGCTGCCTCCTCTCCCTCGAACCCTCGTGCCACGCCTCCTCAGTGCCGCCACCAATTCCTTTCCTGTGCGGCAGCGTCTGGTCGTAGTCCCCCAACTTTTCCCAGCAACGTCGCATCCCCCCGTCGCAGCCTCCCCAACGCATTTTCCTGCTGCCTCCTCTCCCCATCTCCCTACCTCCACCTCCCACAACCGACGCCTTCTTCTCCCGCGAACCCTCGTGCCGTAAATAAAAAAATGGCATACTTGTGAGCTTACTTGTAAGATGGCATACTTGTGAGCTTACAATAAAAAAAATGGGATCATAATTAACTTGCCAAGGCAACATCAGAAAATCATAATGAATATAAATATTTAAGGCGAAGTAATTGGACGCAAGAAGTGACTGATGCTAACTAGAATGCTTTGAGAATGGCCCAGCTAAGTGACATTCATTTGATATATGCCTAAAGGGTCATTCTTATAATTGCCACAAGTGCACACGAATGGGTTAATTCAGTATGGTTAAGGACGACTCAAGTGGAAACATGACTGTAGAAATGATGCAATCAGCCTTCTTTTTGCTTTGAAAATATTCATAATATGGAATAGTAACTCTCATGCACCAAATCCAACCATCTGTTTTAATCATTACTCCTTTCTTTGGGATGTTATATAATCAAATTAATATATTACTGATATTCATGCAGGTTGTCTTTACTTTACTGGTTATTGACGTGCCCTGCCACTTGATTTGAATTTGCAGATTGTTCCTTCTTGGACTTGAGAAGTATGGCAAAGGTGACTGGAGGAGCATCTCAAGAAACTTTGTGATCTCCAGGACACCCACACAAGTAGCTAGTCATGCACAGAAGTATTTTATCCGCCTGAACTCAATGAACAGAGAGAGGCGGCGATCAAGTATACATGACATTACCAGTGTGAACAACGGAGATGCATCAGCTGCTCAGGTTCCAATCACAGGTCAAACAAATGGGCAGGCTGCCAATCCTGGGAGATCCCCTAAGCAATCTACACAGCCAGCAAATACGCCCCCAGGCGTTGATGCTTTTGGTACCACAATCGGACAGCCAGTTGGTGGTCCCCTTGTGTCTGCGGTTGGCACTCCTGTCACGCTTCCTGTTCCTGCTGCATCTCATATTGCCTATGGCATGCACGCCCCAGTCCCAGGAGCTGTAGTACCTGGTGCCCCAATAAACATGCCTCCGATGCCCTATCCGATGCCGCCCCCATCATCTCATGGATGAGGGCCTGCTGCTGAATAGACAAGCTCATATCTCTATGTTATTTAGCCTTTCAGTGAATGCTCTATTGTGTCTCAACTCTCAATAAAGCCATATCAATAAACTCTTGTACATTACAGATGGTTATTAAATGTAGCATTTTGTGGACATTGCAGATTATGTATTTATCATTTTTGTTCCATCATTCATCCAGATGCTGTGGTTCAGTCAGTATCTGTGATTTGTAATTATATACCTGCTGCAGGTACAAGAGCTAGAAACCTTGCCTGTTGCTCGAGTTCATATTGCCTCTCTTGCCCTGTTGGCTGTCGCCCAAGTCCATTCTGCCGAATTGCTTGCTTAGCTAACGGGCAGTGGACATACAATGAGGTACTTATTTCGCAACCTTAGATATTTCGGTTATCATCTTAGCTGTGATGTTTCTGAATCGGTTCATTCTCCATTTCTGTTAGGAGTAGCACATCCCGCTGCTATCGTGGTTGTCACATGGTGATCTGTTTCCCTTAATTCTTCTTGCAACCAGACGTGTTCCAGACGAAGTTACCGGGAAGGAAAAGTATGGCACGAGCAACATCTATTGCCTGACATTTCGTCGCTGGCTCATCATTCCCATTACGTCCGATCGATCCATCAGTAGAAGGTTTGTACGATGGGTTATGTATAGTTTGGTCTAGTAAATTATTTTGGAAAAAGTTTATATAACACCTCAGACTTTGCTCAAAAGTTCGTCCAATACCTGAACTATGAAACCAAATATTTGACTTCTCAAACTTTACAATTCAGTTTACATAACATATTAACATAGTTTCAAATGATGGTATTACCTACATGACACGATGAGTTGGTGGTATATGATATCTCTCTCCCTAATCAAAATAGAGAGGGGAAACTCGGGCGGTAGTTATGGAAGCATGATTGGGAGCTTGACGGGGAGAAGCCTTTGTAGGCTTCATATATCACTGACTCCCTAATTTGATTTTTATGATTAAAGTTTGAGTTGCCTTGATGCATATTTTTTTTCACTCCGCAACTGAAATTTCTGAATAGCTGTGGAGAAATTCAACCGTCTAAAAAATGGGTCGTCACATAGATATAGATGCGGTCCATGAAATTGTGCAGGCTAGGGATAATGCTGAGAGGGAATTCAGGTCTGATCGGTAAGTTGATTGTGGATGACAATGACAAATGCGCGATGCACTTTCGAAACGACGGTAAAGGGAGATTTGGAACTTGTTCCCGCTGCCTTTCACGCAAAGCAATATAATGTTCTCCTTCACCAAATCACAATCATGCAGTTGTGCTTGTAGCGGGATGGTTCAGTTCATGGTCTTTTTGGCAGTGCGATGCGAGGAGCCATGCCATGCCGATGAAGCGGTTCAGCTGCCACTTTCAGCAACCACTAGGGACACAGAGTCCTCTCGGCCTCCTCTCATGAAAAAGTAGTTACTTGTTAGGACATGGGCAGTACAGTAGTGGTTAAAGGATAACATTAATGGGATCTATTTTTCATTACAATTCATAACTTTTGGCTACAGCTTATTAGACATCACTCGTTTCAAATTTAGTTTCTAACTTATAGCTTTTAATTCACTATTCTTTAATTTTATCTTTTTCTGACTTTTTTGCTTGGGGTTTCCTTTCTTTTCCGTATTCCTTCGTATTGTTTTTTATGGATTAATCTGTTTTTTTTCTATTTTGTAAACTTTTAAATTTAATTACGTCAAATAAACCACCATCAATTACAGTGAAAAATAAGATGGTTATTATAAAAAAGGCATAAGCTATCGTCAAACTAAGAGTCTAATGAATAATAATTGCTGAAAGAAATCGAAACAAAAAATCAGAAAAGTCAAAAAGAATAAGGGCCTAATACAGAGGCATACGTCACCTGATGAGAAGCATCATATACAAATGCATATACACCTCTAATCTTCAAAGAAATTGTCAAGAGTGCAAGTAGCTTATTGCCTTATCCAGTTGTCATCAGGGCCATTTATAGGGTAATCAGCTCATAGAGTAAACCCCGAAGATGATTTTTAGGTCTCACTCATTTTGGGTTAAACTTATGACTTATTTTTTTATTATTCCTAATTTTGTCTTTTTGACTTTTTGGCTTTTTTTGAACTTTTTGGCTGGTTCTTTTTCCTGTATTTATTTGTGTTGTCCATGATGGGCTAGCCTGTTTTTTCTTTTTAAATTTTTTAAAATTTAGTTACGCCAAATAAGCCACCATCAACTATAATGTAATTTCAGCCAGTTACAGTGCAATTTCAGCTATAAACTAGCTTATTTCAGCTCGACCAAGTGGCACCTTAAGTACCAACTAGTAAAACCTCTATTCATTAGGAATTGAATATACCCTAATTTTTTTTGTGTTAGTGTTTGTTTGAATTTTTAAATATAACAAATGAGCTCAAAAATTATAAAAATTTATATACAGCCTCTTGACATAACGTACCTCATAGTGTAATTTTTGAGTAATTTTATAAGTTATGAATGTTGCTCAAAATTCATATAAGTTTGATGTTTTTATGAGTTTTTACATATAGCAAATGAGATCTAAAATTTACGAAATTTTATATGAAGTCTTTTGACATAGTCATAGTTATTGTATAATTTTTTGAAAATTTTATATAGTCTGAATTTGCGACGTTTATTTGGGTTAATTTAATCATGAATTTACCCAAATAAACGTGGCAAAATCGGACCACATAAAATTCCCAAAAAATTCACATTAACTATGATTGTGTCAGGAGGCTTCACATAAAATTTCATAATTTTTGGAGCTTGTTTTCTATATGTAAAAACTCGTAAAAATATCAAAATTATATGAACATTTGAGCAATATTCATAACTGATAAAATTACTCAAAAATTACACTATGAGGTATGTTGTGTCGGGAAGCTGTACATAAATTTTTATAATTTGTTTGAATTTATTTATTATATTTAAAATTTTAAACAAACACTAACACAAAAAATTAAGGCAGATAATTAAATCGGCTTAATCACCTGCCGCCCCCCTCACCGGGCGGCAGGCTGCTTATCGTTCCCCCATTGAGCAAGAGGCTGTTTGCCGTTTGCTGGCGGGCAACAGGCGCCTACCGTCGGCGGCCTCACCCTGTGTCGTCTCGCCGACACTGCCGCCGGTCTACCGAACGATAGAAGTTTTTTTTTTCTAATATGATAGATACACGGTTAGTTTTATAAATACATTATGAAACAGTACTAAATCCGATTTTGACTTAGTTTTCAGAGCAAAGTACGCATATACTAGTACTAGATGGCAACAGAGTATCTGCACAGGAAGCTGAAAATATGGGCATCGTGTCAGAACCAATAGAGATGTTCCATTGGTGTCATATCAGAGTTGCAGCCTTTACAATTCGAGAAATAGTCTCTGGTTCTGTGCAGTTCAATGATTTTCACAACTGAGGATTTCTTTGTCGTTACGTATGGGAGGGTAGAAAAGGAATCGTGTGTGTGAGAGAGGAACAGCAGGGCAAAATCAACCCTTTCCTGACCATTTTGACCTTTATATGCAAACAGTGGACCATTTATTTGTGAATTTTTCCTCATTAGTGCTGTATGCATCTAATGGTTTGTTACTCAATTGAATTGCTGATTGTTCACTTCAAACAGTGGCTAAATACATAGCAGAATAGAACAGGATGCATCTTAATGACCATACCATGGCAACAGCAAGAAGAAACATGGAACAAGATGGTGGCTTGGTCATTGACCTGTGGCTGGCTTTTAGACAACACACGCATACCATGTGGCACCAACAGGTTATAATCACAAGCACATCCACAACCCTGCAGTATTTACACCGTAGGAGCTTGGGACAATTAGCACTGTTATCTATTACTATTATAAAAGAGTTTCTCCTCTAACCACTCTATTCACTCAACTTCGCACCATTCTCCACTTTCCAACCGATCAAAGCAATTTTCTTCTATAGTATGATTCTCTATATATTCAATGAGTTCCGTTGCAACGCATGAGTATGTAATTAGTAATCAGTAAAAGAGCTGTAGGAAAAGGAAAGGAAAGGAAAAGAGGTAAAGCTAAGAACAAATGCCAGGCCACCAAGGGGAAAACTAAAAAGGAGAACCTAACAACGAAGTACCAACTCAACATCATTTCAGCACATTAAGGTCATCTCTAGCTAGTAGCTACTAGCATAGCATTCTCAAAAAAAAAAAAACTACTCCCATAGCACCACCATCCATCCATCCAGAACCTTCACAGCCTGCAAATTCCAAAAAGGATGGAAACAAACTCGTCAATTTGTGGTTCTTGCCGCTTGTCAATGATACATTTCACTATATATACACATCTAGTTTTAGTAAGAAAAACGGCATCTTGTACACTACACTGAAATGAACATTGTACTGCTTCTAAAGTTATCAGGGGAGTTACCAACCAGTCTGCCTCATCTAGCCATTAGTAACTACGGGTATGTTATTTTGAACTGCAGTTTATAGTTAAGACTTATTAGTCTAATAAATAGTAATTGATAAGAGAAATCAAAAACCAAAAGTCTTTTAAAAAGTCAAAAATAACAGGGTCTAGACGTGGCTTATGTTCTGATCAGTACGATTTTCTACTGGTAAAGCAAAGAAGTACCTATAAGAATGGACTGAAGATTCAGAAACAGAATATACCAGCGATTTTTCTCTAGTTCCCACACGTAGAAATATCCAACTTAAGAAGTAGGCATGCATGAGAGCATCTGCTTGATCCTAATGGCACCGAAAGGGAAAGAAGTGGACCGGACTGCGAGCGCAGAGGCCGACCAAATTTTTTGCTTTCTTACGGAAAGTAACCACGCGAACAGCTTAAGCGGCAAACGACAACCCATTCCGGCTAAGCAGTAACGAGCAGTTCAACTAAGCAAGCAAGGATGAATTAATTACTGCTACTGTTTTACTTTTACCATGGCATGGCAGCACAAAATCGTAGTAGTAACTAGTCGCGGTATGCACTAGTAGCAGAGCCCGTGCAAAGGATTTTTTTTAGTTACCTAAAGATGATGATTTGATTAACCCGCCTCCGTTCCGACGATCGATCTCTTCGGCACACCAAGAAAAACCAACGAAGTATTTATACTATGTATGATACGGTTGCGATGCGAGATGAGTTTGGATTGGATTGGATTGAATCGGAGGGAGCGGATTGGATTGAATTGAATCGGAGGGAGCTTATTGCCGCCGGAAGGAGTGGCGGTTCTTCTTGATGAAGTCGTCGAACCGCTTGTTCATCTCCTCCGCGCCAACCGACGGGTCGCGCGCTCTCCCCGGCGGAGGCGGCTGCGCCGGAGGGGCAGCAGGTGCCGCCGCGGCCTCCGGACGTGTCTTCTGCATGATGGCCTCCCACGTGGCGTCCAAGTCGTCGTCGTCGTCCACTACCGTGGCTGCCACGGATGGAGGCGGCGGCGAGAGCTCCTGCTCAATAACCGCGTGTTCCTGCGCCGGCGCCAGGCTCCGCCTCGGGTCGGCGAGGTAGGACGCGTCGTAGGAGGCGTCCTCGTCGGACTCCGTCGTGATGCAGGACTCGCCGCCGCCTGAGTCCGGGGAGCCTTCCGGCTCCAGCGGCTCGCCGTACTCAGCTGCGGCGACGAACTCCTCTTTGGGCTTGACGGGGGAGGCGGCATCCTCGGCGGGGACGGCGACCGGGGGCGGGTGGGAAGGTTGGTGATGCCACGGGTCCTTGTGCTGCTGCGCCTGGACGTGCTTGTGGTCGGAGAGCTTCCAGATGACGAGGATGATGAGGTGGACGGTGACGAAGAGGTAGGGTGGGACGAGCCAGACGCGCGCAGCGGCCCAGGCGCGCGGGAAGAAGGCGCCGGCGATGGACACGAGCTGCGGCACGGCGAGGCGCGCGAAGGAGGCGACCGCGGCGAGCGCGGCGGACGCGAAGGCCACCTTGGCCGCGAGCAACGTCTGGGCCAGGCCGCCGCCGCCTCCAGGCAGCCGCGAGGCGTAGTTGTATGACATGGGGGGCGCGCAGGTGGATGGCTGCTGGGCCGGGAGGTGGAGAGCGAGGTGTCGGCGCCGCGGTGTGGAGTAATGGGAGGAGGTGGTGGGCAGAGGGGCAGGGTGGAGCGGCTGCGCAGCTATTTATGGGGGAGAGGCTTTGCTCGGGTTCTTTTTCGTGTTTAAATTTTCGAAAATTTTGCTACGAATAATCTTGTCTTGGAAAGAAAAGATAAGAATTGATAGTTTCCATGTTAGTTAGGTTCATTTCCTTTAGTTAGGTTCATTTCCTTCTAGCCGCGTTCCATGTATTGGAGATAACTTTTTTTTTAGAAGAGTTGGTTTATTTTCGTGTAGATGGAGTACATTCTATGTATTAGAGATAATTTCGTTACAAACGGAGGTTGTTTCTTATGAGTCATCCTTATAGAATGAACTAGTAAGCGTGTATGTGAAATTCACGTCAAAAATATTGAAAATCAAAATTCATTTTATTCCGGAATTTTACAAAAATGAATCGTTTTAAGCAAATACTAAATTATGAGTCATCTATACTAATATAAAGCACTAGTTTGATTAAACCATTTGTCACCTAACCACGTTAATACCTTTCTCTCTTAATTGTCAGATCAACATAATCTAATGGCTAACATTGTAAGTTGGTCCTACCATCTGAATATCTACACCGTTTATTTAGTCCATCCAACGTCCACGATTGCAAGTTGGTCCTGCCAATCTCGCCGCACGCCGCACCGACCCACCCACAAGATAATCACGACCCCATATCATGCCTGCAATCCATCAGTGCTGCTCCTCACACCCACAATATATCCATCGACACCATCCTAATGCTCCCCTGCTCCCGTGACACCCTACCCCCATGCTCCACTGCTCCACATCCGTGGCGCCGCTCCTCCCCCTTCGAAAAGATTTGAACTTTGAAATTGGAGATTTGGTATATCTCAAGGTCACGCCATTCAAGTTAGTAAAGAGATTTCAAGTTAAAGGAAAGTTAGCCCCGAGGTATGTTGGCCCGTTTGAGATTCTCGAGAGAATAGGGGAAGTAGCTTATAAATTGCAGTTGACACCAAACCTGGCCAGAGTACACAACGTATTTCATGTATCCCAGTTACGAAAATGTCTTCGCCATCCAACAGAGCAAGTACCAGTTGATGACATAGACTTACGAGATGACCTATCATATGATGAGGAGCCAATTCAAATTCTGGAAACTACAGAAAGGCAGTTGAAGGGTAAAAATGTCAGATTTCACAAAATTTAGTGGCAAAATCACACAGCAGATGAAGCGACATGGGAGAAAGAGTTAGACTTACAGCGAGAATTTCCCAACCTACTCCTTGGCCCGGTTGATCTCGAGGTCGAGATCCTTTTTAAGGGGGTAGGTTGAAACAAAACCAAAATCTGAAAATTTTCAAAAATCTGAAATTGAATTGAATTTTGGTTTGTGCTTTACTCTCTTGCTTCATCAACCTATTCCTCACCAATCTCAATCACCAGCTGCCCCAAATCCCTACCATTTCAACTGGATCAGAGAGAGGGAGTGCCAGCTCTGTACATGACCGAAAAAGTTCACCGCCTCCCCAAAATCTCGCCGCCACTCACGAACTCTTCGTGACCACCCGCACCAGTGCTTTCCCTGCCAGCTTCCCGCGTTGGACGACCACCCCGCCCCCGTGGCACGCCACGCCAGCCCGCTGCAGCGCCGTGCATCAGCCTTTGCCGCCGCCCACCTCCTCTGTGCGCGCCACCGCCACCTCGCGCCAAGGGACTCCGCCACCTCCACCGCGCGGACAAACCTCTCTTTACACCTCCCCTCTGCCGCCCTGACGCCCCCGACCTACTCCAAGGCGTGGCATCGCCACGCAACGCCGCCGCCGTGGATGAGCTTGGGGCCGAACCGCCTTAACCGTGCTATATATGCGGCCAAGCCCCTCCCCAGCCATCGCCATCACCCTCCACCACCCGCCCAACGCCCCAAATCCTCCCCCATTCCACGCCATAGTCGGTAATTCCAAATCCCCGAAGCTTGAACCCTAGATCAATGTCGGTCTTCCGCCCCTCATTTTCCAATTCGTCTCGTTTATAGCTTCACCAACACCTTAGAATCACACCCCCAACTGCCGCCCTAGCTCCCCGCTCACCCTTCTTCCTCGGCACCGATCACCTCCCCACCGCCGCTAACCTCCACTGTGGCCAGCTCGATACGGGCCTTCCAAGCTCCACCCGACCCGCCCACGAGCCTCCCCTAACCTCTCAAATGCTCAAAAACCGGCTCAATCGCCCCGGGAAACCCCCACTCACCCACGGTTCGCAAATCGCCCGCGAAGAAAGTGAGCTTGCCGCCAGCGAACGCCGCCTCCATCGGGCCTCCCACCTCCAAAAATGGAATCCTCACCTTACCCCGCACCCGCTCATACCTTTCCCCGCCGTCGCACTTCACTCCACCGCCGCCGGTAGCAGCCGCCACCCTCCTCTATTCCTCTGTGCGCACGAGCCGGATGGAGGAAGAAGACGACCGAGCCAGCCGCGCCCGTATCCGACCGCACCACCTGCGCCCGCGTCCGACCGAGCCACCGCGTCGCCCTCGCGCGCGCGCGCGCGCTGCGCGACTCGAGCCGCTTTGTCTCGGTTGAGTCGAGTCCACTCGCCGTGCCCGTTCCAGCCGACCTGAGTCCAATGAACAGTACCTGACCCAAAAACCAAAAATGCATATTTATACTCCCCGGATTCATTTCGAGCCCGCCAACCCAAATCCAAGGCCCATTTTCCCATATAGCCCTCCTATAAGCCCAAAATCCTAATTTAAGGGAGTTTTCCGTATTTTCTTTATTCTTTTATTTTCTTTATTCCTAAACTAGTCCTTCGGGCATGGAATTAATTTATTTTTAATTATTTTGCGTTAGCTTCCGACGACGAAGTTCCACAGGAGCAGGAGGGAGAAGTTCAAGTCCAGGCCCCGCTCGTCGAAGAATACAAGTAAATCAAAATCGTAAACCCGCAAGGCAAGTCACACATACTTTGATCATGTTGAATCTACATTTTCGCTATTTATTTATTAGTATTTTCATTACGTTATTTGCACTCTGTTATTTTGTATACAATAAATGCTTAGAATGACATGATACTAGTTATGTCCTACCACCCGAAAAAGCTCAGTCTAATTTGATGACCATATTTCACCTTGATAAAACATAGTAATATTAAGTATAGTAATAATGTGAATATGATAGCTTAGAGAATCATCATCTACTGTTACTAAAAGATTTGGTATTTGTTTGGGAAAGTGGTTCTAGGGTAAGCGAGGATCATTGGATCTCGTGACCTAGGGTGAAGGCAAATGTTACAAATCAATGGGAGTGTTAAAGCATCGGACAGATTTGTAGAGGGAAATTGCCACCGGTGAAAATATAAGGACTAGATCCTTATGCTGAGTAAAGAACATAGAGATCGCCCAACCACAAGCGTTGATACATCAAACCTGGTCAAGTAACTGCTCAAGTTCGATTGAACCTCTACAAAGTGTGAGTCCATACGGAAGGGAGTTGAGAAGGGCCGTATGGAAGTTGGCGCCGTTGTTGTTTTTGTTATTGATTTGATTATCAGATGTCCACACAATAGTAGGCTGAGATGAGTTAGAGGTTGTGGCCTGGGCTTATCAAGGAAACCTACTAGGTAGAGGCTATATAAAGAATTGAGCAGTGAACAGCCTTGTTTCCTTTACTCTTTAGCGGGAGTTAAGGAATCTTGTGGGTAAAGCAGGGCAACTCTGCAGAGTCATGATTAATTATATTCGAATACGCCGTGCTTCCGGTAAATGAAGCTATGTTTAATGGGTGATTCCAACAATAAGGCATAAGTAGATTTGAGAATGGTTTGGTAACATGGAAAGTTGGTAATCAAGTTTGAAACCCCTTTTTATTAATAAAGTATCTCTTTCAGTTTTTAACTGGTTTCCAACTAAAACTGCATCCACACAAAATAATAGACATGTTTCCCTTTATTTGTTATACCTTGCATGTAGTTATTGTTAAGCTCCGTGTGGCTTGTTGAGTACGGTTGTTGTACTCATGCTTGCTAAAAACATTAACAGAAATAACCAGCAATAAGGAGGCAGATGAAGGCAAAGGAGTGGAACACTACGAGGTCGAGGATACGTGGAATTAGGGTCGTTCTCTGCTCAGGCGTGCCTATGGCGTTCTTTTGTGTGTAAGGTATCTAAGGGCCGCTTGCCCTTCTGTAAAACCTGGCTTTTATGCTTTTATATTGTAATAAAGTTGATTTTTATCTTAAGCATGTGTTGACAATGTTATACACTCGATGGATGTACTCGCAACTGAACAATCCTGGGCGGTTGTGAGGGTTTTATAATACTCCTAGAAATGGAGGTGTTACAGGTAATTTCAAATAAATGAATCAGTAGTAGTAAACAAATTAGACCGACAAACGTCGGTACTGGCAGTCTGGCACTGTTCTCCTCCGACAGCGCAGCAATCTGGAGTAATTCGATTTCGGTGCTTGATAAATCAGAAATATATCTAATTAAACCTGACGCCACAGAAGCATCAGTCCCCTGATTGACTACACGAGGTGTGGAGTGTGTAGTGTTGTACACACAGCTAAGGCTCAGGCAAGTCAACTTCTGCGCTAAACGATGCATATCTTGGATCACCGCATTGATAATGATCGATACAGATCAACCCAAGCTGTGTAGTCCAAGCCCAGATCAAGCAGACGTCATGTTATTTTCCATTGTTTTAGTCAGCTTTTAGCTTCGATTTCTATCGATCAGAACTATTCTTCAGACCTACCATCTATCTTGTATTACAAGAGACATATCAAGAGCAGCTGGAAAAACACACTATCTTTAACCTAACTGTTGGGATTTATACTACTAATTAGGATTACCAACTCACTCATCAAACTACGTACCAAATTTTATTTACTTTAGAGTAAGTCGAGTACGAGAAATGAAGTCATGTAGCAGCAGCAATTAGCAGAGGACTTATCCACGGCACATCAAAAAATATCAAACGGATGGATGGTCGATGGAATAGACTTTTCTCTTTTGCTTTTTTTTTCTTTAGAAAAGGGCAGTGCGGCAGAGATTTGCTGGGTAGCAGCGGCAGGCGTTCTAGATGCTTCCTGCCTCCCTTGAATCCTTGATGCCTTTCTTGCCTTGCCGCCACCCATCAATTGATCAAACGTGACCGCACTCGCATCGCACGCATCGATCGATCCAACCACGAAGGGATCGATCGGTCGAGCAAGCGCGGGCTTCTAAAAACAGTTTTTAGCTTTTATTATAGCAATTAATTTTTAAACAAAGTATTTTTTAAGATAAAATCTACAAGTTAATTTTAATACACATTAAAAGCCAACATCTGTATCAATCAAAATCGCAAGCGAGTATCTCTTCATAATTTCTATCGTAAACAACTAAAATCTATAAACCGCCGTATCTATCACCGCCTTTTAACTAAATCGTTGCGTTGGTCGCCTTCGCCGTTGGAGCAGTGGACCGCATCAGTCGTCTCGTCGCGGCGGATCCGGATCACGTCCCCGCTTTGGACGGACGCCCTCGGCTTAACGAACGGACGGCGTTTTTCTCCAGCGTTTCGATGCTGCCTGCATGCGCCTGAAGGCAAGGCGGCACGTCACGTGAGGACAGCCTCCGCCGACGACGAGGTGCACCGATCTGCCGACGGGGATCTCCGGCCGGCCTACTTAGCCAGCGACTCATCTGCGAAATTCCATACGTGACGCAAAATACGCTGCTGCTGTAGGGTGAGCTACTACCGTACACTTCGTTCACTAAAAGCCCATGCCGTTTTGATTGCGATACAATCATTGCAGTGGATACGTGGATTGAACGTCGCTGATCCGTAGCTTTCTCCGTGCATTTGTCGACGGAAATATCACCGGTTGTTACCGCGGAACAGCTCCACGGGTGAAGGTGGCAATGTGGATTGATCACGACCTAGCTGCTTGCCTGTCTGCCTGCATTCAGGGCCTGTTTGGTTGGAGGCTGAAAAAAGTTGCCTGGACCAGATATGCATCCTAGGCGTTCGATTTTGGATGCCTGGGGTCAGGATGTGTTGCCTAGCAGGCATTTGCCTGTGAGGCCTCCAACCAAACAGGCCCTCACTGCCGGAAAACGAGACCTGTCTCTCTGCCTATGCGATGAGCCGCTGACCCAAACCTTGATCGATGTCAAGGGTGGCTTCCGTTTCTGACGTGGGGAATTCATTACTGTACGCACAGTCCAAATCGCATGAGATTAGGGGATCTTGACATTCACCGCCTCGATCAAGCTGGATCGATGCCCCCTGAATTGAAGGAAAAGAAAGTGACCGAATTCAGATGTGATCCGAAATTAGCAGCGTAATTTAACCCAAACCAACTGTTGGTTTTCGTGGACGCTAGCTAGCTAGTACTCCCTACGTTTAAATTTATAGGACGTATTTTTCAAATAGTTTTGTCTATAAATATATCCATAAATACATAACATATTTCATGTTTTAATACAAAATTAGTGTGATATTCTCTTTATACCTCTAACAAATATACAGCTTTATTTGTTATTCTCTATATGAATATATTGAATATAGTGTTTAGAGATATTAATTAGAGGTGGTCTTGCTATTATTATTTTTTTATCTATATGCTAAGAAAAAATATGCTTTATAAATTTGGATGGAGGAACTATAAGCTAGCTCGAGAAGTGCCAATACAATTTTTGAGTGAGCCTTTTTCTTCTTTCTTTCGCTTTACCAAAGCCGTTCAGCTGCTGGTCCGGTCATGTCGTCAAAAAGGGCGTTGAGAAATCAACAAGAAAAGAACAACGCCCGGTCCTTTTATTCCTCAGTTCCCTTGCTTGGTGAATAATTCGCGCCAGGGAACATTTCTATTCGCCCTTTGCAATCATATGTATGCCCCAAATTCCATAAGATTAGCCTTTAATGATGCCGTGGCTTGTGTAAAATAACGATAATGCCTTACTTTTTCTCTGAATAACACACTGAGCACAAATTTATGATGCCTTACTTTTTCTCTGAATAACATACTGAACACAAATTTAAAACAAGTACGATTAATTATCCTATAGTGAAATAAAATACTACTGATGATAGTATGGTACTGAAAAAGAAGCAAGTGTATATGTACTTGCTACAATTTTAAGGGAAAAAAGGGTACTGTGTTTATGCATTGTTAAACTAGAGCACTATTGGTAAGAGGTTTGTTTAGCTTAAACAATGATTAGTTCCAAAGTTGAAATGCGAACCCTAACCACCCAAATTTGGTTCCCTTCCGTACATTCCAGTTCAACAGGGGTGGCTTTCTTTAATTTGATGCTCTCTTTAGTTTGAGCGTAGCTTTATTCCTTGCTTCTCCTAAAACTGATGCAACTACAAATAAAGATAATACTTGTACTATTTAGTTGGAACCAACTGAGAATAAGATTAGTCCAGAAATATCCGATGAGCTCAATTAGGGGTGTGGAACTCGGTCCATTTGCAATTAAATAAGGTTTAGAGTTAGAGAAAACTAATGTTTCAGGCAATTGTGACGTTTGATTAATAAGCACTTATGCAGGAGGCGTTTCATATCATGCATCCATGTTATGGGACCCATCTTTTACCTTTTTTGTAAATCAGAACACGCTGTGGAGCCTTTTGAGTGACGAGATTAAGCCTGCCTTCCTAGGTTTTACGAAAAAACTGTCAGGTAAGCTACAGTGATGTATGCATCCAGAACAATTATGAACTTAATTAATGGTAAGTATATCATTTGACCTGATCTTTAGGCCATCCGCAATGCTGCGTTTACACGTTGAAGCCATCGATTCCTGCAAAAAAGATTATGGAACCGAACCTAAATCTTGCATCGATTCAAAGCATTAAACAAAATCGCATGCCCCGCATGTCAGATCAGCACTTGGGTTCGTCGTTGCCTTGCCGTTGCTGAGGCTGCTGCAGGAAGCACGAAGGGGTCGCCGCGGCGGTCGCACATGATGCATGGACGGGTCGCCGTCGCCTCCAGATCCAACACCTATCGAAGACGTCACGTCCGCTGCCGGTCACCAAAGTTGTGTCCGGCCGCCGGTCCTAGTACAGATCCACCGGCCGCTGGTCCTAGTACAGATCCACCGGCCGCTGGTCGGCAAAGTCGTCAACTCCACCTCCGGCCGCTGGAATTGTTGCCTCCGCCTCGATTTCGCAGCGAATCCTTGCCAACTCTTTTGCCCAGTGGCGGCGTGGGGTGGGGCGGTGGTGGGAACGGGTGGTGCCGCCGGTGGGGTGGGGAGGTGGGATGCGTCGTCGGCGTGGGGTGGCCGGTGTGGAGAGAGGAGATTGGGGTGAGGGGGACCAGACGAGGGGAATGGGGGGAGAGAGAGACAGCGGTTGAGAGGGAGTATTTTATTTTTTATTTTTTTCCTTTTTTTAATACAACCTTTTTTTAATACAAAGATGACGAGTTCTATACAGCCTTATATGGCATGCCTTTGATCCTGAACCGATTTAAAACACTAGAGATGCACTTAAGGCGTAACTTCAATTCTTCCTTTTGCGAGGAATGAGTCACTTCAATTTCGAACACACACCATTTTCCAATATAAAATTTGAAAATGATTTTGGAGGGTGCTTGTGAGTTGTGAGATGGGTCCCTGCCCGCCCTGGCAGGCATCCCCATCACTCAAGGCAGGCAGGGCAGCTACCAAAACCAATTGTAAAGTGGGTGCATGGTGGGGTTCTTATCTCTCCATGGGCGGTGCAATCGTGCACGGCCTGGCCCTTCTCTTTCCGTCTCCTTCTCCTTTAGACCATTATCACCACTAGGACAAAAAAAAAACTCGAGACTCGTGAGCCGGCTTGCCTCGTCACGAGCTCGAGCCAACTCGACTCGGGCCCGTGAATTTTCAAACCATGCCAAGCCCCTCTCCAAGCTAGAAAAAAATCAAGCCGAGGTCGAGCAGCTTGCGAGCCTAGTTTGGCTCGTGTGTCAGAGTGCAGATGTGCAGCCCAGCACAGCCCAGTTGCCTGTGTGGCGCCCTTTGGACTAGCCCAGTCATGAGTCATCCCGTGTGTAACCCTAAGGTCCCTAACCCTTCAACCGATCCCCAGACCCCAGTCATTCCCCATTCACCGCGCTGCCTCATCCTCCCCTGGCTTGCCCCCCACCCGTCCTTCCGATTTCCACAAGTTGGCCGTGGAGGGGCGGTACACCATTGCGGTGACGGACAAGCACTTCATGTGCGCGACATTGGACTGGTAGTCGCCGGACAATCCGACTACGGCACCTGCAGTTGGGGCCGCACCTTCCTACTCAACCTGGTGACCAGCTGGGTGGTTTGCTGCAGGACAAGGTGGTGTATGGCACCACCGATGCCTGGTGATCGTGCACGCCGTTCTTCAAGAACACATTAGAGATGCATGGCTTCACATAGAGCTGTCTGCCACTGTGTAGATGGGACAAGCTCAACGCCTTCTTCCAAAACTCTAGATAATTTGCAATCTCCGAAGTAGAAAAATCATTTCTTCCGAATTATTTGGGTTGTGAGAATCAGATGGTGCTACTACCCAATTGCAGCTCAAGAATTGTGTTCGAGCTGAATGCTCTGAATGGCCGGGCTCATTTGCCAGATGGATCCTTGAGAGGGCCATGGGATTACACCAACGCAGTATGATTGATTCGTTACACTGCGAGCAAGGGATATAAAATTCATGGATGGGAGCTTGGTACGTTCTAGTATTCCCTTTTATCTTGCTTATTGTTTTGACAGTGTTTTGAGATGCTTTGTTTGGGCACTATTTGATTGGAAAGAGTTCCATTTTGATACATCATGTCAATGTTGTTGAGCTCATGGCACTGGCATTTGCAAATCTTGTTGGAGATCTGGTTCGTGCTACTTCTTATTGAACAACATGGTGCGGCTCGCAATCCCACTCGAGCCAGCTCAAGCTAGAAAATGAGCCAAGCGAGTAGGCTTCTAGCTCGTTTCCTGAACGAGCTAAGTCGAGCCGCAACTCTGAACGAGCTTGGCTCGAGCTGGCTCGGCTCATTTCCACCCCTAATCACCACCATCACAATTCATTAATCCACACCCACATTGCCTATGATGAAATAAATTCCATCTCCTGATCTTACTGCTTGTGCCCTGATTAATTTGGTTTCAACTTTTGGTTTCTGACTTCTAGTTTCTTATTTTCGTTTTTTCTAGCTTTTTGGGTTTTTCCTTTTCTTTTTTATATGCCTTTGCATTGTCTGTGTTGGGCTAACATGTTTTTTCTATTTGTAAAATTTTTAATTTTAATTACATCAAAAAAGTCACCAGTAATTATAATATAAAATAAGCTAGTTACAATGTAAAATAAACCATAAATCATTAAAAAAACCCAAATGAGCAAGGTAAAATCAAGGAATAGGAAGGTTGTAAAGTGGCAGTGTGCAAGTGCGGGTGTGATGTGCATCGACCTTATTGGTTATTGCCTTTTCGTTTGTAGTTGTGAATGCGCCTAATTTTCTAAGGGAACTGTTGTGACGATGGAAATCTCGGTGAAAGTGATCGGCACACGAATAGATTTCTTCATACCAAAGTCTCACGATAAGCACGGCTGTAAGTGTGGCAAGCGATTCACCGGTGCATGCTACGAAATTTCTCTGAACTGGACTGCTGCCTTCATTGGTTTAAGTCTTGCAATCGCGAATATATATGAGCCGGTCCCTTCAGGATTTGCATGATTTTTCAGAGAGAGAGAGAGAGAGAGAGAGAGAGAGAGAGAGAGAGAGAGAGAGAGAGATTTGCCAGAGTCGGTATCCCAGTTTGTTGTTCTCTGTTCTTCCATGAGCGAATCTGATTCTGCAGGAGGATGGTATAATTAGGAGGAAAATATGGTTGGCTTAGATGTCAAGAAATTGCAGTGTTAATGGTGGCATGGTCTCTATGGGTGGATGGAATAGATGCCCTTCGCTTTGCCATCATGTGTGTCTGATTCCTTGCCCCAAACCGCACATTTGCATTTGCGTTTGCACGTGGCGTTGCCTTTGGCTAAGCTAATCATTTCTTGATCGCTCAAGAAATGGTATTCCGAAAGAAAAAAATCAACTATTCTAACAAAGCAGCCCTAGTGAAATCTCAGCGGCGGGCCATCCTATCCACCAATGCCGTTATCACAAAGTTGGCTCCAGTGCTTGCTACAGGATCCATCTGCCGCAGTTGGATGTCTACCCATATGATCCATATAATTACAGTACAAGCTGTGCTATACAGTGGTGCGTGTTCAACTGTTTATATATCTAACATTTTACAACGTTATTGTTTGGCTTCTTAGTATCTTTTTTCCCCCAAAAATGGCCTCATCCCTAAATTTGGAAGGCAAACAGACGACACGTGTCACTTGCTGTGCCGCCGTGACTTGGTAGGAGGCAAGGCGTGCGCCTAATTTTTTTGTCGCTGCCCTGTGAGGAATCGGATTCTGACCCCCTCGCTCCCATGCACGCCTACCAGCTCGCCTGTGTGATTGCCTGTTGAGCCAGGGGCGCTTGGCAGGCTCCTCCTGAGCAGAGGCGGCTCGGCAGCGCCTGTCCTACCACGTAGCGCCAGGGCCGGCTCAACGTTTTCAAGGGCTTTAGGGCGAATTCGGCTCTATGGGCCTTTTACTATAAATTTTTTTCTATTTATAAAATATGTAGTTTAAACTTTATATTGTCTAAAGTAACACAAATCAATAGTTCTAACATAATAATAACATAATAAACTAATTAGGTACTAACCTAATTTTTGAGTAGATGCCTGACCTCGGCGATGCGACGGATACGGATGGAATCAAGAATTCAGAGAAACCGATGGCGGTGCGACGGATGCTGATGGCGAATTGGCGATCAGTATCACGGATGGAGTATTGCCGACTTGCCGTATTGGAGTCTCGCCTGTCTCGGGCAGTCGGGCTGCGACGGCGGACGGCCTCACGCCTCACGGCCACGATTCCGGCGGAGCGCGCAGGGGCCGAGCGGCGCAGGAGTCTTCACGTTCGGCAATCGGCACTTCGCCAATCGCCACTTCGGGTCTTCGGTGAATCGGCGCGACGGCGGCACGCGCGGCGTTCTTCTGCGCGGACTGCGCCCGTGGAAATACGGCCGGCTGATTTGCAAGATACGGACGTATCACACAAGGATTCAAAGTCCTCACCAGTATACACCAGGACTCACAATTAACGTGTACGTGACGGAAATACGGCCGGCTGGTTTCTGCAATTAATGTATTCAAAGTCCTCACCAGTATACGCATGCATGCAGCCATGCATGATGCATGTCATAGGCCTCTTCTAATGGTTGATGTCTTCTAATGGTTGATTATCGGGCTCGCCGGTGAGGCCGTGTCTGGCGCGCGCATGGCGGAGGGTGGGCCCTCCTCGGCCGGGGCCCTAGGCCGGCGCCCCTTCGGCCTACCCCCAGAGCCGGCCCTGCGTAGCGCTAGCTCACCCAGCTGTGCGCCTTACCTCTTATCGAGCTATGGCGGTGCGGCATGAGACATGTGTTGTCTATCGTACTTTTTGAGCTCGAAAAGAGGATTATTTTGAGGAAATAGGTGCTATGAGGTTAAAATAAAAAAAATGTTACAACAATGTGCTAGATATGTGAACAATTTCGGGTGTCGGATGATCAAGCAGCAACAATTTACTACTGGAGAGAACATAATAGCTAGTATTAAATTGAACGTACTACTCACTAGCATGTGTGGTGGGTCGTCACACGGCTGGTAGAGTCTACATAAATTCCAACAAGCTAGCAGATGCAACGGGCGATGCAGCAGATGGACCCGGCCGGCGATTCGCAGCAGTGAAATCAATAAGTTTGAAGTGACTGCTAGTTGTGGCAACGACACGGGAGACCGTTTTACGGGCAAGCACGGGCGGATTCCACGCGCCAAAAACGGCGGCGGAACAACGCGTGCACCGGCGTCGACGGCGACTCGCCCGGCTTCGCGTTGCCATTGTGGCAGGGGAACCGGCCGGCGACTGACATGGCGTTACCATTGTGGCAGGGGAACCAGCCGGCGACTGACATGGCGTCACTCGACATGTCACGAGCTCGATCCATCGAAATGTCAAGTCCGACGCGCAGGCATGTATGCATGCATATCGATCCAACATCACACACAGGGGCGAAGCCAGACGACAGGAGCATTAAGGTCTCCTCCATTACACGATGGTGTCCCCTCCACTGATGAACAGTAATAAACAGTAATTTTCTATAGAATTTGCTAAATTTTATTGAGGTCACTGGACCTCAATGGTTATACGCTGGCTCCGCCCCTGATCACACAACAGTTTTGCAACAATAGTCATGTTTTTTTAGCTAGAGCTAATAGCTTATAACTCTAGCTGATGTTTTTTTATTGTGTTTTTTAAGATGGCAACGAACGATGAAGATATAAATTTAAACATATATAATTTTAGATTTAAAAACATTTAGAAAATTCACTTTATAAAACCGTATCATATACTTTGACTTTGAAAGAAGCAAAAAGGTCGATAGAACGAGGCCAACATCCACACTAATTTTCGTACAGGGAGGGATAGTGCAAATAAACCTACAGAAGTCTCTTAATCTATATAGGTGTTGGGATTTTGCCGCTAGTATCCACTAGAGCATTCATTTTTTTTTTGGTGAACTTTTCCAAATGAGTTGGTCACTTATACCCATGTAATTGCGGGGATTAAGGGAGGTTTCTGGGCCAATAGAGTAGCAACAAAGCACCACTATTCGAGCAGTCGAGTGTGCGTAGGTTGCTTTCATGAGCTCGACTGTTAGGGCCCGTGCCGTGCGGCGAGGCTACCTACGGCTACGATCGAGCCACTTGGGATTGGGATCGGAGTTGGGTTCGTTCGTGCGTGCGCGTGGTGGGCAATCGCTGTCCGCGCCGGCGGCGACCCAATACGGCTTTATCCGGGCTGTCCGTCCTCGCCACGAGCACAGCTGTTGTGCACAATCCGTGTCGCCATTACCGACCGACCGACCGACCTGCAACGAAACCGACCGGCGCCATCAGGTCAAGTCCAAGGGCATCTTTGCGTTGCTTGCTCGTGTCATGCCGCGGTCTATAGTCCACTAGCCATGCCGGTTCTGGTTCGTCGGCTCATGCTGGCAACCGGCAGACTGTGTCACAACAAGATGACTTTGCCTCGTAGCAGTTTGGACGTACTTTGGTGCGAGGCAAGAAATTACTGATTCCCTCGAATCGGGTCTGTTTTTTCCGGTTGCAGCTTATGATTTTTGACTAAAATTTTGGCTGTTTACGGTATAGATTACAAAGAGACAGATACTCACTTGCGATTTTGGCTGGTACAGATATTAGGCTTTTAACGTGTAGATCGTTTAACTTGTAGACCCCGTCTTGAGAAAATACTCTGTTTAAAAATTAGGTACTGTAGCAAAAACTAAAAGCCACCAGCTTTTGACTTAAAAATAGGCCCGAAGTTGTCACTGGCATGGCATGCGCGTTGATTAAGGCTTGTTGTTGCTGTTGGAAAGGAGGTTTTTTGTTGTTCAACAAATTCTGAATTCGGGTCGACAATAATCACCTCTCACCAAAGTACAATGGCTAATGAAAGAAAGAAAAGGCTTTACGTGAGACTCCCGTCAGGAGGTCCTCAGCTTGGGACAATGCTGCCTCGAAGAATCCTGTGCTGCTGCTTTCCACGGCCTCTAAAAATCAACTTCTTTACGGTTTGTTTGATTAAAAGTAAAACTACTACTAAGCGACGTACGATTGCTACAATAGATGCCTTTTAGAACAGTAAGGCCTGCACCAACGCATCGCATCGCAACAAGTGCCAATTAACAAGCGAAAGGGGCAATTGAGAAAGCAGAATGGTCCAGAATTAATCAAGCAATGGAAAGTTCGTTAACAAAACGGGAGGAGCAGGTACTCCATTCCTTATTCCGTCTCATACAAAAAGATGGCATTACTCTAGGTAAAATATTGGGTGAGTTACATTAAACTGGATATGGCACTGAGTTGCATTACGTTATCAGCCTGACGGATCGCCACTACAAAATTGCTGAAGGAGCCGAGTAACAATCGTTGTTGACGCTGATGCGCACCAGCTCAAATTAACAAGCAGCATCAATCAATCATGCAACGAGAAATGAATGGAGACTATAGGAAAGTTCAAGCAAATTCTTGTGGGGCTCGAGGACGCATTTAGTAAACTATAACATGAGTACATGGCAAATGCTCAATGATAACAAACTTAATCAAGGACCACAGACTAGAACACCTCATAGTAGTTAATCATCGTGCCTGAGAAGTAGCCATAAACAACCATGGGTCCATGACATCTCACCAACTCTGTAGACGGTATTCAGGATTCGGATCATGCACATGCAGCAGGGATGGTCAGTTCGAACTGGAAGATGCACAAGAAAGTTCATGATGGTTTGTTAGACTTGCAAACAGAGACATTTCAAATGAGTGAACCGGGAAAGTGCAGGCACCTGCACGGTTGCGCAATGATGATGTTCAGATATTTCATGAAAATCCATAGTGTTAGAGATAAGATAGACTTCCATAGCTAAAGGATAAGCTTTCCTGTTAGAGATAGAATTTGTTTTCAAATAGAGATCGGTTTCCTCCTTCAATCCTGATTCTTTCCGTGTAATCTTATGCTGCGGTTTGTCAGCAATATTAATAGAGATACGCGGCCTCGAGAGAGGTGATAACGCTTCTGCAAAACCAACATGGTATCAGAGCCTTCTTCCTGCTAGATTCATCTATCAAGTCGCCATGAGCACTTCGTCCTTCTCAGCTCCGGCCGGAGTCTCGCCGTTCGGCGTCCCGGTGACTGAAAAGCTGGGCAAAAACAACTACATGCTCTGGAAGACACAAGTTCTTCCGGCCGTGAGGGGAGCGCAGATGTTTGGCTACCTCGACGGCACCATTGTTGCTCCGCCGCAGGAACTTGAAGCTAAGGAAGATGACAAGATCGTCAAAACGCCCAATCCGGCATACTTCCAGTGGGTTGCCAAGGACCAGCAGCTTCTAGGATATCTGCTGTCATCTCTTTCCCGTGACATACTGATACAGGTGGTATCAGTTTCCACGGCAGCGGAGCTATGGAAGGTTCTAGAAGATATGTTTTCCTCCAAGATCCGCGCACGGGCAATCAACACCAGGATCGCCCTCTCCACCACAAGAATAGGTAACATGTCGGTTAATGAATATATCACTAAGATGAAAACCTTGTGTGATGAAATAGCTGCTGCTGGGAAACCGCTCGATGAAGAGGAGATTGTGTCATATATACTAGCCGGTCTGGATGCAAGCTTTGAACCGGTGGTGTCAGCCCTGGTGGCTCGGGTGGAGCCAGTCACCGTCGCCGAGCTCTACTCCCAGCTACTAGGGTTTGAAGGTCGAGCTGATCTTCGGCAAGGAGGCTATCAAACATCCGTTAACTCTGTCTCGTTCGGGCGGGGTACAAACCAACGCGGCCGAGGGCGCGGTCGAGGAAACTCTGGAGGCAATCCTGGACGTGGCGGCAACCCTAGACGTGGCCGCAATGGAGGACGCAATCAGTTTGGCGGACGAGGAGGCGAGCGCGGCGAGCGCCCGGTCTGTCAACTCTGCGGCAAGACAGGACATACTGTAAGCATTTGCTGGCATAGATATGATCCCGATTTTGTTCCTCAAGAGAAAACTGCAGCTGCTGCCACACAAAGCTATGGGGTTGACACCAATTGGTATGTTGACACCGGAGCGACAGATCACATTACGGGTGAGCTAGACAAGCTAAGCATCCGAGAAAAATACAATGGAGAAGATCAAATTCATGCAGCAAATGGTGCAGGTATGCGCATTAGTTATACTGGTCACACTCATATTGTTACTCCTCATCATTCTCTAGCTCTAAATAATGTCCTATATACTCCTGATGCTAAGAAAAACTTGATATCTGTCTCTCGCTTTACTAATGACA
Source organism: Dendrocalamus sinicus (assembly GCA_036346575.1). NCBI lineage: Eukaryota > Viridiplantae > Streptophyta > Magnoliopsida > Poales > Poaceae > Dendrocalamus > Dendrocalamus sinicus. The sequence continues at coordinate 1,069,931 of CM070652.1, forward strand.
ATCATGTTTTTCTTGAGATTCATCCAAAATTCTTTTTGATCAAGGATCAGGTCACCAAGAAAACTCTTCTTCAAGGCAAATGTAGAGGTGGACTATACCCATTGCCGTCATCATCGTCATTAAGATCAAAGAAACAAGTCTTCAGTGTCGACAAACCCTCCTTGAATAAGTGGCATGATAGGCTAGGTCATCCTTCTAGTGCTATAGTTCGTCAAGTTATTTCTAGAAACAAACTTTTGTTTCTCAAGAGTCTAATAAAGAAACAGTGTGTGATGCCTGTCAACAGGCCAAGAGCCATCGGCTTCCCTATTCTAAGTCTTCAAATATTTCCACTTCCCCTTTACAGCTTGTGTTTTCTGATGTTTGGGGTCCTGCTCCTGATTCTGTGGGCAGAAAGAAATATTATGTCGGTTTCATTGATGACTTTAGCAAGTTTACTTGGATATATTTGATTAAGCACAAGTCCAAGTCTTACAAAAATTTCAAGAGTTCCAAGCTCTTGTAGAAAGACTACTAAATCGAAAAATTCTTACCATACAATCAGATTGGGAGGAGAATATGAGAAATTGAACTCCTACTTCTCAAAAATAGGCATCACACATCGAGTTTCTTGTCCTCATGCTCATCAACAAAATGGGTCGGCCGAACGAAAACATCGCCATATTGTTGAGGTTGGCTTGTCCCTCCTTGCTCGTGCCTCCATGCCTCTCAAATTCTGGGATGAGGCATTTGTCACAGCCACTTATCTCATTAATCGTACTCCTAGTAAAATTCTTCAGTTCTCCACACCCTTAGAAAAGTTACTTGCTCAAAACCGGACTATTCTCTCCTTCGCATCTTTGGGTGTGCTTGTTGGCCGAATCTTCGTCCATATAATTCTCATAAGCTAGAATTTCGATCTCAACAATGTGTTTTTCTTGGCTATAGTCCTCTTCATAAAGGGTTCAAATGCCTTCATGTGTCTACAGGACGGGTGTATATTTCTCGTGATGTCGTTTTTGATGAGAATATTTTCCCGTTCACCAAACTCCATTCCAATGCCGGTGCTCTTCTCCGTTCTGAAATTCTCCTTTTTCCACATCTTCTTCCCAGTTTTGGTGACCAGTTAACTAATGTGCTTCCTAATTCTCCTGAAATTACTAATGTTTTGGATGAAGATGTTACAGATTTGGGAGTTTTGAGCACTCAGCCACATGAAATAATAGAAGCAAATACGGATGAACAGTACCATGCAAACACCGAGCAACATGCAGACGCAGTTCCCGCTGCTCTAACTCCTGAACTCACGTCTACAGCGACAGGGGACTTCTCGGGTGATTTTGACAACGGACAGACCGCTGCGCCGAACGGAGTGGACGAAGCTGGTGATTTCCCTCCCAGCGCGCGGACGTGGCACAGCTCGACTGGCGCTACTTTGCGTGACATGCATGCATCCGGTACTGAGAACTCAGCGGTGGACGCCTCCCATCCAGCAAACGTCTCCCATCCAGCAGACAATTTGACAGCGCCTACTGCTCCTCCGGGATCCTCTGTGGCTACAACTCGGCCGCACACAAGACTGCAAAGTGGGATCAGTCGGCCAAAAGTCTATACAGATGGTCAAATCAGGTACAGTTTTTTCACAACCACTAGGGAACCACAAAGTGTAGATGAAGCATTGACTAATGAGAAATGGAAACAAGCTATGGATTGTGAGTTTGAGGCACTAGTAAAGAACAAAACTTGGCATCTTGTACCAGCAGAAGAAGGACGAAACATCATTGACTGCAAATGGGTCTACAAGGTCAAGAGAAAAGCAGATGGATCTCTTGACAGGTACAAGGCTCGCCTGGTTGCCAAGGGGTTCAAGCAAAGGTATGGAATAGATTATGAGGACACCTTTAGTCCTGTTGTTAAAGCTGCAACCATTCGAATTGTTCATCCATTGCGATGCTAGGGATGGTGCCTTCGGCAGCTGGACGTACAAAATGCTTTTCTTCATGGTGTTCTTGAAGAGGAAGTCTATATGAGGCAACCACCAGGATATGAAGATTACCAAAAGCCACATCATGTGTGTAAGTTGGATAAAGCTCTCTATGGACTTAAACAGGCTCCCAGAGCTTGGTTTGCTAGGTTGTGTCAAAAATTGCAAGAATTGGGTTTTAGTTCTTCCAAGGCAGATACCTCCCTATTCTTTTATAGAAAAGAGTCAGTCACAATATTTCTACTAGTATATGTTGATGATATTATTGTGGCCAGTTCATCACAAAATGCAGTTACAGCTTTACTTAAGGATCTTGCAGCTGATTTTGCGTTAAAAGATCTTGGTGATTTACATTATTTTCTGGGAATTGAAGTCACTAAAATGAAAGATGGTATTCTACTGTCCCAAGACAAATATACTTCAGATCTACTAAAAAGGGTGAACATGATGCACTGTAAACCAGCAGTCACACCATTGTGCACATCAGAAAAACTATCTTTGCAGCAAGGAGAAGCGCTTGGATCTGAGGATTCAAGTCGATATAGGAGTGTTGTTGGAGCTCTTCAGTATCTTACTCTTACCAGGCCTGATATATCATTCCCTGTGAATAAGGTGTGCCAGTTCCTTCACTCTCCTACAACAGTTCATTGGGCTGCTGTAAAACGAATTCTCAGATATCTCAAACATACCTTCAGTACAGGACTAAAGATCAAGGAAAATTCATCAATGCTTGTTAGTGCTTTTTCTGATGCTGATTGGGCAGGAAATGTTGATGATCGACGTTCCACCAGTGGGTTCGCAGTCTTTTTAGGCTGTAATCTTGTTTCCTGGAGTGCACGCAAACAAGCAACGGTATCCCGATCCAGCACAGAAGCAGAATACAAGTCACTGGCAAATGCAACTGCAGAGGTAATCTGGATACAAACCTTACTACAAGAATTAAAGATCTCAAGCCCACCAGCTGCACAACTTTGGTGTGATAACATAGGAGCAACTTATTTGTCTGCAAATCCTGTGTTCCATGCTAGAACAAAACATATCGAAGTTGACTATCACTTTGTGCGTGAAAGAGTAGCACAAAAACTGTTAGAGGTTCGACATATCTCGACTAATGACCAAGTTGCAGATGGATTCACAAAGGCCTTATGTGCTAGAAAGTTAGAAATGTTTAAATACAATCTCAACTTATGTAAGTTAAGATTGAGGGAGGATGTTAGAGATAAGATAGACTTCCATAGCTAAAGGATAAGCTTTCCTGTTAGAGATAGAATTTGTTTTCAAATAGAGATCGGTTTCCTCCTTCAATCCTGATTCTTTCCGTGTAATCTTATGCTGCGGTTTGTCAGCAATATTAATAGAGATACGCGGCCTCGAGAGAGGTGATAACGCTTCTGCAAAACCAACACATAGGACTATGAGAACAACTCAAATATGATTTGTCTTGAGTCTGATTCATTTGAAACTTGAGATAACATACCTGAGGCCTGAGCATATCAATAACTGAAGTGTCAATTATAATTCAATCAGCTTTCAGCTAATTTGTTCCAACCTAAGATAGTAAGCTCACAATCTTGGTCTTCACCTCTGGAATTCCAAGTTTGTTCAGATAAATTTTGACTGAGTTATAACTGGAACAGGCAGGAAATTTCATCGCCAAACAAGGAATTCACCTTAGCATTAAACTGCTAAACAGGGCAGCATGTTAAGGCAGTCCATATCATTATCCAGTCATAATATGGGGCCAAAAAGAGAGAACCAAAATGCAGTTTCAGATATCATAGATCTTTTAAACCGTCTTCCACATGAAAGCCTAGAAATATGCGCATAGGTTAACCAAAATTTCTTGTACAACTTGCTTAGAAGCAAACAAGGACTAAATATGATGTTTATGCACATGGTACAACCACTCATTACTAAAAGGTTATAATGAGTACCACACACTCAAAATTGCTTCAAGTTGGTTTTTCTTTTTAAATAACATCCAAATGAATTAGAAAAGCATGCTTATGGAAAAAGTTACTAGCTTCAGGAAATCACATGATTTTGATGGTTATTCAGCCCTTCTCAGAAATCTCCAGAGCTCATCAGAAATCAGCCCCGACTGCTTCCTGAACAGATTTGAAACCATCCCTTTCCAAACATTCTGCTAGCTCAACCTGAAAGTGTCAAATAATCCATCAGTATCAGAATTTGAAAGTGATTCTTTAAGTACATAGAAGGGAACAGAAGAAAATATTTTGGTCAGGATGGTTGGGTTCATTTCCAGTGAACAGTGATTTGTGTAAGTGTATTTTGATGAAAAAGGTAGTGATGGACTGCAACTTGCAAGCTTCATAATATGTAACAAATTTATTTAACTTATGACCTTTATTCTGGGGATAAGAGCTGGACCACCATAGGCAAAGGCAGTATAAAGTTGAACAAGTGTAGCTCCAGAACGAATCTTCTTGTATGCATCCTCGCCACTGTAATTACATAAATAAATTTGATTGAATATTTGTGTTAGAAGTGCAAAACATCGTTGAAGTAAATACAGAAATTACATTACCTACTTACGCCACCACAGCCTATCAGGGGAATCTTGCCCTGCAAGAAATATGCAAGAGTTGTTCATGATCAAGGCTCCAATAGAGAAACAATGGAAGTAAAAACATGCTAAAGTAAATAGAAAAAAAGCAACACGGATAATAAACACACCCGTGTAAGGATATACATCTCCCTGAGAATGTTAGTAGATAAGTCAAATAAAGGCTTCCCACTTAATCCACCGGCTTCCTGAGCTAATGGATGTGTGTCTGCAGGAGGCGGTCTTGAAACAGTTGTGTTCGATATAATCTGTGTAGTTAACAACGTCAACAAAAGAATAAGCAACATTAGTAAAAACAAATGGATGGGACAAATACAAATGGGCATAAAAGTTAAATAAGATTATGCTAGTCAGTGAAGTGTCACGGCAAAATCGGTATGGAAGAATTGTCCACCTACCAGGCCATCCAACCTAAGAGCAAGAGCAACCTTGAAAACATTAAGAAAAGGCATAAGAACATTCTCAACTCAACGACAGAAGAGCATACAGAAAAAGGCTAAGTTCAGTATGTTACCGCAGCAATGTCCTCGAGATCCTGCTTAGACAAGTCTGGTGCGATCTTCACAAGCAATGGTGGAGGACCATCTTCAGCCCACTGCATCTCATCTCGTGCAGCTTGCACCTGCACATCCAGTGTAGGTCATACAAATTCCATGCAAATGAACAAAAGATGCACTTCAGTTAAAATGACTACAGACCTTCTTCACAAGATCTTTCAGTTGCTTTCTACCTTGCAATTTGCGAAGACCAGGAGTATTTGGGGAAGAAATATTTATGACCTGCATTAAGAGTAAGAAACCGGCTTTACTGTTCATGCAAAGGTTCATATATGGCCCTTCTGTTCAGTTCATGGCTTTTGGCTTATCTACAGCAACTAGCTTTCAAACGGTGTATCTTTTCAAGGTGAGATCTACAAGTTAATTGTAGTAGACACTGTACCGATTTCATCTAAATCGGTCAAAATTGCACGTTGGTGTCTCTCTCTCTCTCCGTACTTTCTCTCGTGAACAACCATAATTCAAAATCTTAAGCCAAAAACCAAAAACCACAGCTCAAAAGAACCCACCCACTTGTTCCTGCTTGAGACAGAACATAAGGTAATGACATGTCTTAGCAGGTGCTAACAAGTATAAAAAACAAGCCCTTCTCTTCTCCATCACGCATTGATGAAAAACCATTCAACAAATGGACAAAACCAAGGAGCCCAAAACAACAACAAAGAATAGAAGTAAACAGTTCTTCAATTGTTCTATTTTTCTTGCTTTGACAGGCCACGCTAAATGAGAATGGATTAACATGAATAAATGCAAAGTTTCCGATTCTAACAACAGTATGGTGTATATGAAACTGAAGGTGCGAAAGGGTCTCTAGCCCAACGGTTAGAGGCCTGAGTAGCACCCCCCAGGTCCTGAGTTCGATTCCCCACAGGGGCGAATTTCAGGTCTTAGGGGTAAAAAAATCCCCTCGCCTGCTACCACACCAAAGCACGGTCGAAGGCCCCGGCCCGGTCGTTGGTCGTTCTCACCTAGGCAACGGTGCCCCTGTGTAAGGGTGGAGCAGGGGTTCGGGGGTTTTCTTGATCTGCGTGAGAGGATCTTCTCTATGCAAAAAATGCCCGGGGCCGTCTTACCCCCCGCAGGTCAAGTTTTTTTATATGAAACTGAAGGTACCAAAGGTATAATATGAAATTATCTTGCAAGATCAAAGGATGGATACCAAGTAATCAGCATATTGTGACAACGTATGAACTCCTTGCACGTAATCAGCAGCAGCATCTTCACTAGTCTTGTAATCTTGTTCTTGCCGAGATTGACTCCCAGCATTCCAGGTCCTGCTTTCCCTCCTTGCTTTACATCATTGGTTGAGGGAGACATGGAGGTCGAAGTTTCTTCCATCTTCCGCTTACCATGTTGTGCCCCAAGACGCTTAGCAACTACTACAATTCCTTCACTGTTGAACCCGCAGCGATTGATTACAGCACTGAAGAGAAAACCAGAAAACAGCAGTATCAGAAACTATTTAGTAGCATTTTATTTTTTCAGAGACTCGATTGACATGGAACAGTCTGAATACCGATAACAACACATAAATACTTACCTATGCTCTCGTAATCTGAATATTCGAGGCTTGGGATTTCCCTCTTGAGGAAGAGGTGTCACAGAGCCAACTTCCACAAAGCCAAATCCATACCTAACAAACCTTCAACTGCCTCGGCATTTTTATCAAAACCAGCAGCAAGACCAATTGGATTCGTAAACTTCCTACCCCAAACCTCTAGCCCAAGAACTGGTGGATCAGGTCTCTTTTCACTTGGAACAAATCCATGAGCAGCAGCAGAAACAGCCAAACGATGAGCAAACTCTGCATCTAGCAGTGCAAAAAATGGATTCACGAGTTGTGTTGACTTGAATAACCAGTCACTGCAGTATCAGAAAGGGCATAGCTATTAGTGAAGAGGCTCTTAGTCAATAGTTATGCCAAAAAAAATGTGTGAATAAGGAGCCTAATGAATTCCCAGAATCCCAACTAGTTCAAATTTCAAGCACATAAAGGGGCGCTTCCATGCTAATTCAAACAAATTAGAACTAGTATTGCAGAAACTAGGTTCAAAAACATAATATCATGTACCAAAACTTGGCTTCATCAGTGGTACTCACGTAAGCACCTCCGGCAATGGCCAGCCCTATCATGGCCCCAGTCAAAAGCCTTCCCTGCCAAATTCATAAGAAACAACAAGAACCAATTAACGAACTAAAAGGCACAAAGGCAGTGAAAGGCACAGGTGATCATTCTATGATTGATTTAGTCCTTCTCAATCCCTCACAAGCAACTGATTCGTCAACATTATTTATATAAAAAATGTGCGTTGTTGTTATTGTCCAAGTTTTAAAGAATAGTGCCCTCTGTCCATTATTCATCTACACAAACATTAGGAATCAGAGCTTGTCTTCATATTTACATCGTGTCGAGACATAATGTAAATGACTGTGCTACAAAAGTTTACCAAAAAAATGTATCTTTCTTCAAAGATGCAATGCGTTAAGATGGCATGAGAACATGGAAGTAATTAACAACATAGAGTGCTAGCACTAGAAGCAAGCACAGTATGTAAAGGACGCTAAAGGTAGTACGCAGCAAATACGCAGAACGCCGCTTACTAAATCAAAAGCCATTGCTCCATGCTACGTTCTGCAACCTTTTTTTTTGGTGGAAAGCAACGCACGGAGCTCAGCAAGAGTAGCGCACGTGAGGTGTATGTTGGTGTCTATCTTAGGATCACTAGAAGTAGATCTGCTAGGGGTAGGGTTGTTATTCGGGATGAACAAGGGGTAACACGTCTAGATCTAAAACAACAGAGAGTAATGAGAGGGGTTTTAGGGTTACCGACCATCCGTGGTCTTGGTTCTTTGGTGCGAGGCGCCCGCCATGGAGTCGGTGGAGTCGGAGACGTCGGTGGTGAAGTCCGGTGGCGGCGCCGCCCAGAGCGGCGTGGCGATGGCGCTTCCGCCATCGGCGCGCTCCCCTCGAGATCGGGTTAGGGATTTGTCGGTGGGAAGTACGGCTCGGTCGAACCTCGTGATCGAGAGCCGCCCCCACCTGTATTTATAGCGCATGATGTGACAGGCCCACCAACCATTATGGTTGGGCGCCCGATCGGCGCGAGCTCAAAGGCCCAGTGGCCGTTGGGCGGCACTGGTGGAGATCATCCTAACAGTGTATGCCCAAATGCCGAGGAGAGGTAGAGGCGGGCGGGCGCGTCACCTTGCGAGAGGCGGGGCACCTTCTTGGCGCGGCTGCGCTTCGCCTTCGCCGCGACGGACGCGGAGGCCGTGGTTGCCGGCCGCCTGGCGGGAGGCGGCGCTGCGCCACGGGATCCGCGCAGAGGCGTCGCGAGGGAGCGCGCCACGCGCGTGCCACGGCAGACAACGACATGGGGAGGGCGGGATGCGACGGAGTGTGCGAGGAGGGGCGGCGGCGGGTGGCGGTGGCGGCGAGGTCGGAGTCGGGTCGGCGTGGGCAGCAAGCAGGAGGAGAGCTTAAATGGGGGAGGAATTGGCTGGGGGGCTGGCCCAGTATTATGCATGTTTCGTGCCTCTTGGCCCAGCTCGGCACGTCGGGCAGCATCGACTTTCTCTTATTTTAGGATTTCACGCCCTTTGGTCTAAACTAGCAGCATAAACGTGACGTCACATCGCACTACCTATCATATAAATAAAAGTAAAAAAGATAAAAATTTGTAAGACAGGATTATATGAAAAAGCGAGGACTTGTACGTGTTTTCAAAGAAAGTGAAATATTTTCCATATAAAATCAAGGACTTGTGCGTAATTTCGCGAAAACCACGAGGTGCTATCCTGCAAAAGGAGGGCCTTCATGGAAATGTGAGAACCTGTATGCAATTTCAGAGAAGCGGGGGTTGGGAAAAATGTGGCAGGGATCTTTTTGCAAGAACCGAGGGCCTAAACGTGACTTCGTAAAATTCAAAGGGTTTTTTTGCAAAGAAGCTGAGGTGGAGGGTTTCCCCGATGGCGCTTCCCCCTGAGTGTAATATATGATGATTAGTCCACACTTGATTGTTGATATGTTTAGAGGTGAATCTATAGGGGTCACTGCCTGAGAGAGACTCGAAAGGTCTCTGTCCTCAAAGAGAGTGCACTCACAACAAGCTAATAATGGGGCCTCTTAGCGTTGAGGAGGCAGAACTCCCGAGCAGGAGAAAATACTGAAACAAATATTGTAAAGGCTTTGTTATAATTATTTAGTCGCACGCCTACGAAAACGTGTAATGGCCAATATTACGAGATAACATACCTTATAGTTAAAGTTGTATACCTTTGCAGAGTGTTAATAATATATTTGGATAGCCGTGTTCCTGTTCATGGACAACGTGTTGAATAACACAGTATGTAGTTTTCGTGAAATGGTTATTGGTATGGGAGTATGGTAGAGGACATGGGCTAAGGTTCATGGACCGGACATGTGAAATTCCTGTGAGGAGAGTTGCTCCCACATAGTCAAATACTTATGAACATTTTACTTGTTTATTTTTATTTCAGTTAAAGTAGCTAAGTCATAGGCTTGAAAAATCTAATTATGATAAATATTGAAAATCTGGCTTTACGCAAAAGAAACATAAAACCATCATTTGATTTAATCTTGCATATAGATGATAGCCCTATAAATTCATTCTGCTATATGGACTTGTTGAGCACTGTTGGTTGTACTCAATCTTGCTATATTTCCATCATAACAGATAACAGAAGAAGAAAGGATATTACATGTTTTCGTGTTAGGGTTACGACTATACTTAAGTGTTCATATGAGAGTTTTCTTCGGATATTTTGATTGTAAGTTAAGTTTTGAGTTTAGACGTCCGTAAAGCTGTTAAGATTGACTGTTAGGTTTTTTTAATCAAACTATTTTTTAAAAATATTTATATATAGATCTGATTCTTTTTTTTATCTACAACTAAACTCCTGCATGACATACAGCGCCTGTTCCAAAAAAAAAGGTCGTTACACGCACCATGCAGTGCGCGTCGCCTGCTCTGCTCTGGTAGCACCGCACCGCCACTGGCTGTCGTAACTCGCAAGTCTTCAATCACGGCCGATGTGCGTTCTTCCCGCCTACGCTTCACCCCAAGCGCTCAATACACCGCCCACGACTCGCACTCGCACGCACGACGCTGCCCGCCCTTCCCTTCCCGCGCGCTATGCTTGCCGCCAACTCGCGCGCGGCCAAGCGCCAACCCAACCCTCGTGCCGCCGCCACGACCTATTCACCCCCACCACCGCCATAAAAGGATTTATTCATCATATACCCTCCTCATAGATGGAAATTCAGGATTTACCCTCCTGACCCACGTGTCAGTGACTTATGATGACCCCACATGTCATTGAGGTGGGAAGGTAAATCCTGAAATCCCCAATTCAAGGGAGGGTATATGATGAAGATCCCCGCCATAAAATCCCTCTTCCACACCGCCATCGCCACCCACCAGCAGGAAGACCCCATCCCGTCCTGCTCCTACGCGGCACTCCTCCAGCGCCACGCCGCCACGTCCGACCCCCGCCGCGCCGCCTCCCTCCACGCGGCCCTCCTCAAGCCGGGCCTCCTCGCCTCCCACCTCCTCATCGCCTACTTCAACTCCCGCCTCCACCGCCACGGCCTCCGCCTGCTTGACGAAATGCCCCACCGGAACGACGTCTCCTGGTCCGCCGCCATCGCGGGGGTCGCGAGGCGCTCGCGCTGTTCCGCCGCATGCGCCGCTCCGGGTTCCCTCCCAACGAGTTCGCGCTCGTCACCGCGCTCAATGCAAGCTCGTTCGTTGGTGGTGCTGGCTTTGGCCGCGTGTGGCAGCTATACGCCCTTGCCGTCCGGCTTGGGTTCGACTCCAACGTCTTCTTGACAATTGATAAACGCGTTTCTCGCCGCGATGGTCCGTCACGGACAGCTCGCCAACGCGGTGCATGCAGTTGTTCGACAAGGCCTGTATCCGCGACACCGTCTCGTGGAACACGCTCCTTACGGGGTTCGCGCACCATTCGTGCGTGCACGTGTGGAGTCTCTGGCGAAGGATGGCCAGGGAAGGTGTTGGGGCAGACGGGTTCTCGTTCAGCACAGTGCTGTCAGGGTTGGCGGCAAGCGCGAGCTTGGCGAGCGGCCTGCAAGTTCATGCGCAGCATGTCAAGAGTGGCTTTGGTGATGATGTCTGTGCGGGGAACTCCTTGCTGGAGATGTACATGAAGAACAAAGTCCTGGAATCTGGCACCAGATCATTCACTGAGATGCGTCGGAGAGATGTTGTGTCGTGGACAGAGATGGCCGCCGGTTGCCTGCATTGTGGTGAGCCTGCCAAGTCCCTTGGAATCCTTAGTGACATGATGCTGGACGGGATTAGGCCTAACAACTACACATTTGCAACGACAGCTAATGCTTGTGCAATCCTCACCAGTCTGAACGAAGGAAGGAAGGTTCATGGATATGCCGTATGCGATCAAACTAGGAGAGGACTCCGATTTGGGTGGCAACAATGCGTTCATCGACATGTACGCCAAGTGTGGGTCGTTTAACTGCGCACACAGGATATTCCAGTCGACGCTGCAGCGACCGGCAATATCCTGGGCGGCGATGATCGTGGGATTTGCGCAGAATGGTAAAGCTCGGGAAGCCGTGAAGGTGTTTGATGGCATGCTGTTGGAAGGTATTGCACCGAACTACATCACATTTATCTGTGTTCTCTACGCTTGCAGCCAAGGTGGATTTGTGGATGAAGGCTGGATATACTTCAACGCCATGGCAGAGACAGGTTTGGTGTTGAGCCTGGCGAGGATCACTACGCCTGCATGGTCGATCTCCTTGGAAAAGCGGGTCATATCGTAGAGGCTGAAGGGCTGCTATCACGGATGCCATTCCGCCCTGGAGTTCGTCTGGCAGCCATTTCTCAGTGCCTGTCAACTCCACGGCAATGAGGCTGCAGGCAAGCGAGCTGCAGAGCACGCACTTGCGCTCGAAATGGAGGATCCATCGACGTACCTGTTGCTGTCCAGCATGCTTCCCGGCAGGCACAATTGGTACGACGCAGGAAGGGTGAGAGGCCTCATGGGGGATAGAGAAGTCATGAAGGTGCCTGGGTCTACCAGTCTACTTGGTTCCAGTCCATGCCTGAGAGAAACCAAGCTTGTATAGCGTGAACTGCAATGCACTTTCCCCCTGTGGAAGCACCTGATTCATTTTTTGGCCAGAAAAGGCATCAACCTACAGAAGGAAGCAGATGCTTCTATTATCTAAGTGAATGACATCTTGGCTGCATGGACTTCTGCATAATCTCACAGGTAAAAAGTTATACTAACCTATAACACAACTTCGAAAGTATCATCATTAAATTCCGCAATTTGGTCATTTGTAACGTTCATCTAATTTGATAAACAACAATCCACTATGCGCACAAGGAATAGTAATTTTAATTGAACTTGCTTAACAATTAAATGAGTATGGATACATCCTCGAGATAGGCCTTCATATATACTAATTTTGCCATCAGCAATGACAATCATACCTAGTCAATCATGATCGTGTAGGTAATTCGTAATTACAAACTAGAAACTAGGAGCTCATGGAGGAAAAAACTCTTCAACATGCAAGATTTGCAGTGCAAGCCAATGCCATTGGCATCCTCTGAATCATGTAATTCAGTGCTGCAGACTGCAGGCGATGATATTAAGTGACAGTTGAGGTTGCCAAGAAAGGCTCAACATATTCCTTGAATTTTTCTTTTGTTATCGCACCTTCTCTTCGGCTCCCTGGCACCTCCTGCCCATTCTTGAAGAGAATCAGAGCTGGGAGACCATAAACCTTATACTCTTCAATCAGTTGAGGATTTGCATCATGATCGATTTTGACAATCTTTAATCTCCCCTCATATTCCTGTTTCACCAAAATTAAACTATAAGAGCTGGCAATTCCAATTAAAACAACATAATTTCCTGTGACATCCTGTTTGGCTCCCATGAATTGACCAAAGAATCATGGAATTGAAATTCGATTCTAAAGATGAAGCTGTTTGGCTGCGACTAGGAATTGGAATTAATGATTCTACACCTAATTCCAAGGGGTAACATACAACTAGACCAAATTCTTTTTTTTCCCCACCAGTCATTTGTGTGGAATCGATGCTCTGCTCTGCTCCACTTGCGCCTGACTCCGCTCGACTCTGGTGGCCAAACCCTGCTTCGAGTCCTCCTGCAACACCACCTGCCTCTGCCAGTTAGCCACCTCTTCCATCTGATGGGAGCCCTTCCAGTGGCGTAATCTCTACGGCGGTAGTGGCGTGAAGCTCGGTGATGGCACGGTGATGGGACGTGGCAACGATGGCAGCGAGATAGCGGCGGCTTGGGGGAAACCTTGCAGGCGTGCAGGTCGAGAAGCCCTGCGGGAGGAAGCTCTAACATGTCTCCTCTTGGTTGGATCTCTGGATGACTTGCTTCCCTTGTGCTGAATATGGATGTTTTACAGAATGCTATAACAGATCTGTTGCTTCCAAGTGAGTAATTTGATTTTTCAAGGTTAATTTTGTGCTTGATTCGATGATCTCTGCCTGTAATTAGTTGGTTTCTTGATGGGGATCTACGCCACAGGAATAACAAAGGGCGGGGCAAGGAGCTGCAGGACATCAAGAATGTCATCACCGGCGTGTTAATGGTCTCTCGCATTTGACATGCAGAAGCAAGACAAGGAAGCATCGGAAGAGATGGCCATGCATTGCCGGCAGTGGCGGTTCATGCATCGCCTTCCACCCTTTGTTGATTAATTTGTGATTAGGTGGTTGCATGTTTCGTGCCTGACCTGGAGCTTCACGAATTGGAGTGTCAGAGAAGTTCTGAAGTTGATGTCAAAGAAAAATAGATTTTTCTAATTCCAATGGACATCCAAACAGGAAAAATGGAATTGTAATTTATGTCAATCAAATTCCAATTCACCTGGAATAGACATTGGAATACAAATGCATGAATCAAATTCAAATCTTGGGAGCCAAATGGGGTGTGAATGATTTTGAAATATTAGTGTCTGTTGAACCATAAAAAAATCCTACAGAGAAACTCATATGCACAACTGGTTATGCTTACACTGCTAATGCTTTGGACTGTTATTTAAAAAAGGAGGAATTAATGCACAATATCTATTTAATTCTTCATATACATAGATATCTTTACACATTGCTCAAAATACCAAACTGGAAATGCAAACTAAGTCTTTCCATTAATTTTCCACATTAATTTAGGAAAGCATCATTGCATTATGGCTGGTTATTTATATGAAATGAAACGTATCATTGCTGAAATCTTCCCAACCTGACCTACAGTCCTACACTATACTCCCTTTGTAGTCCCTAGTTATAACGTTCAGGATTTTGTTGTACTTCTCAGCAAGGATTTTGGATACTGTGTTTTAGCACAACAATATTGTTCTTGTTATAGACTGATTTAAAGCTTTGCTGTTCTAAGATGTACAACTCAAAGCACAAACACCGCACTTGCTGTTAACTGTTGTATTTGCAAAAAAAATTTCTAATAGGGAACCCATGTATTCGCTGTTCCTAGATCTTGCCATGGACTTACGGATATCATTGGCATTGTCCCTGTTGCCTAATTCCATGACAGTTGGTAACTTGCTATCTCTTACACTAGGCAATATTGGCATAGTCTTTTGAGCTTTCGTGGAGTATTTTTGCAATTCTCAACTATTCGAACATGGCATAACACCCTAGGCCGAAAGAAAAACACATGGACATTTCTATCAAGAAGCAGCAGACCTCGGAGGCCCAATCGACGACGGGCGCGATGAGGCGGCACGGCCCGCACCAGTCGGCGACGAAGTCGACAAGCACGGGCAGCTCCGACTGCAACACCTCCGCCTCGAACTCGCTCTGCCCGATGAACTTCACCGCCGCACCGCACCGAACGCGCGCGCGCGCGAGCCGGCCCGGCGCGGGCGCCACGCGCCAGCGGGCCGACGCGGGCCGAGGGGGCGGGAGGCGGAGCGTGGTGGGGAGGCGGGGCGCGCGGGGCGAGGAGAAGGGCGAGCGGAGAGGGGGCGCGAGCGTGGACGCGGTGGTGCTTGGTGCGGATGCCATGAGGGCAGCAGGACGATGCCGATGAGGAGGGGAGGAGGAAGAGGAATCTTCTGGAAGGTGCCAGTCGGCCACCAGTTTCGTTCCCCGGACGAGATTTGTTTGCGAGGAGCGGATTTTTTCCCCCTCGTATCCTGAGGCGTGGAATTCAGCCAGCCCAGCCCAGCCTAGCCCAGAAAACAAAATTGTTTCGTGCCGGCCTAGATCACATTCCGTACCTCTAACACGCGAGGCCGAGAAGCCCAGTAATTTTTTGGGGGACAAGAGCGACACGTCAGCACCGGAATGGTGAGCGCATGAACCAAGTCCACGGAAAAAGCACGATCCATCGCCTTCACGTCGTCTCCCTCTCCCTTCCTCCCGTGCTCACTGGCTTTCTCCCTTTATTCCCACCCCCACCTCCCCAAAACCCCCACACCCTAAAGCTACTCTTCACACATGGAGGCGTCCGCTTCGGAGAGGGCCGCCTAGGGTTCGGTCTCCGGCCATGGCGATGCCGACGGTGGCCGCTGCGGCGGCGCTTCACCCCGCGGTCGCCTCCCCGTCATCGACGCGCCGTGTCGGCGTTGGAAATGGCAATGCCTCTGCCCCCGCGGGGGGTGGATTCCTGGCCGGCGGCTGGCGAGGGGCGGTACGTGCGAGGGTGGCGGAGGCGTCGCCGGTGGCGGCCGAGGGTAGCAGGCAGGAGGCCCCCGACGCACCCATGGTGGAGATCCCCGTCACTTGCTATCAGGTGAATTTGTGTCGCCTGTTATTCTGTTTATGAATTGAAATTCTGGAAATGTGACTCCACTTTTGTCGCATTGCTTCGTCGCTTGATCTAGTTTAGTTCAGTCCGTCCCCGTTCAACTGATGCAATTGTGGATTAAATAGGATTTTTTTTCTCATTGTAATTCAAAATCAATGTTTCCATCACGATGCCCTTGAAAATTTGAACCTGTAATTTCATATGCGTACTGCAATTTGGAGTGGAATGTCCCGAAGTGGTTCTGAGATTTCATTGTTTCCAGTTTAAAAGTGATCGAACCATATGTCTTCTTTTTATGACATCTGTCCAAATGACAATGCAGATTCTAGGTGTTATGGAGAAGGCTGAGAAAGATGAGATTGTCAAAGCGGCAATGGAGCTGAAAAATGCAGATATCGAAGATGGATACACAGCTGAGGTGTCTACTTGCAGACAGGTTCTTCATCGAATTCTGGAACTATGTGGATATAATTATGCTTTGTTTGATGGAGGGAACGTTGCGTCCTGGTGTTTAGTGTTTGCTTATTGCTTTGTTTGTCAGGCTCTGCTGGTAGATGTGAGAGATAAACTTCTCTTTGAACAAGAGTATGCAGGAAGCGTAAGAGAAAAGGTTCCACCCAGATCCTCTCTTCATATACCTTGGAGTTGGTTGCCTGCTGCCCTGTGTGTCTTGCAGGAGGTAATGTGTAACACTAACACAAACACCCTTCAATCAAAAGATTCATGCAGACCAATAAATGACAGCTATAAAGTTTGTTTCATTTTAATTTGGTTTAAGCTTTTCATCATCAGTGGGTATGTTCCATGAGATAGGTGTTAATCGTTATCATGACCATGCTATGTTCACCAAAATCCACAAAAAACTGTAAATATTTAGTTGAGTATTGACTGTGTTTCGTGTAGGTCTTTTATTCGTCTTTGTCAAAACACTATTTACAATTCTGTGAGGTGATTTGAAAGGCTCCAGAGGGTTTAAGATTTATCCCGTGTAATGTTGAAGATTAATAAAATAAAACTCGTATGACAAAACATATTTAGGGTTATGGTGAAAAGCATGTAGATATTGAACTATGTCCTTTCTTCAGACCAGGTAGTGTAAAATGCTGAGAATGCCACCTATGACCAATTTGATGTCTTAGCAGCCCCAATTCATCGAGAAATTTCGATATTTGACACTAAATACGTGCGCCTCTCAACTTTTAACCCCCAATTCGCACGCCTTTGGAAATTTAACTCTGTCACTGCGAATTCTTTTGATTCAAGGGATTCTCTTCATTTTCACAGTGACAAGTGTCAAAATAGAAAATGAGGAGAATTCCTTGAATCAAAAGAATTCGCAGTGACAGGGTTAAATTTTCAAAGGCGTGCGAATTGGGGGTTAAAAGTTGAGAGGCGCATGTATTCAATGTCAAATATCGAAATTTCTCGATTAGAGTTGAATGTGCCTTTTTTACCATCATGTTCTGGTCTATTTGTTCATTGTCAGTGTAAGATGCCGCAGTATTGTTTGCAGGTTGGAGAAGGGAAGCTAGTTTTGGAAATTGGTCAGGCCGCTTTACGACGCACTGATTCTAAACCATATGTTCACGATGTGCTTCTTGCAATGGCATTAGCCGAAGTAAGAATGACACAAGAAATTAAATAAAAATAGCTGCATGGTAGAATGTTTATGCACCTCAATGATTCCTGCATTTTCTTGTAGTGCTCTATTGCAAAAGCTAGCTTTGAGAAAAATAAAGTATCTCTTGGCTTTGAGGCTCTAGCATGTGCCCAATATCTTTTGAGGAGAAAACCATCTTTGGAGAAGATGCCCCTTCTTGAACAGGTAAAATGTTATTACTTTCACTTTATGCATTCTTCTACATATTAAATCATGTCATAACTTACTTCGTTTGGGTGTAGATTGAAGATTCACTTGAAGAGCTTGCACCTGCTTGCACTCTAGAGCTTCTAAGCTTGCCTCAGACACCTGAAAATTCTGAACGCAGGCGAGGTGCTATTGCAGCTCTCTGTGAGTTGCTTAGACAAGGCCTTGATGTTGAATCCTCTTGTAGAGTTCATGATTGGCCTTGTTTCTTGGGCGAAGCAATGAACAAATTATTAGCCACTGAAATCGTGGATCTACTTTCTTGGGACACTTTGGCCACAGCTCGTAAAAACAAAAAATCGTTGGAGTCTCAGAACCAGCGGGTGGTAGTTGACTTCAACTGCTTCTATGTGGCGATGCTTGCTTACCTTGCATTTGGATTTTCAGCCCGGCAGACTGAGTTGGTACCTTCTTTTTTTTCTACTTATAGCCCATAGAAGAGCCATCCTGTTTGCTACTTTTGCATTCTTTAAGTTACATTACCTCTATGCAGATCAGTAAAGCTAAAACCATCTGCGAGTGTCTAGTTGCAGCTGAGAACACAGACCTGAAATTTGAGGAATCTTTCTGCTCCTATCTGCTTGGAGAGGTGATAATCTAATCTCAACCGCTATAATTTTACAAGCTTACATTACTGGGACTAAAGGTTTGCTCTCAGGAATCTGGCACCACAGTTTTTGAAAAGCTTCAGCAGCTTCAAAGTAATGGAAGTTCCAATTCAAGGAATTATGGGTTAGCTAAAAAGAAAGATAGCAGTGACAAGGTTACTGTCAACCAATCACTGGTATGTTACATTTCGCGATGCTACATTTCAGAGCAAATAAGATAAACTATTCTAGGTTAATATGTGGCATATTTCTCTGAGGTTATACTCTTGTCTATTTGTGTTAAAGCTTTCTCATGCCAGATAATTTGTCTTTGCCAGGAACTGTGGCTGAAAGATGTGGTACTTTCTCGTTTTGCAGATACAAGAGATTGTTCACCATCTTTGGTTTGTATAATACTGTTTTTAGTAATCTAATCCATCATGGCATTATTTAATTTAAATATCATTATTCTTTTTTGACAGGCCAACTTCTTTGGGGCTCCTAAGCGCATCCTTAGCACTTCCAAGCAGAAACTAGGAGCCACAAGAATGGTCCTTTTGAGCTCTCAGCCGTCTTCTAGTGTCTCACCATGCAACAGAACTTCAGGGGAGCAGACTCCAAGATTAAATTCTACCAGCCATTTGGGGGAAGCTGTAAAGCAACTTGCACCAACCAACCTGGGGGTTCATTCGTCAATGGATAGGCCAGCAAATGGTTCAAGCACAACATCTGTACCCCTGAAGCGCAATCCTGGATCCCATCCTGCAAGAACCTTGGAATCAGGGGGCCTAACTGGAGATATTATAGGAAAACTTGCCTATACTGCAATCCTGGGGTTTGTCCTATTTGGTACATTAAAACTGCTCCGAATTCAGTTTGGGCACACAAAATCGGCTCCCACACCTAGGGAATCTGCAGCCACATTGTCTCTGAATGAAGCATCTACATCAGAAGGTTCCTTTATCACCAGTAGCGTCAGGAAACATTTTGAAAAGCTGTCAAAAATGCTTTCGTTACGCAATAGGCTTCATTCGAGAAGTGAAGAAAGTGATCTATCTGCTGTAGCTAATGCTGTGGCTGCTACAGTGTGCAAGCAAAGGATGGATCTTCAAGAAGCAGAAACACTTGTGAAGCAGTGGCAGGATATCAAATCCGAAGCTCTTGGCCCTGACTATCAAATTGGCATGCTCCCTGAGATTCTTGATGGTTCAATGCTCTCAAAGGTAATCTCCTTTTATTGATCATGTCATTGCATATGGAGTACATGTTTAATTATTTATGTTGTGCTTATCAAAGTCCCTCTTGTTGAGCAGTGGCAGGATTTAGCATTATTGGCAAAGGATCAGTCCTGCTATTGGAGATTTGTTTTATTAAATCTCTCCGTTGTTCGAGCTGAGATACTGTTGGATGAGGTTGGTGCTGGTGAAGTGGCAGAAATTGATGCTGTGCTTGAGGAAGCAGCTGAGCTTGTTGATGACTCCCAGCCCAAGAAACCCAGTTATTACAGGTATTTCAGAGGATATCGTTGCTGTTGATCATTATTTCCCATTCTTCTCTAAAATAAACATGGTACTGATGATTTATACGGTTATAATTGCAGTACATATGAAGTTCAGTACATACTGAGGAGGCAGAATGATGGATCATGGAAAATCTGTGAGGCTGTTGTCCGGGACCTGACATGATTCTGCCAAAAAGACAATTTATTCTTCGATTGATATGTCGTAGGGCAGTGTTAATTTTATGAAGTTGCAAGATGGCGAGCTTAACATATTAGAAATGTGTATTGTCACTGTTAGGTTACCCTTGAATCAATTTGAGTATCGTGCAATAGTTTGCTGAGTTCCGTTGGGATGCTCGAGCTGCTCACGGTAACCTCCGGAGACTTTGCACGAGGATCTGACAATAGCTGCTGATATGCTCTACATTAGTACAGATGCTAACCGCTGCTGATATCTCACACATGCCTTTATTTGTTTCCTTCTACGGTGTGAATTTGTGAGATTTTTGTTTGAATGCGTTCTCACCCACATGTAACTGAATTGGGTCGGCCACTGTTCAAAGAACAATACAACCTCTTGTTAGCCTGCCCGTGTTTAACTGAAACCTTCAATCTTCATCCTTGTAATGGCCATACAGCTTCACCAACTTATTCTACTTTAGATGTATGATGTTTCAGGCTCACTGAGCAGCCGGTAGGCTCTAGGTTTCCGGTGGCTACCGGCGAGATCAGCGTAACACCGGATCTCGAACCTGCCGATGATACACACGACTGACGAGGCAGTTCAGGCGGCGTCTTGCATTGCTGAGGTCTCACTCTGGCAAGCCTGCGAGGCTGCAACTATACACATGTAAAACAGGCAGGATGGCAGACAGCGGCAGCGCTGATGCTTCTCCGTGGAGTGCATGACATCAGATCGCGCTGCTCATTTGGTTTTTTTTAATAGCTAATGGTTTCTTTTGTATTGTAGCCGTCTTATTTTATAGTGTAGTTGCTAATGATTTTTTTAAACGTAATTAAATTTAAAACAATTTAAAAATGAAAAATAGATTAGCCAATAAGTAATCATCGCCATATAACAATCCTTCAAACTGACTAACTGGAGTAATTAAGCATATGGATCAGGCTCAGAGGCGACACAATTTGTTGCTGACACCAGAATAGGACCTCCACAATTCCCCAAATCCCAAACGTAAAACCTTCCATTTTTATATGCATTAGCATCTAATCTTTCAATGAAATCCTAAATGGAATTGCAACAAATCTGGTTTATATACAGTCAATTCTGTATATAGGAAAATGTACAATCACCTTCATGGCAAAAACTTTAAAATGATCATTGATCAGGAAAGCAAAAATCCCTCTGAAAGTCAAAGTTTTCCTTTGTTTGACTTGGCGAAATGCTATTCTTACGAAGGATGACTTGTTGAAGAGAAATGGGAAAGGAAATCCTATTTGTTGTTTTTGCAATGAACCTGAAACAAAGTTGCATCTTTTCTTTCAATGTGTGGCTGCTAGATATGTTTGGGGGATTGTAGTAAATGTTATTGGAGCTAACTGTAGACCAAATAACTTTACTCGGTATTTCTGGCGGGCTAAAAGCTTCGTGATGACTGATATCAATATTCAAGCGTTTGGTTTGGCTGCTATTTGTTGGGCTATATGGAAATTGAGAAACAAGGCATGTTTTGAGGCAGCACAAGCTGATTCGATCTCCTGCTAAGATCATTTGCTATGCATGTTCCTTCTTAAACTTTTGGGCAGGTCAACAAAAGGAAGAAACCGAGGAAGCCATTTCAGCTGGAGCTGGGATACTTCAGAATGAAGCCCTTCGCCATCAAGGAGGAGGCCAGCACAACGCCTCGGCTACTATGCTTCAAATTACTGGTGGATCAGATGTCTTGTGTATGATGAAGTGCACGGCAGTGAAGAGGATGCCCGAGAAGAGAAAGCTAAAGACACTCTTAAGCGCAGGATGATAGATTCACGCTTCTATGATAAAAAAGAAAAACTAGTCTTTTGTATCTAGCTTGGTTATCAGTTTTCTTTTCTCGTTTTTTGTTGAACTCCAGCTGCACTTGGTGCACTTATATAAGGAACAGAGGGGAAAAAACAGTAAACCTGCAATAGCAGCAGCTAATAAACACTAAAACAGAAATATGTAAATTCTGGTATCTTCTGTTGCTATTACATGAGTTGCAGCCATTTCTGTGTCTAGGGCTCTAGGCTCCAAGACGTGCATGGCTCAAACTCAGGCAGGCTCCGCTCGATCTTCTTCATTCCTAGCTACGTGCCAGGCACCATGTCACGGCCGGCCGCGCACTCCTCGATGCACATCGATCCCGACTCATATAAAGCACGCTCGCCGGGCCGGCCTCTCCCATCATTGCAGACGATCGACGATCGAGCCATGGCGCGGTTGATCACCAGGGCGTCGGCCACCTTGCTTCTAGCAGCGGCGTTCCTCCTCGCGGCGGAGGCGTCGTCATTCGACTACGCCGGCGCGTTCGACAAGTGCCTGCAGTTCTTCGAGGTGCAGCGGTCCGGCAAGCTCCCCGGCGACCGCCGCGTCCAGTGGCGCGGCGACTCCGCCCTCACCGACGGCTTCTCCCAGGGGGTACGTACGCCCGATCCATCGCCAACAGAACCATTGATCTCGATATACGCTAGTATTTATGAGCACTTGTCGCATTGGCACAGGTGGATTTGGTGGGCGGGTACTACGACTCCGGCGACCACGTGAAGTTTGGGTTCCCGATGGCGTACGCGGTGACGATGCTGTCGTGGGGGGTGCTGGAGTTCGAGAAGGAGATGATCGCCGCCGACAACCTCAACGGCGCCCTTGACGCCATCCGCTGGGGCACCAACTACTTCGTCAAGGCCCACACCGAGCCCAACGCCCTTTGGGTCCAGGTTCGCTAAATCCTCCTTACAGCTAGCTCAATTTTCAGTATGTAGTAGCTCAGTCTCTATCTTACAGCTTTGCAACTTCGAAGGTGGGTGATGGGGACAGTGACCACCTGTGCTGGGAGCGCGCCGAGGATGGCCTTCAAGATCGACACCGACCACCCGGGATCGGAGGTCGCCGGCGAGACGGCGGCCGCGCTTGCCGCCGCTGCCAAGGCGTTCAGGCCTTACGACTCCATGTACTCCGACCTCCTCCTCTTGCACGCCAAGCAGGTACGGTACATACTACACACATCGATGCAGCAGTTTGGAGTTGCGAACATTCCACCGACGTGTCTTTTGTGTGTGTGTGCGTGCGCGCGCTTTTCAGCTCTTCACATTTGCCGACACATTCAGAGGCAGATACGATGACTCCCTGCAGAGCGCCAAGAAGTTCTATCCTTCCGGTTCTGGCTACCAGGTGAAAATTTCTCAAAAACTAGTTGAATGTCCGTACGTTGCTATGAATTTTAAAATTTTATCATACTACATGTTATAAAACTAACGAGTGGTAAAATTTATTGGAACATTCATACAAATATATTCTATTTTTTTTAATCCGTAGCAACGGATATCTACTTCACCTTAGCAAGCGGAGCAGGAGGGGAGGGAGGCGAGAGAGGCCGGATAGAAGAGAAGGTGGGAGATGGTAACTGTCAGGGGCGGATCCAGAACAAAATCTGAGAGGGGGCACAACAATACACATAGTATGCTGAATTGTTCTCATTCATAATTTTAGCATGAGTGAGGGCCTTTTAGTTGGGCTGAGTGGGGGCACTAGCATTAAATCTTGGACTATATACCTGGGTTCCTGCGAATTAAGTGGCGGCCTGGGCCCTCACTCCCCTCTCTTTGGATCCGCCCCTGGTAACTGTTGATGGAAGTGGAGAGGATGGGTAGTTAAATATGAGAGAAAGGAGAGAGATGTTAGATAGATAGTTAAGATTTCAGTATCCAGATCGGACGGTTGAGAAGAGAGGAAGGAGAATGCACCAACTACCAACTCAAACTTATAACAGTTTTGCTATTGCACAGGCGACTGAAATTTTTTTATGTTTCAGTTACCTGAAATTGCACTCTCAATGAACTAAAATTGCAGTCCTCCTAAAAAACGGCTGCAACTTTAGGTGATTCAGAGTGCAACTTCATGTGACCTGAAATTGCACTCTCAATGAACTAAAATTGCAGCCCCCCTCCAAAAAAACATGTGCAACTTCAGGTGATTCAGAGTGCAACTTCATATGACCTGAAAATTGCACTCTCAATCAACTAAAATTGCAGCCCCCCTCCAAAAAAAACATGTGCAATTTCAGGTGATTCAAAGTGCAAGTTTAGGTGACTGAAAGATAAAAAAATTTCAATCGCCTGTGCAATAGTCTATCCGAACTTATTAAATAGTAAAGATTATGCAACTAACTAACTAACTAACTAACTGAAATACTGATCTAGTGTGAATCTAATTCAGTACGCAGTACTGATTTTATATTGGGTATATATATACGTGCACGGTACACCTGCTCTGATGTTTGACATATCGTGCATTTGATCGTGTGTGCGAGTAACCTGCTTGCTCAATATAAAGCAACTGACACACGTACAATTCGTTTATAGGACGAGTTGTTGTGGGCGGCGGCGTGGCTGTACGAGGCGACCGGCGACAAGAACTACCTCCACTACGTCTCCCAGAACGCCGAGGCTTTCGGCGGAACCGGCTGGGCCGTCCTCGATTTCTCCTGGGACAACAAGTACGCCGGCCTCCAGGTCCTCCTCTCCAAGGTACAGGCACTCGCGCGCCACTGACTTGACCGCGTCGATCGATCACTCCACACAATACACGGTATGCTCAATTCGTTGGCCGTTGCCGCCATGGAACGGCAGGTGCTCTTCGAGGGCGGCAGCGCCGGCTACGCGGACACGCTGAAGCAGTACCAGGCCAAGGCCGAGTTCTTCCTCTGCGCCTGCCTCCAGAAGAACAACGGCCACAACATCAAGATGACACCTGGTACGGTGTTCAAGCAAAAGATTGGGCCTCAGTTCACTTGTTTGAATCAATCGATCGTTCATGTCGACCTGATGTTGTTGTTGTTGTAGGCGGTCTCCTGTACGTGGACGACTGGAATAACTTGCAGTACGTGAGCTCGTCCACCTTCCTCCTCACCGTCTACGCCGACTACCTCGCCGTGTCGCTGGGCACCCTCAAGTGCCCCGACGGCGAGGTCAAGCCGTCCGAGATCCTCAGCTTCGCCAAGTTCCAGGTGGATTACATCCTGGGCAAGAACCCCAAGGCGATGAGCTACATGGTGGGCTACGGCAGCATCTTCCCGACACACGTGCACCACCGCGGCGCGTCCATCCCGTCCATCTACGCCATGAGCTCCACGGTCGGCTGCATGGACGGCTTCGACAAGTACTACAACAGCAAGAGCGCCGACCCCAACGTCCTCCACGGCGCCCTAGTCGGCGGCCCCGACGGCAACGACGGCTTCGTCGACGACCGCTGCAACTACCAGCACGCCGAGCCCACCCTCGCCGGCAACACGCCCATCTGCGGCGTCTTCGCCCGCCTCGCCGCCGAACCAACCGACGCCTCCGGTACGCACCATGCAGGATCATCCACATTCAGAATTCAGATATGCATTAATTAGTGACACCGCTTATAATTTGTCACTGAACGATGAACTGTGCATCGTCGTAACTAATTGCAGACAACAGCCCAGCTTACGCGCCGCCACAAGACTCCTCGCCATCAAAGGGTAATTAAGCTAGCACTAATGCAATAAAAAAGCAACATCGCTCCCCATCTCAGGTTGATTCTAGAACAGTGTAGAGCTGATCGATCGATCGTATGTATCCTGTTTCTTTCAATGCCAGGCGGCTCTCCATTGGAGCTGGTGCACACGGTGAGCAACTCGTGGAACACCGACGGCGTGGACTACTACCGGCACGTCGTGACGGCCAAGAACACGTGCGGGCATCCCATCACGTACCTGAAGCTGCACATCAAGGAGCTGTGCGGCCCTATCTACGGCGTCTCCGGCACGCAGGAGAAGGACATGTACGAGCTCCCCTCGTGGCTCGCGAGGCTCGAAGCCGGCGAGCAGCTCACCATCGTCTACATCCAGGGCGGCGCCGCGGCCAAGATCTCCGTCGCCAACTACAAGACGGCCTGAGAATGAGAATGACACAAACTGCCTACAGGAGTTTTGTTTTCTTGATCCAGGTGTGCTTCCATGCTACTTGCAGTAAACGGGTGAATAATTCCCTAAGCAGTATCGTGAATTTTGATCATACTGCTTTGAAATGTACACTCGTTTCTTGGTTGAAACAGCATGAGCTCGCATCATTCTTTTTTGTGAGTGGGTAGTACGTGGGGTGCTGTGGTGGTGCTGGCGAAAGCCTTACCGGTGATCTTACCGGTCTCGACAACGATGACGCCTTCGGGCGCCATTTTCCTTCCTGGAGGTGTTGTCATGGTGCCCCATAGCCCTCATGTTTACTGATCTCCAGGTGAAAACCTTGCCTCGGTGAGGCTTGCGACGTCGGCGACTCTCGTCGTCTCCTTGGAGGCGTCGCCTCGGAGGTCCTTCTTCACGCACAGTAGACCGAAGGTTAGAGGGCACGGTCGGAAAAGGATATGGGCTTGGTTGAAAATAAGGACGGAGAAGAAGTTATGAAGCTTAGTCTTTCTAGCTTTTTTTATAGTCCTTAAGCTTTATTTCTTGTTGTTTTATGCTCCTCAGGTTTTGAGGAATTGAGCCTAAGAGTTCGTGTATCTGTTGGCTGTGTATATCCCTCGTGGATATAGAGGCCGGATTTTATATCCTTTATCTAAAAAAAAATCATTCTTTTTTCCTTTATGGATTCTCCCCTTTTTCTGTGTGGGGGTGTCTGAAGACTGAAGTTGAACTGAGAAGAACATTGTGACGTCTTTTCGCATTTATGTTTGCTTTAAGATGAGCTTCCATTGAGAATGACAAGATTACATTCCGGAATGCAACTAATTTGAAGATTTTGCGAAGTTTTGACGCTTACAGAAGAAAAGAAATTGAGGCGATTTGATTGCTCAAGCAATTCTGCAAGTGTTGTGGTCAGTCAGTCTCCGCGTGGCTCGAGTAGACAATGACTATATAGATATAGATACGCTCGGAAGTGCCTCGATGCTCTCCAAAAAAATGTCCATACATGTAGTTCAGATGGTTCTACTTGATTCTTTGGTCGAAAATACGACGGCTGAAACAAAAATGGGAGAGAATTTGACGGTGCACAAATCGTATGAGCTGCAAAGGAAAGCGATACCAAGCATCTCCTGCACCTGTGCAACAGGCTAACCCGCTTGACCAACGCCCATGATGTGCTGCTTGACTTTGATCGATCTGTTAATTTTGCAGCTCCGTGGTTGGTCCATTGCAGAAGCTATCATGCATCAGATCTCGCCACACTAAGTTAATAGCACAAGATGGCGCATGCACTCGTCCTACTGATCTGTATCATCTATCCATCTTTCTATCTATGTATATAGCCACAGGATAAGGCGATAAAAGAAGGGTAAAAATGGTTGCATTTTTATTTCGGACAAATGGAAACATGGGGTCCCCCTTGCTTATAAAGAAGGTAAATATTGACATTTAGAAGATAATGTTGAGACGTCAACATTAGCGTGCTATTCTACCTTAGAAAATGATCGTACAGAGCTCCTGACGTGTCGGACACTTGACCTCACCAAAGGAAGGGAAGTGCTAGTAGTAAACTATCAGTCATCTGATCTGATCAGCTCCTGTTATCCTGTAGCGACCCGCATGTGCTTTGACCGCGCCGGGCCTTAGAAAATTCAGAGACGAGACAAAAATTGGCATCTCATTTTTCTGTTGCGCCGTGAATTAGCATCTGTTGGACTAAAAACTCTCTAGATTCAAGATTGCACCTGCGTTGGCATTTGATCGTGGCCGTCGATTTCCAATCGAGTAGCCGGTTTTGCAGTACAGAGCAGCAGTTTAGGCCCCTGCTTGAACTTTTGTCTTATTTTTCACTATTTCTAAATTTCACCTTTTATTAGCATTTTGACTTTTTAAGCTTTTTACCGGTTCTTTTTTTCTGTATTTATTTGTAGAGTATTGCTATACAATATTCGACTGTTTTTTAGGACAAAAACAGTCAGATTGATCTGGGACGTTAAATCTCCATCCAACGGATCCACCTATACAAGCTCCCTCCAAAAAAAATGACCCCCTCCAAAAAAAATGATCTAGGGCGTTAGATCTCCATCTAACGGCTCAAAATCTGACTGTTTTTATCCTCAAAAACAGTCGAGTGTTATATCCGACTTGTTTGTATTATCTGTGATAAGTTAACCTATTTTTTCTATTTTTAAATTTTTTAAATTTAATTATATCTATTAAATCACCATCAATTACAGTATAATTTCAACTAGTTATAATAAAATTTTAGCCATAAACTATATTTTTTAACCCAAATAAACGGAACCGGCACCTAACACATGGCTTCCATTTCCTACACACTTCCTGTACACACCACCCCACTAGCTCCGTGCCTCTATCCTCCACAGTCACCACGAGAGAGGTCATCGCTGTTCACACAAGTGACAAGCCAAGCCTCCTCGTGCTCCGGCGACGCGACGGCCATGGACAAGCTCGGCGCAAACCCGGCCAACTCGTGCCCGCTCACGCCGCTGGGCTTTCTGGAGCGCGCGGCCACCGTGTTCGGCGACTGCCCCTCCGTCGTTTACCACGACACCGTGTTCACCTGGGCCCAGACCTTCCGCCGCTGCCTCCGCCTCGCCTCCGCCCTCGTCTCCCTCGGCATCTCCCGCCGCGATGTCGTAAGCAGAAACCATCCCTTCCTCGGTCAATTAATTCCTGCAACGCCTCTCGTATATGTATGTCTTCTTCGCATGCGTGAAACTAAAGAGAACTGGTGATCACCCGAATTGAAACAGGTGTCCGTGCTCTTGCCGAACGTGCCGGCCATGTACGAGATGCAATTCGGCGTGCCGATGAGCGGCGCCGTGCTGAACAGCATCAACACGCGCCTGGACGCGCGCACGGTCGCCGTCCTGCTCCGCCACTCCGGTTCCAAGCTAGTCTTCGCAGACCCGGCGTTGCTCCCCATCCTCCTCGACGCGCTCCGGCTCCTCCCGCCGGGACACCCTGCCCCGCGCGTCATCCTCGTCGAGGACCCCCACGAAAAGGAGTTCCCTCCCGCCCCTGCCACGACTTTGACATACGAGAGGTTTCTAGAGAAGGGCGACCCGGAGTTCGCGTGGGTCCGGCCGGCGAGTGACTGGGACCCGATGATACTGAACTACACCTCCGGCACGACGTCGGCGCCGAAGGGGGTGGTGCACTGCCACCGCGGGATCTTCTTGATCACCGTTGACTCGCTCGTGGACTGGGCGATGCCGCTGAGGCCGACGTACCTGTGGACGCTGCCCATGTTCCACGCCAACGGGTGGAGCTTCCCCTGGGGGATGGCCGTTGTGGGCGGCACCAACGTCTGCCTCCGCCGCGTCGACGCCGGCGAGGTCTACGCCACCATCGCGCGCCGTGGGGTCACCCACCTCTGCGGCGCGCCCGTCGTGCTCAACATGCTGGCCAACGCTCCCGAGAGCGTGCGGAAGCCGCTCCCCGGGAAGGTGCGAATCCTTACGGCGGGCGCACCGCCGCCGGCTGCCGTGCTGCATCGCACGGAGGCCATCGGCTTTGAGGTTAGCCACGGGTACGGGCTGACTGAGACGGCGGGGCTGGTGGTGTCGTGCGCGTGGAAGGGGGAGTGGGACAAGCTCCCCGCTTCCGAGCGCGCACGGCTCAAGGCGCGGCAGGGCGTGCGCACGCCGGGCATGGCCGAGGTGGGCATCGTCGATGGCGAGACCGGCCGCAGCGTTCCCCGCGACGGCTCCACGATGGGCGAGATTGTGCTTCGCGGCGGGTGCGTCATGCTGGGGTACCTGAACGACGACAAGGCGACCAAGGCGGCGATACGAGACAACGGGTGGTTCTACACGGGGGACGTCGGGGTGATGCACCCGGATGGCTACCTGGAGATCCGCGACCGTTCCAAGGACGTGATCATCAGCGGCGGGGAGAACATCAGCAGCGTGGAGGTGGAGTCGGTGCTGTACGGGCACCCGGCGGTGAACGAGGCGGCGGTGGTGGCGCGGCCGGACGAGTTCTGGGGGGAGACGCCGTGCGCGTTCGTGAGCCTCAAAGACGGCGAGGCAGGCGCGGTGACCGCCGCCGAGTTCATCGCGTGGAGCCGGGAGCGCATGCCGCACTACATGGTGCCCAAGACCGTCGTCTTCCGCGCCGAGCTGCCCAAGACCTCCACCGGCAAGATACAGAAGTACGTGCTCCGCAACCTCGCCAAGGAGATGGGGCCCACGCGCAGGGGCAGCAGCAGCAGCAAGATGTAGGGCCGTCGTCTTGCTTCGCTTGGGCATTGAGCTTTGCTTGCTCTGTTGCGTGCCTGCAGCATGGCAGTGGCATCCATCTTCTTGAGATCAGCGAGTCTGTAAGATTCTCTATGTGTTGTAGCATGATGATATGCTAGACATCCGGTCCCTATCGATTCTGGGGAAAATTTATCTGATATCGTAAGTTTTCATCATGTGGTAAATCGCGATGTAAACTGGTAAAAATAGGAATTTTTACTCAGTATACTCCGGCCGAAGCTTTTTGCCTATGTTTAGATAAGTCAAAAAAGGGTTCCCTCACTTCTCTGAGTTTTGGATGTTTCTAGCATTGTATGTCCCGAAAATTCCAAATATAGCACCCTACGTACAAAAATTCTATTTCTGGCCTCCGTTCCGACCACGCAACTGCCTGGTGATGACACGTGGCCGGTCGTGCGGTCCTAGACCCGCACGACTGTACTGTAGTGAGAATGTACGGTCGGGGACCGCACATCTCTACTGTTCCGCTTGGTCGTGCGCTCCCCGACCTCGATATGCGGCAGAAACAAGGAGAGGAATCCCATATTTTGTGCTTACTACATATCCTAATGACCAATCATGTTCGAACATATAACACTACAATGTGTTCAACCATATCAGCTATAGTGAAATTTATACATCTGTCTCTACAAATTCTATATCAACTTATATCTTTACTATTATAAAAGAACGAGTTGGTCGTTGTACGTCCATTTTCCTTCAACTACTCTATTCCCTCAACTTTTCACTATTATCTACTTTCCAAGCGATCAGAGCAACTCTCTTTTATAGCACGGTTCCATATACATTCAATGAGTTTCGTTGCAATGCACGGGTACGTAAGTATAATTAACGAATTATTGGAAGGCCTTCACAGCACACTCTGTTCTATCAATTCATATATGAAATGACTGGTCTGGTGGTAATGGCAATAAGAACTTAAGCTTGAAATGTCCACAGTTCAACTAGGTGCTACCTATTGGATGTATCACGGTCAATATTGACAAACGTAGGAGACTATTGATTGTATAAATTTGTCTGAGTGTATTTCGGTTATATGAATTGTCTACTCTCGAAATTCTTTACCTTACGCATATCTAATTTGCTAACTAGCTGAATGTCTGTATATTACTATAGATTTTGAAATTTTATCATATTATATGTTTTGAAACTAACGGGTGGTAAAAATTTTTAGAACATATATACAAATATGTTCTAAATTTTTTTTAAATCCGTAGTAACGCATGAGCATTCAGCTAGTGTTTATTGTAAAGTTAATGTGGAGCTCATTAAAAGAATTCTATATACAAGCATGTGCTTTGATACATCTTATGTTAGTCAGGTGAGTGTACAAATACTTACCGTTCTTTACATCAAAGTGCTAGATACACAAAGGTGCTAGCACATAGTTGATGTATTGAGTTCGCATAGTTGCATTCTCAACAAATGAAAATTCATTTGCTCTCCATTTTTAGGCAACATAACCTTTTCCAAGATAAATATTAAGCCCATTTTTTATAAGAACATATATCAAATTACCACCTTCATATCCTATAATCTGCAAGCTACTACTTACATTGGTAACTTAACCAAATGAGAATTTGGTGATGGTTGTTATTTCTTGGACTAGGATAAATCAATGGTCTGAAAATGGAAGTATTATAACTGTTGTTGATTATATTTGAAGGGATGAGTTCTTAAGATCTTTGTTGTTATTTGACACTAAAGCTTTATAATCACCACTACAATTGGTCGTCTGAGGGGGCGTCGGTGTCGGAGGGTGGCGGTTTGGAAGGAGGCGAGCGGCAGCGGAGGCGCGAAGGAGTCGGCTAGACCACGGCGAGTGAGCTGTGGCGTGCGCAGAGAAGGCGCCAGTGCGGTATGAGGGTTGCAGGTGAAGTGGTTGTGAGACTGCAGAAAACTGATAATGATAATTAACTAGCCAACGGTCCGTACTTATAGAAGATTAAAGTATTTTATGTGAACTTGAAATTATTACAGAAAATGTATGGAGTTCTTTCTCTTAACTTCCTTTGAATTGTTAGTAAAATGGTAGTAATTAAGATAAAAAATGACAATTCAGCTATAGTTGTTGCAGTAGCTTATTTAGGATATGTATCTCAAAAGTGCTTTCTTTGTTTTGTGGATGTTAATTGGTGTATGGTATAATTTAGTACATGTAATGATATTTTCATATAATGACGCTATTACATAACAGACAATCTCACCACCACAAAGGACTCAAACATGATTATTGCAGATTATAGCGATCAACATCATTTTGGGGCGCTCAATGGTGTATTATGTTAATTCTCTCATATTCCACCACATAAATATAAAACTATCATATTCAAATGTTTACTTTTTTTTACTGTTGTGTATGCAGATATCAGATTTTTTTTCTGTAGAGTTACATCTATCAATTCTGTTGCAATGACTTACGATTTAGTATGTGCTTAAGACGATTCATTTCTTGCGAATTCCAGAATAAAATAAATTTTGATCTTCAATACTTCTGACGTAGATCCTACGTGCACGCTTACTAATGGAAGAAAAGGCTGTTGAAGAAGATGATGAGGGATGATCCGGACCATAGAAAAGAAATAACAGCTCAGATTTGGTGAAATCCACCCGTTGGATTTGTGAGTGAATCTAGGGGATTTGCACCCACCACACCACATGGTGCCCAAGACGCTGGTCTTCCACACCGAGCTGCCCAAGACATCCACTAGTATGTTCCAGAAGTCAGGGGCGGATCCAGGATAAAATCCGAGAGGGGGCACACCTACAAAGCCAAGTATACCAAGTATACGAATGGGCCTCTACATCCATTATATCACAGATGAGTGAGGGCCTTTTAGTTGGGCTGAGTGGGGGCACTAGCATTAAATCTTGGACTATATACCTGGACTTCTGCGAATTGAGTGGCGGCCTGTGCCCTCACTCGGGCCTAAATGGATCCGCCCCTGCCAGAAGTATGTGCTCCGCAACCTTTGCCAAGGAGATGGGGCACACCAACACGGACAGCAGTAGCAGGAGGGCTATTCTTTAAGTTATAAGCTGACGGCTTTTAATTTTTGCTATAGTATCTAATTTTTAAACGGAGTATTTTCTCAAGATGGGGTCTACAAGTTAAACAATCTACACGTTAAAAGCCCAACATCTGTACCAACCAAAATCGCAAGTGAGTATCTGTCTCTCCGTGATCTGTACCGTAAACAGCTAAAATTCAAAAATTTCAACCATAAGCCACAGCTGAAAAGAACAGCCCGCAAGCTGCCCAAGACATCCACTAGCATGTTCCAGACGCCATTTGGTTGGCCTCGTCTTGCTTCGTTTGACTATGCATGGTAATGGAATGCATCTTCTTGTGATTTGCGAGTCTACCATGTTCTATTCGTGGCATGGTGGCAAACACCTTGTCGATTCAGGAAAATGAGTAATACTTGAATTTCATGTGCCGTGGGATTGAAGTAGAGATTTGTGCTAGCGATGTGTCTTCGGTGGCATCTCTGGCAACCGATCGATCTTGCAGTGTTACGTACTTACGTTTTGGGGTTCACCAAATATCCAACCCCAAAGTTGGACGATGCGGTGGCGGACGGTATGACAAGAAAGCCAATTTTCGAGTTAGGTTTCGAGGCAGCGGATCCGACAATGTTGGTGCTGCATAGACAGTGTGGTCGGAGGTAAAAGGTGTGGCCCATGAGAAGCGGGAATGTGTACGACGAGGAGGTGATGTGTCGATGCAAAGGGACATGTACTACTGCTACGACGTGATAGGATTTGATCCAACTGTAGCACTCAAAAATAGGAGAGTATCGTAACTACCTTTGGTGTGGTGATCGGTTCGGCTGAAAAGCTCATGGTTTATAGCTGAAAATACTGTAGTTGGTTGAAAAAAATATTGTAGCTGACAGAGACTTATTTAGCATAATTAAATTTAAAAAATTTTAAAAATATAAAAAATATGTTAACCCATTATATATAATACAAACAAATACGGGAAAAAAAGAACCCGCAAAAAAGCTCACCAAAAAGTCAAAAGTTCAGAAAAAGACTTATGAATAGTGAAAAATAAGCCAGAAGCTAGAAGCTAAAGCCGAGTTGATCAGGGCTGGACATAAGGGGATAAATAAAGGAAAAAACCCTTCCTTATTACGCAGACTTCCTTTTCCCATTCAGGTGTTCTCTCTCTTTCATCTATCTATCTATCTCTCTCCCATCTATCTCTCTCTCGTTGCGCCAGTGGGTGGCACAACCAAGGCTGGGGGAGGTGGCGACGCGGGCGCCGGCGGTAGCCGGTGCCAGCCGATGGGCAGCAGTGGAGGTGGTGTCACGGAGACTGGGCGCAGGCCGGTGGTGGCGCGATGGTGGCGGCGCGACAGACGGCAACGGCGTGGGCGGACAGTCGACGATGGCGCGGCGGCGCAGGCGGCACGAGCCAAAAAGCGGCGCGCGGTGGCGCAGCGGTGATGGCACTGGCTGGCTAAGTGCGTGGCGGTGGCGGCGGCGGCAGCGAGCCGTTACGCGGGCGACATGGTTCGACCGATCGTGGGCATGGCCGAATTGCGTTTCGCGTGTGTCCTTTCTAACGTGTGCCGTGGACCTTGGTTCTCTTGGCCGAACGAGTGGTTCGCTTAGCCGAACGGCGATTCACACGGCAAAAGTGCTAGCGAACCTGTTTCTTCCCAATCGAGCGAATCACTTGTCATCTCTCGTCGATTCTAACTGTGTTGTATCTGATTTACTTCCATTCCACCTTGTAGGTTTGCACGTGGCCTTTGAGAAAACATTCGGATAATTGTGCACCTCGGATCCTTCATGCAGCGAGTCCACCGAACGTGCTCAAGGCAAATACCTCGTGGTCGTAACTTCTACATTCCGTATATCACATATATCGTGATTATGTCATCACTACCACTAAATACAATTATCACATTACTAATGCTTACCTGGTTATTATCATATCACTAAAACTTACCTAGTTATTATGATATCACTCATGCTTATCTGGTTATTATCATATCACTAAAGTTACCTTGCTATTATCATATCATTAATGCTTGTCTGGTCGTTATCATATCACTAATGCTTGCTTAATTATTATCATATCACTAAAACTTACCTGGTTATTATCATATCACTCATGCTTGCCTGGTCATTATTATATCACTAAAACTTACCTGGTTATTATCATATCACTAATACTTGCCTGGTCGTTATCATATTACTAATGCTTGCATGGTTATTATCATATTACTAATACTTGCCTGGTTATAGACTTCTAATATTGTATTCATACCATAATGTTTTAGGTTATCTTGTTTCACATGCTTTTAGATTTATTAGAATACTTAGTTAATAATGTGCAAATTCATGATTCTAATTAGTGTTTTAGAATTCATGTTTAAATCTTTAATGGGGGTAGCATATGAATTTGTTTTAAATTTAGGTTTAAACCGCTAGCAATCTTTTAATATTAGGGCTACTATGTTTATTTTTCCTGATATCATGATCCATTACCCGTATGATTTCGTATGTGAGTCATGACTGATGTATATAATACCTGTTAATTTGACTAATTATCACTTACCACGTAATAAAACTTGGATGGTTGCAAATCCTTGTGTGAACTATGTTATAATACATCTTTTAGAATAATTCTCATAACACTATCACCATATTATCATTCCACATCGCCCTCATATCGAGGATTATGTTTCTCCATTTTCAATCTTAGTAAACTCTTTCACTTATTATAAGCTTATCTTAATATTCCCTTAGTTACCTTAAATTAACACCATACAACCTATTAATAATATAACAGTTACTTGGCCTGTGGTTACCCACATATAGGGAAGATTTTCACCCACCTAGTAATGTATGGAGGGTCATACACTTTTATTACTGAGGATATTACACCCCGTCTGTGGTTATATGGTCGAGAACAGTGTTGTGCCTGGCTACTCTCGTATAATCGGGTATATGAAAAGTAATCACCGGTGCTATTGCCATAACTTGCTAAGTAACGATTATCCTTAATTTCACTGTTCATGTTATCTCTATCTTTGACTTTTATCAGAGTTTTCAGTAAGCTTGCATTAACCTGTGTCAATTACTTATTAAAAGTATTTGCCTTTTACTTACCTTATTTACGATCGTTGTTGGGTACTTATTGATATTCTCAAATCTCATGTTTGCTCTTTTCCATTATCAGGTAAAAAGCCAGTGGAGTGATAGCAACATATATGTATGGGAGCACTCGAGTTTTAAGCACTGTGGCTTGCCACTTTTTTTTACTTTATTTACTCTTGATTTGGTTAGAAGTGGACCGGTCCTATATTTCAAATATTGTTTTCAGCTTCCGCTGGTTCTTTAATAAAGTACTATTAAAGTTTTAATTTCCTTGAGATTTCTATTGTTGCTCTTATTTATTTCTTACTTTAGCGATGATGTTTTATAATAGTATCTCATATTGGTATGTGAGGTCTACACCAATGGCAAAAAAACGGTTGATTTTTTAAAAGAAAAATTGTTGAATGTGTAGTAGTCAGCCAGCTAGGTCCACACAATAATATCAAAATCAACACACTACTTGCTGACATGGACCTTAATAGGATAAGCAAGGCCCTGATCAATATAGCTTCAGCTTCTGGCTTCAGCTTATTTTTGCACTATTCATAAATTTTGTCTTTTTCTGAACTTTTGGCTTTTTTTGAGTTTTTTTACCGGTTCTTTTTTTCCTCGTATTTGTTTACAATATACGTGATGGGCTAATATGTTTTTTCTATTTTTAAATTTTTTTAAATTTAATTATGGTAAATAAGCCTCTGTCAGCTACAGTACTTTTTTCAACCAGCTACAGTGTTTTCAGCCATAAGCCATGAGGCTTTCAGCCGAACCGATCACCACCTTGAAGGTTTCATCTGTCTAGGATTTCAGTCCATGCTTCTTCCATTGTTTATTTGCGCCTGACATTGGAAAAGTTCAGACGGTCGAAGGCATAACTAAAGTTCAGACTTCGGGAAGCTCTGTACGCAGGAATCAACGACAACGACTCAACGAGTCATTCAGTTAGTTCAGAATTGGAGAGGCTCTGAACCTGCATGCCGATGCTGTTGTGAACTGTACGTTAAGGTGTGGTCTGAGCCGTGTCCTCGATGATCTCCAGTTGTCACAATGTGCCAGATATTACTACCATCAACATGGCACCTGTTTGCTGCTCCAATGAATTGGACGACCCCTGTAATGCACTCGCATCGCGCGCGGCCAGATGCGGCCAAGACAAAGCTATTATAGCCATTTGAAAGTATCCTCGTTGCAGCTGCACGTCCAAACACTTTCGCTGACTCCAGGCCGGCATCGATCTCACAAGCTGCAAGAACGGCTGTGCGCCTTGCGCACTTGCACTTCCGGCCACAGCTAGTAGCTAGCGATGACGTCTGGAACCATCGCATCACTCTAGCTTTTCTCTCTCTCTCTCTCTCTCTCTCTCTCTCTCTCTCTAATTTCTTCTACACCTCATCACTCGCCAAGGTCCAGTCAAGCCTATAATGATGATTTAGTTCAAGCATCGCTACGCAGTTTCCAGTTTGTACCCGTAGGCTTGAGCGTGGTGGTGCGCAAGCTTTGTCATGGCGGCTTCTTCGTCCCGGGTGCTTCTTGCTTGCGCTCTTCTTCCCCTGCTTGTTCTATGTGTTGCTGCTGAGACCAACACCGCCGTTGATCCCAACCAGGTAAGCGCGACCCATCTATATATGTATCTGCTACGTACGTAGGAGCACTGTGCTCTGAGTGTTGCCGCTGACGTGCAGGTGCTGGTCTGGAACGGTGCACCTTCGCCCATGGCTTCCATCGGCAAGTCCTCTTTCCCTCAAACCATTTTTTTTTGTTGCGAAACAATAAATAGAAGGGAACACTAGCTACGCTGCATTACTTTACAGTACCTTTCCTTTCTATACTTGGTTATCTTAATCTAACTTGTCTAGTTTACCAAATGGTCAGACTGCGGCAGCGCGTGCGCGGCGAGGTGCGCGCGTGCTTCGAGGGCCAACCTGTGCAAGAGGGCGTGCGGGTCGTGCTGCGCCCGCTGCAACTGCGTGCCGCCGGGCACCGCCGGAAACCACGGCATGTGCCCCTGCTACGCCGCCATCACCACCCACGGCGGCCTTCTCAAGTGCCCTTGAGCCATGCGCGCGCCGCCTCCCACGCGCCTCCGCTCCTCGTGTGTGCAATTAATGGGAAACTAGTCCATGGGGAGGTTCTCATCCTGCGGGCCCTCTCATCCACCGTTGATCTGGCTTGATTAACGGTGGATGAGGAGGACCTCTCGTGAAGCTTCCTCCTAGAGAAAAGTTTTCCGTAATTAATCATGCAGGCATATGTGCGTGTGTGTACAAGAAAATAAAAAATGTTGGTTATCGTGTGCGCTGCGTCCCTGATACATGTTCGGTGGCTTGCTTGCTCCATTGGATCAAGTTTGGTCATTTTAAGTTGCCAATTTTAACGGCGTAGTATCTTCACGGGAGGACGAGTGAGACGAGAGACAATAGCCGAGAGAACCGAATCCTGACAGAACACCACCCCCTTGCTCTGCCCGGCAAAATCGCCACTGGTCGCCCCACGTCATTCGCCCGTACATGACCATGCCTCACTGACAAGCGTACTCCTACAAACACGCGCGCGCTCGCGGCCACGCCCACACGTACCACGTGCACCACGGCATGGGAGATGGAGAACGGTCGGAAAGAACCACCACGATCGAACCACCCGCGAGCGCGCGGCCATGGCAAGGAGAGTCCATGAGCAAGAGGAGAAGGCGGCGCCGGCGGAGTTGGTGGAGAGGGTGTTCGAGGGGCGGGTGGTGCCGGGGTGGAAGTGAGGGCGCGGGCACTGGCGGTGAGCGCGCTCCTAGGCTCCATGTTCAGCGCCATCGTCATGAAACTCAACCACACTACGTCGATCATCCCATCGCTCAATGTCTCCACGGGCCTCCTCAGCTTCTTCCTCCTCACGTCGTGGATCAAGCTGCTCGACAAGGCCGGTATCGCCCGCGTCTACCCCTTCACCCGCCAGGAAAACACCGTAGTCCAGACGTGCGTCGCCGCCTGCTTCGGCATCACGTTCAGTGGTACGTACGTACGCGTGCACGCGCCTATCCATCGATTTCAATGCAAGTTTTGCTTACAGGCTCCGTGGATCGTTGCATGATTGCACAACTCCATTCATGCCCTCTCGAAAAAAAAGTGGTGTCTAGAAAGTATTTGAGTATTTTGGTGTTAAATAGTATTCAACTTTTGAACCTTTATATCTGAATCTAATGGAT
Source organism: Dendrocalamus sinicus (assembly GCA_036346575.1). Lineage (NCBI taxonomy): Eukaryota > Viridiplantae > Streptophyta > Magnoliopsida > Poales > Poaceae > Dendrocalamus > Dendrocalamus sinicus. The sequence continues at coordinate 1,109,532 of CM070652.1, forward strand.
GAAATCAGTCCCACTCGGTCCTTTATAACCCAACCTTGCCCTCCTCAACCCTAGCCGCTAGGCCACCACCCCTTGCTGCCTAACTGCCCCTCTCACAATGGTGGCCTTGCCGGTGTCCACCTGCGCCACCTCGATCCTTCTCCCCCAACCCCGCACCGCTGCCATCTCTTCCTCCTCCATGCGCCACTGCCCTGCGCATCGCCGCCCAACTGCCTCACCGGTGCCACCTTTGACGCTGATGATATCCGCCGACCTCCATCTTCGCCACTGCCTCCCGCCGCCACCCCCACCTACTCCGGCGGCACCCAATCGCCGAAGCTACCTCCATTCAATCATCAACCACAAAACATAACTCGATCTCCTGATTCGTCGTCGTTCCGCTACCCATCGCCACCTACCACTCTCCTCCGTGCCCCCGACTAGCGGCGCCACCGTCGCCCCACCGCCACCGCCTCCAATCAACAGTCTACCACCCCTTCCCCGCCCCTCCCTCTAAATCTGCCACCGTCGCTCCCACCTCCCTCCCTCCTATGTCACCCTTCTCCTTATCTCCAGTGAACCGTCCCACACCCCCACCTTCTTCCTCTCCAGCGAAATCCTCTTGTGTCGCCCTCCTTGTCTCCGGTGGCTACTACCACTGCCTAACCACTCATCCTTGTCATGCCTGCCAACTTTCATCGCCCTCTTTCGATCCACGGCCGAGGTGGTGACATTGCCGCCTCACCGCCCCACCATCAGTTTACCACCGCCCCCTGGTGTTCCTCTAAATTCGAGGGGCTCCGGTGAACCCAACCCAAACCCTAACCCTAACTCACAGGAGCCGCCGTTGGAGCCAACTAGAGCCAGAGAGGAAAGTGGAACACGAATCTAAAGGTAAATCCTATGGTGACAAATTCAAATGCTCAATCCAAAAAAACACCTGAGTACTGGTTAGCAATTCCGAAAAAAATCCATTGCATGCATTGGTTGGAAACTTAGAAATTGGAATTGGATTGCGATGGCGACAATTTTTCCCACCTGAATGTGCAAGCAGACTGTTTGGGCTATCAATTGGACCATGCTGGACTGCGATTTGAGCCTTTCAAATGTCTTCCTTCGTTGTGCCAATTCCGCGGTGGATGCATTTAGAGCTGGGCTTTGTGGATTGTTAATGGACCGTTGGCCTGTTTAGTTTGTGGGTTGGAAGAACAACTATATTGAGAATATCAATGATTCATCTATGTTGAACAATTATTAATCATGTCAAGTTAAAGTCTGTATTTGTGAAAGTTTGTATTCTACCTCTCAAGCATATTTGCTAGATCCACCCCCCTCTGTGCATACTTCGAGTTAGGTTTTGGGTGAGGGAGAGAAGACGGTGAGATGCCGCGCTTGGGGAGGAAGAGGAGGCGTCGGTGGTGGAAACTGATGGCTCTGCTAGAATGAACAGCGGCACTGGCAACCCGCAAGGCGCAAGGTGGCCGCGCAGGGGAGGGCCAATGTGCAATTGGTAAGGAGAGAAGACGACGCTGGAGAAGATGGCGCAGTTCAAGCATTTTTTGTCAGTCTAGACACACACGGTCCTTTATTAGGCATCTCGTCGGATGATAATCTTTAACCTTTACGAGTAGGGGTGGAAAACGGTAACGGATAATTCGTTTTATCCGATATTCGTATTCGAGAAAACGTGAATGTGGTAAGCAAAAATCCGTATTCGAAAATGTCCGTATTCGTATTCGATAATATTCGTATTCGTATTCGAGAATATTCGTATTCGTATTCGAGAACATTTGTATTCGCATTCGTATTCGAGAACATTCGTATTCGTATTCGAGAATATTCGTATTTGTATTCGTATTCGAGAATATTCATATTCGCATTTGTATTACCGAACGTCCGGGCCGATCCGCCCATAGCGCAATGGCACAGGCGCACCGTGCACAGCCGCATTGCCGATTTCGATTTGGCGGGCACTAAAGTCTAAAGGCGCCAAGGCGGGACCGCGGGAGACGCGCGCGCGGGACGGCGGGAGTCACGACTCGGTGTGACAATCGGACTCACTGGCTCACAGCAAGACTCACTAGTCACTACTATCGTCCGGTCAACACTCAACCGAGTGCGAGTGGCGAACTGGCGAGTGGCTGTCTCAGGCTCTCAGCCGAGAGTTGGCGTCTTGGCGACTGCCTGGCGACGGCGACTCGGCGAGTACTGAGCGTCCGAGCGGCGACCGGCGAGCGAGAGCGAACTCCTCAGTCCTCACACCTCAGTCAGTTCCTCACTCCACTCCGTGTCTCCGTCACAGCGTCACAGCGTCTCCAGTCCGCATCGGCGTCGTCCGTGGGAGGAGACACGATGGTTGTGGATCGTGGGGTGTTGTTCCTCTTCTTGGCCACTGCCTTGGTCAGACTCGCCTCTGCGTCTCCCTTCCTATCCAGTCCGTGCGTGTTCTTGTTCTGGTGTTTCTTGCTTGCGGCTTCTGATGAGTTCGTTTTGCTTTCTGCTGCTTGAACAGACAGCGTGTTCTAGGTGAGCACCGGATCTACGGGGAGGAGCTTGCTATAGGCTAATAAGAGTGCATTTCCTTCTCCTTCTTGCTCAGTTCTACACTTTAAGCTAGTGATGGATTTGAGATAGGTGTGGGGTTGGAGGGATTTAATCTGAAATCGAACTAGATGACAGAAGGTTGGGTTAGAAGTTGATTCTGTTAGATATTCCACTGCCCTTCCATGGCCGGAGGCAAGGTGCGGTTGTATTGTTGTGTCCTGTTTTTTCTTCGTAGTGCATCTAACGTGTTCGACAGAATGCCTTGCCTACATCCAGGGCGGCGAGTTCTCCCAAGACGTCAAGGTCTCTGAGCAAGGTCAATCAACCACACCTCCCTACCGTGAGTAAGACCCAGCCGTCCGCCAGAGGTCAGTTTGTAGTTATCTTTCTGATCAAGTTACTTTGCTGTACAAGATATTTAATGTTACCATGAATTAACATGTCAACTCCAATTTCTTGCTTGCTTATTTGGTGGTGGCAGGACTGAGAAGCCGATGCTGAAGGCTGGCATTGGCAATGCTTACCACAAGTACCGCGTGAAGAGGAATTGCTGGCCAAAGATGCGTGGTGGTGTGGCCATGAACCCTCAACTGACAAGTAGGATTCCCATGACATTTTTTTACTATATACTCAAATGTTTCAAACACAATGTCTTGATGATGAAATGAATTACTTTGATATAAGGTTGGTTAATCTACTGGAGGATATAATGGATGGCAGCCGGATTTTAATATTTATGGACACCAAGAACTCAACTTCTTTGCAGAGATTTTCTGGTAAGTTTTTCCATATAGAATAGTTTAAACAGTAGGGAATGAAGAATTTTGCGCAAAAGAATACCATTTTTCTGTAGGCCAAGTTTGGGATCATGTGTCATAAAAATCTCATTTTTATTTGATTCACTTTGTTAAGCATTGAGAATAATTTGTTCCTTGCTTTGTTAAGTGGAGGATATGAACTTGATTTATTAATATTTGTGATGATTGTTTGTTGATGAAATTTCAAATGTCAAAATTTGAATTTAAAACCGCTAATCAAAAAAACCGGTCGATTATGACATTTGTAGGAGGATATTCGTATTCGACCGAATTAAGCATATATCCGATTCGAATTCGTATTTGTTACGACATTCGATTCGTATTCGTATTCGAGAATGTTCGAATTCGTATCCGTATCCGTTTTAAAAACATGAATCCGTATTCGTATTTGAGACTATTCGACCGTATCCGATCCGTTTCGACCCCTATTTACGAGCTATCAGTCGAGACTCGAACCCAATTCTGGGCTAGCTCTTTTCCACAGTGGCTAGCTCTTTAACCTTTACGAGCTATCAGTTGAGATCATATACAATTCTGGGCTAGCTCTTTTCCACAGTAGCCAGCTTTGGAGGTGCACGACTTCAGGTGTAACGTGATGCAGAACATCACGACACTGGTCGTTTACAGGGGTTCCCTATCCGGGATGGCACCACGTTCCTGGACATGAGTGTTGTAACTTCTGATTGTATCTTTCTTCTAATGCTTCCCCCCTGCGCCTTGTAAGATATAAACGACAACAGCATACATACATGTGCAGCTTAAAAGGAAACGATAGAAAACATCTTTTGCAACATATTTTTCCAACAAGTACATGTATTCCCAAATAGAGACGCACAGACAAGTCGCACTTGAACCTGGAAGCTGCAAGGGCACGATAAGCTAACTACTTCAAATGCAGTTGTTTTGCTGTAACCATCACTCACACTTCACGAACAACGTAGCGTTCTAACAACGAACAAATTAAAGAAGGCATTTCCTATCTGGTGCTGCTGCTGCTGTTCTCATATGTCAGCCGAAAGGAAGTTGTCAGACAAGGATACCTGCCAATCAAGAAACAAGAGAGTCAGTATATTGCATCAAAACTAACTAAACCCATATCCTGAACCTCTTCTCATCGATCTAGAATAAAAGGATAAATGATTACCTTCTCGCCCAACTTGAATGGTGGGAGGCCTCTGTATGGGCAGGTACCACATCGAAACGCATCGCCCAACCCACACTGCAATTATCATTTCAAAGAAAATAACATAAGACACCACCAATGACTCGTGTGAATGCATGCAACAACTACGGATTTTCACAATAAATAACCAGTGGCATTGTATGTCTACAAGCAATAATTTTACTTACACTACCACAAGCTGACTGAGGGTTACTGATCTGTTCTGCAGTGAGCTCTAGCTTCTCCACCTTCTCCTCAGCCTCAGCCCGACCACAAGTACAGTTCTTGCATGCCTTCTTAGTGGCTCCCACTTCACAATCCCCAACTGGTGAAACAACAGTAAACCTTTTAGGATCTAAACCTAAACTAAACATCTGTACAAAAATCGAACAAAGTCGAAGGGTTTTGCGACTATACCAACTGGAAGCTGTGGTTTCTTCAAGTCCTCCTCAGTCAAGAGGCTGTCTTCATCGATTAGTTCAGTGTCATCATCAATTTGAATCTTTGGAAGAGCCTTTGTGGTTTTCTTAAGGGGGAAAGAAGAACCCATGCTCCAAGAGGCCTTCTTTGCCTTAATCTGCAAGTGATTCAAGTTAGCACTAGAAAAAAAAAGCCTGTACAGCAGCATTAACACCATGTGACACTAGATCACTCACAGTAACAGATTGCACACCATCCTGGGAACTTGTGGCAGAAGCTTGCACTTCAACAAAACCTCCCATCAGTAGCTTGCGCTCGATACAGTTGTTTGGCTAATGCAGAGAAAATTAGAAAATTAGGGTAATTAACATTACAAAATAAAGGCTGTGCGCAAAACCAATTCAAATAAGTTACCTTCTGGTTGGAGGAAGGTGTGAAGCTCTGCACCAGTACTATTCCCCCAGCCTTCAGCACCCGGCTAATTTCAGCAATCAATTGATCCCCCAAGCTTTCCACTTTTTTAATGACAGAAAGAACAGCACCAACTGATTCATCATCAAAAGGGAACTTCCCACCTGACCCATGTCAACAACAAAGTTTTAAAACAGGTTTATGACAAATCAAAGCTTATAGAAGGATATGCCATATTGAAGCATTACAGAAATCAAAACTGAACACAGGTCCCAAACTTTTAAGTATAGTAGCCATCGGATTGTCTTTGTCCATACGATATATATTGGCTAAAATTACATAGCGTGTATTACCACTACATTATGTTATCTTTTTTCTCTTGGTTAATGTGAGAACAGAGACCACTTTTTCCTTTTATCAACTGGTAGTATGTGCTTTGGATGTATTTTTACATGTGATGAACGGATACGATAATTAGCACTTCTGAATCTATAAACTTAGTAATTAGCAAATGAGGCATAAGTACATAACCATCAAGTCAGAAATTAGAAAGCAGGGGTCGACTCCAAACAAGTTTCTCGGGGAGTGCCCTTGGATTGAACTGTTGGGAAGTTGGAATACACGTCCAAATCAGAACCAGCAACACGAAAGATGCTAACAATCAAGGGCCGATTCCAAATTTGATTCTAAATTGCCGCTCAAGAAAAGTTAGTACCTCGAATTTGGTTATAAACACGCAGCCCGTGCAACACGATCCTAATCCTACCAGACGGTTCAATATTCGAAACAGACTGGCAGTAACATTCGATCCGTTTCTACAGCCATACGCGAACTCAGAGCATTCATCGCGTAGCAGGAAAAGGGGCAAGAAGCTCACCAAGCGACGCGCACTGCGTGATGACCACGACCTCCTCCCGCGAGACCTCGGCGGCGGCGGCCAGATCCCCCACCGCGCGAAGCGGCAACGCCAGCTCATCCGTCACCGCGAGCGCCGCCGCCATGGATTCGGATTCAGTCACCACCTGCAGCTGCAAGCGAAAAACCAACGAGGAAAGCGGGTTCGCTTTTAGAGAGCGATCGACGAGACCACCGGGAGGGAGCAAGCAGCCGGATCGAAGAACCAATTGGGGATTTCAAGCCGCTTACGGATTTATCATACCTTGAGCAGAAGAGCGGATCTGACGAGGGCAGAGAAGAAAAAACCGTGGGCGCAAGAGGAATTGGGGAAGCGAATTGCAATATAGGTTCGTTGCCATGCGTACGTGGGTCTCTCGAAGCTTCCTGCTTTTTCTAACCAGAATACACTAATCACGTGTCTCTTTTACACCCCCCTCTCGCGGAGACGAGGCAGAAGGGAGCGGCGACGTTTTCGTGGAAGGAGACGGGCCGTTCAGATTGGACAAGCGGAGGTCGGTCGGTAGGAGCGGAGGGGGCTCGGCGTGGGGGTCAAAATTGGCTGGCCCGACCGATACGAGACGGCGCGCCGCACGCGTGGAGACTTGGACGTCGGCCCACAGACCGGACCTCTGCAAGCTCCGTGCCGGCCCAGCCCACATTCGGTGCGCCCGCGGGCCCGGCGGTGGGCAGCTCGGCGCTGCACGGGACCGTTCATGTGATGTGGGCGGCCGTCGGCGAGAAAACGCTGTCCAAATTCCAAGACCTGCTGTGTCAAATCCGTGACTTCGTTTAACCGGCACGAACGGTGCGGCCGGCGTTGAGTCTATCCATCATCATTTCTCCATCATGCAAAAGCGTCGGAAGCGCCACGAACAGTCAACCATGAAGCCACGGCCGCCCTTGTTTCCCATGTGAAGAACACCCAACTCGTCTATTTTTCCCCGTGATGATAGTTTGCTCTCGGTTCGAGTAGGGCGTTTCGTTCTTCTCCTTGTATTGCATCAGAGATCGGTGAGTAATTGAAACTGCAAGACCGGTGCCTTAAAATTTTCCATCAAATATTCATCAATTCTTCACTCTGATAGTTATAAAAAACTACAAAAATTAAGAACCCAAAATTCTAAAAACTCTCGATACTACAGTAATTTCATCCTATAAACAATGAAAACATCGCAAATTCCAATAAAAAATCTATGAGAATTTTTATCCATAGATTTAAAAGATTTAAAACTTAAACCAAGTCTAGCTCATGACCTTAAGAACTTATCCCAACTAAAAGTCTTGAAAAAAACTTAAAATTAGGACCTTTTAGTTTGTGTAGCTATGTTGTACCAAAACCGGATCAAAACATAAAAGTAAGCTAACTTTCATACAAAAGCTCAAAATCACTTAAAATTTAGTATGCACCTTCTCTAGGATGTCAAGAATCTATTCCAATCAACAATCAAGAAAATTATTAACCAAGTTCTAACATTTTTTATTTGAAGAAAGGTTGCACTAAAATAGAGCAAAAATAAAAAACGGTAAATATGACTTGCTCGTGAGTAGATGATAGCTAAGATGGCTCTAAATATGTTCTCATATATCACAGTAAGTAAGAACACTAAAGAAGTCAAGGAAAAACAGTTGTATCAAGAAATCACTCGAAGATACCAAAAAGATCAAAAACTGTGTTTCTTCGTAAACTTGCCAACCAAGTGTATAGATAGGTGAAGATTGATTTTTCAGAGATTATCTTTATCGCTTACACGTTCTTAATACAACAAGATTAAAAAGGAGAGAGAAAAGTAAAAACCAACCAAATCAGGAGCAAATCAATCAATATAAGATGAATTCATAAGAGATGGATAAAGATTGATATATTGCTACTTGAGAATAAATGTTTTACATTCACTCCACTTGAAGAATAAGAACACACTATAACACTCAACTTCTCTCAAACCCTAACCCTAAAACTCACGAACTCAATGAAGACTCAATGAAAGTCTTCATCCTAATCCGTTAAATAGATAGGCTAGCCAGCCTCATCTAATTTTTAGGGGTACTATCTACTTATCATATATAGGAGAAATCCGATAACTACACACGGGTTTTATCCCACACACTATATTTATACACATTTTTCAAAGCACATAAGTCTGAATTCACTAAGTCCTTAGCCTTAATCAAATTTGATCTTCTCAGCTTCTCCTTAACTTAAACTTCTCTTCCAAGCACTGTGGTTTTGATTCAAATAGCTTCTGATATTTTGGTCAACTTACCAAAATACACATTTTTTACTTGGTCTTCATCTTCTATTGTAAACAATCGTCATGCTTGCCACATGTAGGTATACCATTGGCTTATCACGCATCGACGAGTCTTTTCTGTTTTGCTTCCACCGGACCACATCTCACTTAGACTGACTAAGAGACATGGTGCAATCCATCACTTAAACTTTCCTTCCATATTTTTTGTTTTCCTTGTGCTATGCTTGAACTCATTCATCTCAACCCCCGTCCTTGATCGTTCTAGGCCTTGAATTCTTCATGAGCGTAACCTCAATTCTTGCCGTTGAGTATAGTTGACTCCAAGCGACTTTACATATCTAAAGACCAAGAAATCGTTTGTAGGCATAAATTATTCACAATTTGACCCACATTAGTTGCAACATGAATTATATAATACATATGAACTGGCCTACATCAAACTAAATCATCTCACGACTGAAATTTCTAAAAACCACAATTCAATCAAAATGAAAAACGCTTTTGTTGATCAAACTACCAGGGCTACAACAAAACTGAAAACTGAATTTTTTATATAGTTCAAATCACAAACCTCCAATATAACAATGATTCATCACAATATAAAATTTGACTTACCTACGTGGCCCTTCAATCTCTCTTAATGAATCTATTAGCAATTTTTTAAAATACAATTAGGGGTGTTGGGTTGGGTGCACTACTACAGAAAGCCTAATACTAGACGACCAATCACAGACGGTTTTGTCAAACTGTCTGTGATTCACACTAACACAGATAGTTTTAATTTGGACACCGTCTGTGTTAGTGACTGTTGGATTATGTGGGCCAAGCCCATATAATAAGAATAATTCCTATTAAATCTCAAAGGCCCACTTATGCAAAGGAGGCATGCATGTGACCTTTAGTACCATATTGCTAGTTCTAGGAGAGGAAGACCACCTTAAAAGGGATGGTGCACTCCTAGCCACTTGAGGCATGTGTGAGAGAGAACTAGAGGATAACACGCGCGCGCTCGCCTCGCCTCGCCTCGGGGGCGGGCGAAGCGCGGCGCACGGCACTGCGTGAATGGTCCGCCAAAATCGGCTCCAGTGCTGCTTGTGACGCGCTTCCTTTGCGCTTTATTTTGCTGTTTTGAGTGGCGGTGAATCCGGATCGATTCGCGCGACTAATCCGTTTGATTCGAGTTATGGAGAACGTGCAGCGTCTTGATCACGCGCGTCCTAGTTTTCTATAAATACGAGTCGCCGCCTCTATACAGGATATGCGAAAATCAATCTAGGGTTTTGCCTCCTCCATCCTTTGTGCTGCGCCGTCCCACGTAGCCTACTCCGTCCCGTCCGCCGGCGTGCTGCATCGTTCGTTCGGGAGAGCAGGTCTCCGGAACCGTCGCCTTCGAAGTCCTGCACCGGGAGAGGGCGAATAAGGTTTTTGGGAAGCGCTCTGCTCGCTGTAGCTCTGGCTCGTCTTCCTCGTCGTTCGGCTTCGGCGAATCGTCATCGACTTCGTGTCATCCTCACCGCGCTGCAGCGTCTACATCGGCAAACCGATCGTAGCGAGAATCATCGATGCATGCGGTCATGTTCTCGTATTAGATCTGTTCATGTACGATTTCTGGTTTACATGTCTAGATCTTTTATGCCCGTGATGGTTACGTTATTTTGCGTGCATGATGTCATGATTTATTTATGGAATAAATTGAACCTACATGTGCTTATATTTTCAACAATCCAAAACCTTATTGTAGGCCTTCGTGGTTTTACTATGGCTGGATTTGCCGATGCACCGAGGCGGATAAGTTCTCCGGTGTGCACTTTAAGAGATGGCGATCAAGGTCACTCGTGGCTTCTTGCTATGAATGTATTCAGGTTAGTAATGGCAAGCTGAAGGTGTTCTTGATGCTGAAAAGCGAAAGAATTCGAGAGGCGCCACTACTCTCTTTGTTGGATGCATTCTTAGTGTTCTTGCCGACCGTCTGTGCGAGGTGTATATGCACATGACAGACGCGAAGGAGTTGTGGGATGCATGAATTCCAAATACGGTGCTATCGATGCAGAATGACATGTATGTCATGGAGCAATTTCATAACTACAAGATGGTTGATAACCGCTTCAGTAGTAGATCGAGCTCATGAGATACATGCCATTGTCAAGGAACTCGAACTCTGAAGTGTGCCTTACCCGACAAGTTTGTGGTGGATGTATTATTGCGAAATTACCTTCTTCATGGAGGAATTTGAACAAGACTCAAACACAAGAGACAAGAGTACTCTGTTGAGAATCTGATTGGGTCTCTTGAAATTGAGGAGAAAGCTCGGAAAAGGACGCTGTGTCTAAGGGTGATGGAGGCGATCTAGTGCCAATGTGGTACGAAACCCTCAAGCAAGAACAAAGGGAAATTTGTCAAAGCCCAACAGACAACCAACTTCAAGAAGAAGAAGAACAACAACAATCGGGATGATAGAACTTGCTTTGTGTGCGGTGAGCTGGTCACATGGCCAAGAAGTGCCCACAACGCAAAGGAAAGAAGGCACTGTAGGACGGACTTCTAAGTGCGTTAACGTGACCATTGGCAAGACCGGACATGGGACTGGGTATGGCAATTTACCTCATCGTTCTTTTCGTTAGTCAATCTACCAATTGGTGGATTGATACAGAGCTAATGTACATGTGTGTGCTGATATTTCGTTGTTTTTCTTCTTATCAGTCGCCCGAGATTCCTCCGTCCTAATGGGAATGGGTCACATGCTCTGTTCATGGTGTTGTACGGTAGATCTGAAGTTTACTTCGGGAAAGATCGTGCAGCTGAAGAACGTGCAACATGTCCCTTCTATAGACAAGAATCTCGTTAGTGGCTCCCGTTTATGTAGAGACGGGCTTAAGTTGGTATTTGAGTCTAATAAAGTAGTCGTGTCTAAACATGGATATTTTATTGGTAAAGGCTATGAGTGCGGAGGCTTGTTCCGTTTTTCCCTTTCAGATTTCTGCAATAAGACTGTGAACCATATTTGTGGTAGTGTGGATGATGAGGCTAATGTTTGGCACTCACGTCTATGTCATATTAATTTTGGTTTGATGTCTCGGCTTTCCAAGATGAATTTAATTCCAAACGTTTCCATCACCAAAGGTTCTAAATGCCATAGCGTGTGCAATCAAAGCAACCTCGTAAGCCTCACAAGGTCAGCGAGGAGAGAAACTTGGCACCACTAGAACTCCCGCATTCAGATCTTTCGAGATGAATGGCGTGTTGACGAAGGGTGGAAAACGATATTTCATGACATTGATTGATGATGCAACTAGGTTCATTATGTGTATTTATTGAAAACGAAAGATGAGGCTTTAGACTATTTTAAAATCTATAAGGCGAAGTTGAAAACCGGTTAAATAGAAAGATAAAAGACTTAGGTCGATCGTGGTGGAGAGTATTTCTCAAACGAATTTGACTTATTTTGTGAGGAACATGGCATTATACATGAGAGGACGCCTCCTTATTCTCCCGAGTCAAATGGGATTGCCGAAAGGAAAAATCGCACGTTGACTGACTTGGTGAATGCCATGTTAGACACTGCGGGCTTACCTAAGGCATGGTGGGGGGAGGCTTTACTAACGTCTAATCATGTATTAAATAGAGTTCCTAACAGAAATAAGAACAAAACACCATACGAGGTATGGATTGGGAGAAAATCATCACTTTCTTACTTGCGTACATGGGGGTGTTTGGCGAAAGTTAATGTGCCAATAACTAAGAAACGCAAGCTTGGACCTAAAACTGTGGACTGTGTCTTTCTGGGATATGCTAATCATAGCATTGCCTATAGATTTTCGATAGTTAAAACTGAGGTACCTGACATGCATGTTGGTACAATTATGGAGTCTCGAGATGCAATGTTCTTTGAGAATATTTTTCCAATGAAGGATACACATAACACTACTAGTCAACCTTCTGAAATAATTCTCAGTTCAATCACACCACCTGAACCTTTTGAACATACACATGAACTTGTCAATGAGGAGGATGACAGTGGAGCTTCTAGAAGGAGCAAGAGGCAAAGGATATCCAAATCCTTTGGTGATGATTTCACTGTGTACCTTGTGGACGACACTCCCAAGTCTATTTCAGAAGCGTATGCATCTCCGATGCGGACTCTTTGGAAGGAGGTGTCAGTAGTGAAATGGATTCCATTATCGCGAATGGAACCTGGGAACTGACAGATAGACCTTATGGGTGCAAACCTGTAGGGTGCAAGTGGGTGTTCAAAAAGAAGCTTAGGCCTGATGGTACTATTGAAAAGTACAAGGCTCGACTTGTTGCGAAGGGCTATACTCAGAAAGAAGGCGAAGATTTCTTTGACACTTACTCACCTGTTGCTAGACTGACCACAATTCGAGTACTACTTGCTTTGGCTGCCTCACATGGTCTTCTCGTTCATCAAATGGACGTTAAGACAGACTTTTCTTAACGGAGATTTGGATGAGGAAATTTACATGGAACAGCCTGATGGATTTGTAGTAGAAGGTCAAAAAGGCAAGGTGTTAAAACTGTTGAAATCTTTGTATGGTCTGAAACAAGCCCCTAAGCAGTAGCATGAGAAGTTCGATAGAACACTTACATCTGCAGCTTTCTTTGTCAATGAGGTAGATAAATGTGTATACTATCGCTATGGTGGGGGTGAGGGAGTTATTCTATGCTTGTATGTGGATGACATCCTGATTTTTGGGACAAACATCAATGTGATAAATGAGGTCAAATCATTCTTGTCTCAAAATTTTGATATGAAAGATCCGGGAGTGGTGATGTTATTCTAAACATTAAATTGGTTAGAGGTGAGGATGGGATTACACTTTTGCAATCTCATTATGTGGAAAAGGTCTTGAGCCGTTTTGGCTTTTCCGACGACAAGCCTTCTCCAACACCTTATGATCCTAGCGTGTTACTTCGTAAGAATAAGAAAATTGCTAGGAATCAGTGGAATATTCTCGATAATTGGCTCACTTATGTACCTAGCTAGTGCAACAAGGCCGGACATCTCCTTTGCTGTGAGCAAGTTAAGCCGGTTTACATCTAACGCAGAGATGATCACCGAAGGCGCTTGAGCGAGTGTTGCGCTATCTGAAAGGTACCTCGAACTTTGGACTTCACTATACCGGGTACCGTCGGTCTTTGGAGGGTTATAGTGATTCCAACTGGATCTCGATCTTGATGAGATCAAAGCCACTAGTGGATATGTTTTCACTATTGGTGGTGGTCTTTGTTTCATGGAGGTCTTGCAAGCAGACCATTTTGACGAGGTCAACCATGGAAGCGAGCTTGCGGCACTAGAGACATCGCCATCGTTGAGGCGAATGGCTACGGATCTATTGATGGATCTACCTACAGTGGAAAAGCGATGCGCGCTATCCTTATGAATCGTGATAATCAAACCTTTATCGCTAAAGTGAACAGTTTTAAGGATAATATGAAATCGTCTAGGCATGTCAAGAGACGATTGAAGTCTGTCAGAAATTGAGAAACTCGGAGTTATAACCTTGGATTACATCCAAGCAGATAAAAACTCGCAGATCCTTTACAAAGCGACTATCACGGAATGTGATAGATAGTGCATCGAAGGAGATGGGTATGAGACCCATGTGAGTTATCTATGGTAGTAACCCAACCTATGTGATCGGAGATCCGTGAATTAGGATGCGGGAAAACAAGCCATTAGTTAAGCGGAGGAGAGTAATTTCAACCCTCTCTATGTGAAGATGCAATACTCTAAAGCGCAAGGCGAGTTGGTTAAGGCTTTAATGTGTTCCATTGGCTTTCAAAAGCGAAGACGTTATCCTGCAAAACGTTCTTGAAAGAACACACCTATATGAGCCCGACTGTTAGTCGCAGTCTATGGAGATCTTGGGTAATCTCCTACTAAACTCATGAAGAGACCAAGGAGTATGACTTATACGCTCCAACCGAGGGGTAGCTCATGGCGGCCTAGTATCAGTTAAGTCTTTAAGTGAAGCTTGCTTGCACCAAACTTGCAATTCAAGGCATAGTCCATTGTTCAAGTTGTGAGTAAGTGTAGCTTGGAGTTCTAGGTGGATGTTCAACCTTAATCGGTCTCCATCGAAATCTTGATATATAAACAAGACATTGGAATTGAGGCAAATCTCTGTGGGACTTTGAGATCTGGTGGGGATTGTTGGATTATGTGGGCCAAGCCCATATAATAAGAATAATTCTATTAAATCTCAAAGGCCCACTCATGCAAAGGAGGCATGCATGTGACCTTTAGTACCATATTGCTAGTTCTAGGAGATGAAGACCACCTTAAAGGGATGGTGCACTCCTAGCCACTTGAGGCATGTGTGGAGAGAACTAGAGGATAACACGCGCGTGCTCGCCTCGCCTCGCCTCGCGGGCGGCCGGCGGCGAAGCGCGGCGCGCACGGCACTGCGTGAATGGTCCGCCAAAATCGGCTCCAGTGCTTGCGTGACGCGGCTTCCTTTGCGATTTTATTTTGTTGTTTTGAGTGGCGGTGAATCCGGATCGATTCGCGCGACTAATCCGTTTCGCCACGAGTTATGGAGAACGTGCGGCGTCTTGATCACGCGTCCGGTTTTCTATAAATACGAGTCGCCGCCTCTATACGGATATGCGAAAATCAATCTAGGGTTTTGCCTCCTCCATCCTTTATGCTGCGCCGCCCCACGTAGCCTACTCCGTCCGTCCGGCGTGCTGCATCGTTCGGAGAGCGAGTCTTGGGCCCGCCGCCAAGTCCCGCGGAGAGGCGAATAAGGTTTTTGGAAGCGCTCGCTCGCTGTAGCTCGCTCGTCTTCCTCGTCGTTCGGCCGGCGAATCGTCATCGACTTCGTGTCATCCTCACCGTGCTGCGGCGTCTACATCGGCAAACCGATCGAACGAGAATCATCGATGCATGCGGTCATGTTCTCCGTATTAGATCTGTTCATATACGTTTCTGGTTTACATGTCTAGATCTTTTATGCCGTGATGGTTCTCGTTATTTTGCGTGCATGATGTCATGATTTATTTATGGAATAAATTGAACCTACATGTGCTTATATTTTCAACAGTGACGTGGGGGGTGGGGTGGGGGTTTCAAAATTGGCTGGCCCGACCGAAACGGGACGGCACGCCGCACGCGACCGAACCTCTGCAAGCTGCCACGCCCGTTGCTCCGTGCCGGTCCAGCCCACGCGCGGTGCGCCCATGTCACGGCGTGCAGACGTGCGGCACCGGCCGGTGGGCAGCTCGGCACTGCACGGGACCGTTCATGTGATGTGAGCGGCCGTCGGCGAGAAAACGCTATCCAGATTCCGTGACTTCGTTTAACCGGCACGAACGGTGCGGCCGGCGTTGAGTCGGGTCTATCCATCGTCATTTCTCCATCATGCACAGCGTCGGAAGCGCCACGAACAGTCAACCATGAACCCACGGCCGTCCAAGTCCAAGGACTCCAGACTGATCTTGTTTCCCATGCGAGGAACAACTAACTCGTCTTTTTCTTTTCCCGTGATAGTTGCTCTCAGTTCGAGTTAGGCGTTTCTTTCCTCTCCTTGTATTGCCTGCTAATCAGAGATCGGTGAGTAATTGAGTTTGCTCCAATGTAGACTTGGAAACAAAACAATATGTATGGCTCAATGGCTGCACATGGAAAGGCTTCTCTTGCTGCTCTCGACACCAGTTTCCTACCTGATCTTGCCATATGTTCATCGCGTTTCTGGATTTCAGGGCTGCTTGTCTTCTTTAAACAGAGGGAGAAAAACCTTAAGTGTTGCTTGGATTCAGAAACAATTCGACACATTGTCTACAGGAATTAGCTTTCTCACTGGAACTGCACTGAAGCTGAACAACTTAAGGCTTTTCTCCCTCTATCCGAAGTATCCAACAAGTAGCTAGTACATCATTGATGATAGGGCTTTTCTTCGCCATCTTCTTCGTTTCATGGCTTCCTTTTGCTTTTCTAGCCCTCGTGAGCCTGCGCGGCAGATGCCGTGGTGCCGAGGGAATCATCACTATCCGTTTCAGTTGGTAAGTGGAACCAAGAGGACATTCATGTCCGCTTCCAACACCCTATTTTAGCCAACGTGTAACGCCCCACATACCAATGTAGGATAATACTATAGAACATCATCGCCAAAGTAAAAAAAAAATAATAAAAACAATAATAGAAATCACGAGTAAATAAACTTTAATGGTAATTTGCTAAAGAATCAACAGAGGCTGAAATAAATGTTGAAACATGGGACCGGTCCACTTCTAACCAAATAAATAACGAATAAAACAATAAATAGTGGCAAGCCATGGTGCTGAAAACTCGAGTGCTCCCACCCATGCATGATGCTATCACTCCACTGACGTTTTACCTGAGAATGAAAAGAGCAAGTATGAGATTTGGAAATCTCAGCAACTACTCAACAACGGTCACAATATGGCGAGAAAAGAACAGGTAATGCAAGCAAGATATGTAAAGGATAAGCAAAGTAAGCAAGCAAACGATGGATACAGTTTATGTGCAAAGAAGCTAGGTTATCAAAAACGGGTACAGATTGGAGATAGAGATCACAAGAACAGTGACATTAAAAATAAAATGTTATTTAGCAAGTTATGATGGTGGCACCGGCGATCACTTCCTACATACCCGGTTATACGAGAATAGTCAGCCATGCCATCATCCTCGACTGTATAACCGCCGACGGGGTGTAATATCCTGAGTAACGAAAGTATACAGCCCCCTGTACGTTATCAAGTGGGTGAAAATCTCCCCTATATGTGGATGACCCCAGGCCAGGTAACCGTCATCTGGTTAACCGAAATAATTATTATTTAGCAAGTTGTGGCAAAGACACCGGCGATTACTCCCCACATACCCGGTTATACGAGAATAGTCAGACACGCCATCGTCCTCGACTGTAAAACCGCCGACAGGGTGTAATATCCTGAGTAACGAAAGTGTACGGCCCCCGTACGTTACCAGGTGGGTGGAAATCTCCCTTATATGTAGATAATCTCAGGCCGGGTAACCCTTTTGTTATTAACATGTTATATGGTGTGAATTTAAGGAACGAAGAGAAAGTTAAGATAAAATTAGGAAAAGTGAGGGGATTTGCTAAGGTTGGAAATGAAGACACATAACTCCCGATATGAGGATGATAGTATGGTGATAAGGTAACTAATACATCATGGACAAATTATATAGTATGAATCTAAGGAAACTAGGAGATGGCGAGCATAAGGCTATGATAAAGTTATGAGAAGTGAAAAGAGGTGCTAGTGTTGGAAATGGAGAGACAGAGTTCCTGAAGTGAAAACAATGTGGAATAATGATAAGGTGATAGTGATATAAAAATTATCCTAAAGAGGTATTATAATATAGCTCACGCAAAGTTATCAACCAATCAAGTTTTATTATGTGATAAGTGATTATTAGCTAGATTAACGGGGTTAATACATACATCCTTCATGGCTGAAATACAACATCGTACAATTATTGAAACATAATATTAGGAAACTAACACATAGCAGCCCCAATATTAAAAGAGTGTCAATAATTTAAATCTAAGTTCAAACATGTTCATATGCTACCCTCATTAACAATTTAAGCATATATTTTGAAACACTAATTAAAAGCATAAACTCTAGCACATTTTAACTGAACATCCTAATTAACATAGTAGCAGATGAAATAAAATAACCTAGAACATCATGGCATGCATACAATATTAAACGTCTATAAACAGGCAAACATGAATGATATGATAATAACCAGACAACATTAGTGATATGATATTGACCAGATAAACTTTAGTGATACGCTAGTAGCTAGGTAACTTTAGCGATATAAAATTGGCTAGGTAACTTTAGTGATGTGATTTGACCAATATGATATTAGTCAAGCAAGCATGAGTGACATGATAATTATACTCAACGACAAGGTGACAAGTAAACTGGAAACATGTGATTTGCGAAATAGAAAGGTCACGACCGCGAGGTACTTGTCTTAGGCACACTCGGAGGATAGGTTGCACAAAGGAACTAGAACACACAACTGCAAGAACGCTCCTCAACAGCTACGAGAGATTCTACATGATGGAAAGAAAAGCAACCGATCAGGCACAGGTAAGTTCGATAAAGGAACGACAGGAGATAAACTTGATTGGAGAGGAAACGGACTCGCTAGCCCCCACAGCCGTGCGAAACGCCGTTTTGCCAAGCGAACGACGTTCGGCCATGCGAACAGCCATTCGGCTGAGCAAAATGTTGTTCGATCGCGCGAACGGCCATTCGGCCGCACGAACGAACATTCGGCCGTGCGAATGGTCGTTTGGCCACTTGTTTTGCCATCGCCGCCGCCGCGGCCAGACGCGCCGCCGCCACTCGCCGCGCCGCCACGCGCGCCACGCTGCGCGCGCGCGCCGCCTCGCCATGACCGCGCGTGCGTGTGTGCCTCAAGCCATCGTCACCGCTGCCATGGCTGCGCGTGTGCGTGCTGCTGCACGCAGCCGCGTCACGTCGCCGCCACCTCACTAGGCAGGCCACTGGCGGTCGCTGACGCCGAGCCGAGCGCTGTTGTCGGCCACGCATGCAAAACGCACGGGTAGGAGAGAGAGAGGAGAAGGAAGAGAGAGGGATATGGGTTTGAGGAAGAGAGAGATAAAAGATAAGGAGGGATAAAAATAGGGATGGATTTGTTTTTATTTGATTTTTTTTCCAAGGGTGCTACACAACGCCAGCCTATGATTGTCTCACAAGCCTCTCCCGTGATCCATCCCCGGGAATAATTGCCGCGAAATGTGGATATATGTTCGATGTTGTATGCTACTAGACACTGGTCATTGGCTAGCAATTTGCTACTACCACTACTGTTCTTGGCTTATTACTTACTGGTTCTAGACTTACCTGTCCTCGAATTCGAATTCCTCAAATTAGATGTTCAGTAGCTAGCCTCAGCAGAGTCAAAACCGATTCAGGGCCAGGTTTTCTCTGATTAAAACACTGTCCCTACTCTTCTAGTCCATAGGTGGTTAATTTCTGTCATAACCACAGTGGATACTTGATGGTGGTATTTAGACTGCACATATTGGAGTTGCTGCTCACCTGTTGATAAATTAACACCTGAGGCAATTCTTCTGTCACTTGTGAACGGATTCCTTAGCTAGCAGTACTATTACTGCATGTTGTTCTGTCCGTACGGCTAGAATAATATGAACTACGCTCGTACCTACAATTCAATTGATATGTCACTTTCTTAGATCCTGTCTGTTTATCCATTAACCTGAGATTAGAGGTCTACTAAACCTCTAACATGAAAACTAAACGCTTGACAAATCTTGCCATGCTTACTTATAGCGGCCGGACAGTTCATCCTGAACTAGAAGATGCTGTTGTTTTGCATGTTTGTTCTTCCCCATGTTGTAGGTTCTTCAGCTACATCCATTAATATGTCACCAAAAAGATGTTGCCATGGTCCATGCTCCAATTCCTCATCTTTTGATATACTAACACACTTTAGGTTCCAAATAGCTTAAACATGAAAGGGAGCTCCCCTCCAACTCCCACATGGAATAAGGCTGTGAGCTCCAGTAAAAACAGCCATTTCTTAGGGGGAGACAATTCCAAAACCTTGGATGGCCTAAGCCATCAATGTGACAAAACCTGACATAGATTGGTTATTGGACTACTAAAAAATGGCCACGGCAATTGCACCAGCTCCGGACAAAAGCACATATGCCTGAACAAATCGTCACGGCCTCACAGGCAAATTAAATATGGGAGGGTGATGTGTCCTGTTGTCCTCTTTGCTTATTTTTCCAGTACAGATTTTCAACAGTGCACAGTACTAGCATGTCCGGATTAGGTTATGTAGGGTGTAAATGGAAAAAAGTCCATATAACACTTTATATTTTACTCAAAAGTTTATCCAGCATTCCGAATTATAAAATCAGATATTTAATCATTCGAACTTTACAATCCAATTCAAATAACATCTAGATCCAATTTCGAGTAGTGGTATTATCTGTGTGACATGATGAGTAGATAGTTTTACCATGTACCATGACACGTTGATCAAGTTTAGGTGAATAACAGGTGAGGGTCACAAGGTCTCCTCTCCCAAATCAAAATAGAGAGGGTGGAAACCACACGGGGTGGTGCCCATAGAAGTGCAGCTAGTAGCTCGGTGGGGGGAAAAGCCCTTGTAGGCTCCACATGTGAGGGGTGTTTATATTGTCTTTTGCTAATGTTTTTTTATTTTGGTTTATAAATAGTAACAGCTTGTAGAGAGAGACACTCGTATGCGATTTTAGTTAATATAAATAAAGTCACTACAATTTATACTACAATCGACTAGTAGAACCTATCTAAAAAAACACTCCGTTTGAAAACTAGATACTGTAAAAAAATCATTTACTATAGAAAAGTGGCCTATAAAAGCCAAAGTGAATAGGGCCGTCGTTGACTCAACTTGGTAAGCATGTCATCCTATGTGGCAAAACTATCCACTCATTGCGACATACGGGAAATACCGTCATGCGAAACTAGATCAAGATATTATTTTAGCTAGATTGCAATGTTCGAGAGTTAAATGTTTGGTTTTATAGTTCATGGTGTTATACATATTTTTAAGTAAAGTTTGGGATATTACATGAACTCTAGCGTAAAAAGAACATCAACACTCTTGTAAGGTGCAACAGCTGGTCGATTTTTAAATCCTGCTCTTAACCATAGAAATTGCACTGCACATTTTTAAGTGTTTCTATTGCCAATTTGCACACTGAGAACTTCCCTTTTAAAAAAGAACAGTCTGAACTGGAAAACTAGTACAGGGGAGGTAGAGATAGTTTCGTTCCATGTTCTGATGTAGTTTGTGACATGTTATCAATTCAGTCCCTGCCACGTCCACTAGCATGCAGATTCTGAAGCACTTCTCTGAACAGTGCAAAATCTCAACCCACAGTGCCCATGCATAAGATCCTCTCAATTTAGAACAGAACAAGGGATGATGTTTGTTTGTTTGCTCTAGCGCATTTAGAAGGCAGGGGGCCTTTTTAGTTTTTCCCCTATTTTACTTTGAACTTCAGAGTCCACCATCGAAGAGTTCAGAGAACCTGGAGCCTACCCAGGCCAAAACTTGTTTTTGTTTTCTTCTTAGGAATCATGAGGTGCTCCATATCTTTCCAGAGCACACATGCACACATGTACTACTGAACATGCATCTCTCATCAGTAGTGGTACACAGTGGGCCTGTGACTGTGCGTGGCTTTGAGGTCCCAAGCAACTGAACTGAGCAAGCAAGCAAGTCTTCTCAGTTCTCGCCTTCCCAGATATTATACTCCACTGGCTGCACGTCCCATTGCCTACATTTCTCCCTCTCAAGAACCATGAATGAGCTCTGTGACCTCAAGGTGCACATCAATGGCCATCACACGCTTCTTCTCCACCAGGTACGTACGTGCGCCCTGCCAAGATCTTTCTGAAACGTCTCAAATCAAGAAACTATCTTTTCTTGCTCCAAATCAACCGTTGCAATTCCACAGAGCGTGATGTGTGCCTTCTCGGGGAGGTTGAGGACAGTGGTGATGCAGGAGAAGAAGAAGAAGCCGAGCCGAGTAGAGGCCTTGTGCATCAAGCTCGCCGACTTCCCGGGAGGTGCCGAGGGATTCGAGCTCGTGGCCCGGTTCTGCTACAACAATGGCCGCGTCCCGTTCTGCCCCTCCAACCTCCCGCTCCTGCACTGCGCGGCGGTGTTCTTGGAGATGACCGAGGAGGTGTGCACCTGCAACCTCCTCACCCAAGCAGAGGCGTTCGTGGACGGACTCTACTACTGGACCTGGGCCGACGTCCTCATCGCGGTCAAGAGCTGCGAGCCCTTCGCCGCGGTGGCCGACGCCTCCGGCCTCCTCGAAAAGCTCATCTCCGCTCTGTTCTCCAAGATCACAGCCAACCCAGAGACGCCTGTCGCCGCCTCCGCCGCCGTGGGGACGCCGAACTGCTCCTCGTCGTCGTGCTCTTCGTCGCCGGACACGGTCGGCTTGGGCAGGGAGTGGTGGTTCGACGACATGACGTCTCTGTCCCCGCAGACCATAGAGAAGGTGATGAGAGTGCTCGGCTGCTATGGCATCGAGAACAAGAACCTGATCCTGACGCGGTTCTTGCTGCATTACCTCCGCGCGGCCAAGCGCATGCCTGCGCTCTGCAAGGAGAGCAACCTCGCCGGCCTCGCCGACACGGCCGTGCACGGCGTGGCGCTCGTCGGGGGCACGGCGTTCTCGTGCCGGGGCCTCTTCTGGGTGCTGCGGATCGTGTCGGCCGTGGGGCTGAGCAAAGAGTGCAGGCACAAGCTGGAGAGGCTCATGGGGCTGATGCTGGACCAGGCCACGCTCGACGACCTCCTCGTATCCGGCGACGGCGGCGGCGTCTACGACGTGAACCTGGTCATGAGGCTGGTCAGGGTGTTCGTGAGCTCCGAGGAGGAAGCCGACTTGCCGTCGCAGAGGATGAGGAAGGTGGGGAGGCTGGTCGACAGGTACTTGGGGGAGATCTCGCCGGACCAGGGGCTGAAGGTGTCCAAGTTCCTCGCCGTGGCTGAGAGCTTACCGGACTCGGCGAGGGAATGCTACGACGGGGTGTACAGGGCATTGGACATCTACCTTGAGGTAAGAGCTCAACAAAGACGTCTCAACTCAGATATTTTGAGAAAATTCGATTCGGAAGTAGTACTGGCTCGTTGAAATTTCTCTCAAGTGAAATATGTTAAATATTTCATCCTGGTGGTGAATATGAGAGTACTACTGTTTCGTTTCATGATTGAGGGCATCATAACTGGCGGTTAAAAAGTTCGATGCTATTGAGTAGCTAATGATAGGGGCAAGTATTGCGTCGTACGGTAGTAAATTTCTTTGCATGCTAAGGTAACTTTTACCCTTCTGCATTTTTATTGGGTGGAAACAAGACCCTTCTGCATTGTTCAGAATGCCCTGTTGGTATTTGGTTGCTGGGCAGTTCAGAATGTTGATTACCATAGGAAGAGCTGATGATAAGAAGGTTAATAATTGGGGATTTGGGGCAGTACTTTAGGTAGTACTAACTTTTACCCTTTGTTATCTCTGAGGTCACCTCAATGGCCAAGATATTCAGCAGCTCTATCTTGATACTTGGAACTTCTGACATGAAGACACTATTTCTCCAGGACTGCATTTCTTTCCTTTTTGTTGTTTAGCATCTTTAGTGCGCATTATTTTCTTTTAGGTGCTGCGTATTTTTTTTTCCTTTTTCCCCATATGTTGGTGGATGTTCCTTCTCTGGTCTTTTACAAAGCAACTGAGTATAGTTTTGGTAATACTATCATGGGATGCCAATGATGGACGGATAGATTTTCTAGTACTTTGTGCTATGAGTAGAACAATTTATTTGCCATGCCTTTAACCCTTTTGCACTGTGCAATGTGCCCTTTTGGCTGATCAGATCCGTAAACCTTGTTATTAGGCCACAACACATTTGTTTGCTTTATCTCTGTCTTAGCCTTTGATCCTGTCCACTTAAGATGCAGCCCATTTCAAGGTCGCCAAGTTAATCAATTCAACTTGCTGAAATTTGCTATCTGAATTAATGTACTTATCTCAGAGAACTACTTGCAATGGTTCTGAATTTTTGAATCATCTCTTTTCTCTGCAGTCTCCGTTTCTTCACCAATGCAATTTTTTTTCCAGTTTCCACCTAGTTCTAAGTATTATCTCCGGCGCGTGAGTGCGATCTTGAGTTGCAGCTCAGCAAGTTTGCGTGCACTTTATTTGCACCTAATTTACAACAGTACTTTCTTCTGCCATGTCTGATAGCAAAACTTTTTACGCATGCATGCAGACGTAACTTTAACCTTTTGCCCTGTTTGCAGTGCACTTTTTGATTCATGTTGTCGTTAGTCCATCGAATCGGTTCCCCTTTTGTCTTGGTCTCTGATCATTTTACAACTAAGATATCGCCTTTGTTTATTACTGGTGCAATGGAACCTTGATAGGGAGCCTTTCAGTGCCCTTCACCTTCGGCTGCCAGCAGATTGCCTTTAGCCTGGCCTGTGATGCTTTCTATGTGCAAATGGCTTTTATTTAATGAGTAATACAACATTCGACAGTCAGATTGATCTGGGACGTTAGATCTCCATCCAACGGATCCACCCATACAAGCCCCCCTCTAAAAAAAATAATCTAGGGCGTTGGATCTCCATCTAACGGCTCAAAATCTGATTATTTTTATCCTAAAAACAGCTCCTTTGTGTTTTCCCTCGCATCCATTACCTTTCTTTCAAGCGTGGTTACGCACAAAAGAACTAAACAACTCTTTGTGCGATGCACGTCTCTTCTTTCCCTGCTGCTTGCCATTATGCATTGTTTCCTGCTGCTTACCACAAAGAAAGAAAGAAATTATTGTGATCCTTTGAGGCTTCGACAAACTTATGCAGTGTAGTGTTGTTGATGAGACTTTGGTTAAATTTTTTTTCAAAATGACCGGATTTGATATAGCTGGTGTATGTGTGTATATATATCCTTTGCATGCAGTCTCACCTGGGACTAACCAACGAGGAGCGCACAACGCTGTGCCGATGCCTGAACTACGAGAAGCTCACACTGGAGGCGTGCAAAGACCTCGCCAAGAACGGGAGGATCCCGCCGGGGATCGCGGTGCAAGCTCTGGCCTCGCAGCAGTCCAAGCTCCAGATCAAGCCCAACGCCGCCGTGAAGGGCGACGGCAGGCCCGGCCCGTCGCAGACGCCGAGAAGGGTCGCCAGCGGCGGCGCGCGCACCCGCAGCGTGGACCTCGACGCCATGGACGAGAAGGAGCTGCTCAAGCTGAACCTGCAGAAGATGCAGAACCGGGTGGTGGAGCTGGAGAGGGTGTGCAAGGAGATGAGAGGCCAGATGTCCAAGATGGCAAAGAGCAAGTCCTTCGGCACCACCTCTTGCCATCAATCCGGCGGTAGGTTTTTGCCTAGGTTGTGCTAATGGATCATCGGCAACATCTTTTTGGTAAGATTGTCACATAGCTTGCATTTTTCTCTCGATCCCTTTTGTAAAGTAAATTTGGTGCGCGCTTTGGTCTTTTTCTTTGTCTTAGTGTTGGTTGTGAGTGAGATACTGAGATAGGTGAGCAAAATTGACAGGAATGTAAAGCTTTTACCGTGGTCCCTTGTTGCTTTCTTTCTTTTATTTTTTCTGTAACTTCACTGTGATTTGGTCCATAAGGTGGGGGTAACAGTGCAGCATTTGGTTATACACGTACCATTTGATCTCAGTTCTCACAGTGGCAGTAATTTTTTTTTGTGTTAGTACTTCGCCATCACACATTCACACTTGTGCACAGACACAGTATCCTTCATCTTTGTTTAAGGATGAGTTCAGGAAGGAATCCACTGGGCCCGAATCTGATGTGGCAAATACAAAACAAGATTAGAGGCCAAATCGAGTGCAACCAAGCTCCAGAATCCAGATGGACCAGGACAAAACCACGTGCGTTCAATCCGAAATCGGCGCGGTTGTCGACACGCCCGTGTTCAAGTTGCTGCAGCCTTGCAGAGTCAGGAGATCGACTGGATCGAAGCAAAGCGGTTAGTAAGGAGCTCACCGGTCGCCGTGGACCACTGGACCTCCCATGCCCATGCGCACGGGCGTCGTAGCGACCCTTTGCTTCCTTGTACAACCGCTCGCTGGGTGGGTTGATCTCGGGTCAGATATAGGTCCTATTCTTTTCAGTTTTTAAAAGTTAGTTTTTAGTTTTTCTATAGTCCCTCGTCATCTTAGGCGGCTCCATACCCAAGATAGCGTCGACCTTATCAGGGTTCGCCTCAGTGGCGGATCCAGGAAAAATTTTAGGAGGGGTTGAACAAAAGCAATACAGCGACATAACTCCACTATGCCCCTCTTACACCATACATCCATAGCTAAAAATTTATGGGGGGCTTCAGGGGGGCTCCAAGGGTTCGGTAGCGGTAGGGGCTCGAGCCCCCGCCCCACCGCTGGATCCGCCCCTGGTTCGCCTGGATGCCCCGCCCGGACACGAGGAAGCCCAGAGGCTGGCGGGCCGCATGGCAGCCTTGAGCCGCTTCCTTTCCAGGGCGACGGAGAGAGGTTTGCCATTTTTTAAGACACTCCGCGGGTGCGACGGATTTCGTTGGGATGGTGACTGTCGCGGAGGCCTTCAACGCGCTCAAGAAACACACGTGAGTCTCCCTCTGGTCGCCCAGCACGAGGCTCCTCTCTGCTCTATCTGGCGCGTCGACCACGGTCGATCGCCGTCCTCGTCCTAGAGGAGGCGTCGTACAACGGCTCTGTATACTTCGCCGTCTCCGAAACCCTTCAAGGCGCCAAGACGAGATATACAGAGTTTGAAAAGCTTGCTTACGCGTTGGTCATGGCCTCCAGGAAGCTCCGACATTATTTTTTGGCCCATCCAATCACAGTGCTTTCCTCGTTCCCGCTGGCGGAGATGCTGCACAACAAGGAATCCACATGGCGCATCGGCAAGTGGGCGCCGAGCTCGCCCGTTCTCCCGACATACGCCTCAGGGCGGCAATCAAATCTCAAGTTCTCGCGACTTCCTTGCGGAGTGGACTCGTTTACCACCGCCAAAGAAGATAACGACCGGTTTGGACACTCACCATCGACGGAGCCTACGGCGTCGCGGGCGCGGGCGTAGGCGCGGTAATCGTCACGCCCGAGGCGGCGCCGCTATACTCGGCGCGCCTTGCCTTTCCGGCTACCAATAACACGGTGAATATGAGGCGCCGCTTTGGCCGCAAAGCTCAAGGCGATCGGCGCATGGCGGGTGCTCGCCTGTACAGACTCGCGTTTGGTGGCAGGCCACGTCGACAAGTCCTATCAAGCCAAGGACCCTGAGCTGGCCAAGTACCTCGCCGCGGTCCCATCTGGCGCCGAGGTCGTTGGTCGGCAAGGCATTCAGGCAGGGTTTCTACTGGGCGACTGCCATCACTGACGCCCAGGACCTCGTGTGTCGGTGTCAAGGGTGCCAGTGGATGGCACGGATCATCCGCAGACCCCCGACGACCCTCAACCCCATTCCCCCGGTGTGGCCGCTGGCGCGCTGGGGTGTCGACATAGTAGGACCACTTCCACGAGCCCCAGGAGACCTGCGATTTGTGGTAGTCGCCCTGGAATATTTTTCCAGATGGCCGGAGGCGGTGGCCCTGGGTAAAATAACCTCGGCGGCCATGCAGCGTTTCCTCTGGCAAAACATCATATGTCGCTTAGGCGTGCCCAGGGAGCTCACCGTGGACAACGGCTGCGATTCGACGCCACCCTCTTCAAAGAATTCTGCGAAGGCATGGGCATCACACTTCGGTTCGCCTCAGTCGGGCACCCCCAGTCCAACGGAGCGGTTGAGAGGGCGAACGGCGCCATTTTCGCCGCCATCAAAAAGCGCTTGGTCGGGTGGCCGAAGGGCAAGTGGCCAAGCGAGCTTCACAGCGTCCTCTGGTCCCTTCGCACAACGATAACACGTCCAACGGGGTTCACGCCTTTCAAGCCTCTTTCCGGCGATGAAGCAGTGACGCCCGAGGAAATCAAGGCTGGTTCGCGGAGGGTCCTCGTCCAGGCGCCTGACGAGGACCGCCGCGTGTCCTGGATCTCTCGACGGGCGCGGGCAAGTGCGACTCAACACGTTGAAAAACGCGCGGCGGCGGTGCGTGCGGGGATCGGTCCATATACCCGCGGGGCTTCAAGCCTGGAGATCTCGTCCTCAGAACGGCGCTCCATGCGGAGACCGTCGGCAAGATGCAGTCCAAGTGGGAAGGTCCATTCATCGTGACGGGAGGCATTGCAGAAGGGAGCATACCGCCTCACCACGCTCGAGGGACAGACTCTCCTCCACACGTGGAACGCGGACAACTTACGACGATATTACGCCTAGAGGCAGGACAAAAGTTATAGTGGCATCTGCCCCCTATTGTATGATGCTCGCCCGCGCAAACGGGAGTTCAATAAAACTCGCTGTTCGCATAAAGTACCATTGTCTGGCCGCAATATGCAGAGGATTATAAACAAGACGTAGCGTCGAGGTCCGCCTCCGCACGCGAGAGTCCACGGACTATACATAAGACGTAGCGTCGAGGTCCGCCTCCGCACGCACCAGTCCACAGACTCTAAATAAGACGTAGCGTCGAGGTTCGCCTCCGCACGCACCGATCGCCGCCACCCGCTCGGGGTAGGGGACGAGCGCGCGCAGCGTCTAGCGGCCGGTGGCGCCCGGCTCGCGCCACCCGTTCGGTAGGGGCGGAGCGCGCGCGTCTGCCGGTGGCGCCCGGCTCGCGCCACCCGTTCGAGGGGTAGGGGACGGAGCGCGCGCGCGTCTACTTCGGCTGGGCGCCAGCTTCGCTGCCACCCGTTCAAAGCGTAGGGGACGGAGCGTGCACGTCTATTTCGGTTAGGCGCCAGCTCCGCCGTAACTTTTAAATGGAGTATTTTTTAAGATATGATCTATTAGTTAATTATAGTAAATACTTTAATAACTTCATTTATATCGGCAAAAACACATGTGAGTTTCTGTTACTCTGTAATCTCTCGTACAAACAGCTCAAAAAACCACAAGCTACAGTCAAAAATCACAAACCACAGCAAAAAAACAGACCCTATATAAGCGGATATGTGTTGGCTCAGTGCTCACAATTAATTTAGGACTTCTCCTTTCTGTGTTTTTCCTTATCGACCTTAGCTGTACTTTTTGAGATAACGACGGATGACAAAGACGTAGATGCAAATGATATATATAATTTTGGACTTAGAAAATTGTTTAGAGTAGTGATTTCAAAAATTTATTCCATTTGTTTCGGCTTTGAAGCTGAAACTAAAAGTATGTAAAAAAAAAAATAAGGCTTACGTCCTCACAATTTGGCTGTGCGACGTCCGAGCACCGGCCCGCTAGGCTTCGGCCACCGCGCTTGGAACGCTAGCTCCGCGTCGCAGGCTCGCAGCTAGCAAGCCGCGGTCCGCGCGTTGTCCCCTGCCGAAGCTGCAGCCGGCTACAAGCGAGCATGCTCCGCGCGCCAAAATGCTGGGTACAGGCTGAGCGGACAGGCCACTGGCCGTCCTTGCTTGGGCCATATGATGCGCCTGCAGGCCCAAATGAAACGGGCCGGACCATCTAACAAGAATCCGCCGGTTGCCGAAGCGTGCAAACATGTGAATATGTGATCCCTGATGGGCCGAGAGAGAATCCTTTGGCACGGCATGGCGGCACCTGCACTCGGCCTGGTTCTCAGGAAGCCGCACTTCATCCTTTTTAATTACGAGATAAACACACGGTGCACCGAGTCTACAACGAGGAAAATAAACAAGTCTAATACGCTCATCCAAGAACTTGATGACATCATATTATTTATCTATAATACTTAATATAAAAGTCAGGTACTAATGTACTTTATCTATGGTTCATTAATATAAATAAGAAGGTTATTTCTCAAATAAAAAAAGAGAAGATAAACACATGTGCACATGCGTCGGTGCGTCCTGGCATACACCCAGAATTTTACGGTGGTAAGGGTAAACCCATGACCTTATGGTGTGCAGACTCGTGCTATGCCGCTATCCCACTAAGGCACAAAATCTAGCATGACGGTTTTGGTGATGTGTTGCCGCTTGTTGCGCGACGTCATAAGGTACAACATCGGATAAGAAATAGAGGAGATTTCACAAAATTACAGCCTTTAAGTCAAAACTATCAGATAAGTACATAATTAACTTTTGATTTCATAGAACTACACATTTAAGAGCGAACATTATCAGGAACTACAATCCATTACATAGGAGGCTAGCTAACAACCTGATCTCACTAGTCAGTCACATTCACATACATTAATTACAACTCGTTATGAATGTGACGGATTCTAGTCCCGTGATAACTTTTGCTATAAGATGTGCAGTTATCTGAAGTAAAAAAAGTGAAATGTGTAACAAAAAAAAAAGAATAAGAAAGAAAACCTCGCATGAGTAATGGAAGAAAAGGGGTTCCTCTTAAGGTGGTGATGATTTGGGTTTTTTTGTGGCTTATGGCTGAAAAGCACTGTAGCTAGCTGAAAAAACACTGTAGCTGACAGAGATTTATTTAGCATAATTAAATTTAAAAAATTAAAAAAAATATGTTAGCCCATTACGTATAATACAAACAAATACAGGAAAAAAGAACCGGCAAAAAAACTCAACAAAAAGTCTAAAGCTCAGAAAAAGACGAAATTTATAAATAGTGAAAAATAAACCGAAAGATAAAAACTGAAGTCAAAACAATGCAGCCTTAGAAACCGAACACACCAATTTGCTTTATTGCGAGGAGCACGAAACTAGAGACGCAAATCACAAGTGGGGTTGTTGGCAGTCATTTTTTAATTTATTAGTAATAGTTCTCGCTCTTACTTTTGATAAAGAAATTGTCAAAGTTTAATGCAATCTTGTTGCTAACCCACATATATTGAGACTAGCCCCACGCATCAATCTTCATGGATTTTGGATGGCATAACAATCCAATTCAGACTAGCCCTACGTGTCATACACACTAACACACGGAGAGGTATCCGGTGTATATAGAACTAGCAGCGTAAGTGCGGCGCCGCGCTAGCTACCATGTGGATCAAAATAAAAGAGACGATAATTCGTGGGAAAGTTTTTCTTAAAAAAATCAAGGATACGTGCGTAATTTCAAGAAAACCGAACATTTTTTCGCAAAAAATTGAGGACATATACGTAATTTTAGAAAATTGCAGGGTGCTACCTAGCAAAAGAAGGGTCTTCATGAAAATACGATGAGAGCCTTTTTGTAAAAACACTGACGTGGCATAGGTGGAGGCCAGGAACTCCCCCATCTCTGATATAGCGATAGTGCGTATTATTGTCAGAAATTAAATAAAGTTACTAGAAAAGATCATTTTTATACCCTTTATTGATCAAAGAGTAAATTCCATAAAAATACACTTTTTTGTGACAAAACTATCAAAGAACTACGCATTTAACCTTTATTTTAGAGAACTACACAGTTTAGAAACAAAATTATCACAGAACTACGGGACAAAATTAACCTACGTGGCCCACGAGCGGTATCGGGATGTTACTTTCCATGCAATTGATTGTAGTTTCTTGATAATTTGGTTCTACAATATATATTTCTCCGGAATTAAAAGTTAAACGTGTAGTTGTCTGGTAGTTATTAATAAAAATTGTAGTTTCACGGAACTTACTATAAGAAATAAGAAATCTCATGAAGATGCACGGGGATGCGAATGCATAAAGTAGTGAGTAGTGACGACTGACGAGTCCCAAGCATTGTGATCTTACGAGTGGGTGCGTGGAGCTGGTCAAAAAAGCTATGAACAGCACACTATCGCTATTGTTTACTCCATCAGAAATTGACACGGAGCTAGCCAGATGGCCGACCACATAGGTGGCCATAAGGGTGCCTTCGTGGTCAGGGTGCTCTACGACCGATCGCGCATGTTTCCTTTCTGATTTTATTTACCAACTAACTCAATGTCCAGTAAGAGTGGTGTTCGCACACGAACACGTCACCGTGTGCCCTCAGCGTCGAGCGCGATACGCAGGACACGTCGCCGGAGGAGTCTTGCCGGGAGCGCGATACGCAGGACACGCCGGCGAGAGCTCTTGAGACCCGACACCCCACGCGCCGGGAGGGACCCGCAGCGAGCGGCGGTGATGGACTGTCTAGGTCGGCCCGACCGCCCCTAGGACCTTGTGATTCGATATCGCAAGGAGTAGCGGCGACGAAGAACAAGAAGCAAAATAGAGCGAGAGGAAAATAGTAGATTGCAAAATAATATAGTAGATGAGTTTCGATTGTGTGTTGTTAATCGGCCATAACCCCTACATACATATATATAGGGGGAAGCTGGTCCTAGCTTCTTTTGGAAACAACAGTATTCGAATCGAATCAGAGTCCAGACCGAATAAAACTTATCTTAGTTTATTCGGTTGCAATTTACCACGCGCGAGATCGTTTCAAGATCGTTTCCTGATCCTTTCCAAACCGCTGCCCGCGCGTGCATGCTGCTTACGACCGATCCCGAATGCTCTTGATGTCGTACGACCTCTCCAAAGGTCGAACCCTTTACGATGACCGGTCAGCGTCTATGGCAAATAAAATCGGCATCAAATCAAGATCTATGGCAAGTAAAATCGGCATCGCTAGTGAGTCCGATTTCTTTCTCTTCTTTGCTTCTCCACTGTGGAATCCTCTGCAGATAACTTCCCATAACGATTCAGCATCTCCAAGTTTTCCAACCGCTTCTCGTTATAACTGTCAGAGTTTTCCAGTCGTGGTCGAACTCCTTGCGACCACCTTTAGTATGGTCGTAGCCTTCAACGTGGTCGTAGCCTCCAACGTAGTCGTAACCTCCAACGTGGTCGTAGCCTCCAACGTAGTCGCAGACTCCACCATGGTCGTAGACTCCAACGTGGTCGTAGCCTCCAACGTAGTCGCAGACTCCACCATGGTCGTAGCCTCCAACGTGGTCGTAGACTCCAACGTAGTCGTAGCTTCCAACGTGGTCGTAGATCTATCTGTCGACTGCCGACCACGACCAATGTGGTCATTAGTGACTTTCGACCACGGCTAAAGTAGTCGTAATTCCTTCTGGTGCCTTTCGACCATAGCCAGAATGGTCGTAAACCTTCCGGGAAACATTTGACCATGCCCAAAGTCGTAAACCTCTCGGGGGACATAGATTTGTGTTGATTAATAATGCTTCGGGACACAAATCACTTTGCTTTGCGCTGTCCTTCCTTGATCGCTCAAATACCGTGATCGAAACCTTCAAAGAGCACGCGATGACTGGCGGTCACTAATTTTCTGTAGTCGAACACCCTTTCGACCACGTTCACTTCCTTCAACGTGGTGGAGTCGCTACGCTCTCGTTATAACGTGGTCGTAAGCCACCGACTTCTCATCGTGGTCGTAAGCTCAGCGCCGACTATCAACCTTGATGTCATCAACTATGAACCGGGCTTCGATCATGGCCAATCGTGATCGTAGCGAGTCGATCATATTCAAAATGGTTGAGCTACCTTTGGCCACGCCAGCGTGGTAAATAGCGCGCCGACCACGGCCAACACGGTCGTAACGGTCGGTGGCCGATTAGTGGTGACATGGTCGTAAATGCTGCAAGCGTGGTCGTAAAACTACGGCGAGTTCGACCACGACCAAAGTGATCGCAATGGCTCTTGACCATGACCAAGCTACGTGATCATAAGCGCCCCGACCACGGCCAACGTGGTCGTAACCGGTCCAGCTGGCTTCCGACTTGCTTCGCCATGATCGTAACTACTCACGACCATGATATATGCACAGCGTTTCCTTGTTAACCTACTTGTGGTTTTACGATGATTGTCAAGCCAAATTTGATTATCAACAAGTGGAAACTATTAGTGTCGGTACTTTCCTTCCCGACATTATTTTTTATGTGAGCATATACACCATCCTGTTGCCTTAAAGTACTATGGGAATTCGTGATGCAGCGGGATTTACTTTTTTGTTTTGCGCTCCTTGTGATTGCTAATTTGACGTCTGCTCTTTGGGGTTATGAGATGGGATGGCCAAAACCTTATAAAATCTGGGAAAGGAGACGGCTGTTGAATCTTCCAAACAGGGCGGTGCCTCCCTCCATGACGTACCGCGATGGCGCGACGTGTCGTCGTCAACGTCCGGATCACGCTGGAATACCATTTTTTATACGAGCAAAACCAGTCACTCCCCGACATTGCGGTTTCAGCACGCGCGCGGCAGAGCTTACATTCAGCTGCTTGTTTTCATGATAGTTTCTGACTTTTAATTTATTATTTTTTAATCTTGTTTTTTTAGTTTTTAGTCTTTTTTATAGTCATTTGTCTTTTCTTTTCTCTCTATTTCTTTACATTATCTGTGATGAGCAACATATTTTTTTAAAAAATTTTAAATTTAATTACGCTAAATAAACCACTTCAACTATATTGAAAAATAAATCATTTACAATAAAAAAAATCATAAATCATCGCTAATCTGAACGCCCATCAGTGACAAACATCAGGACTTAGTTTGTCCAAGAATTAAATTATTTTATATAAAATTGTTGGTTTCAAACGGAGCCTGAAATTGCCACAGTCGATATTAGCATAAGATGATCCTGCGCACAATTTATATGCAGCTGCGAGCCAAGAAACTACATCCATTAGTAAGCTGACACGGCTGCATCCTGCCTAATCGTATCATACACGTCGCATTTAGCCCCGCTCATTTTGGCTTCAGTTTCTGACTTCCGACTTATTTTTCACTATTCATAAATTTCGTCTTTTTCTGAACTTTTGGATATTTTTGAGCTTTCTTGCCGGTTCTTTTTTCCCGTATTTGTTTGTATTATATGTGATGGGCTAATATTTTTTTTATTTTTATTTTTTTTAAATTTAATTATGCTGAATAAGCATCTGTCAGTTACAGTGTTATTTCAGCCAGCTACAATGTTTTTCAGTCATAAGCCACTAAAAAAGCTATATTGCGCGCATACTTCTTCACGGTCCAAACAACAAACCCGTTTATTTACGACCCGAACCCGACCGCCAGAAGGTGTGTGTGACAGTGTGAGCTCGGCTCGAGTCCGAACTACTACCCGGATTCGTCGTCTACGCGTATAATTTAAAGCCTTGACGCCAAAAGTGATAAACGAACACCAATCCAAACACAAGCAACCTGAAGCAAATCGCGGCCGAACATATTACGTCGGTAATTTTTATCTCCTCGAAAGCCTCCGAACGAGAGATGTCGTGATCTTCCGCGGCGGCCGGCGGGCGAGGATGTCCAACGCGCGGCGTGGCCACCTGCCGCAGGAGAACGGCGTTGGCGGCGACGGGGACGACAAGCGAGAGGAGGAAGAGGACGGTGAGGAGGAGCCGCGGCTCAAGTACCAGCGGCTGGGCGGGAGCGTGCCGGCGATCCTCGCCACCGACGCCGCCGCGGCCATCGCCGTCGCCGACCGCATGGTCGCGCTCGGCACCCACAATGGCATCCTCCACATCCTCGACTTCCAAGGCAATCAGGTACCCTTCGCGATTGGGCACTTGCGGAATTGGGGTTTGTGGTGCGGAGGCAACCGGGCTCGTAGCATTGGATGATCTGTGAAAGCTTGCTCTTAACTTGTCCGGACTTGTAGCGTTGGCCTAGTGATTCGTTTTTACAAAACTACTTGCCAATTGTGGAAGAGGAGTTACAAAGGTGAAATAAATTTTGGGGGACGCACGAAAGCTTTTGCAGCTGATATTTTAAGGACAGCGTTGGTGTGAGGAGTACGATCTGTGAAATCGTGAGGGAATACCTCTGGTGAACTATATGAACACCTCGGATTAGGATCGTATGCTAAGCTCTGAAACTGAGTTGAGGTAGCTGTGTGCCGAGAAGCTTCTGAACCCTTTTAACTAACAACATATATATTGGAATAAATTGAGGTTTCTGCTAGCTTCATCATGGCTTGTATTCAAGATATGTCAACATTATCAGTAATGATCATGTTGCTACGATTAATTGAACTGATTCTAGTTTCTAAATCTGA
Source organism: Dendrocalamus sinicus (assembly GCA_036346575.1). Lineage (NCBI taxonomy): Eukaryota > Viridiplantae > Streptophyta > Magnoliopsida > Poales > Poaceae > Dendrocalamus > Dendrocalamus sinicus. Next base: position 1,145,580 of record CM070652.1, read on the forward strand.
ATAAGAAAACTTAGGGCCTGTTCTTTTCCTCTGAAGCTAGCGGCTTTTGGCTTTTGCTACAGTACCTAACTTTTAAATGGAGTATTTTCTCAAGACGGATCTACAAGTTAATTGTAGTACATGTTAAAAGTCTAACATCTGTATCAACAAAAATCGCAAGCGATTATCTCTCTCTGTAATTTCTATTGCAAACAGCTAAAATTAAAAAATTTCAGCCAAAAATCATAAGCCGCAGCCGAAAAGAACATGCCCTTAGATGCACGTTTTTTTTAAAAAGGCTTCATGGAAATTATAGAGCCAAAAATGATATATGATGTGTAAAGTGAAGCATGTGTTCTGATGCCTCTGCCATCCCATGTAGATTTCATCTGTTAAAATGACACATTCTTGTGTTGATATTCAGTTGCCATCCATTTGTTCAATATGTTTTGTAGGTGAAGGAAATTGCTGCTCACGCAGCAGCTATCAACAACATCAGTTTTGATGCAGACGGTGAATATATAGGCAGCTGCTCAGATGATGGCACGGTAGTAATAAGCAGCCTCTTCACTGATGAAAAACTGAAATTTGAGTACCATCGCCCCATGAAAGCAATTGCTTTAGACCCTAATTATTCCCGGAACTACAGAAGATTTGCTACATGTGGTTTAGCAGGCCAAGTACTTGTGCTGACAAAGAAGACTTGGGGAGGAGGCTACCACAAAAAGGTGCACTTGGTTTCCTAGGGGTAAAAGATAATCTGATGGATCCAGTGAGCTCTAATGGTTCTTGTCTCATATCCCTACTTGTAGGTTTTGCGTGATGGTGAAGGACCGATCTATTCTATGAAGTGGAGAACGGACCTTCTTGCTTGGGCTAATGATGCAGGGGTGAAAGTGCATGATATGAAAATGGACAAAGGAATTGCATTCATAGAAAGACCAAAAGGAATTCCTCAGCCGGAGTTTTTACTTCCTCACTTGGTCTGGCAGGTATATAATGCTTTTACTTATATGGATGATGTACACTTTATTTTAACCAAGTATGGCACATTTGGAACATTTTGATCTGGTCAGCATATTAAAATATGTACGATAATAGTGCAAAAAAAAGATCCTGTAAAATTCAAAGCTTTTGCTGATATGTGCTACGACCACTGGCTACGATCATTGGCTACGACTACAGGCTACGACCACCGTCTTCGACCACAAGCTACAACCACAGGCTATGACCACGAGTTACGACCACGGTGTTCGACCACAGTCTACGACCATGGGCTACGACCACGAGTTATGACCACAGGCTACGACCGTAGTATTCGACCACTGGCTATGACCACCATCTACGACCACTGGCTACGATCACAGTCTTTGACCACTAGTTATGACCACAGTCTTCGACCACTGGCTACGACCACAGTCTTCGACCACTGGCTACGACCACAGCACCTCGACTGCATCTCTGACCACACATGTCTTCTAGCATCGAGGTCGACTGTAGCTATGACAATCGACCGTCGACTACTATAGCTACGACCACGAGATACAACCACGGGCTACAACCACGCGCTACGACAACTGGCTACGACCAAATAGACTCCTTACGTAAGTACATATCGATTCACACCAAATAGCACCAAAAACCTGTTTCAGCCGCATAATCACAGAGTTAATTAGCTAAATTGAATGGTTTGGCTATAGATTCACCTATGGGCATCACATATCTATGCTTGTGACCATCCTAAATAATCTAATCATCATACTGGGTTTCAAATTGGTACCTAAACAAAGAAGCACAGGAATCAAGCCCCACCTGGTGGTTGCCACACTGGTCGCAAGTGGCACAGGGCACGTAGGTGAGGGTGCTCCTAGAGTCCACGATCAGCGTGAACTCTTGTAGCGGCGTCCTGATGTACAACCTCATCATGTAATACCTAACCAACACGTCAACAAGTACAAACCTCCCCGCCTTAGATCCAATAGGGCAACAAAACAACGAGAGGGGGGGTTGAGTTGTATCGACCCGTTGGTGAGGAGATCATCATGGAGGCGCATGCGGGCGTTAGGGCGGGCACCGTCGCCAATCCCGTGCCGGGCCGAGGCGAGCCGGCTGGCGTTGGGGTAGGAGAGTGTGAGTGGGAGCACCAGCGGCGGCCGCTGCGGTGGCGGCGAGGAGGAAGAAGATGACGGTAGCGAGGGCCGGGAGTGAGCCAAGCCCACGACTCCAGCGGTGACTCGCCATGGTCGCGCCATGCAGGGAATGGGAGGGTGGAGCCATGGAGACCGTCGTGCCGAGGGGAGGGCTCCAGCGGCGACTCGCCATGGTTGCGCTTCTTGCAGTGACGCGGCGCCATCATGGAAGCATCACTCGGTGAGGAGTGGTCGTGTCAGAAAGAGAGAGGGATATTGGGATTTTGGGGGAAAGAGGAGCACGTCTGAGAGGGAGGGGAGTTGAGATGGAGGAGATTCTTTGGTCGTGGAGAGCAGTTGGGGAGCCGCGTATGTGTGGAAAGGGAGATCGTGAGATCTAACGACTATGGAGAGTTGAGGAAGAACGGACGGCTATTAAGAGTCAAGAAAGGGAGAATGAACCTACTACTACCAACTCAAACTTTTAAGGAGTAGAGATTATAGTGTGTGTGTGTGTGTGTGCAACTTGCTGTTAGTATATCTGATTCGCAAGGCAGACTTATAACATTTCCTTTTCTGTTCTGTGTTCAATGGAAACTATACATGCTACATACTGATTGGTCTTTGCGTACTTAGGATGATACAGTCTTAGTTATTGGATGGGGAACAAGTGTCAATATTGCAGCAATTCGAACAGATTTATCTCAAGGACTCAATGGCATACAGAGGAGTATCACCACAGCAAGTTCTGAGAAGTATGTAGATATTGTGGGATCGTTCCAAACAGGCTGCCACATATCTGGGATTGCCCCATTTGGTGATCTTTTAGTTGTGCTTGCATATATTCCTGAAGAGGATGGCAAAGAGAGAAAATTTAGTACTTTTGTTCCTTCACGCCAGGTAATCATCACTGCTTATCCTTCACATTATTTGTTTCTCTTCTTCTATTGATTTTTCCATTATGTTCGGAACATTTTGTAGGGAAATGCACAGCGTCCAGAAATACATCTTGTATCGTCAAAAAATGATGAACTTACTACAGATGCTCTGCCTATCCATGGTTATGAGCACTATAAGGCAAAGGATTATGCTCTTGCTCACGCGCCGTTCTCAGGTTTAATGGACTGTGCTCTAAGCCTCTAACAGTGAATGAACATTTCTTTCCTTCTTCTCCAAAACTTTTCTAATGAAGGAAACCTTATTCTCTTGTCTTTTCATCCAGGAAGTAGCAATGCAGGTGGACAATGGGCTGCTGGTGATGAACCTTTGTATTATATTGTGTCTCCTAAGGATATAGTAGTTGCAAAGCCAAGGTTTGTTAAAATGGTGAAAAACAAGATCTCGTATTAGCCCCTAAGTATACAATCGCTAATAAAACAAGGCAATGATCCGTTAGGCAAAAAATTATTCTTTTTGAAAATGTGGTGACCTTCATTGACATATTTTCTCTGATTTTCATCTTGGAGTACCTCATTGATTTAAATCATTCTGTTTAAATGATGTAATTGTAATATGCAACTATGCTAGCTACTGACAACAAATCACTCCAGTAACATATCTAATAAAGGAGAAGTGCTTCTATACTTTTTTCTCTAATAAAAGTAGAGAATTGGTTCAGTCCACGTAGAGATGTTGGAGGTGTTAACACCTCCACTGCATCTAGCCGTTAATTAACGAGCGGTATAACTGCACCTAGCACCACTCCTGCACACCACTCAGAGACACCGGAGGTGTTAAGATCATGAGAACCGTTGGATGAGCTATATTGAACGGCTGAGAATAAGTGAATGTACCGAACCAAAACTCATAAAAGTAATACTAATCTCAAAGCATATGAAGAGTTAAGTAACATCTATCAATCATTTATTGTGCTTTAAAAATTGTGCAAATCACTGTTGAGAAGAGTATAGAAGCACCTTCCTAAAGTGATATTTCATTTTTCTCTTAACTACAAGAATTATAGCCATGTTAGATAGATATTTGAATTTCTTTTGATATTGTTCAATTTGCTTATGTTTCTGCCCTTACCGCAACAAAAATCCTTGACAAATTTTATCTTTAAAACATTTTTCATGTTTCTACTGATATAATATGTGCCTTCTAATTAGAGATACTGAAGACCATATTGCTTGGCTGCTTCAACATGGTTGGCATGAAAAGGCATTGGCTGCAGTTGAAGCAGGACAAGGGCGAACTGAGCTTCTTGATGAGGTAAACTAGAAAATAGTTAAGTTTGATTAGTAAATGAAGAACAGTATGCAACTATGCATAAACTGCTGAAATACCTGTTTGCTTTCCATCTTATATATTATCCTAGTCACTTGCATTTTTCAGAAACTTAAAGTGTGGGATGTTTAATCACGTAATCTATTTGGCCTATCTTTTTTTAGCCCATTTTTGGAGGAAGGGCGGATCCAACTATGAAGAGGAGGCCTAACTACAAAAGAAAGTAGTTAAATTATTAAATTTTGTTCATGTTATTTTGTCTCAGGTGGGTTCAAGATACCTTGATCACTTGATTATTGAAAGAAAATATGCTGAAGCTGCACAACTCTGTCCAAAGTTGCTGCGAGGATCTCCTTCAGCATGGGAGAGGTGAGAAAAATAAGTAGATATTTGTTACCTTCTGTCATGTGGGGCCCTGTTTATGGCCGGCGCCAGAAGACCAACAAGCAGCCGGCCCTAGAGGCAGCAGGGTTGGCGCCCATTGTATCTAATTACGAAGTTTGCAATTAGGAAGGTTTGCATTAGGAAGTTTGCAATTAGAGTCCAGGAAGGATATCCTTACCAAGTCAATTGTATTCTTATATAAAGAGGTATATGAATCAATAAGAAGAGAAGCAAGGATTGGGAACTTCCTGATCCCTTGCGCCTCCCCACCTCACACCTTCATCCCATGCGGCTAGGGTTCTTACCGTAGCTGCACATCACCACGGCACCCAAGCGCAATCCGCACTCTTCCGAGTTAATCCTTCCCTTCCGCCTTCGCTATCAACGCCCATCAACTGACATCTTGGTATCAGAGCCAACCGTTGCTCAATCTGACATGGCAGGCAACGGGGGGTAGCGAGGATTTCCAGCAGGTGATGCGCAAATTCATCGAGGATACGGCGAAATCCCTTGCTAGCATCAACGACCAATTCGCTCGGCACACTGGCTTGATTGAGACCAACATCATTCGGCTGGCATGGCATGACAAGCACCTGGCTCCCATGGAGGGGCATCCCACCAGTGAGGAGGGCGGCGATGACAAGGAGGCCGCCCCACGACGGGTGGTCGACGGGGAACTGCCATTGAACCAGCGTCGCATGAACGATGGTTTGGGCGTCACCTCCATGGCGTTTCCCCCATGACTGCCACCCCCGCACCTCTAGGCACTAGGAGCAGGATACCAACGGAACCCGCCATGCTACATCAAGCTGAATTTTCCAACCTTTGACGGCAGAAAGGATCCACTACCGTGGATCAACCGCTGCGAACAATTTTTTTGTGCGCAGCAAACACCCATGGAGGACAGGGTGTGGCTCGCGGCGTACCACATGTTAGGTGTGGCACACCTATGGTACATGCGAGTTGAGCGTATGGATGGCATGCCTAATTGGTGGCACTTCACTGACCTTGTTAACCGTCGGTTCGGGTTGTCCACACGCCACAACCCACTGGGCGAACTATCAGGCCTGCGGCATACGGCGTCGGTGGATGAATTCACCAAAATTTTTTTGACATTGTTAGCTCATTGTCGCCACCTCGAGGAGCAGCAAGTCATGCTGTTCATGGCAAGGCTTGGGGAGCCCTTGAAGACACACGTCGAGCTCCAGAGGCCAACTGACTTGGAGGTCGCCATGGACCTGGTGAAGTCCTACAAACACCTATTGTTCCCTCAGTTGTCAGCATCCGCCACCATGTCCTCCAGGACAATAAGCTCCAACCATCCATGCCCTAAACGGCGGCATCCGGAGTGGCAGCGGTAGGCTCGCCAGCCGCCTCCTCTACAACCACGGGTGCGTCGGGTTCGACCAACCACTCAAGCACCTCACGCCGACCGAGATGAAGGAACGCCACTGTAAGGGCCTTTGCTACAATTGCGACGAGCAGTTCATACCGGGCCATCAACGATTCTGCAAGCGCATCTTCCTGTTACAGGTCGAACCAGATGAGGAAGATGTCGAGGTGGATGGGGACGCCGCCATCTCCCTCCATGCCCTCATCAGGATTCGCAGGTCCCAAACGATGCAGCTGTCCATGCTGATTAACAGCGTCCCCTTGGTGGCCTTGGTTGACTCAGGCTCCACACATAACTTCCTCGCCGCCGAGCTCGTCGATCAAGTGGGCCTCTCCGTGGCTATGGCCAATGGGGACAGGGTGGCGAGTGGTGGGGTGTGCGCCGTGACACCCATCTCCATCGACAGCGAACACTCGGGCGGCTTTGACATGGTACTCAGAGTCCAGTGGCTGCGTTCACTCGCTTCAATTGTATGGAACTTCGGCCTATTGATAATGAGCTACCATGACCAGGATCGCCAAATCATCTGGCATGGCATGGCTCCATCTCGGCTGGCGCCGCATCTCCATTCAGCTTTGGCCCACAGGGGAGCTCCTGGAGGAACTCCTTGTGGAATTCACACCGGTTTTCGCTGAACCACAAGGACTTCCACCTCGTGGTAGCGATCACCACATCCACCTCCCTGGCACCAACGCGGTGGTGGTTCGGCCGTACAGGTACCCAGACAATCAAAAGGATGAGCTGGAGCGACAATGCACTACTATGTTGGACCAAAGAATCATTCGCCGCAGCAGCTCGGCATTTTCAGCTCCCGTGCTACTCGTCAAGAAGAAGGATGGAACGTGGCGTTTCTGCGTCACTACCGCACCATGAACGATAAAACTATCAAAGACAAATTTCCAATTCTGGTGGTCGAGGGGCTCCTTGATGAGCTCAAAGGAGTACGGTTCTTCACCAAGTTGGATCTCCGTTCTGGATAACATCAGGTCCGGATGGCCCTCGTCCAGACTATGCGACATTGGCGGCTTTATCTATGGGGTGCCCATTAAAGCTCTGCACGGATCATTATGCCCTCAAATTTCTTCTTGGCCAGTGACTGTCTACGATTCCATAACATTAATGGATGAGCAAATTGTTTGGCTTTTATTTTTCTGTTGAATTTAAGCCAGGGCGCCTTAATGTTGTGGCTGATGCCCTCTCACGGAAGGACACAGAACCGGGCACCATCTGTGCCATTGCCCCCCCCATGGTTCACTTTATTTGATGAGCTCCGACAGGCCGTGCTTACGGAGCCCGAGCTATCGGCCTTACGTGTGCGCATTGAGACAAGCGAACTCATTGCTCCTTGGTCACTCATTGACAGCATGGTATGCTTCAGTCGGCGCGCGCACATTCCGACATCTTCACATTTCCACCCGGTGTTGGCGGCAATTCATGATGGGCTACATGAGGGCATTTAGAAGACCTTGCACCACCTCCATTAGAATTTCCATATTCCTCAGGATAGGGCGGTGGTGCGGGAGTATGTCCGGGCGTGCGCCATATGTCAGCACAACAAGACCGAACAACTCCAGCCGGCCAGGTTGTTGTGTTCGTTGGAGATACCCCGCCTTGTTTGGTCTGATATTTTAATGGATTTTATCGAGGGTTTGCTAAAGGTGGGCGGGAAGTCAGTTATCTTAACTGTGGTGGATCGATTCTTGAAATATGCTCACTTCATCCCGTTGGCACACCTTTATTCGGCTTCGTCAGTGGTTCAAGTTTTCTTCGCTGAAATTGTTCGTCTGCATGGGATACCGGTGTCTGTTATCTCTGACAGAGATCCGGTGTTTACCTCCAACTTTTGGAAGGACCTCTTTCAGCACTGCGGCATCACCATTGCTATGAGCACGACATTTCATCCTCAATTTGATGGGCAATCTGTCGGAGCCCAGATATTAATATCCGGATTCCTCTGTGATTCCACCGCACTATTCCCTGGATCAGTAGATAGTGCTCACAGATTACAGTTCTGAATATCAAAATACATATCATGCGGAAGCGTAATTAAAATAATAGACTTACTCATGGGCGGATAGGCGAAATCATAAAATTGCAGCGGCGGAAGAGCGAAACACAGGTGGGACCTTGAGGACATGCCCACAGGCAGCTAAGCGGAGGTGCGCGACCTAGCCCTTGACATCTTCATCTTCTCTGCCGGCTTGTCCAATCTTGTTCTTTGAGGCGAGGTGATTTGATTCTGATTCTGTATTTTGTCGCAAAAGCGAGCGTGAGCACTCCGACCCCGTGCTCCGCGAGCCAATACACAGAATGCAAATAAATAGTATGCATGGCTAAACAAAGGAGAGGCTCGGGTTATTTTATTTGCCATAAAATGCGTTTAGTAGCATTTCTATTATTATATCGTATTGTTGTTTTTGTGACCTAAAGACTCCTCACCGCAAATGACATCATTGACTTAATCCACCAAAGACACACTTTCCTTACTGATTGCTGTCTAAGACTCCAAACAGCGAATATCATCAATTATACAATCCACCAATATCTTTTGTATACCAAAATTCCTATTAACCCTTTTCTTTTTCTATTGATCCACAACCACAATTTGCTCTTACAATAATCAACCTTATTTGCCATTATCTATTTCTAACTAACCCACTAGTATACCTCCACCAATAATATCATTGATCAAGCCTATGATTCAATATTATATACCCACCAAGAATATCGTTGATCAATTCTACGATTCACCATTATATATCCACCAAGAATATCATTGATTAATTCTACGATCCACTAGTATCCTCCCACCAAGTAAATCACTAATCAGGAACTATAACCCAATACTTGTATTACTCCTCCAAATTCCCTAAAATTCAATTAGATCATCTATTTAGCCTGTCTATTCAGCTAGATTCCACCAATTTATTTCTCCCAGAACCCACACTATCATTTCCTATTTATGATCGACATGAATCCACCAATACCTTTATGTGTACACTACAAGAAATATCTATTTCCTTTACTCACGACCCTGTTTATTTCACCCATATTTTATTTTGTAAGAATAGAAATGCCACTATTTGAAATACAATACATAAATTTTCCTGAGACCTAGCAGTTTTGGAACAAAACATAATGTTCAAGGAATATTAACATGATTTTCCATACATATGGCATCACACCATATGCCTAATATCACCATAATTTTTCCATACATATGGCATCACACCATATGGCATCTTTCAGCGTTATAGCCGCTTAACTTACCACTGGGACGACACCCAGGACAACTCAAATCAGGGCTTTCCACTGCCCTCCACTTTTCCATTCCCATTTTCCAAACATTTTTAAATAGAACTATATCTGATTAAGTTCCCATGTCCGCCCTTGACCGTGGGCACAGCTATTCGAATAGTTTTGACTCTGCAGAGTTTGCACACTTTACCCACAAGAGACAGTTTACTCGTTGCCCCACACGATTCCTTAGCCGTGCGGTTGAGCCAACCATCACAGTAACCGTTCAAAGTACCTCGCCCCTTCCATCATCTCACCCCTATGAGCTTGTCCCGCTTGTGGCAGGTCTCATAGGTTGTGCGGGATGTTCTCCTTCTGAACGTCTAGCAGCTGGATACTTCACCTTGCTAGCCGCCACGTGAGAACTTCACCCTCTGCGGATGCCCCATTCAAGCCGTCACCCGACGACCGCTTGCACTACCTCACCTCCTCCACCTATGATGATGACTTTGGTCAGTAAATCTACTAAGCCAAGTTGTACTTTCTGGACTTGTGGTTGCACTTGTTTTACAGGAGGTCATGGCAAGATTCAGTCCTTAGGGTTATCAGGCGGTTCTACCACAAACTACACTCGTGCACCCTTGCACCATACCCCGAACCTTCCGCCGGATAAATAAGCAATTTGGGGTTTTGGGAATATAAAATAACCATATCCAACATACGTGATCATTACCACCATGATCGCCCAACCAACTTTTCTCATGATTAAAAGTGATGCTTGGCGCTCTCGCGCCATGAGTATCTAAGCAATACTAAGCATGGCATATAATTACAGACTTATTTTAGAAAGGTTACTATTATAATTTTGCTAGGGCGACAAGGTTCTCATGTTCAAATATTCCAAAGGATGGGCAATATTAATCAAGTTAGATAATAGGCATTTAACTAAAATTCTAAATTAAACATGTATTTGCATATAAATTAACAGCATGCAATTTGATAATTTAACACAAAATAATTTGCAGAAAATGTAGGTTCAACATGATCAAAGTATTGACTCGCCTGCGCGGTTTACCGCGGTCTTGAGCTCACTCAAGGCTTTCTCATTTGTCGATCTTGAGGTTCGGGTCTTTATCTTCACCTCGATCTCGGCCTCGCTCGCTCCTTGATTCTTCCGGACTCCGATTTCTAATTTCGGGCTAAGCAACTGAATCCAAACAAAGGCAAATAACTCAAGAGATCCAAATAAATCCAAACACTTTAACTATCCGATTTAGTTTAAATTATGCATTTATTATGATTTGAGAATAGAAGGGCGATTCAGGTTAGTGTGTGGTAAGCACAGCGGTAGATGGGTTTGAGCAGGAGGACGATTTGTCTAAACGCTTTACCGTGAGGGAAAATTTTAGAAATACGAGGGATCAAAAGTGAAGATGCACCTACAGGAATTATCTGCTTTTGGGAACAGAAGGTGGCCAGACATGGCCGATTGGGGAAAAGCAAGGCTTGACTTTTTGCTTGATGACTTTCTTTTAATTTATTTACATTTATCAAGGAAGTTCCATGAGTCAAAACAGACATATGGGCAGGTACATGAATTTGGCTGAGTATGAGGTATCGCATTGGTCAAATGTTGTTATCTACGGTTTGAAGGTAAGGGTTCCAAGGACGGCGCATATGACTTTTAGCTTATCGAATTAATTCGTATCACTAGTACTTTGATATGTGGCATTTTATGCAACCCTAATTACTCGTGTTACTGATTAAATGTTTACTTTAGAATATTTATGTATTGGGTGGGTCATTTTAATATCTGATGACCTAGAGCTATTATATTTTGGTATCTATATTAATACACTCTTTTAACTTGGAGGTGCCCTGGGGACTACTGGTATTGATGTTATATCCCTTTACTTAGCATTTGACAAGGTTCAATCTTCAATTAGATTTCTATTCACCTAGGGGTTGAGTTTGTTATACAGGATTGCATTTCAATGTTGGTATTTAATTAAATCTACCACAGAGATTTATTTAATTGAGATCTTTACTAGCCTTGGATTTTAAGTATAACCATCTTTTATTAATGTCCCAATTAATATTTAGCCTTTTAATCCAATTATGCAACCCACATTAAGTATTCACATATTACAACTAATTCATATTTAAATCTTAAACCATCTCATTTACATTCTAATAAAAGTTATTACATTCCCTAGATTACTCTCTATTTTCCTTGACTTGCTACTTGAATTGAACCACAAAAACTTAAAAGCAAAAATGGGGGAAAAGGGTGTGGCAGGCTGAATCGAACCCCAGACAGAAGGGCAAGGAAGCTAATGAGTTTGCCCAGCTAACCAACTGGCCGCACGGTCTTTTGCAACTTGGCGGGAGTTAACATCAAGAGGCGGCGGGGTGTGGATTGAACGGAAGAGCTGGCCGGCGAAAAAAGCGATGCGAGGCGGCGGGGGCGAGTGGGATCGCCGGCGTGTGCGGCGGCCGGAGGGCGGCGGGCAAAGCAGGCTGCAGCGCGGTGGAAGCTAAAGATGGTGGCGCGGCGCAGTGCGGCGGCGAGGAGGTGAGCGGCAGCGCGAGGCGGCGGCGGTGAGATGGGAATGGTGCGCGGTGGTGGGAAGGAGAGGAGAGGATTAGCGCGCCGAGCGGAGAGAGCAGTGGATGCTTACCGCGCGGTGGTCGGGTCGGGAGGAGCCGTGGTGAGTCGGCGGCGAGGCCATGGGCGGCGCGGGAGGTCACCGTGGAGGAAGAACGGTGGCGGAGGGCGCCGGCTGGCGGTGGGAAAAGCCGGGGCGCCAGGTAGTAGCTCCCACCGCGCGGAATTGGTCGGGGGCTCATTGAGGGAGGGGCGGCGGCGAGGATGGCGGTGGAGGCCGGACTTGGGGAAGATGGCCGGCGCGGCGAGCGTAGCGCACGAAATTCCAATCGGCAGGCGGTGGAGGTTCCTAGGAGGGGGGGAGGCGCGTTGTGACGCGGTCGGCCCATGGAATCCGTCGCCGGAGTGGCCGAGAGCGGCGGTGGCGGCGTGGGAGCACACACGGGCGATGGGGAAGAAGAGGTGATGGGAGGGTGCGGGGAGGCAGAGACGAAGTCACGCTGCTTATAGCCGTGGGGAGGGTGTTACTGCGGAGGCCATGTCGCCGTTGGCGGAGAACGAGGAGCGGCATGGTCGGTGAGGGGGTGGCGCGAGCCGCACGCGCGCGCGTGGCGCACCGGGATTTGCGTGGCGTGCGGCGGGCGTAGTGACAGCGGCGTGGTGGCGCCGATGGGCGGCGGCAGCGCGAGCGTGGCGCCGTCGCGGTGATGGCGGCCGGGCGTGACGCGAGCTCCACGAGGCAGCGGCGGCGTGCGCAGGCGGCGGCGCGCGCGGGAGAGCGGCGTGGAGTTAACACGGCAGAGGAGGAAAATGGGAGCAAGAAAAGAAAGAAGGAGCGGCAGGGTCGAGCCCATTCGGCGATGGAAGAAGGAAGGGAAAAGAGAGGAAGGAAAATAGAAAATGGTGACCCACATGGCATAGAGAGAAAGGAGGAGAAATGCCCATCAATCTAAAGTTTGGAGTTTTGCTAAATTCAATATCTAAATTTAGATTTTAATGTGAAATCAAGGCTCAACTTAAATCATTTGAACGGTGATTTAAATATTGTTTTGATTTTATTTTAAAATTATTTTGATCCTCGGGTCGAGTTTACATTTTTAAATTTTAGTTTGGATTTAAGTGCTACATAGAATTAGTTTAGAATTTTCAATTCATCGCATTAGATTGTTCCCATATCTTTTATTGACTTTACTATTGTCTGTACTTGGGTATTATTTCCAGCTATTTTCTTTCCTCTAGTCTTTAAGTTTGGCTTTGACGTAATGAATTTAATCGAACTTAAGTTATCAGAGGTTAAACCCCATTTTAACTTATTTTGTATTTTATTATTATTGGTCTAATCATTTGGAGACACATTCTAATATTCTTTTGTCTTAAATTCAAGCTTAAGATTTTGGTAATTTTAAATTCATGCTCTGTAACGACATCTTTTTATTTTTATAATCTATAATGTTATTATTTATATTTAGGAGTTCTCTTTATCATTAATTTGTAGGGCACAAAACTCAGGAAAACTCAGATAAATTGTGGAACCAAAATTCGAATGTCAGTAAGTCGCAAAATAAAAATTTTGAATTGCTCAAAATTTCAAACATCCGAAATTCGGGATGTTACACAATCTGAGGTGGTCAATAAGGTCATTACCATGTATCTTCGTTGTATGATGAGAGATTGTCCTCGCCAATGGATTCGGTGGTTAGCTTGGGCTGAATATACCTACAATACGACGTACCATTCAGCAATACGTACTACTCCCTTTCAGGTGGTTTATGGGCGGGATCCCCCCGCTTTTCATGATTATGAGCCCAGCGAGGCCCGCACTTCGGCAGTGGACCACGAGTTTCAAGACCGTGATGTATTCCTATCTGATGTTCGGGGATGTTTACAACATGCTAGAGTCATACAAAACCTTCTATGATTGCAAGCATTGCAGTGTCCACCTCGCCGTAGGTGATTTTGTGTGGCTTCGACTGCATCACAGGCCGGCGGCCTCCTTGCCGGGCGCCCGACACGGAAGCTCGGCCCTAAGTACTATGGGCTGTATCGCATCATCTCCAAGATCAATGAGGTTGCGTATCAATTGGACTTGCCGAAATTTGCCCGCTTACATGATGTCTTTCATGTGAATCTACTCAAGAAATTTGAGGGCATTCCTCCAGCAGCTCATCCACTGTTGCCGCCTATTCTTCATGGTCACGTCATTCCAACACCAGCCAAGGTGCTTCGTGCATGACTGTCTCAGGACAAGTGGCAAATTCTCGTCCAGTGGGAGGATCTCCAAGCGGCCGATACATCATGGGAAGATGTTAGTTCTTTTCAGGATTCTTATCCTTCTTTCCATCTCAAGGATGAGCTCTTCCGCAACGGGGGAAGAGATGTCATGTGGGGCCAGGTTTATGGCTTGCGCCAGAAGACCAACAAGCAGCCGGACCTAGAGGCAGCAGGGTCAGCACCCATTGTATCTAATTAGGAAGTTTGCAATTAGGAAGGTTTGCATTAGGAAGTTTGCAATTAGAGTACAAGAAGGATATATCTTCCTTACCAAGTCAATTGTATTCTTATATAAAGAGATATATGAATCAATAAGAAGATAAGCAAGGATTGGGAACTTCCCTGTGTTATATAAAGAGATATATGAATCAATAAGAAGATAAGAAGATAACCAAATGCCAACCCTTTGTGGCATACGATCGGGCGCCCATTAATGGTGGTGGGCCTGTCGCGACGCCACATAAATAGAGGTGGGGCGGGCGGCACGCACGACGAGGTTCACCGTGCGCCACAAACCCCACCGACAAACCCTAATCCGATCACGAGAAGGGGCGCTCGGCGACGGAAGTTCCACCACCGCCATCTCTCGCCACCGTTCGCGCGCCGAGAGCCGCCGCTCCTTCTTCCCGGCCGTCGTTGCCGTGCGCGAACTTCACCGACAAACGCAATGGCCAACCCTCCTCCTCTACATCGGACGGTTGGTACCCCTAACTCTCTCCTCTCTGTTTCTCTCACGAACTGAATTGAAACCCGCTAGATCTAAACCTAGGAGATCCTAAAGCGGTTCTAACAATGGTATCGAGCTACCTAGGCGTAGATCTAGACGGAAAAGAAAAGAAAAGACACAGAGAACGAAACCTAACCTAGAAAACAAGAAAAGAAGCAGAGAAGGAAACCCTAGATCGAAAAGTACTTACCGGCCGTCGTGCGTCGTGCTGGCGTGCGGGAGATCGGTGAGCCTTGGGCTCGCGGCGCTCCACGTGCGGGCCACCGTCGACGCGGGACAGATCCGAAGCAGCGTTCGGAAGAAGCGCCGACACGAGCCGCTCGGCGGCGCGCTCCTCTCGAGGAGCGCGCGCCGGCGGAGAGGCCCGCGATGGCGCCGGCTTCTCCTCTCGCGGCGTGGGCGAAGTCGTCGCCGCCGCTTCGTTCGCTCGGAGTGCGGTGAGAGAGGCGAAATGAATTAGGGTTACGGGAATCCGCGCTGGTTTTGATCGGCGAACGCCGCTCGGCCGTCGGATGCGTCGGGCGCCGAGTTCATGTGAGGCGAGTCGGCCCAGCGGGCGAGGTTTCGCGGCCCGAGGCCGAGTTGTGTGGCGAGCGCTCGATCGCGAGCGAGGCCGTCGGATGCGAATCCGGCGGTGATGGATCGCGCGAGGCGCCAAAGGCGTGGTGCTGCGGGTTTGCGGCCGTTGGATGCGAATCAACGGCCGAGACCGCATGGGCATGGGGAGCGCGCGGCGCGCGTTCGCCGGGCGCGCGCTCATTTGGGCTGGTTGGGCGGTGACAAAGATGGGCGCGCGGTGGTGGCCGAGCGAGCAGCCGTGGGCGTGGCGGGTGAGCGGGCGAATTGGCATTTTGAGCGATAAATCCGAAAAAGTGATTTTTAATGATTTTTGAAGCATTTTTAGTGAATTTGATTGAAATTTGATTTAAAATCTCTGTAAATTTTGCACCAACGTGTTAATTTTTCAGAGATTAAATGTGTCTGATATAATGTACGTATAATGAATTATTTTAGAATAATTACAGTTTCATTGCAAAAGTTAATGTTGATTAATTTTCATTATTAAATTCGAACCAGCGGAGAATTTAATTTTGGAAAAATAGATATAATTTCGAGATTTATGATATTGTTATTTTCGACCAGCGTTGATAATAACAAAATTATAATTTTTAATTGATGATTTTATGCATTATTTCTATTTACGCCAACGGTGATGTAGATTTAATGTATAGATAAAATTGATTTAATTGTATGTCGTATTTTTGACCAACGTTGGAAATAAGACATATAATTTTCTTTATTACGTTCTCACTTTATTTGAACTATTTTTCAGTGGATACAACTTGATGAGTTATATCGAGAGATCCCTACTCTCAAAGGAGATAATTATGGAGAGTGGAAGAAAAGATAGACTTAGCGTTTATCTTGGTGAGGTGGGTGGGTCCTCACTACAAGACGTCCCACCGAGCCTATGGCACCGGTGAGGATCAAAATGAGGATGATCTTGCTTGTGAAAAGACGGAGGGATCATGCTACCTTACGGATGTCTTATGACCTTGAGCATAAGAAATGGAGCACGACCAACAAGAAATGTATGGTGTGATAAAAACACAATTGAGCTGCAATTGTGGGCTCAATCATGAGTGTGACAACATCACGAGTATCTTGATAAAATAAAGAGTCGAGTTCTTTGGCTCTTCAAAGACTTATGCTACACGGTGATTAAGCGACTTGTGTGAGAAAGGTACTCGGTAATGGCGGTGGCATAAGAGAGCACATACTAAGGATGAACAACTTGGCATCCAAGCTTAAACCAATGGATTTGGCTCTCAAGGATGAGTTCCTTATTCATTTGGTTTTACTTCCTTGCCGAAAGAGTTTGACACTTTTGTTGTCAACTACAATATGCAGCCCAGAAATGGGACTTGGAAAAGTGCATAGCTATGTGTGTGCAAGAGGAGGAAAGAATTAAATCCTCACATGGTGGTTCTATCAACTATGTGAAGGATAACAAGAAAAAGAACTTCAACGATAACCCCTTCTCAAAGAACAAGGAAAAGCCTCATCCATCGGTCTCAACAGAATAAGTTTCTTTGTAGACAAAGATCGGTGTCTTCATTTGCAAGAAGACAGGACACTACAAGAAGAACATCACGATTACTTAAAGATGATAATGGCAAAGAAAGGTGAGAACATTATTACCTATATAAATGAATCCTGTATGTGCAATATTGAAATCCACTTGGTGGATTGACTCAAAACAATTGTTCATGTTGCTAATTCTTTCTGAGGATTCCGTTCGACGAGGACTACGCAAAGAAAAGAAAGATGCATTAAAGTCGCAAATGGAGTCAAGCTGAAGTTGAAGCCGTTGGCGATCTTTCATTAGAGCTAGCTAATGGCTTCACTCTTTTACTTAGAGATGTCCTTTATGTTCCCTCTTCTGAGAGGAATTTGATTAGTGTTTCAAATTTGGACAATGATGGTTATGATTGTAATTTTGGAAATGGCAAGTGTGAAATAATGTTTAATAAAGAATGTGTTGGTCTTGCCATCTTACAAAATGAGCTTTATTTGTTATCATTATGTGATGATGTGAATGTCGTATGCGATAATGGGAGCGTCGCGTGCGAAAGTGATTGAATCCTCGTCTCACGAATGTAAGCAGAAAGCGAAAGAGAACTCTAGATGAGTCGTCGAAATTATGGCACTGTCGTTTAGGCCATATTTCGAGGGGGAGAATAGAAAGACTAGTTAAGAATGATATTCTTCCTCCATTAGAGTTCTCCGACTTAGAACAATGCAGAGAATGCATTAAAGGAAAATATGTAAAGAAAATTAAGAAAGACGCCAAAAGAAGCACAGGAGTTCTACAAATAATTCACACAGACATTTGTGGTCCTTTTCCTGTGAAAAGTGTGGATGGATATGACTCGTTCATAACATTCACGGATGATTACTCCCGTTATGGATATATTTATCCAATCAAAGAAAGAAATGAAGCCTTAGATAAATTCAAGATATTTAAGGCTGAAGTTGAAAACCAACACGATTTAAAGATTAAGATAGTCCGGTCTGATCGTGGGGGGAGTACTACGGTCGACGTACCCCATATGGACAAGTTCCTAGACCTTTTGCAAGGTTTTTACAGGAAAATGGCATAGTGGCCCAGTATTCTACACCGGGCGAACCTCGGCAAAATGGAGTAGTGAAAGACGCAACCGTGCACACGATGGATATGGTGCAGTATGATGAGCTATTCCACACCGCCATTGAGTTTATGGATGGAGCGTTGAAAACCGTCATTCGTATTCTCAACAGAGTGCCTAGTAAGTCGGTGCCCAAAACAATGCGAGTTGTGGACGGAAGAGTTCCTCACTAAACCACTTGCGTGTGTGGGGAGTCTGCTGAGGCTAAAGTATTTAACCCAAACCTTGGGAAGCTTGATCCCAAAGCGATGAAGTTGCCATTTCATTGGCTACCCGAAAAGTCAAAAGGTTTTCGTTTCTCTTGTCGACAGATATACAAAGTTTGTAGAAAGCGAGACACGCTGTCTTCTTAGAGGACGAAATGATGAGAGGAAGCATGGTAGCTCGAGAGATTGATCTTGAAGAGAAGCGGGTGTATCGCCCACTCGATGATTCAAGAGCCATTTTCACACTACTGCTGTCATTGCGCGCGACGGTGCAAGACAACTGTGGTGCGGCACTGTTATTGTTTCTCTGTGGCAACAATGAATGAGAATGAGAATCTGTTCTTGAGATCCTATAGAACCCATGGCCACAGATGAGGGGAGCAACAGCTGACCTCAAGCAGAAGATGTACCAAATGAGGAGGCCCAGGAGGTCTCAAAGAATAAGAAGATCGGCTATTTCGATGATTATCAGATTTATCATACAGAGGAATTTCAAATGGAGGATGACCCCACCTCATTTGAAGAAGCCATGAGAAGCGAAAATTCTTCAAAATGGCTTGAAGTTCTTCAAAATGGCTTGAAGCCATGGAAGAGGAAATGAGGTCCATGAAGGCTAATAAAGTCTGGGACTTGGAAATTATTCCTAAAGGAGCCAAAACAGTAGGCTGTAAATGGGTCTACAAGACAAAGCTTGACTCCCAAGGGAATATAGAAAGATACAAAGTGCGACTTGTGGCAAAAGGCTTTACGCAAAGAGAAGGGATTGATTACACTGAGACCTTTTCTCCAGTCTCATGTAAAGATTCCTTCAGAATCATAATGGCATTAGTAGCACATTATGATTTAGAGTTACATCAGATGGATGTAAAGACGGCATTTCTTAATGGGGATTTGGAGGAAAATGTTTACATGGCACAACCGAAAGGTTTTGTCGTGGAAGGAAATGAAAGAATGGGATGCCGCCTAAAGAAATCGATTTATGGGTTAAAGCAAGCTTCAAGACAGTGGTACTTGAAGTTTGACAGTACAATAAGAAAATTTGGGTTTAAAGAAAATTTAGAGGACAACTATGTTTATGCAAAGTTTAAAGATGGGAAGTTTATCTTCCTAATCCTGTATGTGGATGATATCCTACTAGCTAGTAGTGATGTTAGTGCACTCTTGGAGACAAAGAAGTTTTGTCCTCAAACTTTGATATGAAAGATCTTGGTGAAGCCGTTCGTTCTAGGGATCGAAATTCAGGATAGAAACAAAGGGACATTGGGACTATCGCAAAAGACATACATAGAAAAATCTTAAAGAAATTTGGTATGCATAAATGTAGTCCTTCACTGCACCTATAGTCAAGGCGACAGATATGTGGATTTTCAATGCCCGGGAACCAGTATGAGATCGATCAAATGAAAGCGGTTCCATATGCTTGGTGTCGGAAGCTTACGGTATGCTCAAGTATGCTGCATACGACTTAGCATTTGTTCTGGGTTACTTGGCGATTCGAGCAATCACGGAATAGAACATTGAAATTGATAAAGAAAGTCTTGCGTTATTTGCAAGGAACAAAAGGCCTCATGTTGACATCTGAAGATCGATTCACTCCATATAGTGGGGTATCTGATTCGATTATGCGGGAGATGATAGAAAGTCGACATCCGGATATGTGTTCACTCTCATTGGAGGAGCTATATCGTGGAAAAGCTCAAAGCAAACCGTCACTACATCGTCCACAATGTATGCCGAGTTTGTAGCATGTTATGAGGCTACGGGGCGGTGAGCGGCTAAAGAAGTTCATACCGGTTTAAAAGTGGTTGACGACATCAATAGACCACTTAAGTTGTCTGCGATAATGAACCCGCGATAATGTATGCCCACAACAATAAGTCAAGTGGTGCTGTCAAACACATTGACATAAAGTACTATGTTGTGAAAAACAAAGTTCGGGATCAAATTATAAGTCTTGAGCATATAAGTACGCAAAGATGTTAGCGGATCCGCTTACTAAAGGCTTACCACCCAACGTGTTGAGAGAACATGTAGCGGCATGGGTTTAAGGAAAGCCTATGATTCTGGACTAAAAGATGGCCCAAAAGATTAAAGTAACTATTTGAGCAGAGGTGTATTGTAGCTGTTGAATCTATCGGCGATTGACCGTGACGATGAGACATGTTCTGTGCACTAATCTGTGATGGAATGAGTAAAGTCAAAAGTAATTAAAGTTAAAGCATAGATTGAGATCAAGAGGGAGAATGTTAGGATGATCTCAGGCATTTGGCCCAACGGCCAAATGCCAACCCTTTGACCGCGCCCTGATCGGGGGCGCCCAGCCCAATTGGCTGGTGGGCCCCTGTCGCCAGCGCCACATAAATAGAGGTGGGGGCCGGGGCGGCACGAGGTTCACCGTGCCGCCACAAACCCCACCGACAAACCCTAATCCGATCTGAGAAGGGGCGCTCGGCGGCGGAAGTTCCACCACCGCCATCTCTGCCACCGTTCGCCGCCGCCAGGGAGACGCCGCCGCTCCTTCTTCCCCGACCGTCGTTGCCCGTGCGCAGACTTCACCGACGAACCGCAATGGCCAACCCCTCCTCCTCTACATCGGACGGTTGGTACCCCTAACTCTCTCCCTCTTTGTTTCTCTCACGAACCTGAATTGAAACCCCGCTAGATCTAAACCCTAGGAGATCCTAAAGCAGTTCTAACACCCTGATCCCTTGCGCCTCCCCCACCTCACGCCTCATCCTGTGCGGCTAGGGTTCTTGCCCTACCTGAGCATCACCATGGCAGCCAAGCGCAATCCACACTCTTCCGAGTTAATCCTCCCCTTCCGCCTTCGCTCTCAATGCACATCACCTGACACCATTATGTGAGCTATAATAACATTTAGGGCATTTTTGGAAGAGGGGCATTGCTATATGATTTTTTATGATCTAATTCAAATTTGAACTAAATCCTAAGGATTTGGAATTTGGATTCAAATTCCCCTTTCGAGACAGGCCCTTGCCATGTGAGATTTTGATTGGTTTTATTTGTGTTAATTGAGCATATATTTATTATTTGTGTTAATTGAGCATTTTTTTGGTATTTAGTAACCAAAACTTTCATGCCACAGGTGGGTCTTTCACTTTGCTCATCTACGCCAACTTCCTGTGTTGGTCCCTTGCATACCTACGGAGAATCCACACCTGAGTGATACTGCTTATGAGGTTCTTGCACAAATTTGGAGGGGTTTTGCTTGCTCTTTTCAACACCTATCTGTTTGTAATACTATTCTGATTGGTTTATGTAGGTTGCTCTTGTAGCTTTAACTACCAATCCTTCTTTTCATGAACTTCTCTTGGCTACAATAAAACATTGGCCACCTATGTTATACTCAGCTTCACCGGTCATATCTGCTATTGAGCCACAGTTCAATTCCTCCTCGATGACTGATTCATTGAAAGAGGTAGGGTTGGAACATTGTTTAATGCATGTAAAACCTATACATTTAATTTATTTGTGCTTTTTTATTTATTGATATCTTGGTCTTGTTTGCATTGTAGGCTTTAGCTGAATTGTATGTGATCAACAGTCAGCATGAAAAGGCCCTTTCTCTCTATGCTGAAGTAAGTACATCCTAAATTGTAGTAAAAAAGGCTTCATATTAATTTGAAGTTGTGAAAGAGCATGTTCTGTTTTTTTATACATGTCTGTGTTGCTAATCCAACTTTATTTCGGTCAGCTCCTGAAGCCAGAAGTATTTGAGTTTATCGAGAAGCACGGCTTGCATCATGCCATTCATGATAAGGTATGGTGTAAGGATTCCCAAATGGATGATAAAACTTATTACAAGTCTGATATTTTGAAAGTTGTAGAATTAAATGTGGCAAGAAAGCCTAGTGTAGAATTAAATGTGGCAAGAAAGCCTAGTCTATTGTCTAATCTAGCTGATTATACAAAGACAAAGCCTCCCATATCCTCCATGTACTTACTTATTGATCTTATATATTGTGCAGGTTGTCAATCTTATGATATTGGATAGTAAAATAACAGTTCACCTATTGATCCAACATCGTGACATCATTCCCCCATATGAAGTTGTGGGGCAATTATTGCATACTAGTAAAAGATGCGATGAGAAATATTTGTTGCATCTATATTTACATGCTCTGTTTGAGACAGACCTGAATTCTGGAAAAGATTTCCATGATATGCAGGTATTTTGCTCCCCTTTTAATCTACAGTCTTTACCATATGGTCTGCCTTCTCATTCTGCCCATTGTCCCTATTTTTGTACCTCTAGCTTGTGTTTTGAAATGAACTGGTAACCCCAAACTATCTGTGTTATAGGTGGAGCTTTATGCAGATTATGAGCCAAGGATGCTATTACCCTTCCTCCGTACCAGTCAGCATTACAGGCTTGACAAGGTCCTGATTCTATTTGTTTAATCATGAAATTGGTTGTTCATTAATTACAAAAGCAATGGCGTGTGGTTATTTCAGGCATATGAAATCTTTGCACAAAAGGAACTTGTAAGGGAGCAAGTTTTTATCCTTGGTCGCATGGGAAATGCTAAGGAAGCTCTTTCTACAATTATAAACGAACTGGAAGACATACAGGAGGTCTTAACCTGGTTATCGTCATTTTCTTAAGATATCTTGTGCTATGTTAACCAGCTCGAGTCTATGGGTTTGGATTACAATTACAGAAATATTGAACTGTATGCAGGCCGTTGAATTTGTTATGGAGCAGCACGATGATGAACTATGGGAGGAACTGATAAGACAGTGCCTCCAAAAGCCTGAAATGGTAATTGAATCAGATTCCTTTAATCTTCCTGAGACTGATACCCATTCAGTATTTTCCTTCAATTTATGTGACTGTTGAGCAGGTTGGGATGCTGTTGGAACATACTGTTGGCAATCTTGACCCCCTGTACATTGTCAGTTTGGTTCCTGATGGACTAGAAATTCCAAGGTATGTTCTCACCAAAATCTACTACTCAAGCCTTGTGAAAATTGTGACAGACTATCGAACAGAAACTTCACTGAGACATGGATGCAACGATATACTTAAGGTTAACTGTCTCACTACCGTGCCCTATCTGGCATCCATCTTAACGTTTGCTGACCCTGCCTTGTACAGGCTGATTGTGTTAACATTTTGGTTAAATACTACCACGAGGCTCGGCGTGGAATCTGCATGGATGGGGAGGCGCATGGAACCAGCGTTGAAGAAGAATCTTCACGAGCAAGCGAGAGACCATCGAGTGTACGGTCTTTAGAGATCAAATCCAGAACGAGATGTGGTGCCCGGTGTTGCTTGTGCTTTGATCCTTTGTCCATCCAGGACATCTCTGTCATTGTGTTCTATTGCTGCCACGCATATCATCTGTCTTGCCTCGAAGGTGGGTTAGACTTGATGAAATCAAACAGTAATGCTCAGGATAGTGACGATGGGTCGGAGGACGATGATGGTTCCCCCTCCGGCGAGTCACGAATGCGCTGTGTACTGTGCACTACAGCTGCTGCATAAGTTACTCCGTATGGAGTAGTCCATACTCATGCGTTGTGCTGTAAGTTTGAGCCCTGTAATTATTGTGTTCTTTTGGCGTGATACATATGTACAGTAGGTTGATTCTTTGTAACACCTCACAAACCTACATAAGATACAACCATAGAACACCATCGCCAAAGTAAATAATAAATATGAGTAACAATAGGAATCATGAAGAAATTAAAACTTTATTCGCACTTTATTAGAGAATCAATATAGGATCGGTCCACTTCTAACAAAATAAAGAGTAAATAAGATAACATAAATAGTGGCAAGCCACGGTGCTGAAAATTTGAATACTTTCACCTATGCATGTTGCAATCACTCCATTAGCCATTTACAGAAGAGCAAGCGTGAGATTTGAAAATATCAGTAAATACCAAACAATGGCAGCAAGCAAGATGAATAAATGACAATTAATTCAAACAAGTAATTGGCACGGGTTAAATACAATGTAACTAGGTTACTGGAAATACTGATAAGGATCAGAGATAGAGGCAACAGGAATAGTGAAATTAAAGGAAATTGTTATTTAGCAAGTTACGGTAATAGCATTGGCGATTACTTCCCATATATCCAATTATACGAGAGTAGTTAGGCACGTCACTATCCTCGACTGTATAATCGCAGACGAGTGTAATATCTTGAGTAACGTAAATGTACGGCCTCCGTACGTTACTAGGTGGGTGGCAATCTCCCCTACTAGGCTAGGTAATTGTTATGTTATAATCAGATTATATGGATGAATTTAAGAGAACTAATGGAAGTCTAAGATAAGGTTATGATAAGTGAAAAGATTTGCTAAGCTGGGAAAGCATAATTTCCGATATGAGGGCGATATGGAATGATAATATCGTGATAATGACGTAGAAATTATTCTAAAAGAGATATTATAACATAGCTCACACAAGGGTTGTCAACAAGTTTTATCACGTGATGAGTGATTATTAGTCAGATTAACATGTATGTATATGTATATGTGTGTGTGTGTATCCATCATGACTCACATACGAACTCATATAGGTAATGTATCATTATATCAGGAAAAATAAAACATAGTAACCCTAATGTTAAAAGAGTGCTAGTGGTTTAAACCTAAATTTAAAACATGTTCATATGCTACCCCATTAATGATTTAAGCATTAATTCTAAAACACTAAATTAAAAGTATAAATTTTAGAACGGTATTTATTGAGCATTCTAATAAACTTAAAAGCATGTAAAACCAGATAACCTAGAATATCATGGTATAAATACTATATTAGCAGTCTATAACCAGGCAAGCATTAAAACTATGATAATTGTACTCAATGGCAGTGGTGACAATTAATCATGGAACATGTGGTATGCAGAATGGAGAGGTTACGGCCGCGAGATACTTGCCTTAAGCACGTTCGATGGACTCGCTGCACGAAGGATCTGAAATACGCAACTACCCGAATGTTCCCTCGGAAGCTACGTGCGAACCTACACGATGGATGGAAGTGAATCAGATACGACTAAGATAACATTGGCAAAAGACAAGAAGAGGTCCGCTCGGTTGAAAAGGAACAGGTTCGCTAGGTCTTAGATGTGTGAATTGCTGTTTTGCTGCACAAGCTAACAGAACCCATGCGAAACGTGTTTCGGTCGTGCCCCAACCGACCAAACCACGTCGACACTGTGTGTCAGCCACACCGCCGTCGCCGACCTACGCCGCTCGGCCCACGCTGCCGGCGCCTGGCCACGCCGGCCTGTACGCCTCTTCCCGGCAATGCCTAGCTTACGTGTCGCCTCCCGGTCGTGCCCGGCCTGCGTGCCTCCGGCCAAAGACCTGAGATAGATGGCAGAGAGAGAACCTGCTTGGGGAGGATAGAAGCTTGCGCATAAAGGAAAAACATGCCCCTTTTTATTGGTCCTCAAACCCAGATTAGGAGGGCTAATTAGGGTTTTGCTTTTTTTGAAATATTATAGCCCTTTCCAATTTCAATGTGCTATAGCTCTCCCCTTAAAAAAGATTCGGTCTCAAATCAACTACCATAAGAAAATAAGGTAAATGGAATTGAGTGCATTAATTTGGTGGAGGACATGGGAATCAAACCTGAATCAAAAGACATAGGGATATTTCTTGCACGTTTGGGACTCCAATTTCCAAGTGGCTTCATGTTTAGTCTGATGAGACCAGAAAACTTTGACATAGGAAATGGTCCAGCGTTGCAGTTGACGCTCTGCATGCTCCAAGATATGAACCGAACGTGCAACGATGGTCAGATCTTCCAAGACTTCCAAGGTGGGTAACTCCAAAATTTGATCAGAGTCATTTAGATACTTTTTCAACATAGAGACGTGGAAGACGTTATGGACACTGGATAAGGAAGGAGGTAACTTCAAACGGTAGGCTAGCTTCCTAATCCGCTCAATGATGGGGAATAGTCCAACATAACGAGGGTTCATCTTTCCTGTAGCTCCCAATTGAACCACACCTTTGTTCGAGAAGACCCTCAAAAGAACCTAATCACCCACTTCGAATTCCAGTAGACAATGGGAATGGTCAGTGTAACTCTTCTAGTGACTCTAGGCTAAAAGCAAATTGTTCCTGATGTATTCGATTTGCTCCTTCCAATTATTGACTTACTGAGGACCAAGTAACTATTTCTCAACCTCATCCCAATGGAGGGAAGAGCGGCAAGGCCTACTATTTAGTGCCTCGAAGGGAGCTATGTCGATACTCAAGTGAAAATTGTTATTACAAGAGAACTCTATAAGTGGTAGGTGATTTTTCCAACTACCCTTCCATGCAAGAATGCAGAAATGCAACATGTCATCCGATATGCGAATAGTCCTTTCAGATTGGCCATCAGTTTGAGAGTGGAAGGCAATATTGAAGTTAAGTTTAATGCCTAGATTCTAACGCAAGCTCTTCCATAAGTGTGACACAAAACTTGGTATTTCGATTCAAGACAATGGTTTTAGGAAGGCCATGAAGACGGACAATTTCCTTAACATAGATATTAGCAAGATCACTAACTGAGTAAGCAGTTTTAACCGGAATGAAGTGATCCGTCTTGGTAAGACAGTCAACAATGACCCAAATAGAGTCCATACGCGCGGGGTGACCTAGGAAGACCAATAATGAAGTCCATAGTAATGTCCTCCCATTTCCACTAGGGAATCTCCAATGACTACAAAAGGCTGGCAGGACTGCGATGGCTTTCACTTGCTAGCACATTGCACACTGAGACACAAACTTAGCTATGTCCACCTTCATTTTCGGCCGCCAAAATTGCCATTGGAGGTTCTTGAGCATCTTAGTCTCGCCAGGATGAATAGAATAAGTAGTTTTATGAGCTTCACGAAGAATATCCCTCTTCAATTGTGAATTGGATGGCACCTAAATGCGATCACAGAAATGTAATAGCCCTTTGCCATCGATAGAAAAGTCTAGCCCGAATGACCTCTCCACAAAGGGGGATGAAGTTTCTAATTTCTCCAAAGATGGCGCTGAGAACACAAAACAAAAGGTAGTTTGGAGATCCTCAAGCTCCTCCTGGACTGATGTTGGAATAGGAACACCATCGCTTTGCTTTCTACTAAGGGCATGAGCCACCACATTAGCCTTGCCCCAATGGTAATGGATAGTGAAGTCGTAGTCCTTGATTAACTCTAGCCAACAGCGCTGCCTCAAATTCAATCACTTCTGGGTGAGGAAATACTTCAAGCTCTTATGGTAAATGAAGATGTCGCGCTTCTCTCCATAGAGGTAATGGCATTAAATCTTGAGGGCTAAGACCATTGCCCACGGCTGACCCACCGCCTCTTCCTCGCCCGCGTCGGTGCTTCGTGCCGCCGCTCACCTCTTCTTCGCCTAGAGCTGCGTGTGGTCCGTCAGCAATAGAGAAAAAGAAGAGGAAGAATGAAATGGGAGAAAGAGGAAGAAGAAAATAGAGGTGCTAGAGAGAGAGAGAGTGGTTGTATCGAATCTTTGGGTGGACTGGTGGTGGAGCTGAGGATGCTAGAATCCGTTATCTTTGAGCCTTTTACTTTGACTCTTCCGTTGTGTCCATCTAAATCTATAGTATCTAATAATCAGTTCATCAAAGCGTGCGAGTCCACAAATTCCTTGTCAATCAACCGATTGCTTTACTAGCCATGGTCTATCCTCTAGGATGAGTGTGGTCATCTCCTTCCATTCGCATAGCCGCAACCGCTGCTATTCTCCTTAAGCCACTGTAGATCATAGAAGTTTTTATGATGCCACCGCTTCTCTCTGAGCCGCTGTCCCGAGTTTCCAAGGTCACTGTGCTTCTCTTTTGTGCCGTCGCCGTCTCGAACTTCGATCTATGCTGCTATGCTTCTATCTCTCTCTTCGGTTTGATTTGACAGCTCTTTCTATTTGTGTCACCTTCTATATTCTCTTCATCGTGTTGCCGTAGTTGGCTTGTTCCTGCTTATCTCTACTTTTTTGGTCCTTGCACTTTGTGCTTTCTGGGCTGATGCACGATTCTGAATGGAAGGAGATCTTTTGCTACTCGACATAATTTTCCAAGAGCCACATGCTATGACAACATCTTTAAGACTTGAACTTTGGATTTTCCCTATTTTAATATCAACCTTTTTGAATATAATGTTATTGTATATGCCTTATATTTGATGGGGTGTTAAGAGTATTAATGTCTTTTCCTATTGTCTAGGGTTTAGGTTTGTGTGTGTATCTCATATACTATATAATGCCCCTTTAGGTTGAGCAATATATAGACAATTGTTCATCTATTCATCTCATCTTACAAGTATGATTGGTGCCCACTTATCAACGGTAACATTTAGCAAATTTAAGATGGTGCTCAATTTGGCGATGGCTTATGGCTTTTTTCAGTGTAGCTGGCTTATTTTTCACTGTAGTTGCTGGTGACTTATTTGGCATAATTAAATTTAAAAAATTAAAAATAGAAAAAACATATCAGCTCATCACGGACAATACGAAGGAATACGGGAAAAAAGAAAAGACAAAAAATCCCAAAAAAGCCAAAAAGATAGAAAAAGACGAAATTAAAGAATAGTAAATTAAAAGCCAGAAGTTAGAAGCTGAAACTGAAACGAGAAAGGCCTAACGAAGCATTTCCTAAATAGTAGTCAGCACTAATTTTGTAGGATTCAAGTTACCTTAGCTACGTTGCACCTGGTTTCCTATTTCTCGAAAAGAAAATATTTCCTTCTCCCTTTCTTTGTAGATGAAGCTAAGGTCCTATTTTTTCAGCTTTTGACTTCTACTTTTAACTTTTCTATAATAACTAGCTTTTAAATGGAGTGTTTTTTCAAGATATGATCTATTAGTAATCGGTTTTGTTATTGCATTGGCGACTGAAAATTTTTTTATCTCTCAATCACCTGAAGTTGCACTTTCAATCAACTGAAATTGTAGTCCCCTCAAAAAAACATCTGCAACTTCAGGTGATTCAAAGTGCAATTGAAGTTGCATTCTCAATCACCTGAAGTTGCAACTCCCCCTTCAAAAAATCACTTGCAACTTTAGGTGATTGAAGGTGCAACTTCAGGTGCCTGAAAGATAAAAAATTTCAGTCGCCTGTGCAATAGTCACTCCCTCAGTTAATTGTAGTACATACTGTACCGACTTCATTTATATCGGCAAAAATCGCAAGTGAGTTTCTATTACTCTATAATCTCTCGTACGAACAATCTAAAAACTATAAGTCACAACCAAAACCATAAGTCTTAGCTATAAAGAATAGACCTATGTTTGTTATCTTATGTACGAGTGTCGACCACCATACACTCCATGTGGTCCCACCTAATGAAATTCGATCCTTTTTGCTCCTTATTTTGTGGGATGTTATAGTCCTTTTTGCCCACAATATGGGTCCACATATGACCCACAACATTGAAGTCTGAATTTGCAATTCTGGTATTTAGAGCTGACCGGACCAATCCGGCAGCAAGTTGCCACCTTGCTGGAATTCCAAACCAGCTTAGCGATAGAAAACTGCTTTCTTTCGTGGCACAACAGATTACTATCAAAATTTGATATTGTGGGCCACGACCTGGATCGGTTTGTTCACATGCAACATGATAAGAACATGCTTAGCGCACTCTACCTAATTAGAAAAAAATAAAAATAGGAAACCTTAGCTGTTTTGATTGTGATGTTTAGCTGATTCGCTGCCTGTGTGATGCAGTCTATGGAAGGAGAACTCTAGGTTATACGGATAACGCTGTTGATCTGGCTTTCCCTCACTGTGTGCCGACTTTGATCTGGTAAATACCATACAGAATTTTGTCTGACTGCTCGAAACCTTTGTTAATCCCTTTAGTTTCTGAAATGCTGACTTTGGAACTTCAGTATTTCTGAAATGCTGACCTTGGAACTTCAGTAACTTGTCATCTCAGCTTGCTGTAGTTTAAGATTATACATTTAAACTTCAGACGTACCTTTCCCCTTGTGAACATCAAATGAATTGAAAGGGTCTACATCGGCGATCCTTAATTTCAGGCTTATAATCTTCCTTCTTATCGCTATTCTTGCTCATTATCTCTGTGTTGTGTGCAGCTCAAGTTTTCGCCAGGTCAAAGTCGATGGGCGAACGGACCGTTTCGGATGCGTGGCGCTAAAGCGAAGCTCGCGTGGTGGCAACTGTAGCGCGAAACCGCTCCTGGCCAGCACCTGGTTGCCGCCATCCATCAGGATAGGCTTGCGCTTGCGTTTGCCTGTTTGATTAGTATTGCATGACGAAGCGAATGCTCCATTTCAAAGCATTGCGTCATGCAGAATGAGCGCATCTGAACATTAAAATTAAAACAACCCCGAAACACGTGTGACGATCCGCTGTACGGTTTACGTCCGGTCCATTTCGACTTAAATTTCTAGCTTCTTACTTATTTTTTACTATTCATAAATTTTGTATTTTTTTTTCTAAAATTTTGGTGTTTTTGAGCTTTTTTGCTGTTTCTTTTTTCATGTATTCGTTTGCATTGTTCGTGATGAGCTAATAAATTTTTATTTTTTATTTTTTTAAATTTAGTTACACCAAATAAACCACCTTCAACTACAATATAATTTCAGTTACATACAGTGTAATTTTAGTCATAAGTCATTATTTTTCAGCCCATTGAAGGGGCCCTTAGTTGCACGGGGAAATATCTTTTCCTGCAAGTGATGTACTGATGTGCCATTGCCCGTGCTCGGCTGGGTGGCGTTCACGGTAGTCGGAAAAAAGGTTGGAAAATGAGATGATAATGGGCACAATACACAGCCCCAAAAAATCATGATAAAAGGCATGTTTTTCACGCGACCTAGGTGCGTTAGTTTACACAGATAGAGTAGTAGCTAGCCAACACTGCCCAGTACAAAGCGCGTGGAAAGGAAAGTGGTGGGTTTTCTACTTTAGTTTTTACATGACGCACTATTTGCCTGGCACGCACATGCACGCTTGATGGATATCGTGTTGGTTTGGAATTTCATATTACAGGACATGTTTTAAAGTGCCATGTCTTTTAATTTTGTAAATAAAATGATAATATTGTGGTTGTTTAGTTCTGTATTCAATCAAAAAATAGAAAAAATAATATTATATCAACATGAATAATACAAAGGAAAAACATATTAAGAAATATGTTGCAAATAATTTTTTATACAAATGTCTATATAACATTCGACTGTTTTTTAAGACAAAAATAGTCAGATTGATCTAGAGCGTTAGATCTCCATCTAACGAAGCCCCCCTCTAAAAAAAATGACCCCCTCCAAAAAAATAATCTAGGGCGTTGGATCTTTATCTAATGACTTAAAATCTGATTAATTTTATCTTAAAAATAGTCAAATGTTGTATAGGCATTTGCAAAGAAAATGTTATCTCTGTTTAGAAGGTGGCGTTACTTCGAGAAGTCACTTGGTTTGTCGCCGTGATACAGTGGAGATAGCCCGTACCCTGTACCCGTCTTCTATTTATTGCAGTATTGTGCCTCTGTGGGAACTGACATGGTGACATGACACGTGACAGTCACTTCGTTCTGTGTGAACTGGGGATGAGGGCAAGCATTGCACTGAAAATTACTTGCACGATGATGGTAGGATGCGACGTGAGCCGTGCAGAAAGCGCGACTTGCAATGTAGCTAGAGTGCCTAGAGATCAAAATTGATAAATGATGAAAGCGCTAATGACGTTCTTTTTGCTTTTTTTGACTTTCAGCTTCGGTTTTAATAAGACAGTGTTTCTCCGAATAGTTTTTTAATTTAAAACTATATATATCGTTTATATTAATATCTTCATCGCTATTATTATTTTAAAAAATATAACAAAAAAACCATCGACTATAATATAAAAGAATATAAAAACACGTCTTATTAGTGAGTAAGAAGTCCGTGATCTCAGTCTAGTTTATAGAGATCAAAATATCCCCGCATCACAAAGGCCTAGTCAAGCGTTCGTTCGAATATGTTCTGCTGGCTTGTCTTTCAGTATACTTATTTTGGCTTATATAAATTGGGTTATATTTCTAGCTTTTAACCATTTTATTTCATCTTTTTATGATTTTTCAATTTTTGAGCTTTTTGTCTTTTTTGTATTTGTTTGTATTATTTTTTATGGGTTAACATTTTTATTTTATTTTTTAAATTTAATTACGTAAAAACTGTCAACAGATATAATACAAAATAAATTAATTATAATAAAAATAAAGCTTAAACCGCCTTATAAAAGTCCGACTGAGCGCCCCCGAAGGCAAGTTTCTTATTATTAGGGTGCTAGTTTTAATTGTCCTTAATCCGCTCTCATTTTTCTAGAAAAGAAAATCGATGATAAAAAGAGCAGAAAGAAGCGTCAAGGTACGCGCCCCACGCGGCGGGCCCACGCATCCCCCTCTTCCCCCTTCCCGGAAACGCCGGGGACAACGGCTGCCCACCCCCGGTCACCTCCCATCCCCATCGTTCACGTCCGCCCTCTTCCCCCACACACAAACTCCGACGCCACCGCCACCTTTATATCGTCTCCCTTCTCTCTCCTCCTCACCTCCCCCATCCAACGCCGCCGCGTGCTCCACCCAAACCCCCAGCCAGCCAGATGTTCCTCGCCGACAAGTACCACTCCCTCCTTCCCTTCCACCACGCTGCCTCCAAGAACCACAACCACCGCCATCCCGTCAAGGCGCCGGCCAGGGTGGGAGCCACTGTCCACTTCGACGCCTCGCTGGCCGCGCGCCTCCGGAGCTTGCTGCCCCTGCCGGCCTCCCCGCTCGCCGCGCTAGCGCGCCTCGCCGACCTCCTCGCGATCACGCTCGGCGACGCTGTCCCCGCGCTCGCCGGCGGGGGGGACTCGGCCGCCGTCGCCGCGCACCTCGACGCCGGCGTCGCGCTCCTCGACGCCTGCAACGCCATCGCCGCCCGCCTCGACCGACTCCGCCGCCGCCGCCTCCTCTCCCGCTTCGCACTCCACCTCCTGTCGTCATCGTCGGCTTCCCCGTCCCCGTCGACAATCCGCCGCGCGCGCGCTGCGCTCGCCGACCGTGAGGATCGCGCCGCGGCGTCCCCTCCCCCTCCGCTCCCTTCACTCCCGTTTGATCAACCCCGTGGCCGCCTCTCCGCGGCGGCGCGCGTCCTCCTCGCCGTCGACGCCGTCTCCTCCCTCGCAGCGGCAGCCGCGGCTGCCGTCCTCGGCGGAGGCGCCCTTGAGGCCGCCTTCCCCCTGGTCTCCGGCGACCTCCCGTGGGCGGAAGCCTTCAACGCCGTCTCCAGCCAGCTCTCCGGCCTCGCCGCCAACACCGGCGAGGTGGATGCCGTCGACGAGGCGGTAGGCAAGCTCGCGTCGGTTCTTGACAGCGAAGGGGACATCGACGAGGCGGCGCTGCGGGCGGCCACGCAGGAGGTGGAGAAGCGTACGGGGGAGCTGACGGTGTGGCTGGACCGCCTGTCCGACGCCGTTAACGGCGTGTTCCGCTCGGCGCTGTGCCTCCGCAACGCCGAGCTAGGCAGCTTCATGGCGGGACCGGTCGAAAAGAGAAGTAAATAGCCGTTACTGCTGTCTGGTTATACTCGTAAACACCGGGTGATGTCTTAGCCAAAAGCAGGTTTGGGTCGGGCGAGTTTGGTAATTTGTCTGTGTGTCAAGGAGGCCACATATCATATGAGAATACTTGCATTTTGCACCCTTTTGGAAAGAAATGTGGAATCCCGTAAAATGTGGGAAAATTGTTGCAAATGTTCACCTGGCTCTGTAATTTTGCGGCATGACAATCTATACTACGAGGAATTTGGTCAGGATATCCTCTTTCTTGAATCTTGATGTTGAAACTTGAAAGAACCATAGCTCACGTCCATTGTTGAATCCTACGCATGCTCGCTAGACTTACAGAGCGCAGTCCAACTAAGCAAGAAACGACTTGGAAGTTGGAAGTCTTGAGCTGAATGGCACGAACGGCGATCTACAACCGAAACGCTTCGCGAGCTGCATGTGCCGGGGCGGCCTCTCCCAGCTGCCCCCACAAAGACGTCCGTTTCGGCAACCGCACGCCAAAATGTCAGCGGCGCATGGGCCATGGCACGACGATGAGGAGATGGAGGTTGCGGAAAGGCGTAAAGTGTTCGCGACACCCACTCAACAACTAGTCTGGTCAAGTACCATGTCCCTGCACTTGCAGCCGTCACGCAAGCAAGCAAGCAAGCAAGCGCAGGCACAGTTTTGCCGTCGCGGCAAGCGTGCGCAGGCAGGTCGTCGCCCACGGCTGTCGCGGTGCGGAGCGAGGCAGGCCTGCCCGACACTGTCGAGCAGCGCTTGCCCATACACTTCCGCTAC
Organism: Dendrocalamus sinicus; assembly: GCA_036346575.1. NCBI lineage: Eukaryota > Viridiplantae > Streptophyta > Magnoliopsida > Poales > Poaceae > Dendrocalamus > Dendrocalamus sinicus. The sequence goes on from CM070652.1 coordinate 1,180,257, forward strand.
TCCCGATGGGGACGCCATGCTTCCTTAGCATCTCTGATTATACGTACTCTACTAAAGCATGCATCGTAGCTGTACCAGGCCCTGTCCTGTTGCGAGATACGGGATCGCTTGCTCTCTTCTCGAATGTATTAGATCCATCTTTTTTCTAGAAATGTGTTGCAGCTGAGAGGACTGGAGGGAAGTGTACACGGCTGGATGGAGCGTGCATGTAACGGTGCATGTAGATCGTGGATATATCGAGTAATCGACCGCGCGTACTTGAGTCCTAAATTCTTACACGAAAATTCCGGTCTGTCGTTTTGTGCTCTCCACTTTAATTTGTACTGTGACAAGGCACAACAGTTTCTGATCTAAGTTTTGTGTTTGCAGTACACGGTGGTGGCTGTTGAGGTTGTAATTTTACGGCCATAATAACCGAGTACCGTGACCAAATAACCCCCATTACGTGCCCGTCTTGTAACAGTCGAGTGGCATAGATTCGCTAATGCGTTGTACTCTACGTTTTGTGACTTGCTTCCTCGAGCATTCTTTGCGACCGTGCTCATTTTTTTCCCGTTAGAAGGAAGACGCGCACGCACATATACCACCATATATCTACACCATACACACGCGCGAGCGCTTTCGTTCCCTAGCACACGTCTAAATTGACGATGTCCTCACAAAGTTTTTTATTGAAGCACACTTATAACGAATAGAGTTGTACACCTACAATTTTATCATCTCACCAAGATGTGGTTTCTCATGATCATCACTGTCAACAATCGAGTAGCCGATTTTATAAAATAATATGAGAAAAATACCTAAAATCCTTAGTAGAAAAATAGGGATATTCTTTATTACTATGAACTGGTTACAAATGCATGAAAACTAGCCCTAATATCTATGTTCTTCCCAATGGAAGCATATGATATACTACTTGACTCTGAATTATCGAATTGCAATGACTTGAATCTCCTTGAATGTGTTTCAATGTCCTCTTATCTTCTCTCATCGCCCCTTAAATTACATTGAAAGGACACCAATTATCTATCGAGGAAGACGCCTTATGGAACCAGAGCATCGATCAGGGAGATAGTTATTGTGAAAGAGAGAATGTTTGGTCATCGGTTATCGTCAGTGGAAGACGAACGTATGGAACAACTGTATGGCAATTGTTATCAGATACTCAGGGCTGACACATCGTGCTGTTTCGAATAGATAAGGCATGTGTTTTATCCATCGCACAGAAGGAATATCCTGAATTTGGGTCCAGATACTAGTTCATATAATCTCCAAGCGGTCATCTAGTCATACAAGATGCATAGTGCCTTTCTGACCAGGGTACTCACAGAGCAGCCTCTGGAGACCTACGACCTTTGACTTTAATTAAGTATTAAAACTATGTTTAAGGATTTATTCAATTCTTACCAACCACTACTTAGATGATGATGATGATGATGATGATTGATAATACCGTGATGAAATTTGGAACTATTTTATCTTATCGATACTTCTTTTTCCTAGCCCTTTCTGTTTTGCTTTAATTGGCACGTGCAGAATCTTTTCTTTTGAGAATAAGTTGGAGCGTTGCGCATCACTGCATTTAAGACGATCATGCGTGGAATCTCGACGATCAGAAGTTCGCAATGCAAAAAATTCCTTGCAACATGGTTTACATGAATATTTTTTTTCTAGCAACAAGGTTTAATATTTTTACGAAAAAATTGCCGCATGAGTCATGAATCACGACTTCACCAGTGCAAAACGGAAAAGAAAACAAAAACAAAGGAGAGCTGTAATTCGGGGGTGGGCCATCAGGCCACGAGGTCCAATACCCCAGCGAAGCCCAGCACGGCCTCCCAACTCCGCGATCAACAACCACGCAAGGTACGGTACGTGCGCCCGCGGTCAAAATGAGAGGTCCAACATGCAACCAACGATGGATCGATCACATTGACCCGCGGCGAGCCAACTCCGCGCGCCCCCCACGTACTCGCCGCCTCCATTATTCCCTCCCCGAGACTCTAACCACCACCTCCTCTGATATCACTTATAACGTCCTAGGGTCTAAACCGATTTAAATCTAATTACATTCTGTATAAACCATGCATATGTAGTAACCTACTTGCACTTTTGTTATCGCTTTGCGCAAAACGGTTAACCGATGGCTACCTTTGGAACTACTAAGTTTATATGTAAGTGTTTCTCAAGTTAATCTAGTAAGATAAAACTAATCCACACCTATATATGCGCACACACACATATGGGCTATCATAGACCGAGTGTCACAAATATCTTCTATTATGAGATGGAGGATGGATTGTATATGGCGTACATGAACACGATATTTGCTTGCATTGTGCAGCCATTTGTTCTCTCTCGCTCGCTCTCTGAATTACAGTACCATGGATACAAAAGCAAAAGGCTAATGAAACGAGGTCAATGTTTGAAAACAAATGATTATGTAATTTGTGAGAAACACACCAGTACTGTAGTACACTACAACTGAATTTCCATGAGCTGTGAGACAACCGCGCCTCGCCACTGCAAGTTTGTCGCCAAGCCGGAGGCCCATACGGAGACAGGCCGACAGCCGCAGCGGCGAACCAGACTGGTTTCAAATTGGGGCCTCGGGTGAACGCCCGCGGAACCGGAACGGCTTGCTCGTCGTCACAAACGCGGCGTTTTCGTTTCAGCAAACGAGCCGCACGAACAGTCAGATGCAGTGATCACCCACACGGCGACACTCGCGTAGCCACGGCAAAAATCACTGCAAAATACGTCCGGTTTCGGCGAATCCACCCGCGCCGGGGGCCGAGGCGCCAATTCCACCGTCCCGCTCGCCCAAACTTGCCGCCACCGCCGCTCTTCCTCTGCGTCGTCCTCGCGACGCGCGCCCATTCCGCCCCTTCCGAGCTACCGGACCACCAAAAACCCCGACCAAACCGAGCAAAACGCTTTGTCTACTCCCCAAACCCCTCCCACCGCCCCCCAAAACCATCGCCGACTTCCTCATCCGCCCCTCCAAGCGCCTCCGCCCCAGCAACACCACGCCCGCCGCCTCGCTCTCCTCCTCATCCGCCTCCTCCCTCTCGCCGGAGCAGCGCCGCCGCGCCGACACCAACCTCGCCCTCGCCCTCGCCCACGCGCGCCGCGACCTCCGCCTCGCCGAGTCCAAAGGTACTCCACGCCCCCGATCTCCCTAGGGTTTCGTTCGGGCGTACGCTCGGCTCGTCGGTCCTATAACCTTAGGGTGTGTTTGGTTCGTGGATAGAGGTTGCATCGTATATCCTGGATGAGTGGATGCAGGCTGAGTGGGATCGTATTTCAGAAAAAGAAGATGTTTGGTGAGGTTGTATGAGCGGATACAAAAAAGCGAGATCTTTGTTTGGTTGCTGTATGAGCGGATGCGATCTACCAAACCCGAGAGGTCGACACGTGGGACCGCATAAGATACATGCATCCACTCATCCGGGATGGTTAGTGAAGCTCATTTTGAGCGTATCCACCCATCCAGGATGAGGCGTATTTTGCATCCGCTCATACGAGTTGTATCCGCTCATCTGAGCAACCAAGCAGCTCTTTCTCAGATTATACGGATCCACCCATCCAAGACGAAGGAGATTCAGGCAACCAAACACACCCTTAGGGTTTTGTCGCAGGCGGTTTTACCGTCGTGGGGCGCTGCGAAGTGTTTGTTCCTGACCACCGGATACAAACCACACAAGCAGCTGGGAAGATTTCGGGAGAACCATAGGATAGTAGATGTGATTTTGCCATTACATGGGCCACAACCAGCCCGTATAGCCCATGTTCTTGTTGCAGCCCAGCCCAACGTGAATCCTGGATGAGTCCATGACATTCCTCTCCCCTTCAATTTCGGCTTGCCCTCATGCCGGTGCCGTCAAGTCAACGAACGTGTGTAGAACCGCTGGGATCCCATGTCACTTGCAGTTTCTTAACATGAACTCTTATCCCCCTGCGAGATGTTGTGCCATCTTCTTCACCATGCAGATCCATGCAGATCGTCAACGTAATGTTGGTCACGGGCGTTTGCCAGGGCTTAACATGAAACACCGCCCTTGGTAATGTCATCACAAGTTCTACTCTGGATGTATCCCATAGCATTGTGAAGCCATGCACAGTCACTAGCTCCTGCATGCTAGAAGCCAACACACCAACACCAAGACTGCTAGTAGAAAGGTTTGACTTGGCAAAAGAGTTCTTCTAGGTGTTGTGCCGTCAAGTGAGGAGCAATAACTAGTACTTGTGATTGCTTGTTACCATGGTACAACTCGTGCAAAAGTCATAGCTTGAAAATTATTACCAGCTGTACAATTGTTCCCTAGTTCAATCTGAACCGCTGAGCATTTCTTGCATGTGCAGTGAGGCACTGATTCTCGCATTAGCGGACACCAATCCTCACACTCCCTATGGTGTTCTTATGCTCAATACTGTGCTAACTGGTATGACTATTTTCCCATTAGAATGAGACATCTATTGTTTCTTGTGTTGTTTCCTTACCTCTTATGCATTTGTAATCTTGATCAAACTATGCTACTATTTTTAGTTCTTTACTTATTTTATGTGCTTGAGTCTTGATCACAAAAACTACATTTGTTTTTGGATTCTATTTAGCTGCGCTTCACTGCATTCTTATAGTTGCAACTGTATTCTGGGCTTCCATTTGATGTTACTCATATCCACTTACGCTAGCTCGGTAGAAATTTTTGGACCCCTTTCTGTTGAGAAAGCCTTGGAGAATTATTGGAGTTCATTATTGTAGCCATTTTTCTCTGTAGACCTAGAGTTGTCTTGTCTTTGCAAGGTTTTCCTGTCAAATTTGAATCAGAGAAATAAGAAAATTTCTTGTCCTGTAACCTTATCGTAAGGACAATAATGTGCATAATGCAATTCTAGTGTACTTGCACATTTCTCCTCTGGATGATGCCCTTGCTGAAAGCTTCCATGTATAATATGCCAAAACAAGCTTGATTGCCACCAAGAAAGTGCAAAGGACTTCACACAACAAATCTATTTCTAATTTTTGTCGCTGTCTGCATTTTCCTCGTAATATTTGAGATTGGTCCTTGCTGTCAACTAAAAGAAACTTGTATTACATCTCTTGATCATTGTTAAAATTTTCCCCCATCCAAAGTGGCAAACTACACATTGCAAGTTTGAGTATGAACATCAAACATTTCCACCCCAAGTGCCTGGAATTGTTGGTTATCAAACCAGCGGTTACGAGTGCTGTTCCAGACTGATGTTAACTAATGTATCACTAAAATGTTACCATTCTGCACCAGCAATTTGTGTTATGTATGGGCATGGTAAACAATTCTGTTTTTTTCCACATTCTCGCTCGGTATTCCCTTAATGCTGAATAGAAGTTGTGTTTTCTTGTGTCCCCTTCACTCCTGCTAGTGTGAAAGCATAACCTTGAAATTGCTATATACCCTTATCAATGATATTTTCTACCCTTTAGTTTTACTACCGTTGAAATTCATACTTTTTGTGATGTCCTTGTACATTGCAGTAAAATCAACCTGTTTGGAAGTTATATCTTGCTAGATACTAGCTTATTGATTTCATCTTGTCTTACCAGTTAGGGAACATCAAGCCAACTCACATGCCAAGAAAGGATGGGAGCAGTTTACTGATGCTGTCATTAAGACTATCGCAAAAGAAATCAAGATTCGTCTTTCTTTCTCTGGGGAAACTCTGCTCAAGCGAAGAAAAGGTATGCTTAGTCACATCTGGAACTCTGCACAATGCAACGTAGGGCATGTCCAAAAGATAGTTTTTCCATGTTATCTTCGATCTTTACAAACACATTCAGAGGGCATGCTTGTGCTGTTTTGCAGATTGATTGTTGAAACAAAACATCACATTTTAAAAGCTGCTCATCCATCAGGCCTGCCTGCAAATAGAGGTTTCTTTGGATGCAGGTTTATTTTCTTGCCAGTTTAAGTACACTTCAAACTGTTTTCCTGAATTAAAAAAAATCTCAACTCCACCCCTCGAAATAAAAAAACAAAAGGGAGAAAATATGGGAGAAATGAGGAAGAATTTCCCGTTGCATGTCACTTTGGGGTTGGGTGGCAACAAAAATAAAGACGAGTGCCATTTACAATATTGAATTGATATGTTTGTTCACCCCTTGTGGCATATTGGGACTACCCTACATGCGGCACCGTAATGTTTGTTTCAGGCTAGGCCGTGCGACAACCCACTTATGACTGGTATCATTGTTACTGTACAAGTTTCTGTAGTGGGTTATAATGATTTATTCTGTGAATAACCTTTAACTCCCCCTGCACCATTATGTAATGCTATTGTCGGTACATGCTGAATGGTGCGACGAATACTCATTGCTTTGGCCGTCTTGTCCTGTCTTAGTTTTGCCTTTTCACTTGCTAGTGATGGCTCTGCCGAATGAGCATTAGCTCAGACACAACATACGGAAAGTCGATTGGATCTTGGTATCTCATAACCTGTTTATGGGGCCAATTCAAATAAATCAAATGCTACTTTTCATAGTGATTATCCTTGGATCCATTCTCAACTGCTATTATACATTTTATGATTCTCGTGTTGTGTTTATCTTAAACAGGCACTTTTCGCAAACGAATCAGATCATGGAGAGGCTGGGACTATCTGCCATCGATTGGAATCAGATCTAGATTATTCGAAGACATCATGTGACCTGTCTGCTTGACAACCACCACTTTCCGTTGCATGGAAGGTAGCTGTGGCAAGGACCATCGTATTCGGCCAAAATTTTGTAGCAACTTAAATTATATGGCCGATCCAGACAAACTCTTGTATAGGCCATCTTTGCTTCTCTTATCCTTTGATCATACCATATGAGTGCGTAGTTCTCGATCGTAGCGCTGTTAGCTCTGACGTATCTCTTAACAACCGTCCTGTCCTTTTAAGTTTTTAACTACCACAAAGATCGTCCTTTTTCATTTGGGATCCCTTTGTCGAGCAACACCTATCTTAGATTTGCTCGTAGACTCGGCACCAACTCTTAGATCCTAAGAAATCAATCAAATTGCAGTGATAGAGATATGGCTTTTCTATAGTACGACAAGTACTGCATCATTCACCAACACATACTCTCAGGGGCGGATCTACTATGGTTCATAGGTGTTCAGTTGAACACCTAAATTTTTTAACAAAATACCTAGTATATATGAAGTATTATATATATATATATATATATATATATCAATTGGTCAAAAATCAGTAATTTCGCCTCGATCGCCACTATTGGTAGCCCGACACCGACGCCGCCCGCCGATGCTCGTCTTTGCGTGCGGCCGGTTGCGGGCCGGCCCATTTCGCTACGCGATAACGGCGCCCTAGCCGCGTCCACAGCCATAGTCCGAACCCTAGCTCCGCCTCCGCAGCTCCGCTCCGTCTTCGCGCTGACCTTCCGATCGCTCGCCTCGCGTAGCACCGCCGCGCTTCCGGCGCTCGCCTCGCCTCCACGTAGCACCGCGTCGGCCTTCCGACCACCGCGCTCCGCGCGCGCGCGCGCCTCGACCGCTCGGCACTCTGCCGGCACGACGACCGCCAGATCTGGCGCTCGCTCCGCCTCTCCTCGCCTCGCCCGACGACGGCGAGGCGGCGGCCGTGCCTCCGGCTCGCCTCCGCTCGCCCTCCGACGACGGCGAGGCGGCGATCGTGCCTCCGCTCCGCCTCGGCCTCCGCTCGCGCCACCGCAGACCGCGTCAGCTCCGGCTCCGACGACCGGCGACCGGTGAGTAGTTGTTCTGTACCCGGCTAGTGGTACCGGTCAGTATGTCTATGCCTGGTTATTTGGCTAATTGGATTGGTTATGAGAAATTGAGAATTGGAAATAGTTGGCTATATAACTTGTAATTTATAATGGATGTGCCGATGTGGTGTTGGTCAGTTGGTGTTGTATGAATGCATGTCAGTATGTCTGTATGTGTATGGCTGTATGCAGTATGTGAGTATGTGTTGAAAATGAGCAATGCTTATATGTGAGTATGTGCTTCATGTTATTCATCAATGCATGGTTACATTTTTTTAGCAAGAATTTTTTCTGCAAGCTAAGGATGATGACATAATATCACGCTTCCAAGGTAGAAGCATCGTCAAGTTAATTTGTGAACTTTTGTAATTGTTTTGTAATTTCTTTATATTATTTGACATGTTATCTTTAGTACGAACAATTGCATGTTATTGCTATGTAGATCTTTATGTTTTGTACTGAAAAATATTTTTGCAACTTCGAACACCCATTCCAAAATTCCTGCGTCCGCCACTGCATACTCTGGTGACAAATACATGCACGTACTCTCCTTAGTCATAAATACATATTTTAAACTTTTAAAACTTTGTATATTAATATATCTTTTAAAATATTTAGATTGGATGTATGATAATATATATATATATATATATATATATATATATATATATATATATATATATATATATATATATATATATTTGTAAAAAGTATTTTTATAATATTATAATGTGTTATAAATATTATACTAGTAAATAGTGATGAAAATCTAAAATGATATGTATTTACGACCGAAGGAGTATACTAATACTTGTATGTATTGTTTAGTGTACTGATGAGCTAGCAATAGGGTACACGCCTCGCGCCTACCAACTGTATTTGTACTTTTGTACAGTGTAGTAGGTGGTTGCATGCCGGAAAGACGAGACGTGGCAGCATGCAATAAAATCCGCTTCTAGAGTACAGAGAAAGCAGCACTTCAGTTGTGTATGCCGCCGGAGAGCGACATGTAACAGTGGTACTCCACCAGCGTCATAACGCACGCATCCCTACGTGTTCGTCCGGGCAGGGAGCCCAGCATGTGCACCCGGAAGCTTTACTGAAACTTCACACGCCGGACACCATGTCTCATCGATTCAAACCGGGCTCGTGGAAAACGACGTGGCACGTGCTGACATCCCATCCGTTCCTTCTGGGTCCGTGAAGACTTGACGGGGTGATGCATCTCATCCTAATCTTACTCTGGCATCGAAAGTATACTTGCCGGATTCGTTTCGCCGGGAAAGTAGATCGTGGGATATCTGCATCGCGACTTTCGTCGCATCAAGCAAAAGACTAAACGTTGTCGCGAGATGCTGCAACTGATCCATCGTCCTTGAAACATGGGTGTTAACACGCTGCTGGACTACTGGTACGTACACTGGACCCATGCGTCCGATTATTAGCGATTACGATCACACAGTTCAGACTAGAAAGCATCGACAGCAGCACCGAGTCTCCGCTCGAGAAAAATATCAGCAGTTCAAAGTCTAGCAGCCGGTCTCTTCCACTGCGTGTATGTCTTCGTGAAAATGACAGATGGACCAGCAACGAGCTCTCTGATCTAGTTCCTTGGCAATCTATCTGGCAATCAGACCAGGGGCATGAAACATGTACCTGTTAACGAGTTGAGCCGCTGTGCATCGTAAGCGCACCTGCCAGTCCCATGCATGGTCGCCCGGTATGTGCTTCGAGACTGATATGTCATATGTGCAGCCGTGAGGCCGTGACACAGTAATATTTTTGACCCCTCGGTCCCTCTCCCTCTTATTACAGGCCCACACACGAGTGTACGTAGATGCACCACCGGCGCACAGCCATCAATTACGACTACCACTACATCATAGACAGCATCCAAAAGACAAGTCCATGTACTAGTTCACTAGTGGTAGGGGCCCGGCCGAGGCCAACGCGACTGGACCGGACCGAGCCAACCAGCCAGCACTGAGAGTTTGGTCAGGACAGGTCAGTCGCTAGCTGCTAGTGCGGACGCAACGGGTCAGGGGGGCCTACCTCCGCGACGGCCCGCAGCCCGTAGCGACGTAGCTAACCAGGCGTCGGCATGGTGTCTACCGGCTACCGCCAGATGCCTAGATCTGGATCTAGTGAGTGCACTGAAGGAGAGGGAGGCTGGAGGGGACCCGGGCTGGGAGGGGATTGGGGAAGGCCAGCCACCGGCCAGGACCTGGGAGGAAGGCGAGAGGGGATTTAGTTGGGGGGCTGGTGGCTGCGGGTTGCGGCTCTGCATTAAGAGATAACAGGTGATCAGAGGCAGCGAGAGATTTTCTAGAAATATTGATGATAATAGAATTAGAAAATGCTTTTAAAGCATAAAATCTCATAGAATGCTATTGTCCCGTACTTGCACTACTACTACTCAATCCTAGCTAACGGTATGTTTTATCTTTTTTTTCAATCTTTATAACCATTCACAAATGCAATTTATGATTTTATCACTAATTGCTAATTTTGATGTACAGATAGTTGCTTACATATATTTATAGGCTTTGGAAGACGCATTATCTATTACCAAGGTATAATTTTTATTGTGTTTTGTATTTTTACTATGTTACTATTCTAATTACATGTAATTTTAGATTATAAAATATAGTTCGTTTTATGTTTAGTTTGTTTATCTTTTGTACATGTTATGCCCCACTAAACTCTCCTAAAATTTAGTTTTGGGTCCACCACTAACTGCTAGCTGCCACGCTGTGATAGTGGCATGGGCGTGCTGGATTCTTTCGAGAAGCACTGAGCGGGCGTCACGGACTAGCAGGAACAGGATCGCCTTTGCCGCTATCGGCTGCCTGGCCCGCGGCCCACCGGCGGATGGATTCCTCCGCGATTTCGCGGTCAAATCCGGCGATCGTGGCGACCCCGCACGGGGCCGGCCGGGCCGCCGAACCAACCAACAAACCGAGCCCCACTCCACGCCACGTTTCCCTCGTGAAGCCAACACGAGGATGGCATTCCCCGGCCACCATCTGGATGATCTGGATTCTATCCTTTCTCCCTCTCATCACGTCCTCATGACTTGGTTCTGTCCAAGATTTTTATGTTTCCCCATGGAACAACGATCACATTTGGCCTTGCGAGTAAGGTCAATTGGTCACGAGAAATCCTAAGAATATGTGCACAGTTCCCTGCTGGCATTTTCTATTTTGGATCACTCAGAGCAAATTGTTTATGGAAAGCGCAAGTTTTTTAGTAACACTTGGGACCTGATCTGCAACCATGGCACCATGCACCACTCCACTGGTAAAGTAGTAACAGCACTTCCTGAAGACGTGCATTAATTGGAGATGTTGCGAGAGCAACGGGTTACCTTGTGTTCTTAAACTTCACACTTATGAATGAGTTACGGCTCCCACTCCAACCTAAGTCTTGTTCGTACAGGCAGCATGATCTCCCATATAAATTAGGCATTTATAAGAATATCGTCTTCACTATATTAAATAAGTAAAATTCTATATAGTAAAAAAGAAAAGGTGAACAAAGATAATATATTGTCTCTCATATAAAAAATGACTTAAATTCATATATCAATATAAATAGTGAGAAGGTGTAAGATAGGGAAAATAGTTAGATAAATAATTTATTATTAAAAGATTATCTTTAATACTATCTTTAGATGCTATAGAAGTCTTAGAGACAACTAAAAAACTGTTGTACACATCACGTAGGAAGTGGTAGTAGAAACTGAAGCGACCAGGATGTACGACGCCCGGTGCCCGACATGTGCCGTAGCATGCGTGTGTGATACGGCACGGAGACGGAAGCCATTACGCGCGGATGCGTTCGGTTCGCTTCGGCACGGCGCGACGACGCCCGCTCGCTCGCTCGCGTTGCACGCACTGGGCATTCGCCGAGCGCTCTACGTGCCCGTTTCCCTCGCCCACGGCCTCGCGCATCAATCGCCCGTGCGATCTCCTCACTTTTTCTCTCAACGATCCCAGTACTCTCGTACCAGTCGTGCTTACGTTTCCATTCAGGCATTTACTGTGCTTGTCGATGAGATCACAGCAAACTTGAGCCTTGTTGTTTCATGCTCGCAAGAGTTAGTGACCTGTTTCCCGTGCAAACCAATTAGTAAGTACTGATTCGTTGTCCATTTCCTGACAATAGATTTCAAGCTTGCAAGTTGATTCGTTCCGTCAAGCTAATTCACCGCACATTTAGGCAGTGTGATTTCACGGTCAAATAATATTTGAGATTAATTTTAAGAATAAGGGCTGGATAAAGGCGAGCTACATTCGATAGCCATGGTTGTTTCCTCCCGGTACTTTTTTTAAAATAAAACCTGCAACACTAAAATTTGGTCGGATGGTACCTACAAATAAATGGAATGCGGGTGCAAAGCAAAGGTTGGATTGCGTGCGGAGATCGGGAGACGTACCATGGCGTAGTAGATCTATTTTTCTAGAACATGTTTGATTTGCCAAGTGAAATGTTTGTGAATAATAATAATAATAATCAAATGGAGACGGATCGTTTTTCGCCCGTAAACAATTTAAAGTCAAAGTCAGACATGCTCACACAATAAAGGGTCTGTTTGGGAACGGCTATGGCTTATGATTTTTAGCTAAATTTTTTGAATTTTGGCTATTTACGGTACGGATTACAGAGAGAAACTTGCGATTTTGGATGGTATAAATATCGGGCTTTTAACGTGTACATCGTTTAACTTGTAGATTTTATCTTACGAAAATACTCCATTTAATAGTTAAATATTATAGCAAAAATTAAAAACCGTTAGTTTCGAAGGAAAAGAACAATCAATGCCGTGTCCCTGCAGCACAGCGCTCTCGTAGACTTTTCTTCGCAAGCAACCAAACTGTTCCAACCAACCGCGTAACCAATCAAGGCTCTCCAACTTTGACGTAGTTAACGCAGAAAATCAGAAAAAATCAGGACCTGACCTCACGTAACACTCAGCGGCACACCAACCTGCTGGATCCTTCTCTGATCTGTGCGGCAGGAAATATTACATTCCAGCCACATCAGGCTCAGACCACATACAAGGCAGCGTCGCTTTTGCAGAATCTGCATCCGGGTACGCAAATCTTTGAAGGGATCCTTCCACTATCTTTTCTTATCATATCTGATATCCCCTCTCCCCTCCCTCCACATATGCATATGCTCCCTCCTTTGGACTTATCATTTCTTTATAAAGAAAATTCTCTATATGCCATCCAGAATTGTATCGATCCTTAATTTGCCACTAAAAAAATTTAATTCCTTGTATGTCACCGAGTTTCTTCTTTGTTTCCTTTCATACTATTTTTGTCACTTCCTCTGTCAGCTGGCACGCGAAAAGACTCTTTTGCTCTTTGACAAGGATTGAATAATTCCTTAAATACGGCTTTAATACTTAATTAAGATCTTAAGGACTACTTTACACTCTGCCCAACCAACAGACCACTCAGATGGATCGTGAACTGGTATGAGGGCCCACATCGAGGGGATATGACATGTGCATTTATCCGTCCTAAACAGCATGGCGTTTTGGCCCTGTATCTCTAACAACAACTGTCATGCAGTTGTACCGCACGATTATCTCACACTGACAACAACCGAGGATCAGTTATCGTTAGATTCCTCTCTTTGACAGCAACCACTCCTTCGATCGGACGTGTTGATTCAATAAGACTTTTCCTAAGATAGATAACTGACGCTCTTTTAAAGGTATTTAAGGATTGACAAGAGAAAACAAGGAAGAGAAATGATCAATCGATACACAATCCGGAGAACTAGTCAAGGCAACCAGAGAAGTGGGAAGGTAGATTAGGGCTAGTTAAGGGTGCCTTTGGTTGAGCTTTTGAGAGCTGCTTTTGCTTCCAAAAAGCCAAAAGCCAACCAAAGAGGTGGAAACCAGAAGCTGCTTTTTCAGAAGCAGCTACTTTTGGGTAGTACAATTTTGAAAGCACCTTGGACCCTGCTTTTGGCTTTTGGCTTTCTGCTTTTTGAAATGGTGAAAATAGAGAGCTGTTTGACAGTTGTTTCAAGGAAAATAGAGATCTAGGTAAGTTTTATATTTGTTTGAACCAAACGACTTACTGACTTTTCCACATTTCACAACCTACAAAGCACTTTTCCACACCCACACTCACAAAGCATTTTTTGAAGCCACAGCTCAACCAAACACACCCTAAGTCTCTTTTGTAAGCTCTTTTATAACCAGTTTATAGTAATAAAGATCATCTATTTTCTCTTGCTGACTTATTTCAAAAAATCTAACCATCTTTCTAATATTATTTGTAAGATTGGTGACTCGATCGTCGACACCCTTCTTCCCCCTTCGTTCTTCCATTCTCTTCCTCTTCCTAACATCCCATCCGGTCCAATGGAAAAAAGGTAGCAATGACACCCCTCCTCTCCCCTCTCTCTATCCAATGAGATCCAAGCCAACAGAAAGCACGGTGTGCCCAGAATCAGCAAGAGGTGTAGCGCCTCGATGATGCAGTGGTGCTCGATGATGACGGGATATGTGGCGGCTTGATCAGCGATGCCCGTTGATGACAAGAGGTGCGGAGGCTCCACGACTGCGGGTGGTGTGGTGGCTCGGTTGACGGCATCTATCGACAATGGGAGGCATGGTGGCTCAATTGGCGACGATGGGAGGCGTGGTGGCTAAGGTTTCCATGTCAATCATCAATCGACGATGAGAGTGCGCTGCACGTTTGCTGCCTCGAAGTTCTGCAGTTGCGAGGGCAGCCTTGTAGGCGGTGACTGTCGTGCCGATGCAAAACATGGCGGCAGTGAGATGCAGTGCTGCGAAGCATGTCAACAACAACCTGGTGAGCGTAGAGGCGGTTGAGTTGCACAATGTGGGGTGTGGCCAAGAAGTAGCCGCCACATGGGCGCGTCGTCTGCATTGCTATAGCTCAAGGAGCAAGCCACAGCTCAAGGTTACGTTCAAGCGCTACAAGCAAGAGCACGGCAAGGCCACCGACGATGGCTGGGTTCATTCGGCTTAATGCTTTTGGCCTTTGTACTTTACTATACTACAGTAACTCGTTTTCAAATGGGGGCGTCTTTTCAAGACGGAATTTATAAGTTGATTGTGGTAGACAATGTCGACTTCAACTGTACTGGCCAAAATGACATTCGACTGTCTCTCTTCATAATCTATCTCACAAACAGTTAGAATTTAAAAATTATAAATAAAAAATTATAAGCCATAGTCCAAAAGAACCCATCCGATGTAATCCTGAAAGTCCTAATAAAAACGTCTCCGATTGCAGTGAGTGAGGAGGTGGCTTATTAGGGTAGGAGAAAGAAAGAGGGTTTGAGGAGAGTGGAGAAGGAGGTGAGGGTAAGGTGGGGATTTTTTTGGGTTTAACAACAAAGGTGATAGGAAGTAGTACCAAAGCGAACAATGGAAAACTGAGTGGCATATGAAGAAGCGAACTTTTTTAGTGGTAAATCATATATTAGTAGAGTAGGGAATTTTCTCTTTATACACCGTATGCAACAACAGCTCACCTAAGACAGCCGAGAACAATTGTATATGTACTAATGCGATACGCATAAAAAGATTGTAATTGTACTCTTCTACTACAATTAATACAGCACACATACAAATCATGGCAGAGCAAAATCTGCAGAACTAACAATCAAGCATAAGGGACAGGTAGATGAACGACAGTGGTATTCGTGTGGAGAAAAATGATGATTAATTTGTAAGCCTAGAATTAATGTCAAAACTCTGATCTTGAAACAGTTAACAGGTTGCTCTGATGCCATTTCAACAGGTCATAAGAGAGAACTTTTCTGAACATCAGAAGAATTCCTTCCCTTTGTTGAATTCTCTCCTCTCTCTCTCTCTCTCTCTCTCTCTCTCTCTCTCTCGGCGGCATCTTTGCAGAGCACAAAAGGGCGCAAACAGATGCTTGATCCCTCATTCCTAACTTCCTAAGCTAATCATCTCCTAGGCCCCAAAAGTTAAGTTCTTGCTTGAGGCAGCAACAGATCTATGTCAAATAAATGTAAAAGAAGAACACAAAAATCCTACGAATTAATCCTCCGCGAAGCAACGGCCACCGCGGGCCACCGCGCGATCATCTGATCCTGCTGCACAGCCGCGACACGTCCGACGACCGGACGGGCTTTAGCAGGAAGTCCTCTGCTCCCTCCTCCAGGCATCGGCTGATCCGGTTCGGCACGTTCTCCGACGACATGATCACGACCGGAATCTCCTTCAGCTTGGACGATTCCTGTGGAAAAAGATGCCAAATTTGGAGTCAGTACTGCATCTTCCCAAATCTTGCATTTCAAATAGGCAAGAAGAAGAAGAAGGAATTTGATCGCTTGGTGTGCGACTTTACCTTGACGTGCTTGAGGAGCTCGTACCCGGTCATGCCGGGCATCCAGTAGTCGGTGATGATCATGTTCACGTTGGGCACCAGCCCGAGGCCGAGAAGCTCAAGCGCCCTCGTGGCCGATTCCACGGTGGTCACTGCACAAGAACCCAACGCGGCCACGTTAGAGACTATTCCATCCATCCACTATCGAATCGCCGAAAAATTTCACCGGACCGTTGATCCAAGAACAGCAGCTGGGTACTATCAAGTTACCTCTGTATTTGGAGCTGCGGAGGATCTTGGCGATGACGGCCCGGTCGACGACGCTGTCGTCGACGGCCAGGACGTGCATCTCTTGCTCGACCTCGTCGGCGGCCATCACCGGCACGACCTTCTGCGACGCGACCTTCGGGGACGGAGCCGGAGCAGCCGCAGCCATTGGGCAAAGATCGAGCAGAACAAGATCAACAAGGAGATAGAGTGATCTCTCTTCTTGTAGATGAAATGGAGGAGCAATGTGAGAGAACTCTTGAGCTTGAGGCGCTTGGTTGGTTGCGACGAGAGGCGGAGGCGCGCGCGTATATATGCAGGACTGGAAAGGGGAGAGGTCTCCGACGAGTGACGAGTACTGGTGGATATGTGCGTGTGAGAGGAAGAAAATTAATGCGGAGGAAATCCTGCGAGATCTCCAAAGGGATCCGAGGCTCGCGGATTGAGTAAACCCTTGGGCCCACAGCCGGGCTCGATCCGGGCCGGATCCGCGGGGCCCACGCGCCATACTCCTTGCGTGGGGCCAGCGGGCCGATCCGGCCGGGATTTTCCTGCCTCGGCTCTGGCTTTCGCTTTCCGTCTCTTTTTTCCCTTCCCTTCCCGGTGTTTTCTTGTCCAGACGTTTGTGATCGCAGTGAGCGAGCAGCTGCTGCCAATCAAGGGTTCTTTGGATTTGGGAGATTTGCATGCATGGGGCACGTTTCTCTTTTCTTTTTTCCCTCGAGAAAATTGCAATTATAAGACAGCAAATAATGCGCTTCGCAATTATAGGACTCCAAACATCAATTTCGTTAAAATGACCATTGAAACGTTGGCTTCTTGTTTTTCATGACATTTGGTGTATTAAGTCACTTTTCTCATCTAGAAATTTGGTGTATTAATACACCAAATGTCATATCTAACAGTTTTCATGTTCTACTTTGTTCTTTCTTGACATTTGGTGTATTAAGTCTCTTTTTCCAAAGTGGCAAAAGGGTCACTTTGGGTAACAAATACATGTATTTAGATGAGAAAAGAGACTTAATACACCAAATGTCATAAAAAACAAGAAGCCGACGTTTCAAGGGTCATTTTAACGAAGTCAATATTTGGAGTTCTATAATTGCGAAGCGCATTGTTTGCTGTTCTATAATTGCAATTTTCTCTTTTTCCCTCTGGCTCTTTCTAGGTGACCTGTACCGCGTGGATTCAAATCTCTTCGAGGATTTGCAAAATTTGATCTTTTAATATCTCAGGAGGAGGATGAATTCATGAGAGCTTCGCATGGCATGCATGAAAGGTCAATGGGCTCTTCAAGGGGAGCTCCTGCTCAAGCCATCTGATAAGTTACGCCATTCGATGTGAGGACGGGGGCCATTTATGGCTGTTCGCCACCGACGGATCGATATGGTATCTTCCATTGGGGACCAAGTAATGAAGCGACCGAACCGATGGATGAGTCCAATCTCCTCTCGCTACGTCGCCTCTCCATCAGTGGAGTACCTGTTGCTCGGTAGCTGCAGCAACAGTGAAGAGGGATCTCAGTAAGTAGCATCGCGCAGATCGATACTGATTTCAGTAAGTAGCATAAATTCGAGAGATCCATACGGAGATATACGTACACTGCATGCTTGAATGGATGCCATGGTGCTGCTAGATTTGGTTGTGTACTGGAAGTCGATCTTATCGACTGCGTCTTGTCGTACATTGCATTACTCCATCCCTGTACGAAAATAAAGCTGCTCGTGTAATAGGTACATAATATTAAAAAGAAATATTTGATGATTTGCCTATCTTTTATGTGAGTTTGATAAAATGCCCTATAATATCTCACTTATATGTGGGTCCAGGACCTGTATGTAAGTGACACATCGTAGGGTATTTTATCAAACGCAATGTAAAATAGGGCAAATCATCAAATCTCCCTTCGAAATGATATTAACCCCAACAGAAAACGAAATTAACTTTTGTTTCAAGTCCGTTAATTTTTTTGGAGAAGATTGGATTGCGTGTCCAGATTATAATAGACACAGTTTGAAATGTCTGTGTTTGAGATGAACACGGTTTACAACTCTAACATATAAAAATAGGAGAGAGACCAAGTGTTTAGCCGTGGTTTTGAGGAGACTTTTTATGCTAGAGTTTTTATGGTTGCCATGAGGGCGCTTTGTTGCCAAGAGCATAACTCAGATATAATAGATCAGACTATTCCAAGGAAGGAAATCGTCACCGACGTTGTCTCGTTGTCTCAATCGAAACATGGCGAGTTATTCTGAGCATCGTTTTTCTTTGTCCACATTGCTGTGCTATCGCATCACATGATTTACGAGCACAGCATTGGCCTCGACTTGTTCTTATTCGAGTAGCTAAAGCTTTCGAGCGGAGGGAGATTTCGACTACGTGCAAAAGTAGTTGAAGTGAGGGGTGATCGAAGTGTTCTAGCGGTCGGAGCGCTAGAGCTGTCGAAACACTCGAGTGGTCAAGGAGCGATCGAACGCCAAGCGGTCATAACCTCCATGGAGCCCACACACACGATCGAGCGTTTTGCGATCAAATTCTATCTCTGTAACTCTGTAAGTTAGATTGATTTTTCTATTGGTTTGATATTTGTTTTCATACGGTAAAAAATAGCGACAATCATTCTTCCATTTTAATTGTTATCTTCGATCCTATTGAAATCCCTTTGTATATTTGCAGGAAATCCAATGCCGTGGTGTGGTGTCATCAGCTAGTATATATTGTTCTAGAATATCTTCAAGAAAGGGTCATCGCTGCATCAGTCTCCCAATTCGGTGTGCATTCTTTGGTGGTATCTCACATTCTCGCTGCTGCTGCTGCGCTTGCGTCAACCACGTATCGGAGCGGATTCTCGGCGTAGAAACTTCTCACCTCTCTCTTTGAAAGTTGAAACCTTCCAACTACCGTGTGACCGTGTCTAGATGTAAACCTGCATTGACCTGACCACCTTTTCTTTGTTTCATTTTTATTTCCCTCAGGTGGCCTACGTCGGTCTAGTCAAATGTTAAAGAAGAAATGGAAACATATAAAATAAGCAGCTTGGGCATCACTAATCAGTATTAGTACTATTCTGAGTATCTTGCTCACATGGAGGGTGGGTTGAGACTTGAGTGTGTTGTTAATCATACTGCAAAGCAGTTTTTTTTCAGAAAAAACAGCAAATTAACAATGGTGTAGCAGATTTATTGAACTTTTATGCATGATCGTGTTACCTAAGTGATTAACACTCTTGTTACTGCATAAGAACTCACATATTGAATACATGAAGTGTTCTGTGTGACTAAACGACTAACTAGTTTCAGAGTACAGCATATATGCAACGCTAAAGTAGCCCAATATATGTAACGCCCCCGTTTCTGGGAGGAACAGGAGCGTCACTAATTCGCAACCACCTAGGAGTTTGGTTACGGACCGAACAAGTATCATACCTGCTTACGAACATTTAAGAAGAGTTGACTTGATTGAAATAAGACCTAACGGTCAATTTTTTACAAAACGGGCGTGCAAGCCCAAATATACTTACATTGCAGAAGAACCGCAAAAGCACCACAGGAAAGCCTGAGTGCAGTCGCAACCCTAACACGAAGTCTTGAATTGTCTTCTTTTCTTCTGGTATCTGTGAAATTTTGCAAGTCTGAGTACTCCAACCCCGTACTCAGCAAATCACAAGGGAAACCCTAACTTACTACTTGCACGTATCAACAAAGGAAGGGGGGTATACTTGGTTTATTAACTTTGAGTGGATGCAGTTTTGTTTGTAAACATTTTGATAAAACGGACCCAAAACTACTCCTCAAGATCTCAGGGGTTTTCATGAAAGGTTAATTAACCAACTGAACAAGTTAAAGCATGTACAAAACTACTTAAGCTTCGCGGCTGGAATCACCCAAGTGACATAGCTCCATTAACCGGGAGCATGGCGTATTCGAATACCATTTATTTGACTCTGCAGAGTTTGTTCAGTTTTACCCACACGATCCCATGGAGGGTGGGTTGAGACTTGAGTGTGTTGTTAATCATACTGCAAAGCAGTTTTTTTTTTCAGAAAAAACAGCAAATTAACAATGGTGTAGCAGATTTATTGAACTTTTATGCATGATCGTGTTACCTAAGTGATTAACACTCTTGTTACTGCATAAGAACTCACATATTGAATACATGAAGTGTTCTCTATGACTAAACGACTAACTAGTTTCAGAGTACAGCATATATGCAACACTAAAGTAGCCCAATATACACCCTACAGTGTCAGAGTACGAACGGTGCATCTAGAAGCCCGAAATGGAGTACTAGCATAAATCATACGCACACACCATTGACAAGAAGAAAAGGGTCGAGGCGCACGCGCTAGCTGCACGCGGTTTCCTAGCGGCAGATACCAGGGGCCAAACAAATCCAAATCTCTTTGCCTGATCCGTTTGATCAGTACACGCTAGGGAAAAGCGTGGTTTCATTGGTAGCCGGGCCAGATCCCCTGTGCATTACTTACAGGCCGCCAGCAAAAAATGCTACTGCTAACATGGGATGGATACGGAAAATCTGTGTGGACAGGATCTTCGGCAGGTTCGGAGTTAGCACGTGGACAGACCCGTCCTACCTCCTCCCTTCCATCTTGCATAAATAAGAAATGGACAGGGTTAAGATTAAAGAAAATTTTCAAATGTAGTTTGTAACTTGTGCTATCATTTGGTCATCTGAACTCCAATCATGGGTGGAACTAAGAAGTGGGACTCGATATCATAGGACAATAGGTCAAAAAAAATTTAGTAGAAATTAGTATTTTTAGCCCATGTATGAACTCTTTAAACTAAACTCAGTGCACCTGTTTTTCTTTAAAACACAATGAAGAAAACACTAGCAGCCTAAATTATCAGTAGTTAGCAGTAGTTCACAAGAAATCTCCGCTTCCCTCAGTCCCTGAGGCAACTACAGCGGGCCAAGCCAACCCTTAAGCCAGCATAAGAGGGAGGACCGCAACATGCCACGGTATCCATTTGATAATCCCCAAGCATGTCACCTCACAACAACTCTCGATGCTTGTTCGTCTCACATGTTTGGCTAGAAGATTGCACCATGTCCGTCACACAACCGCATCCAGCTAGGCAGTGACCGGTCACCGGAGAATGGGAGAAATTAGAGCCACCAGCTACCCTCGCCTACCATCTCGTCGTGGTGTCGCCTGGTCCCTATTCCATCCGATCAACATGTACTTTGTTTTAAATTTCTCTCAATTATGCTAATTTATGAGTTAGGATTTCAGTATGATGATTGTTGATTGATTTTTGTCGAAATGTAGCATTAAGACTTAGGGTTTCAATTTTGATTTTTGGAATACCAACTTAGCTCGTTACAAATTGGAGGCAAAATTGTTGTATTTAACCGCAATGTCAAGTAAATCACTAGACGTATTTTTCTATTATATTATTTTTAAACTATTGAATGTGCAAATATCTAACTGTCTTTTCAATTAATTGGTGATAATTTCATGAATAATATACTTATTTGCTATGGAGAGAAATAAGAATTGATGATAATTACTAATGATGTTATGGTCCGTTGCTTTATTAATTTAGAACGTAAATATTAAAAGATAATGCATTAATTTACGTTTGATCATTCTACTATATTTTTTACTTGAAAACTTATGATGTATTTTACCAATACTGACCAACTTTTGTATGTGATTTCACCCTTAGGTTCTTTATTTTGCTACAACTAATTAATATTATTATTAGATTTTTTCTTTTGGTAAGTATTTTGAACACTTTTTTATCATAATATGTTGTCATTGGTTACATTGAAATATTGATGTTAAAAATTACCCAACACATTAATATTTAGCATAATATTGTTTAAGAATTATACATGTTATTATATATATGGTGAAGTGGTGAACTCCGGTCATCGTTCTAGTTTCGCCCGTGACTCCAATCCGAGAATTAAACTGTATAGGTAAATTTTTTGTTTCTGTTTATGGCAGCTATTGCTATGGTGATGTGAACAGTGTTAGGGTAGGAGTGTTCAGAGCAGTAGTTCAGCTAAGGTGCCGCTCGGTTGGACTGAAATAAGTTGGCTTATGGCTGAAATTGTACTGTAACCATCTGAAATTATATTGTATCTGATAGTGGTTTATTGGCGTGACTAAAGTCAAAAAAATTTAAAAATATGTTAGGCCATCACGGACAATACAAATGAATACAAAAAAGAACCGGCAAAAAAGCAAAAAAAAAAATTAAAAACTAAAAAAACAAAATTTACGAGTAATAAAAAATAAACTAAAAATCAGAAACTCAGCTGAAACCAACAGAAGTACTTTCAGTTCTTTTAGGTGTGTGAACCCAAACAGCACAACCATTCCGCTTTGTAATTTCGATGTCATTTCCTTACTTGGATATTGCAGATTCTTGTCCTTGGAAGGCTGCAACTTGTACCTTGCCTCGAAGAGGAAGATGAACAATTTGCTTTCTCTGAAAGTAAGTGACAGGTAACGCGGACGTGATCCGCATGCAAACATTTTGTTTCGTGAGCTAGCAAAGCTACCCTGTCATTGCCGGTTACGGAACTTGAGAAGCATATTCTTTTCTCCGAACGATGCGACTCTCGAGAGGTTATAGAATACTTGAGCCTAGACCTCTCAACCTCAACTAAAATCTTAAAGTTAAATCGATCCAAAATTTAACCTAAAAAAACAAAATTTAAAGGTCTAACCTTCAACCAAGAGACGGTTTAACCTCACTCCAACTATCTAGCCTTTCTTCAAGTGATCTGACATCGTGAACAGTAAAATCAGGCAACACTCCAATTATTAGAAATAATATAGACTTAGAGTTTAAGTCGTAGTAAAGTCCATCTCCGTGTGTAACTCAAGTTGAAGTTATGTCTAACTTAAAGTCCGAATACATATATGAGTAGGAGATTATTAGTCTATATATTGAGGAGGCTTGTAGCTAATTTTGTAAGAAAAGAAAAGAAAAAGGGGAGCAAATAAGAGAATAGAGAAATTCAGAAATTCTCCTATGTTCTCTCCATTTATTTGCGATATATGCGTTTTCTCCTGGATCAAAGTTGTAACACCAATAATTTTAGTACTGTTGCAAAACTTAAAATCCATATATATTTTTATCCGATGATTCAAAAGCCATGAAACTTTATACACACATTGCTTAAGGTCTTAGGAACCTATTACATCCATGGATTGCAAAAACCAACTTCTAAATTTAGACCTTTTTGAGATTTAGCAAGGTTATACAAAAAATGAGCAAAATACAAAAATGGTAAATACAACTTGCTCATCGGTAGGTAATAGCCAAGATGGCTCTATATGCTTCCCTATATGTCCCAATAAGCAAGAACACCGAAGAAAAACATGCCAAAAACCTTGATATCATTAAATCACTTGGAGAGGTAAAAAATATGCAAAACTGGATTTTTTCTAACTTGTTATCAAAGTGGCTACATAGGCGAATATCGATTCCCAAAATTTATATTTATCTCTTATATGTCTTTGACATAACAAAATCAAGAAGGTGGTAAGAGCAAAGGAAAAACTAACCAAATCAAGAGTAATCAAGCAACATAAGAGATAGTCATAGAGATAAATAAATATTGATGTATTGCACCTTGAGGGGGAAAGTTTTATAGCCACTCCACCTTGGAGGATAGAGAGCACAATATAAGTACTTAGCTCTCAAACTCTCACCATAATATTTGAACACTTGAGAGGAAGGTTGAATGGTTAACTATAAGTTTTCATCTCAACCCTTAAAATAGATGGCTAGCCAACCACATACCCACTTAGCACAATAGGGGGAAACCCGATAACCCCCACATAGGTTTTAACTCACATATCACATTTATATACGTTTTTTTAAGCACATAAGCTTCTCTATGACCTAAACCGTCTTCCCAATCGCCGCTCGTGCATTGTAGTTTTCTTTCAAATCCGTTTTCGATATTTTGGTCAAACTGTCAAAATACCCTTTCTTGACCCGATCATCTCCTTCCATTGCAAGCGATCGTTATATTTGCCATATATATAGGTACACCATTGGCTTGCCACGTGTTGGCAAATATCTTCTATTCTGGTTCCACCAGACCACGACTCACTTGGATCAACCAAGTCACTTGTTGCAACCCCACCATTCGAACTTCCCTTCAATATTTTTCTCCTTTCTCATATCATGATTGAGCTCACATTTTTAACCTGCATCCTCGATGGTTCTGGATTTCAGCTCCTCCATAAGCGTAGGTCCAATCCCCGCCATTGATCACGGTTAACTCCAAACGATTCTACACATTTAAAGACAAAGAAATTATTTTCGGACACAAGTTATTCACTGCTTGAGCTGTGTTAACAATAATATATCTCATATAATATATAAACCCTGATCTTAGTTACCAAAATCATTTTTCTACTCAAAACCACATAAATCACATTTTTTGGCCGAAGCTCCTATTGCCTAGTTGATCCGACCGGACGTCCACAGCGGCCAGACCGCATGTGGTCAGCGGTTGAACAACCACGCCACATCGGTTGAGCCGTTCGCACACCCTCTGCTGATAATTCGAACACTCGCACGCGTCTCGCAAGCAGTCTCAAGCAGACCAATTAACATACATGGCTATCAGATTAATTAATGCTATCTAGTAACAGCCTCATCAATGCACTCAGCAGCATTTCTAGGGTATGTTTTTTCAGCTTTGTTTTAATTTTTCTATAGTAACTAGTTTTTAAACGAAGTATCTTTTTAAGATAGAGTCTATTAAGTTAATTGTAGTATATACCATACCGACTTTATTTATATCGGTTCGCTCGAACCGCCATAGTCGTTCTTGCCCTTCTCCAGCTTGGGACAGTTCGCTCGAATGTGGTTGGGGCCACCACACTCGAAGCAGATGACTAGTCCGCCTCTCTTTCTGTCCCTCCTCCTCTTGTAAGCATGGGAGAACTTCCGAGCTAGGAGGGCCAGCTGTTCATCCTCTAGCTGCTCTAACTGATCATCAGTTACGTCACATAGAGCAGCTAGGGAGAACCCACAAAGCGAATCGGCGGAAAAACCAGAAGCCGAACTGGGATCGGTGACCAAAGCCATCGACTGTGACTTCGACCGACGAGAGACAACGTCAATCTCGTGAGTCTTGAGGCGCGAGTACAACGCGTCAAGAGTCAGGGTCGAGAGGTCTGTCGTGTCTTTGATGGTGGTCACCTTCATCTCCCACACGCGCAGATCGAGTGCCGCGAGCATCGACGGCGTTGTCCGAGTCGGGTATGTGAGACCGACCGCTCGGAGGTTGCTCAAGATTTTGTGAAATCGCGAAAAGCACTCGTCCGAGGACTCACCAGCAAGCATCTCGAATTTGTTGTATTCGCGCTTGAACCGGTCTGTCGAACCGTCTTGATCCGGTGGTGCCCTCATGGTATGCGTCGAGGGTCACCCGGATGTCGTGGCGGACGGCGGTGAGATATACTGGTCAAACTCGCTACGACTCAACCCCGGATGATGATGTTCCTTGCCTTTGCATTCGCCTCAACATCGCCATGTTCCGGCATTGATGTTCTCATCGGCGAGAACAATGAATCGTACCTTGACCTTCCGCGGATGGCATACCCCGAGCTCGGATGTATGTCTCCATTCGGCTCTTCCGAAGGGTAATCGATGCCATCGAACACGCGGCTTGGTCGAGTACTTGTCCGTCGCCATGGCTCTTGAGACCGGTTAAGATCTATGAATTAGAGCTAACCGCTCGATACCAATTGTAGGACCGAAATGGCAACAGAGGGGGTGAATGGTGCCTTCTAAAACTCCCAAGTACTCACACGACAAATCGGGCGAAAGAACTAACTTCTTCGATCGAACACACGTGGTCGTAAGCCAACCGATGGTCGAACACCACGTGGTCGAACACTTGCTGAGCCGACAAAAGAAATCAAGCGGTGATAATCGAGAGGATGAACCAAGAATGAAGGACTCGAGGCGCACAATCATCCGTAAAGTGAACTTCTCTAATTCGACTCTGCTCTCGGAATGAATCGCCAAGTGGCCTTGAGACAGATTCCCGCCTCGAGCTAATCAAAGCACACAAAGACGAAAGCGGACTCACGAAGAAGAGAGGAGAGAAAAGGATAGCAAGAAGTCCAAGTTCTCAAACAGATCGCAAACAAGTCAATCACAACATCTCAAGACGACAGAAAACAAATAGAGGAAGAGAGATGAATGATTGATAATGGAGGTTTCTCTGACCACTCCAACTGGGAGATACATGAGCACACTTGCTCCATCCCGAGAACCCACATACTCACAAATAACAAAGGAAGAACAGAGCAACTCGGGATCGGGATCTCACTAGTACCCGAGCTCTACCCTCTCTATTTATAGCCACACACTCACACACCAAAGAGGGGAACCCGCAAACCCTCACCTAACACCGGGTTTTCAACTCACTTTACCCACTAGCGAGAACGAGCTCCAGTGCTTTACCCGTTACACCCAACGGCTCCACCGCTTTGCCCGTTAGCGCCAACAACTCTGTGCATTGGCGAGACACGCTTCCCTTTGTAGCTTTCGCATTTCTCCAAAATGCCACTCCACCGCCTTCCCGGAAGCTTCCTCCGCCTTGTCATCCAAGCTTGCAACCACCTCGCAAGACTAGGTCTCCTTGGCTTCCTCGGTCGTTACGGACCTCGACATCCCCATGTCTAGTCCCGACCACTCCAAGCCTCATCAAGACTTGTCTCCAAGGTCCTGCAAACATTACGGACAAGCAAACCATTACATAGCACCGCACAACACAATGTGTACAGACATCTGCATAAAAGGAACTCAAAACATGCTTCACAAGGTCGTACATTCACTACGATCGGTCAAAAATACTTAAACATTAATTCTCAAGACCTACGATCGTTACCATAGACCATACGACCACCCGGTGGTCCTTACGACCGCCTTAAAGCTAGCTACGACCATCACAAGTTTCGGTTCCAACTTACCGACCAAGTTGTACCAACTTATGGTGGTCGAAACCATAGATCAAGACTTTCTTAAGTCCTACGACCACATCTCAAGATGATACGACTATCTCGTAAGTCCATACGACCGGTTCCAGAGACTATGACCAAAACCAGAGATTCCATCGTGGTCGAACCACTTTCCGACCACGTTCATCGCTTTCCGCGTGGTGAAACCCTTCTCGATCACGTACGACTTGGTTCACTGTGGTCGAAGCCCTTCCAACAACGTTTGAACACTTCCGACCGCAGTCGCCCACTTGCGACCACGCTCCAAGCTCGTCTGACCGCATCCGACCGAGCTACGACCATGTTCGCCCATAACGTGGTCGAAACCCGCTTTCGTTCTTAGGAAGAGAAATCTGCGACAACGTGGTCGTATGACTGCTTTCGACCACCGACTACGCCTTACGATCGCGTTCTCCGTCAGTGTGGTCGAACCGCCGACCACGACCAAACGTGGTCGTACTAGGCTTCGACCACGGCCAACGTGGTCGAATAGATTTTCGACCACGGCAAAACCAGTCGTAGACTTCCCTGGTGACCTACGACCAAGGTCAGAGTGGTCGTAAACGCCATGTGGTCGTACAGCCTTCCGACCACGGCCAGAAAGAGTAAAACATTGTTTTCGGCTTTCGATCGCGATAGAGTGGTCGTAAACAACCCGGTGGCTCCGATTGACGACAATAAGTTCATAACTCGCCCGACAAAGCTTCCGACCACAACCAATGTGGTCGAAGAGCCTACGACCACGATCGAAGCTACGACTTTGCACGTAAGGCGATTCCGATCACTTCTAAGGCTATGACTTGGCAGGAAGTGCCCAACCCAAACTAAACTTTCTAAAACAAGAGTCAATTACTCATCACAAACATGTGGTCACCTCCACATGGACTCTCACATTGGATAGGGAGTACTCGTCACAGGCTAAGATCTTCCTCATTTATCTCGCTGGACACTCGCAAGGAATAGAAGATCGCGTATCAGCGCCTATACGTTCGTACTCGTAAGCTACGTAGCAGAGAGATCACACAGACTAACGGACGAAGTACCAAGACCAAACAGATGCAAGAGCGTATCGCTTAATTTGGAGGACGCACGCAGCAAGTAAAATAAGATCCTCTGGCCGGAGCGTCAAATTTGAGGGTTTTTTTTTTGCAACACTGGCACCCCATATCTTTTTTTTTCTTTTAGATGTGGCATCCGGTGCCTATTTTTCTTGCACGATTGGCCCTTCCCGACCGTGGATCAATAGACGGATAACACGGGGTATTTCTACGGCGGGAGGGGGGTGCGGATACGCGGCCAGCGAGCACAGAAATCTGCCTGGCCTCGGCATGCGCATGCGAACTAGTGCGCCCGTGAGCCGCGGTCAACGTTTGCGGAAAAAGCGCATCGAGAGCTGCTATAAAGTGGTCAGTGTAGATGCCACAATAGCTGATCGATAGTCGATGCTACAACATCTGGTCGGTGATTGATGCTACAATAGCTGGTCGATGGTTAGAAAGTGGTTGAAACTTAGTGGTCGATAACTAAATATGATTGATGGTCGAAACTACAGAGTGGTCAGAGCGGTCAAAAACTATATAGTGGTCGGGGCGGGCAGAAGTTATCAAGTGGTTAGGACGGTCAAAAGTTATAAAGTGGTCGGCAGAGCGACAACGGTAGGAATTGACGAGTGCGACCAGCCTTTCCTGCGCCCCACGATCGTAGGTTTCGGTGGGCTTGGCAATTCGCACGCACACAGGGGAAGGGCAAAAGCCCACGGCCGACTGGCCACGGAATTGCCACGCGTCACCCGTTGGTGGTTCTATGGTCGGGAGGGGGCCAAAAGCGCAAAAACACCCCCCGAGTTCCATATCTACAAAAAAAAAATGCCACAGGGGCCAAAAGCGCAAAAATTCCAAATTTGAATGCACATATACGTACCTCTTCGCGGAGCTTCCGTTTCTCGAGGGCGGTGATTTCGAGCGCGGTGAGCTTCACCGTCTTCTTCACACGGGCGCGACGGTTCTGGGAGCATATGTTCACCTTCTTGGCGTCGAGGCCAATGGCGGCTGCCATCTAGGCTTTCCGCTGCTTGTCCGGCTTGGGGTCGACGTCGAAGCACTCTTCCAAAAACTGCAGATGCTCCTTGCTCAGGCAGACGGCCATGTTTTCTACTTGGCTTAGCCGTTTCGTCTAACGACTTGGAACAAGCGTGCGTCGAAGCTATTTACACTTTCACCGCCCTGGGATGCCTTGTTAATCATCGATTGATTCAACCATCGACTGGCACATCCACCGTAGTCACTGGTAGACACCAGAGATTTAGTATTTGGATTCAACAACTTTCAGAATTTGAAGAGATCCTCTCAGATATTTTTCGGGGGTTTGACAACAACACTTGTTCATTACTCGTAGTTAGGAGAGTTCACTGTTCCAATTAAAACATCTAAATTGTATTTGTGGTTCGGTCGTATGAACTGGCTAAATTGTAATGGAAATCGAGTCATAGACTAAATATCACATTTTTTTTATTTTTCTCATATCTTCTTAAGTATAATTTTTTTGCCAGCAGTCTTCACAGGACAAATGAAAATCAAATGGGTGAAATGAACTGATATCTAGAGATTTCCCCCTCTGATTCTGAAGTTTTTTCCTCAGTAAAGCTATTCTTTGAGAGAGCAAATTACTCTGTTGTCCTGCTCCATGGCCAGAAAAATAAATCCCTAATACATATCGACAAGCTGAGGACGAGGGCCGTCTGCCGCCAGCGCAGGCCTTAGAGCAAGTATAGTAAGTCCTACTCAGCAGGCGGTAAAGAAACCCATGTCATCAAAATCCCATGTGGAAGAGAGATAATGAAAGAGAGAGAAAGAAACGGGCGCTCCATCTACCGCCGGGCTGAAGCGCAAGACACGAGGCGATGTTCCTTCCGCCCCTGATCCCCTGCGCTCTGATGGCAAGGACGAGCATACATATATGTGGTTTGTGCAATGGCCATAGAGATGTAGCATACAATAGATCAGAGCAGCTGGTGTGCACATGCAAATAATAAATGTCTAACTCTCCTTTACAGCCAACTCTTCCAGCTAGCCTAGTATACCATGGGCTATTGATAAAGGCTATTAGTTACATGGCACCTGCTAGCAGCCTGCTGCTGGCTTACTTATTATCCTTGCTCTTAAGAGTTCCAAAGTTTGCTTTGTCGTTTATCCGAAGCAACTGTCGTTGTTTACATTTTGGGCCCATCGAAACATGGATTACACAGAAAGAGTAGCACATAATTGCACGCCACAAAGCCTACGAATCAAACTGATGGGCCTTATGGAACACAGTTACGCAAGTTCATGCCCACTATATTTCAGTCTAGTTTGCAAAGGCAGGCCCATATCATGAGACGACTCTATTATATTCTCTCTCAAGAATTGATGCACACTGCTACACTATCCTCTGAATCCCAGGGCATTTCTAATGCTCTACTCTATATATCTGCAAAGACCTCTAAAAAACATCTGCAAAGAAAATAATAAGATGATAAGTCGGATACCTTGGCGATATACGCAATATAATATACGGGCACTAACAGTTGGCGAATCAAGCCGCTCAAGACCACCAGAATTGTTGCGAGGAGTGCAGGAATCAGATCTTGTTTTCAAGTCAACACGATCGATCCCCCACTTCCTGGTGAACACTAGAACGTAATTTCTCAAAAGAAGAAAACAGTTGGATGGAATATGATCACTACAGGGATACATATATTCTTCGCGCCAAGTGACCCAACATCTTCCTGTCATCCCGTGCCTCTTTGAAATTTATATTCTACAAACTGTAAAGATGATGGTGTCACGTGCTTAGGGGCTTATTTTGCCTTAAAAAACTATACTCGAAATTCGTGGCCTGAAAACATCCATTGCAGTGTAAGCAAAGAAGTAGTTCCAGAGCTCCCAAAGGAGAAGAAGATCTTCCTCCATTTGCATGACATTAACAACTGCAGCTCTGCACTGTGCACACTGAATACATCAGGGTGTGTGGTCCGAGTGTACAGTACGCTGAACAATACCAACTGCAGATCCAGCTAGCTATGAAGTGCAGTAGAAGTCGATGCACGACCCCTTGATTCAATCCTGACCGTTCAACTTTCTGTGGAGCAGGCTAGCTGCATGCAATGCAACAAGTCTCTGCTTCTTCTTCCGAGAGAGAGAGAGAGAGAGAGAAGATGCTGCTTTTTGCAAGCACTGCTCCTATCACACAGCACCAGTCAGGCTCGCTCAAACTCAGGGCTCAAAAGGAGACTCCAATGATTAAGGCCGCGAGTGACGCCGCGGCATTATGCCGGCCAATGAGACGCCGGCATGGCGATAGCCTTGCGTTGCGTGCAGTTTACTTTAAGATCCCGGCGAGGCGCGCTCCCCGATTAGCAGTCAACCTTAAACTCACTCGAGATGATGATGATGGTAAAGCCTCCCGCGCGCTAATGATGCTGCCCCGCATCTTATTAAGCAACTATCTGGATCGCTTTCCCCTGCCTGCCTCCCTCCAACCTCATTACCGCTAACACTGACACTGTGTGTTTCTTTTTCTTCTTGACGAGCGCTTTCGCGTTGTTTATTCCGGCCAAGATATCTTTGTTAAGCTCTTTTCAGCATTACTTAGAGCAGATGCTCTTAATTAATTAGACTAGTTAATGGGGTTGTTTTTTTTTTTCCAAGATTGAGCGCGCCGTGGCCCTCACGTCATGCGCAGTTGGCAATAATGGATTAGGTGGAGTCGCGTCCCTTTCTGTAAATCTATCATCTATGGACAAGTGCTGCCTTCTCCCCCTTGTGGATGCATCATGCATGCGTGAGCTAGCAAGCTTTGTAAGTGAAGTAGTGTACATATATTCTTAGAGGCCATCATAAGATGATTGTAGGCCATTACAAAATGATTATATCATTTCTATTTTTATGATCTTTTGAATAATATATTATTTTATTCTTTCAATAAATATCCTTCGTATTGATCAACAAGTATGTGATTTGTTCGTAGAACTTTATTTATGTTTTGATATTATTCTAAATTATTTCTGATTTTATGTCATTATGTGAGACAATTATGATTTATAGATCAGCACATGTATTAATTAATGATCATATTTCACGAATCATAAATATGTGATATCAAATCAATAATGTGGACACATGTTAGAGAACATGATGTTGGATTGACCCACCATGAGACATTGCGGGAATTGTTATATTCTTAAGTTTTATTAGTTGGTCCCATACTAGTATATGTAGGATCCTTAGACTTGAGATCGTCATTGTTTCCTACATATGCAATAGTTTACTTAGGGATTACCAAACACTACTTTATGACTGGGTGGTCATAAAAGTATCTTTCGGGTTTACTATGAAACATGTGGAGAAATATGAGCGATTAAGATAGATTTTGCCTCTCCTATATAACTGGAGAGATATCTTTGGACCCTTCGATGTTGTTGGATTAAGAAAGTGCGCAGCCATGTCGAATGAGTTGAGGAGTCAACCACAACTGAATAATACACTACAAGTTCGAGTGAAGGATCGGGCTATCATAGGATGGCACGCTTCTCATCTTGAGTTCGATCTGATATCATGAGGCAAAGGGATCAATACATAAGTATTATATAGATTCGTCCGATATGATCTTTATATATGTTTAGGAGTCGTTATGTCCTGCTAGAGACTGCTACTGACTTATGAGCTGGAAAGGAGTTTTCGGCCCATGAATAAATATACATGAACCTATAGGATCATACACTTAATGGATTGAAATAATAAGGGTTTGGATGATAGTCTCAAAGTGGGATACGATCTCTACTCGTATCAGATAAGAATCTGATTATAGGGTATATAAGGAGGTGTGGGGGGCTGAGGGAGGCATCCTAAAACACACCTGTCGAAACCCTAGCCGCTACCTCTCATAACTCCTGCCGTGCACGCTGGTGCTAGCACGCGACGCACAGTGTTCCATTCCTGGACGTGTGGACTTTGGTAGAGACGCTGCTGCAACTACGGTGCTGATCGGGACGATCGCGTCGAGGAGACGGTTGGCCGGAGGACGATTGACTACTACCATTACATCGACACGCTCTTCGTTGAATCGACTGTTTCAACTCTACTTTTACTGTATTACGTGTCTAGTGGTAATGATCCATAATCTCTTACTTGTATAGCTTCTTGATTTATGTGATAGAAAATTTTAATTTATACTAATATAGTTTTATCTATATCCTAATAATTAATGGGGTTGCTTTTTTTGTTCAAGTCTGAGCGCGCCGTGGCCCTCACGTCATGCGCAGTTGGCAATAATGGATTAGGTGGAGTCGCGTCCCTTTCTGTAAATCTATGCACAAGTGCTGCCTTCTCCGCCTAGTGGGTGCATCATGCATGCATGAGCAAGCAAGCTTTGTAAGTGAAGCAGTGTGTATATATGTATCCTTATGTGCTGTTTGGTTCGATAGTTTTGCTATGTAATCCGATTACACTGTAAGATTATTATGTTAACGCGTGTTTGGTTCTGGTCGGCCGTAATCGGGTTCCCTTGGTTGCTTTCCGGGCCAATACACAACCAAATACACTCCAGAGCGAGTGTAATCGAAAAACGTTAGAGCGCACGCACGCGCTACTCAATCCTCTACCGAACCCCAAAAGCGCTCGATCGTGAGTGGCCACGCAGGCAGTATCGGTGTCCTCGGTGGCTCATCGACCTCTCCATGCTCTCCCAGGGGTGGAACCAAATTATTGACCCGATGTCACAAGACATTAGATCCAAAACTTTTAGCAGGAATAATACCTTTAGCCTACACATAAATCCTCTAGCTTAAATTTAGTGCATCCAGTTTTTTTCTTTGAAACCCAACGAAGAGAGCACTAGCGAATCAAATTCTCAGTAGCTACTAGCAGTCCACGAGGAGTCTCTGCTTCCCTCAGCCCATGAGGTAACTATAGCATGCCGAGCTAGCCTAAGAGGGAGGACCATAACAGGCCACGACATCCATTTTGAACGATCCTGAAACATGTCACCTCATAGCAGCTCTCGACATCTGCTCATCTCGCATGGTCGGCCAGGAGATGAGCACCACTTCCGCCGCACAGCCGCACCCAATCGAGCAGCGAAAGGTCACTTGAGAATGGGAGAAATCAAAGCCACCGGCCACCCTCATCTGCATCTCGCCGAGGTGCTGCATGATCCTTGTTGCCTCACGCTCTTGGTGGAAGAATGAAGTTTAGGTTCACCCAATTAGTATGTAGTTTATTTTAAAATTTTCTCAATTCTTTCAATTTATTTCATGACAGGGGCTAAATTTGTGAGTTAAGATTTCGATATAATAATCGTTGATCTTTTTTGTCGAATTGTAAGGTTAAGATTTAGAGTTTTGATTTTGATTTTTTGGATGTTGGCATAGCTCGTTGCAAATCAGAGGCAAAATTATAGTATTTGATCATAATATCAAGTAAGTAAGCCACTGGACGTAATTTTCTATTATATTATTTTTTAACAGTTGAACATGCAAATATCTAATTGAAATTTTCAATTAATTGATGGTAATTTCATGAATTATATACTTATTTGATATGTTGAAAAACAAGAATTGACAAAAAAAATATCAATTATGTTGTGGCTCGTCACTTTATGAACTTGAAAGTATGTAAATATTAAACGATAATATATTAACTTACATGATTATTCTACTATTTTTACTTGAAAACTTTAAATAATTTTGTTCTCTTTTAATACGCCATTGAGGTTGGATGATATATTTTATCATGCTTGACCAACTTTGGCCTGTGGTTTTCTGCCCTTAGTTTTTTCAGTTTGCTGCAAGTAACCAATACTATTATTGGTTTCTTTATTTTGGTAAATATTTTGATCACTATTTCGTTATTATCATATATTGTCATTGATTATGTTAAAGTATTGATGCTAAAAATCATCGAACACATTAATATTTAACATAATATTATTTAAAAACTATATATATTGTATATATATATATATATATATATATATATATATATATATATATATATATATATATATATATATATATATATATATATATATATATATATATATATATATATATATATATATATATATATATATATGATAAAATAGTAAGCTCCGAGCATTTTAGTTCTAATTCAGTCCCTGCACCCTCTCTCGCCACCGTGACCCGCTCCACCGTTGTCTTCCTACTCTCAGGCACCGCAGCCACCTTTGTCTGTCGGCAGGGCTGTCACCGTCTACTTCCAATCGGCTGCCAACCGCCTCTTCGCCTTCCTCGACGTGCTTGGCCCCCTGCGCCCCTCCTCTAGCCTCCCCCTCCTAGAAGCCGGCATCGAGCCGGACTGTCGGAGCCCTCAGTAGGCCCCGGGAAGCTGGGTGTTTCGCGGTGCTGACGGCGGGCAGACGGTGGTGCTGGCGCAGACGCTCTCCTCATTGGGATTCACGCGCGTAGGCTTCTCATCGACCCGATCTTCTCCGGCGACGTCCTCATGCTGCTCTCTATGGCCTTCATTTTTTTTGGTCTAACATAACAATTCCATAGCGTAGTTCGATTTGAACCAAATGTTGTATTGAATTTTGATACGGTTACATAGAAAAACACAAACATATTTCGTTTTGACCCATTCCATTTTATATTTGCTGTGCATTGTGATATCATTTACGTTTCCGATTACAGCGCTGAACCAAACAGTACCTTAGTTTTTATCTAGCCACGCATGCTTTGATATCGATAACTAAATAGTAATCAAGTTAGTTTCATTAATTAAACACTTCGAACTTAATTGTGATTAACGTATATGTCTAGGCTAGCTAGAGACCTAACTATTAGGTCTGTAGGTGTGTTGGGCTTGCAAGACGAGTACAGGTCTGCTATTTTGGTACAGCTTATTAATATAATAAATTATGATTATTAAGATAAACCAAAAAAACCAAAAGTTACTCAAAAGATAAAAAGGACTGTACCAACCGTTGGTTTGCAAAGTATGTAGCAAGGCTGCATGCAGGTGGTCCTGACCGTCGGATCACGTAAGTAGTGGCCGGGCAGCTCAGATCAACCAATCGCAACATAAACAAAAGAAATGTTTAATGAGGTGTTGTAGCTTTATTGGCAATCAAGATGCATGTCTAGCTGAGGACCGAACCGTAGGTCGGTTTGGTGCAAGGTGTTCGTGCAGTCCGTTGGAGTTCGTCAATTGGATCGTACTCGCATATCTCATCTACTCACATATATACATATTTAATAGAAAAACATTTACCCATGTTCTATAAGATCCTGGTGTCTTCGTAAATTTCCTAATCGTGTGTTATGAGACACATATGTGTATGTATGCATGTGATGGTACAAGACGTGAGTTATATGAAAAGTGCTTATATGTTTTTCTTAGTAGTGATTTATCTAATTTTTAAAGTAGATATTATTTATTTTTTATATGCTATAAAATTAATATTATTTTTATTAGAGAAATATAGGAACACTTCTTAAGTTACGGATGTCTATTTTTGTTCCTCTAAAAACACATGTCGAGCTTTACATGTTGCCCAGTAAGCACCTAGGTAGCTTGCCGAAAGCATAAGACGTGTGCAGCCGTGCAGACCTCCACGCAGCCACTAGCTAGTATTTCTTTCTTTGGAGGAATTTTTTTTTTCTGGGGCCAGCTTGGGAGATTCTGAGCTCTGACCATGTACCTGCCGTACTTATCCGCAGTCGACAGCAAGCATTGGCTGGGGAAAAAAAATTTAATTAACAAACCATGTGATGATAAAAATTAATTGGTGTAGTATATGTGTATCACTGTCAGTCTGTCACTGTGTGGACATATGCGAGATAAAGCTGCCGCTAATTGTAGTTTATTTCTTCCGATTGCAATCTACCATGCGATGCGATTGCAACGTCCTGTGTTGTTTTGTTGTCTTGGGTTTTGTTTGCTTGCTGTTGGAAGTATATTGTAAGCTCGGTTGCTGCGGGTGGTTAAATTTTTTAACTTTTTTAAAGAGTGGTTAGGACAGATTGTTACTGCCGGTAGAAAGATGCTTCCACTAGCAGAACAAGGGGACATTAATTAATCACTAGCATTATACAGGGAAGAAAACTCGCGTACGTGTACTGGAGTGGAGTCTGGAGGTTGCCTTCGCGGTGAACTGGTGAAGGCACGATGTACGCTATGCACCACACAGGGAAAAGTATTCCTCCTGTCTGGTACATATCTTTAAACATTCAGTGATGTACCATAAAAGAGAACTTCTAGTATGTGTGTGGTGTCGAATGTTCTGACCAGCAAGTTGATTTTTGCAAAATTGCACGTCGCTTCCAACCGCGAAGCAGCGGAGATCAAGAGGCAACGGCACCTGTTTATGCTGATGAAGTGACGGCATGGTGCGTTGGTCTACCTGCTGCCTTTTTGACTGGCGCAACAATACAACGCCTGCTGTACATATGGCATTCAGCTCGATTAGGCTTCGGTTTCTGATTTCTAGTTTTCTAATTTTTTTTTTAGCTTTTTATTTATTTTTTTTCATATTTTTCTATTGTTTGTGATGGGTTAATCTATTTTTTAAAATTTAAATCTTTTTAAATGCTAGAAACAAGAAGCCAGAAGGTAGAAGCGGAAGCTTTGATGAGCGGTGCCGCTCATCCTACGGAATCTACTGGTCTATGTAATATTTATATAAAATTTATGTAAAATTTATATGTTTGAACTTCTAAACAAAGTATCTCATTGTTCATGGGAGTCACTGAAGATGTGATTTATTGTCTCAGTATTTAGTAAACTAGAAAAGTACATACATATATCCCAGCATAATTCTTAGTCACTGTCAGGTGGAATGGTATATGCCCCCACAAAATTTGTAAGGTTAGCTAGGATAGAAGCTTTCTCCGCTGTAGTACAACGACCCTAGATTGTCACAGCTGCCATAAGTCCGCTGAGAAAGGAAAATTCCAACTAATCTTAGTAGGCAACTGACACCGCGACACGAACGGCAGGCTGTCCAAGTTGCTTCAACTGCATGCGATGCGATCAATGTCAGGAAGCAAGTTGTTTGCAAAGTTGCTGCACGTTGGCTTGTCATGCCGAAAGAAGAAAGTAGGTCGGTACTTAACGACACTATCATGATCTATTCAGCCTTTCTTAAGGGTATAGCATAAAACAGCCTAAATTTTAAAAATAATTTGAATTTTGTTGAATCTTTAATTTCATGCGAATCTTAGCTAATTTCACATCTTCTTCACTCCTTGGCATCTTCCCTCATTGGTCCTGCCCCTCCTCAGTCCACTTGTGCCAAGCCCCGGTTGTCGCCACTATTCACCGTTCGACAAATATCAGAGGACGATGCACTGCCGCGATTTTTGTCACCGCCTCTCTCTTGATCCTCGGCCAATCATCGTAGCAACTTGGTTTCCTTGAGCCTCTGACAACGCATTAATTTTCCTTGGCTTGCGCCGAAGCTCCCGGGCTGGACTTTCCACTGCCGCCTCACTGCTTTCCCTCACACCCAACCACCCCAAGCCGCAATATTTGACCACCGCTCCTAACGCTTTTAGTCTCCATATGCACCTGCCATCAATCTTGAACAAGCACAGTGGCCATCTCGCCTCCCCACTGCTCACCGTCTCACCAACCTCTTCGCTCCCTCTCTGCTCTCACTTTCTCACAGCTGACCTGACATTTCCCTTAGCTTTTGATCGCCGCAATGTCGTGCACGAGGAAGCACCAAAATATCTGCACCGCCAGCCGCGTCGTGCCCTCCTGCGCCTTCCTGACCCCTGCCACGCGTCGCCGCCATCATGACCCGTGTCCTATGCTAAACCACCTTCCTCATGCTATTTAAACCCCCGAACCCCTACATTCGAAGGCACCGGTACCTGAGGTGAGCCACCCACCCTCAATTGCTCCGACGACCAAAGCTCCACCGGCGATCAACGGAAAACCCAAAGTATGTCCTGAATTCAATTCTATCGATTTGGCATGTTACATTTCGATTGCCCTTGCCTGTAGCTTCCTCAAGCCCCTAGCAATATTCCCGAAGCAAGGTCCTAGCTTCTCGAGCCCCCTAATGTGCTAGCAACCAACACCGCCGCGTGGCCATGGGAGGCCACCATGGCAGCTCGACTCAGCCATCCCTGACCCAAACCACCACACCCTTAAACTTCCCCTAATCCTAGAGATGTTCAATTGCAAATGCTGTTGTCCTTTAACCCACCATTAATCCCTGTGCCATTCAAAAGTCTCGAAGAGAGAATACCTTATCGTCGATGCTCGCTTAACTTTTAGCAGCTCCCAACCCAGAAATGGAATCCTCGTGGCCCTAGGAACCCACCCATGGTTGCCAATTGTTGTTTCGACCACGGATTCTCTGACCACTCCACCACTTGAAATCTCCAACCGCTCCACCGCATGAACTCTTCGACTGCTCCATTGCTTGAACTCTCTGACCGCTCTACCACTTGAACTCTCCGACCACCTTGTAATCGAGAGAAGCTTCGACTGCTTCGCTTTGAGTCCTGAGCAAACACCACTCATACACCGTTTGATGCTCTTAAGCCACTTGAGCGCCGCTCGATGCTCTTAAACCGTTTGAACGCCATTCGATATTTTAAGCTGTTCGGATGCCGCCCAATCTCTGCAGCCACTCGGACATCATCCGATCATTGTAGCAACTCGTTCACCATCTAATCTCTGCCGACTTCACGCTCGAAGTCGAACCTCGACCGTCCACCTGACTTTGTAGTCGTACTCGAGACTACCTAAATATTGGTAACTCCTCTGTTCTCCAAGTACACAGCGACAACTCGATAATTAATCCCATTGCAAACAGTGATGAATAGTACCAGACATGTTACTGTTCACAGAACCCTAAAATACATATATACATCCATTTCGATCATTTTGAACCATCTACGCATTTCTAAACTCCGTTTTCCCATACTAGCCCTCATGTAATTTCTAAACATATTTTATTTGGTTTTACTTCTTTATTTTATTTCTAGCTCAATCCTTCGAGCACAGAATCAATTTCTTTCTTTTGCTTTGAGCTAGCACACGACGTCGTGGACCAGCTAGTCCAGGAAGGAGAAACTCAAGTTTAAGCTCAAGAATCAGAAGAATATGAAATCGTAGAATACATTATCCGCAAGGCAAGTCACATGTTTTTGATCATGTTAAACCTATATTCATTTAATTATTTATTTATCAGTATTTTTATTATATTATTTATGCACTGTTATTTCTTGTACAATAAATGTTTAGAATGACATGATACTAGATATGTCCTACCACATGAAAAAGTCATGTTTTGTCTAATGGTCATATTCACCTTGACAAGCCCTAATAATAATAAATTACTATAAAATATACCATGGTAGTTTAGGAAATTTAACTGCTTTACACTAGTAGTGATAGTACCGCATTGCACTGGATTATTTATTTGTGAATGGTTACCTGGTTGATGAAAAGTAAGGACTAGAACCTTATGCTAAATAAAGAACATAGTAATCACCCAACCACAAGCGTTGACTTGTCAAATCTGGTCTAGTAACTGCTCAAATATCAATTGAATATCTACTGTATGGATATAATATACTGTTCTAGAAAAGGGAACATCGGGTAAAGTACGTGGTATGGAAACGGTAAAACCATACTTTCACAACTGTAGGCTCCACATTGTCAGGCCGTCATATTCCATGACAAGGGGTACCTAGTCTATCGGGTAGAGACTACATAAAGAGATGAGTAGTGAAGCAACCTTGTTTTCTTAACCCATTCATGAGGGTTAAGAAATCTTGTGGGTAAAGTTGAGCAACTCTACATAGTCATAATATGTGGTATTTGAATACGCTGTGCTTTCGGTAAATGAAATTGTATTTAATGGGTGATTCCAATAGCGAGGCATAAGTAGATTTGGAAATGATTTGGAAATACTGCAGTTTGGTAAACAAGATGTTGAAACCCCAAATTCCTTAAGAAGTATATGATTTGTTGTCTTGTTTTAAATTCAAAAATATTTACAAATAAAACTGCATCTACATAAAATATTAAAACCCATATGCCCCCATCTCTTGAAAATTCTGGCATGTAATTGAATAGTGTTTCCCCATGTAACTTATTGAGTACGGTTGGTTGTACTCAGTCTTACTTCATTTTCACAAAAACAGAAGTCAGAAGAAGAAAAGACATTTCAAGATTTCGTGTTAGAGTTATGACTGCACTCAAACGTTCATGTGGGAGTTTTCTTCAGATATTCTGATTTTAAGTTAAGTTTTAGGCTTAGACGGCTGTTAAATTACTAAAGTTGACCGTTATGTATATATTTTAATCAAATTAACCCTTTTAAATATTCGTGAGCAGGCATGATACTCTTTCTGTTCGCAACGGAACTTCTGGACTGTTGCGGGACGTACGACGGCCCTGTTCTCAAAAACAGGGGTGTTACATAGCACATGCAGCAGTGGCATACATCAAAATGATCAAATGGAGAACACAAATGACAAACTGTAGAGTACTGTTATACAATAGACACAAACCAGTGCGGGTTTCATCGACAAATATATGACTGAATTCCTGAAGATCTTTTGGTTAATAGCTCTGTATTAATTGCCCATGGAACAAAAGTAGTAGGATCTATGCATTTCCTCTCTAAAAAAATTGTAGAATCTATGCATTCTGTGCATAAGAACTTGAGAGAAATAAAAAAAGATCATAAAGGAGGAAAGATTGGATGCTGTACTTTGTTAGATTGTGTGGTGGGATTTGGTTCTTTTCCACAAGGTTTGGGAGATGCAGTCATGCATGGTCATGGATGCAAATTTTCTCCTCTTGCTTTGCTAGTTCTCTTCCCTCTCATTTCTTTGGTCCGTTGAAAAGCACAGTGGTGGGGTTGGCGTGCTTGCAGTGTTCCCCATAGGGGAATTTTGTGTCGCCTTCAGTGGTTGGCTTTGCTTTAATTTGGCCCGCACCCTTTCTTCCTTCCTCTTTATACTATTTTCTTCCCTCCCTAAGTTTGGCTTCCCTTGCTTCACAGGAACGCCACATGGCATCCACTCGTCAACAATAGCGCAGTAACTATCTTTCAAATAATATATTTTTAAGATAGAATTTATAAGTTAATTATAGTAGACAATATATTAATTCATCTATATAAGCTAAAATCACATATAATTATCTATCTCTTTGTACTCTATCTTACGAATAACTAGAATTTGAAATTTTAAGCCAAAAACTACAAACAAGCACTAGCTGGTGAGCATAGAGTGAACAACAAAGAATAAGGCTATCTTTTCTCCTCTTTTTTTAAATCAGTTTTAGAGCTTCAGCTTGTGCATTTTTAATTTGGCAGCATACACATTGCGTATAAGTACAGCAATAATAACCAGAATTTTTCCAGTTGACCAAGCGAAATAAGACCTAATATTCTATTGTGGTTAACTAGTTTATTTAAGCTGATTCTAAAACGTGTCGGTCTGGTATGAGAGGCGTAGAAACAAACCACATGCAAACTTCCTACCTGTGCATTAACGCAACCAAGATGCAGCTAAACAAAGGAACGCATGTATAGATTATGACGAACAAATTGACCGCTATTTCATAGTATACATGACAGGTTGGTAGAATGTCTAGTGATTGTGAGGTAACAGTGCAAGACATGCACACGACATCACGTAAAAATAACTAAATTTAATTCCTCGCAACAAAAACTAAGTAATATTTTTGCCATCAGATGGTAAGTATCATCTAATCCTCACTCATCCTTATTAGTGCTTTGATGCATTAGCTAAATTTAAAATTGTGTACCACTGGATTGGTAATTATGTCAATCTTCTTTGTCTCCTAAGTGCCATAGCATCTTTCTTTTCTTTTAATTTATTCTTCAGATATGAACAGTTACATATGCGTTCAAGCTCACATCTATAATTGGCTAGTTATGTTAGCCCATCACGAACACTGCAAATGAATACGAAAAAACTGACAAAAAACTTAAAAATCCCAAAAATTAGAAAAGAATAAATTTAAAACTAATTAAAAATAATCTAGGAGTCAGAAATTTAAATTGAAATAAACAGGACTCCCCGACCGCTAGTGATCTTTTTTAAAGTGTAG
The DNA here is from genome assembly GCA_036346575.1 of Dendrocalamus sinicus. NCBI lineage: Eukaryota > Viridiplantae > Streptophyta > Magnoliopsida > Poales > Poaceae > Dendrocalamus > Dendrocalamus sinicus. The sequence goes on from CM070652.1 coordinate 1,223,754, forward strand.
TCTTGTCTTGGCTGCTAGTAGGTGATTTAACAGTCTTTCAGCTGCGGCCCCCACCACCACAAGGAAACAAAGCGCAGTTTTTTTGTAAGGGTACAAATGTTTACTCCCACAGTTTCACCACGCTGACAACCGGGACCAATTCTGTACAAACTCATCCTGGGCCCACCTGTAAATGAGCGTTACCGAAATTCCACGAAGAGACCTAGTACGCGTAACGATATACCCATCTCCACAGTGCCGTTCGTGATTCCATTAAAGGGCAGCAAGATTCGGAGATTCCCCTTGGGCCCACGCGCCGAGGCGGCCCATCCAGCCTGGTTCAAACCCACCCTCACCGTCCGATCCATCCTGCCACCGCATCTCGCACCGTCCACACACCGACGGCCCAGATACGCGCATCGTCCCACTCGATACGTTTCAAGGCCGACACTTTGCCCGCCAAATGGCACTCCCCGTAATTAATCCAAACCCTAGGCCCAACTGGACAGCCTCTATATAACAAAGGCATGGGCGTGATGAAGCCTAGCGGTAGGAGTCTACTAGACTACTAGTACCCTAGCCTGTTTAAATACGAAGACTCAAAACCAAAACCCGAAGCGATTAGTTTAGATCAAACGGGCCGGTGAAAAAGGGGGGTTTTATTCTGGGTTCGGTTCGCGTGGTCTATTTATATAGGCCGCGACGCGAGCATCTCATTCGATTCGCTCCTTCTGAATCATCCAACCCGCGAGCGAGGCCAGTGGTGGTGGAGCTCGAATTCGAATTGGATTTGGATTTGGCCATTTGGGTTTGGATTTGCGGCCTCGGGGGGTGGAGTTTTCGCCGCCTCGTCTCCTCAGGCGGTGGTGGTGGTTGCGACGGACGGTGCCATCTCCGTCGCAGCTTAGCTCCTCCCACCATTGCATAGGGAGCCAGTGGCGGCGCGGAGGACGATCCCTAGCCGCCGCCGGAGGCAGGTGAGTCGCCGGGTTCCGATTCCGCGGGTGTTCTTCTGGATTTGGGCGATTTTCGCTGGGGTGGTGGTTGCTAGTACGGGGGGTTGTAGTGGCGGGGTCATGGTGGGGGTGGGGTCTCCTGGTCGCCTCCCACCCAGGGCTTCGATCGCATCCTCCTCGGGAGTCGTGAATACGAAGCTTCAGCAGGGGTTGAGTGTGCTGCGTGCACGACTCCCGAGGCGGAATTTCGTCGGTGTTCGTGCTGGGGTTCGTGGGATTCGGGGGCTTTTCGATCGTCTGCTGAAAAGCTCTGTGTGAGCTGCCTGTTTCGTTCAATTGTGTGATTTTTCTGGTTCGATTTGTGCAGGTTGATCCAAATTGAGCGCCTCGAATTCCTGGGGGATTTAGTGTGTGTTTATGGGCGATTAGATCGGGAACTTTAGCTGTTTTCTGGTGTGATGGCCGCTGATTCCAGCATGGGGCTTCACCAGGGGATCACCGCCTCCTTGTACAACCACCACATGCTCTCCTTCCAATCCAACGGCGACGTAAGCATCGGCGGCAGTGGCGGCGGCGCTGCCGGTGGTATGGTCATGTCTCCGAGGAGTATGAGTGGGACCAGTAGCAGCGCCGGGCTGCTCCTCTCCCCGAACACCGGCGTGCTCGGCAACTCATCGGTGGTTGGCCCGTCAAGGAGCTCGTCGGGAGATGTGTTCCATGGCTCGGTGGCTCCCAAGTATAAGTTTGTCACTGGTTCGCCTCCGGATTGGAGTGACCGTGAGCTGAATATACTGAAGGAAGGGCTTGTGAGGTAAATTCATTCCCCTTTTTGCTTGCTGAATTGCTATTGCCTGCACTGTGCTAGTGTGACTTGTTGCTTGTGCTGATGAAATTTGGTCATGTGGCAAGCTTCTTTTTCTCCCCTCTAATGTGTTTAAGTTAGTGGAGCATCAATCAGGAATTCTAAAGCAGGATTTATGCAAGTGAACCTTTTACCTTTTGAGTTTTGAGCAATATCAAATGAACCTTGTATAGCGCCGCTTTTGTTGTTATTCAGCATACTGTAGAATAGCACTTGATTGTAGCCATAAGCATGTCTTAATAGCCACACTTAAGTACCCTATGACTGTACTTTGCTTTACCAATCATCTCACCAAATTCTAGCTGATTAATTCATGCGAGTGTCTCACCATCTGACTTGCGAATCATATCTGAGAAACTATTTATTTCCTTTCGGCTGCTAATTTTTTCTTCAATGGCAATGGCAGATACGCTCGTGAACCTAATATCATGAAGTACATCAAGATAGCGGCTATGCTGCCCAACAGGACCATCAGGGATGTTGCATTGCGGTGCTGGTGGGCTACAGTTAAGTTACTTCTTTCAAATTTCTCAGTATCTCTTCTGCATACTTGTTTGGTTCTGATGTTAATGTATGTTGTTACTGGTCTTGTTCTGCACTTTATGAGAGACCATCATCTTAATTTTGCTAAAATTCTAGTGAGATGTGCACTGAACATTAAACACCCCTTGCACCCTCACCACATTCTCTTTGCCTTGCAGAGAGGATCTTTAGCTTTTCATAAGTTTATTTTCCCTTTTTTTTGCTTGTACTGCTTCATTTCCCTGTGTCAGTGATTTCATACATTACCTGCTAATCTGCCCATGCCATGTCCTGAGATGTTGTACCTATAAATCTGTCTCGAAAGAAGAAATAACTTGGAGGGTATGTTACTTTCAAAGTTCTACTAGATGGCCAGTTACTAACGGGTGGATGAAGCATGACATTAATATTTAATTGCATATTAATGGCTTGTCCTGGCTAAAAATTTATGTCTCTTCTTTCTATAAAAAGTGCAGTGTTCATTGTGATTCCAAATCTGGATATAAATATCATGATGTCTAGTTTTGGGGATTGCTATTTGTTGCTGCATACATTGTTTCCTTTCTGACATTGCTTTGCCAACTGGTTTTCTTTTTACTGGCTTACATTAGTATAACAGCACATGCATATAAACCACTATGTTCTGGTGACATGTTATTATTACAGGGTAAAGATAGAAGGAAGAAACCAGATGGATTTTATGCTGGGAAAAAGATAAGAGACATGAAGGTAGTTTTTTTATATGAATATATCATTTAGAACACCATCTCTTTTGGTTCGTGTAGCTTTTGACTTGTTTAGTGTTCTTCACTTCTTTTCCAAGTTTCAATCATGCCCTTTCTGATGAAGTTTCTTGACAGCCAATCCAGGACAAAATGGTTGCATCTGCGTCAATGGCTAATTTTCAAATGGCACCTACAAACAATGTGGCCCCTTTCTCAATATCGATGCAACATCCAAATCAACAATGTCAAGTTCCTAAGGAAGGTTAGCCCTCATCGCTAACTTTATTTGTTCTCTTGTTTTTTGTTCAGCAGTTCTTAGTATCATCTTCACTTTGTCTAACAAGTTTAAGGTTTGATTCACCGTGTGGTCCAAAGTTGTCAAATAGCAATTTCATTAGATATTGAATGGAGTAAACTATCAGAAACCAGTTAGCCTCAGTGTATATCTCTGTATAATTTTCCTCATAGAGACATGGTTCACACGTCAACTCTGTGGAGTAAACATTAAATTTTGGCACTGGTTGACAATTCTCTTCGGATGTTCTTATTATAATCTGAGTAGAGGTTGATGATTTCCGAGGATTAACACACTTCATTTGCTTGAGTTCTTGATTTTTGCTTGCTACCTTTGTAGTTAGTTCAAGCATCTTCTAGAAGCAACCTTCAGATGCCTTCACTTGGTGCGTTTCTATATTAAGACTGCATTTCCTAGATGCCGATACAACGTAAGAAAGAACAAGGGCAAAACACAAGCAAGTAGCAATATTTTCATGCTAAACATTTTTAACAAAGGATTATGGATCCATTAGCATACATTTCTAGATTCTGTTGTCTATCAAATACCCTGACAGTTGGCAGTGGTTAGCTAGCTGTACCAGTATGTTTTGGTAGCGAGAATCCATAACTGAATGAGAAAGGGAGTTTCTGTATTGAAGATCATATACTTGTGTTAAATTATAGGCGTGAAAGGTTCTTAACATGTCATATAAGGAAGCAAAGAGTCTGTTACATTGTCCGCCCTGCTTACATTATATTTGTTATTGCCTTTTAGTTTTTTATTGCGCTTCACTATAATCTTTTGGGGAGATAATGTTATAAAACATCTTGGGCTTTTATTGTTATCACACACAACTATCTCATGTTGGTCTTTTTTCTTCTAACAAGGCTCATTTGTCTTCATTCTGAAGTAGTCCTTTAATAGTAATCGAAAATTGATTTTTCTCATGTAATTGCATGCAAGGTTCAAAATCCCGGCGGTAACCAGAAAACCCGGTTGGGACCGGGATTGAAAATACCGCCCGAAAATTTTCGAAGTTGAGTTTGAATTTAGGACTGCATAATGCAGTCCTAAGGTTTGTTTAGGGCTTTTTTGTGCTAGATTAGCTATTGTATGAGGTAAATATACTTCAATTAGTAGCACACTGATTTTGAAAAGGGGTTTTTTCCGGTTTTCTAGTGGTTTAGGACTGCATAATGCAGTTCTAAGGTTTGTTTAGGGCTTTTTTTAATGCTAGATTGGCTATTGTATGAGGTAAATATGCTTCAATTAATAGTACAATGATTTTGAAAAGGGTTTTTCCGGTTTCCGAGTGGTTTAGGACTGCATAATGCAGTTCCAAGGTTTGTTTAGGGATTTTTTGTGTTAGATTAGCTATTGTATGAGGTAAATATACTTCAATTAGTAATAGATGATTTTGAAAAGGGTTTTTCCGGGTTTTCTACCAGTTTTCCCGGTTTTCCAGCGGTAACTAGTCCGGTTACCAATCATGCATCTGGCAAACTTTAAAATTCAATTTTCAAAATTTGACCGAGATTTTCCCGGACCGGCGCCCAGCGGGATTTACCCCTGAAGCGGAATTTTGAACTTTGATTGCACGCATCTATCTCATGCTGTCCTTATTTCTTCTAAAAATGATCATTTTGTTCCATTCTGAAGCAGCTCCTGCTGTGGACAGTGCAACCCAGCATCTCCTGGAGGAAAATAATCAGTTTCTTAACCAGATTGCTGCAAATATTGAAACATTCAAGGTCTGTATGTTGATAAACCTCCCATATTTGGGTCCTAAACTTACTGCTTTTTTAGTACCTTAGTGTCAGTCAAGGAGCATATGGTGCCTGCAAAACATCTGAATTTCGTTATGGCTTTTGTTTTTACAGTTGTCTTACGTATTAAAAGTGTTGTGTTCACAACTAATCCTTCCACCAAAAATGTACATGATCCTTAACTGTTGTAGTAGTACTATTTGGATTTTTGGACCAAATTGAATCAAGAAATTTATATAAGATATCAAACACAAGCTGTGTGCCTGATGCGGTGATGCCTTGCATATTCAAAATTAGCGTGCATCTGAACCATGTGCTATAGAAGTGCTCTTTGTTTTGGGTGCACTGTCTGTAACCATAAATTTCCCGAAAATTTTACCAGCTTTGAGGTTTCCTTTTCTTTCTTAGATAATTTTAGTCATTCTTGATCTTTGGATCAAGATATACGATGTAGGTATGGTTATGCCTCAAAAGGTTGTGATGGACATTTATTGCATCAAGAACATCAATAATAGAGGACATCATGCCAAATAATGCCACCTGCCATCAAGTACTAGATGCGACCAAGCGCTTAATATATGTTGAAACTTGTCGCTCTCACGGCTTGATTTTTTATTTTTAGTTTTTGGAGGCCATTCTCATAGCTTAATGAAGGCTAAAAGTAGGCCTCACAAGTTTAAAGAACATGATAAGCGTGCATGGGATACATTTCATAATTTTATTTTCATGCCTGAACTTCTGAATTTCTTGCAGATTGAGAAAAACACGGATCTCTTTCTTCAGACGAATAGCAACATCAAAGCAATTTTAAGCAGGTAAAGCACTGACATATTTGCCATGCCTTTTGTTCACGATATATTTGCTCGTAGGCTTTTTCTTTGGTCTCATTTGCCCCATAAGTTTTTGGAGGACAATTTTCACTTCCCACCATTTACTCATCTTTAACATGTTCAAGCCATGGCCTGTCTTTTTATAAATCTGAACATATCATATCATAGCTGAGTGGCCAAAGGAGCTTCTGTAATATAGTGAAATAAGTAGCTGCAGCCAAAAGTCCTCAATTTAGGAAGCTCTTAGCTTCTCTTGCATGAGATAATTATTCTGAACATCTACTTGTATACAATCATGTGCCATATTAGGTAGGCAGAAGTTGAACAGTGGGATGTGACGTTCATTTCCAAATATTTGCATTAGATTAGGAAAATAAACCTTGTGGTAATGCTTTGTAACCAACTTATGTTTCTAGCTAGCTCTGTGTAACATCTTGTTTTTTGCATCATGTTGCAGAATGAGCAAGACACCTGGCATCATGGGTCAGCTGCCTCCGTTGCCAGAGCGTGTAAACGAAGACCAGCTAAAATCACTTCTTCAACTGGACAGAATGGTAAGAGCGCACAAACATGTCGATGGTAGGAGAGGTCCACGATTTGCGCATCATTTTTAAACGAGTTACGATGTTAAAGTTATGCACATTAAGTGGTAGCGACAATGTCTTAATAATTACTTAATCGTCATTGTTTTATCCTGAAGGTTACATCGTATGGCGCAACACACGCCGCTCATATGAAGCTAGAACCACGGAGTTAATAATGCACCATGTACTGAAAGAAGAACGAGAAAAGACCAGATGGCTGGAGCTTCCCCCCCAGTTTCAGTTTCAGTCAGTATAGAGTTGTTATTACTGACTGAGCTCCATGGACTTCCTCAAGAGATTTTTTTCCCCCAGTGATCTGATCTGATCTGACCGTGTCCTACCCGTCTGCCTTGTCCGCCCCCTGTTGAAGCTCCGGAGAAGAAGCCTGCGGTTGTGGGGTATGCGAGCGAGTCGTTGCCGTTACTCTTGTATCCGGTATCCAGCAAATACACTTGATTCGGGACCGCAAAGCAACTGACTGTATATATTGGATGGCTGGAGGCGTTCCATGTTTTGTTCTCTCATTGGTCGTGAATATATTTTTCCAAATGAAGGGCACTGCTTTGTTTCCAGTTTGTACAATAGCCACTGGACTGGGCCCATAGAGCGACGAGGCGACCGTAGGAACTCTGAACACCCAGCCGCGTTGGTAAAACCAGCAAAACGGCGTTCCAGGGGTTTCCCGTTTTGAGGTTTGCGTAAATTTCTCTTGCATTTCTACAATTTCGGCTTCTAGCTTTTCCGGGAACTCCCAACTTTTTAAAAAAGAAAATTGAGGAAATGTTGCGTGTCTGAAGTCTGAATTATTGGCAAGAATCACTGCAGATTCTTGGTTCTAACCATTCTTATCTTTTACCTTATCCGTTTCTCCCCTGGTCCCCTGCACCATCTGCTCGACTCTTGCGCCCTTGCACCATCCAGCCAACGATGTTGGCCGGAGCACAAATTTAGAGACTGGCAAGTGACCGGCCACACATCATTGCTATCCCAAATTGCGGGAAATTATCAGGCCTACTCGGACGTGTATCCCGATTCTTTCATAGTCAAACACGAACATTAATATTGCAGCAACATATTCCAAACTTCAGTACGTGTCCACATAAATATTAAAGAGAATAGAAGGGTGCACATTGCCAATTGATACTACAACAAATATAGAATCAAGCTTATTAAAATAAAAAGAAAAGGACTCCCAATGCCTCTCAAATACTATACGCTCATATACACTCAAGAGAAAAGTGGGGAAAAAAAGAACATCCTATCATGCAAGCCCAGCAGCTGGACAAGGCGCCGGCCAATGAGCCTTGCCTTGTCCTGGTGCATTACCATGAATGAAACCAACCAAGCTACAGGTCTTACACACCAATAACCACCCCCAACATATGGTATACACTACGTGGTAGGCAAAAAAAATGGGATCACAAGCTCTGGTGTGCTATCCGAGCAATGCAACCAATGGTTTCTGTCCAAGAACAGTCCGTGGTACAAATGCAATAACTCACAGATACAATAATTTACAAGAAATTCAAAAAAATTAACTGGCAGGTTGATCACTACTTGCCTTCTCCGCGGTATCTTCTGCAGATAGTTCTTCAACAGTTGCTAAGTTACTCGCAACAGGACTTTCTGGAGGTAGTTCTTCAACAGTCGGTAAGTTACTCGCTGCAGGACTTTCTGCATGATGTTCTTCAACAGTCAGTAAGTTTGCGACAGGACTTTCTGCAGGTAGTTCTTCAACAGTTGGTAAGCTACTCGCAACAGGACTGCCGACATCTGAGCTTGAGAGACTTGCACCAGCATGGCCAATGCTACCATCGGAATGAGATATTGGGGTCTCCTTGCCAGAATCAGATGCCATTTCATGGTCCTCATGTTGCCGTGATCCATTGAGGGCATTACAGTGAGGACAGTAATATGTAATGAATGCAAAGTCCTCTTTCCTTGCAAGACCTGCTACAGTAAAACTGGTTTAATAGAGACACAACTAGTAGTAGTCATATGAGCTGGATAGAAATCGGTTTCCTACCATTATGCATATGGCAGTTGCCACATATCAGCGCATAGCACTGTGTTGGGTCCTCCCCTACAAGCAGAGCAGCCACACGTGCGATCCATCCCCCATCGTTGCCAGCTGGACGTCTGAAGTGCTCGACAGTCCTCTGATTTGGAGTAGCGAGGCCTTCATTACCATCATACGCATTTGGGTTATCTAGTGACTCAGAGGCATGGATCCTTCCAGTGCCATT